>CM040796.1:43721623-44376623 GCA_022829025.1 Squalius cephalus | reverse complement strand
GTGTGTGTGTGTGTGCTCTCCGCTGTGTGTGTGTGTGTGTGCTCTCCGCTTTGTGTGTGTGTGTGTTCTCCGCTGTGTGTGTGTGTGTGTGTGCTCTCCGCTGTGTGTGTGTGTGCTCTCCGCTGTGTGTGTGTGTGCTCTCCGCTGTGTGTGTGTGTGTGTGCTCTCCGCTGTGTGTGTGTGTGTGTGTGTGTGTGTGTGTGTGCTCTCCGCTGTGTGTGTGTGTGTGTGTGTGTGTGTGTGTGTGCTCTCCGCTGTGTGTGTGTGTGTGTGCTCTCCGCTGTGTGTGTGTGCTCTCCGCTGTGTGTGTGTGTGTGTTTCCTTACCGCTGTGTGTGTGTGTGTGTGTGTGCTCTCTGCTGTGTGTGTGTGTGCTCTCCGCTGTGTGTGTGTGTGTGTGCTCTCCGCTGTGTGTGTGTGTGTGTGTGTGTGTGTGTGTGTGTGTGTGCTCTCCGCTGTGTGTGTGTGTGTGTGTGTGTGTGTGTGTGTGTGCTCTCCGCTGTGTGTGTGTGTGCTCTCCGCTGTGTGTGTGTGTGTGCTCTCCGCTGTGTGTGTGTGTGTGTGTGTGTGTGTGTGTGTGCTCTCCGCTGTGTGTGTTTTTTGTGTGCTCTCCGCTGTGTGTGTGTGTGTGTGTGCTCTCCGCTGTGTGTGTGTGTGTGTGTGTGTGTGCTCTCCGCTGTGTGTGTGTGTGTGTGTGTGTGCTCTCCGCTGTGTGTGTGTGTGTGTGCTCTCCGCTGTGTGTGTTTGTGTGCTCTCCACTGTGTGTGTGTGTGTGCTCTCTGCTGTGTGTGTGTGTGTGTGTGTGTGTGTGTGTGCTCTCCGCTGTGTGTGCCCTCCGCTGTGTGTGTGTGCTCTCCGCTGTGTGTGTGTGTGTGTTTGCTCTCTGCTGTGTGTGTGTGTGCTCTCCGCTGTGTGTGTGTGTGCTCTCCGCTGTGTGTGTGTGTGTGCTCTCCGCTGTGTGTGTGTGTGTGCTCTCCGCTGTGTGTGTGTGTGTGCTCTCCGCTGTGTGTGTGTGTGTGTGCTCTCCGCTGTGTGTGTGTGTGTGCTCTCCGCTGTGTGTGTGTGCGCTCTCCGCTGTGTGTGTGTGTGTGTGCTCTCCGCTGTGTGTGTGTGTGTGTGTGTGCTCTCCGCTGTGTGTGTGTGTGTGTGTGTGTTTGTGTGCTCTCCACTGTGTGTGTGTGTGTGTGTGTGTGTGCTCTCCGCTGTGTGTGTGTGTGTTTATGCTCTCTGCTGTGTGTGTGTGTGCTCTCCGCTGTGTGTGTGCTCTCCGCTGTGTGTGTGTGTGTGTGCTCTCCGCTGTGTGTGTGTGTGCTCTCCGCTGTGTGTGTGTGTGTGTGCTCTCCGCTGTGTGTGTGTGTGTGTGCTCTCCAGTGTGTGTGTGTGTGTGTGTGTGTGCTCTCCGCTGTGTGTGTGTGTGTGTGCTCTCCACTGTGTGTGTGTGTGTGTGTGTGTGTGCTCTCCGCTGTGTGTGCCCTCCGCTGTGTGTGTGTATGTTTGCTCTCTGCTGTGTGTGTGTGTGTGTGCTCTCCGCTGTGTGTGTGTGCTCTCCGCTGTGTGTGTGTGTGTGCTCTCCGCTGTGTGTGTGTGTGTGTGTTTGTGTGCTCTCCACTGTGTGTGTGTGTGTGTGTGTGTGTGCTCTCCGCTGTGTGTGTGTGTGTGTGTGCTCTCCGCTGTGTGTGCCCTCCGCTGTGTGTGTGTGTGTTTGCTCTCTGCTGTGTGTGTGTGCTCTCCGCTGTGTGTGTGTGTGTGTGTGTGTGTGCTCTCCGCTGTGTGTGTGTGTGCTCTCCGCTGTGTGTGTGTGTGTGTGTGTGTGTGTGCTCTCCGCTGTGTGTGTTTGTGTGTGTGTGCTCTCCGCTGTGTGTGTGTGTGCTCTCCGCTGTATGTGTGTGTGTGCTCTCCGCTGTGTGTGTGTGCTCTCCGCTGTGTGTGTGTGTGCTCTCCGCTGTGTGTGTGTGTGTGTGTGTGTGTGCTCTCCGCTGTGAGTGTGTCCTCCGCTGTGTGTGTGTCCTCCGCTGTGTGTGTGTGTCCTCCGCTGTGTGTGTGTGTGTGTGCTCTCCGCTGTGTGTGTGTGTGTGTGTGTGTGTGTGTGTTGTGCCCTCCGCTGTGTGTGTGTGTGTTCTCCACTGTATGTGTGTGTTTGCCCTCCGCTGTGTGTGTGTGTGTTTATGCTCTCTGCTGTGTGTGTGTGTGTGCTCTCCGCTGTGTGTGTGCTCTCCGCTGTGTGTGTGTGTGCTCTTCCCTCTGTGTGTGTGTGCTCTCCGCTGTGTGTGTGTGTGTGTGCTCTCCGCTGTGTGTGTGTGTGTGCTCTCCACTGTGTGTGTGTGTGTGTGTGTGCTCTCCGCTGTGTGTGCCCTCCGCTGTGTGTGTGTGTGTTTGCTCTCTGCTGTGTGTGTGTGTGTGCTCTCCGCTGTGTGTGTTTGTGTGCTCTCCACTGTGTGTGTGTGTGTGTGTGTGTGTGCTCTCCGCTGTGTGTGTGTGTGTTTATGCTCTCTGCTGTGTGTGTGTGTGCTCTCCGCTGTGTGTGTGCTCTCCGCTGTGTGTGTGTGTGTGTGCTCTCCGCTGTGTGTGTGTGTGCTCTCCGCTGTGTGTGTGTGTGTGTGCTCTCCGCTGTGTGTGTGTGTGTGTGCTCTCCACTGTGTGTGTGTGTGTGTGTGTGTGTGTGTGTGTGTGCTCTCCGCTGTGTGTGTGTGTGTGTGCTCTCCACTGTGTGTGTGTGTGTGTGTGTGTGTGCTCTCCGCTGTGTGTGCCCTCCGCTGTGTGTGTGTATGTTTGCTCTCTGCTGTGTGTGTGTGTGTGTGCTCTCCGCTGTGTGTGTGTGTGTGCTCTCCGCTGTGTGTGTGTGTGTGTGTTTGTGTGCTCTCCACTGTGTGTGTGTGTGTGTGTGTGTGTGCTCTCCGCTGTGTGTGTGTGTGTGTGTGCTCTCCGCTGTGTGTGCCCTCCGCTGTGTGTGTGTGTGTTTGCTCTCTGCTGTGTGTGTGTGCTCTCCGCTGTGTGTGTGTGTGTGTGTGTGTGTGCTCTCCGCTGTGTGTGTGTGTGCTCTCCGCTGTGTGTGTGTGTGTGTGTGTGTGTGTGCTCTCCGCTGTGTGTGTGTGTGTGTGTGTGCTCTCCGCTGTGTGTGTGTGTGCTCTCCGCTGTATGTGTGTGTGTGCTCTCCGCTGTGTGTGTGTGCTCTCCGCTGTGTGTGTGTGTGCTCTCCGCTGTGTGTGTGTGTGTGTGTGTGTGTGCTCTCCGCTGTGAGTGTGTCCTCCGCTGTGTGTGTGTCCTCCGCTGTGTGTGTGTGTCCTCCGCTGTGTGTGTGTGTGTGCTCTCCGCTGTGTGTGTGTGTGTGTGTGTGTGTGTGTGTTGTGCCCTCCGCTGTGTGTGTGTGTGTTCTCCACTGTATGTGTGTGTTTGCCCTCCGCTGTGTGTGTGTGTGTTTATGCTCTCTGCTGTGTGTGTGTGTGTGCTCTCCGCTGTGTGTGTGCTCTCCGCTGTGTGTGTGTGTGCTCTTCCCTCTGTGTGTGTGTGCTCTCCGCTGTGTGTGTGTGTGTGTGCTCTCCGCTGTGTGTGTGTGTGTGCTCTCCACTGTGTGTGTGTGTGTGTGTGTGCTCTCCGCTGTGTGTGCCCTCCGCTGTGTGTGTGTGTGTTTGCTCTCTGCTGTGTGTGTGTGTGTGCTCTCCGCTGTGTGTGTGTGTGTGCTCTCCGCTGTGTGTGTGTGTGTGCTCTCCGCTGTGTGTGTGTGTGTGTGTTTGTGTGCTCTCCACTGTGTGTGTGTGTGTGTGTGTGTGCTCTCCGCTGTGTGTGTGTGTGTGTGCTCTCCGCTGTGTGTGTGTGTGTGTGTGTGTGTGCTCTCCGCTGTGTGTGTGTGTGCTCTCCGCTGTGTGTGTGTGCTCTCCGCTGTGTGTGTGTGTGCTCTCCGCTGTGTGTGTGTGTGTGTGTGTGTGCTCTCCGCTGTGAGTGTGTCCTCCGCTGTGTGTGTGTCCTCCGCTGTGTGTGTGTGTCCTCCGCTGTGTGTGTGTGTGTGCTCTCCGCTGTGTGTGTGTTGTGCCCTCCGCTGTGTGTGTGTTGTGCCCTCCGCTGTGTGTGTGTTGTGCCCTCCGCTGTGTGTGTGTGTGTGTTCTCCACTGTATGTGTGTGTTTGCCCTCCGCTGTGTGTGTGTGTGTGTGTGTGTGTGTGTATGTGTTCTCTCCACTGTGTGTGTGTGTGTGTGTGTGTGTGTGTGCTCTCCGCTGTGTGTGTGTGTGTTTATGCTCTCTGCTGTGTGTGTGTGTGTGTGTGCTCTGATCTCCGCTGTGTGTGTGCTCTCCGCTGTGTGTGTGTGTGTGTGCTCTCCGCTGTGTGCGTGTGTGTGCTCTCCGCTGTGTGTGTGTGTGTGTGTGCTCTCCGCTGTGTGTGTGTGTGTGTGTGTGCTCTCCGCTGTGTGTGTGTGTGTGTGTGTGTGTGTGCTCTCCGCTGTGTGTGTGTGTGTGTGTGCTCTCCACTGTGTGTGTGTGTTCTCCGCTGTGTGTGTGTGTGCTCTCCGCTGTGTGTGTGTGTGTGTGTTTATGCTCTCTGCTGTGTGTGTGTGTGTGTGTGTGTGCTCTCCGCTGTGTGTGTGTGCGCTCTCCGCTGTGTGTGTGTGTGTGTGTGTGCTCTGTGTGTGCTCTCCGCTGTGTGTGTGTGTGTGTGTGTGTGTGTGCTCTCTCCGCTGTGTGTGTGCTCTCCGCTGTGTGTCTGTGTGTGTGTGTGTGCTCTCCGCTGTGTGTGTGTGTGTGTTTGCTCTCTGCTGTGTGTGTGTGTGTGTGTGTGTGTGTGTGTGCTCTCCGCTGTGTGTGTGTGTGTGTTTGCTCTCTGCTGTGTGTGTGTCCTCCGCTGTGTGTGTGTGCTCTCCGCTGTGTGTGTGTGTGTCCTCCGCTGTGTGTGTGTGCTCTCCGCTGTGTGTGTTGTGCCCTCCGCTGTGTGTGTGTGTGTTCTCCACTGTATGTGTGTGTTTGCCCTCCGCTGTGTGTGTGTGTGTGTGTTCTCTCCACTGTGTGTGTGTGTGTGTGTGTGTGTGTGTGTGTGTGTGTGCTCTGTGTGTGCTCTCCGCTGTGTGTGTGTGTGTGTGTGTGTGTGTGTGTGTGCTCTCTCCGCTGTGTGTGTGCTCTCCGCTGTGTGTGTGTGTGTGTGTGTGTGCTCTCCGCTGTGTGTGTGTGTGTGTTTGCTCTCTGCTGTGTGTGTGTGTGTGTGTGTGTGCTCTCCGCTGTGTGTGTGTGTGTGTGTTTGCTCTCTGCTGTGTGTGTGTCCTCCGCTGTGTGTGTGTGCTCTCCACTGTGTGTGTGTGTCCTCCGCTGTGTGTGTGTGCTCTCCGCTGTGTGTGTTGTGCCCTCCGCTGTGTGTGTGTGTGTTCTCCACTGTATGTGTGTGTTTGCCCTCCGCTGTGTGTGTGTGTGTGTGTTCTCTCCACTGTGTGTGTGTGTGTGTGTGTGTGTGTGTGCTCTCCGCTGTGTGTGTGTGTGTTTATGCTCTCTGCTGTGTGTGTGTGTGTGCTCTCCGCTGTGCGTGTGCTCTCCGCTGTGTGTGTGTGCTCTCCGCTGTGTGTGTGCTCTCCGCTGTGAGTGTGTGTGTGTGTGCGCTCTCAGCTGTGTGTGTGTGTGTGTGTGTGTGTGCTCTCCGCTGTGTGTGTGTGTGTGTGTGTGTGTGTGTGTGTGTGTATGTGTGTGCCCTCCGCTGTGTGTGCTCTCCACTGTATGTGTGTGTTTGCCCTCCGCTGTGTGTGTGTGTGTGTGTGTGTGTGTGTGCTCTCTGCTGTGTGTGTGTGTGTTGGGCTCCGCTGTGTGTGTGTGTGCTCTCTGCTGTATGTGTGTGTGCTCTCTGCTGTGTGTGTGTGTGTTGGGCTCTCCGCTGTGTGTGTGTGTGTGTGTGTGTGTGTGTGTGTGTGTGTGTGTGTGTGTGTGTGTGTGTGTGTTCTCGGTGTGTGTAAAAGCATAGTCTGCTTAAAAATGTTCTCTGGAAAGTTTCTCTGGACTTGTTTCTGTTTGCAAATCTTCTGTGCTTTAACATGGTGTGTGTAGCAGTGCTGGGCAACGCTGGTAAATGACGCTCTCCTCTCGTTCACTCGTCCTCTCCCTGCTTTCTGCTCACATGCTCTGATAATAATAGCGCTGTAGCACTACTCTATTTTAATAAGCGTTTAAAAAATCGGTTCAATCTGATTCTGTTCAGAACTGAATGAAGAATAAGATATTCATATTCATATTTTAATATAGGCTATTTCCTGCCCAATTTTTGTGTGTTACTTTATTTCATTGGCTATATCTACAGGTTCACAAGTTATATCTACTGACAGCTATGCTTCAATTAAACCTTGTTTTTTTAGGTTGGTTGAAATCAGTTATAATCAGTATTGTCTATAATCTATTGAATAATTTATTTAATTTCAACATTTCAACCAGTTATTGTAGATGTTTCCACATGAAGTAAATTTTTTGAAGTAAAAAGTTGAATTGACAAAACATTTTTTCAGTGTACATTACCTATTGCAGTCGTCACCGGTGAGACAGTTGAAAAGGCCAAGTACAGTCTTAAGACATCTAAAAAATAATTATAAATACAAATGAACCAACATGTTTAGGACACAATAACATATAAATAAACATATATAAATATAAGCTTGTACTTAAAATAATAGTTCACCCACAAATGAAAGTTCTGTCATCATGACTTTTTCTTTCACAGAATATTGTATTGTCTATCCTAGAAATTATTATTATTCTCATCCATCTTTTCCACATTATGAAACTCTCAAAAAATCACAATTGCAGCACTACAGCATCTATATGAAGTATGATGTGTGTGTCATACTAATATAAAAAGCTAAGATTGCACAACCAAAAGAAACACTGGTTCAATAAAAAACAAACATTTTCAATAAATCATTAACATCTAAGGCCCCGTTTACACGATGGGAAAACGCAGATGTTTCCCTGCGTTTTGGCCTGTCATTAAACACGAAAACGCCGTTTTTATCCCAGAAAACGATTATTTCTAAAAACTCCGGCCAAAGTGGAGTTTTCTGAAAACGCCGGTTATGTGTTGCCGTGTCAACTGGGAGAAACGGGGTTTTAGGTTCTCAAACGTCACATTATGCGCCAGAAAATGCTGACGTCATGTGAGCGCCCTATGTTTTAGAGTTTGTTTGGCCACTATTTGATCATGGATGCTGTTAAAGTGGTACTCATTTTTACTTTTGTGCAAACGCTTTTGGCCTGTTTGCATTTGCTTCGCTGTCTGTCCACACGAACGAACCTCGCGCCATGTCTGTTGTTTTGAAAGGAACAGGAAGTCGCTCGTGCTATTCGTTGTTGTCGATTTTGAGGATTCTGATTGGCTTGCATGGCTTTATCCTTCTCCCTACACTGCCGCCCATTGTATTTATGCGGGTTGATGTAAACGACAACTTTTTTTGAAAACGATGTTGTGTGCACGATGTTATTTTTGAAAATGGAGGGGGAGAAATATTCGTTTATCTAAATACCCGGCTATGCGTAAATGTGGCCTCAACCTCTGCTGATTCTCAGATGAATGACAGAAAAATAAGTCAGTCTGGTCTGAAATAGAGATTTAATGTCTTTCCTGTTGATTTCATATTAAGCTGTGGTTGAAGTCCGTTGTAGTTCTTTTGTTTCTCTTTTCTTCGGTGATTCTGCTTATTATCATCATGTTTCTTCAATAATCAAACAATCATCACTCAATTAATCACTTAATTATCTCATTAACTCTAACACTGCTTCTGTGTTTCTTTGAACACTCTGCTGGAGTTTCCCTTATGAACACTGAGCGATGGTAATTCAACACTGGGGAATTTACTGTGTGAAGTGACGTGAAGGATAAACCAGATCTGATTCACTGGTCATTACATCAGCATACAGACAAAAGCAAAAAACACTGTTTAGACTTACACAGAATAACAGAGATGAGAGGATGAGTTTTTATAAAACCTGAAATATGAAGAAAAAGTAAATAAAAGCACTGAAATTGTATTGGATTGAGTCTTAGAAAACTACATTCATCATACATTCACAGTTCATAAGGTTTTTGGGGCGATGAGAGCCAACCTTTAAACACAAGAAGAATACTCACCTTTATGAAAGGAAGCCATTGTCAGTTTATTTCTGTTTATCCACAAACCAGTTCAGAGGACGAGTTTCCTTTACAGTTAGAGAATAAACAAATTAGCCATTGCATTGACGCATGACTTATAAAAACCTGTTTTCTCTTTGTTTCAAACACACATGTAAAACATTCCACAGCATTTGATTTTGGATCAGAGTTCAAATTGAGACTTTTAAAAGCGTTATTGTCAAGCACTATGCAATAAAGGATGAAACAACTTGATCAATTCCTCATATTTTATGAGGTGGCTATTGGCTAATTCAAACGAATGACCAACCCCTTACCCACCCCTAAACCTACCCCCTGACTCCGCCCCTAAACATTCCACTGACTCCGCCCCTAAACCCGCCCCTGACCCCGCCCCTAAACCATCCCTCAAACTCAGATTATTGACTCGTGTCATAAATATAAATTGTACATAGACATTGTGATCAGATTCTCTGATTATTTCACAGATATCTACAGTTAAGACTTTTGTATGTTACATTTAAAATAGATATGTTGCAGAAGATGACTTAATTTCATTTTTTATTTCACAAACTAGGATATTCTTCTCAAATTAGAGTCAGTCTATTTTATATACATCAAATCTATATATAAAGCCAAGAGAAAATATGTGATTTTGGGAAACTGTTGATCTGAACTGCTGATAATGCTTTTTTTTCTTCCCTCATCACTGAAATCATTCATAACTGATTGCTGTAAAATGCATTAATAATATAACACACTTTCTAAATGAAATTAAACAGTCTCTGCTTGAAAGATGTAAAAATGGACGTGATTCACCAGCATAGAAATAAAGTAAGATTTGTTCTATTTATTTAAGATTTAATTAAGATCGTGTTGTACATAAAGCAAGATTGATTTGTTATTGTTTCAATGTTAATTCGATGTAAAATAAGTGATTTTATTTTAATGTCCATCTAGAAATATTCCTTATAATTGAAATAACATTATTTTAAAGTGCAAACCTGATGAAAAAAAAATCAATGTTAAATATCGATCTTGATTAAATGTTGGTCTGTTATCAGCATTTTAAAAAAGCGCCTCATTGTCCAACACAACGCTCCATAATGGAGACCAGAATACTGTGTTAACTTGACCATGTTAAAAGCAGAGCATTAATCTAATAGCAGCAAAACTTTCACTAAATCTCTCCCATAAATACTGTGAAACATGAAGTCTACAGTATCACAAACAGCTATTAATGACAAAACTGCAAAAACGTGTAGATTGATAGAAACACTAAAGCATTTAATTGTCATTTAAGTAAAGAGAGACTCACCTGATATGAGTTTCTTCACCCGACTAGACTGACTACACAGAAATATGTGTGTCAGAAGATTATATGACCGTTATCTGTTCATCCAATGAGAAAAAAAAAACATATTTTGTCAACCCTTCCAGCTAAAATTCAAATTAACATTCAAATTTAGACGAATTAATGAATACAATGAATACAAAGATCACATTTCTAAAAACATGGTACATTTTGTCATAGTTTGAATAGGTCCACAGAGTCTGTTTATGCAAATATGGAATGCATGAATAGTTCTATAGCACATTTCTTTATAAACAAATCAATCTCTCAAATTCTGGACACATTTTAAACCAGGTTTCCCAAACAAACTAGTACAACATGAAGTTCTTTTTGTCAATGATCTGATTTTTAACATGAACCACTTGAAGACCAATTTTGAAAATCATACAGGTTTGGAATGACAAAAGCCTGAGTAAATTATACCAATTTTCTCTTTAATGTGCCTTTTGACAATGTTTTGAAAGCAGGAACCTTGGATTAGAGAAATAATCAGTTTCATCTCACTACTTTACATGTTGTATCTGTATCACATATGCAAATCCACTGCGGAGTAAAAGAGTCAACACAAGCATTTTTATTACTATTATTACTTAACCATTTATTTGTTCAGCTAAGTTGATTCAACAGGGGAAAAAAAAGCAACAAATACACAACAAAGCAACTAACCCTGCTCCTGAAGCACCCCCAACACTGCACGTTTTCTTTGTCTCCCTAATCAAACACACCTGATTCAACTCATCAGCTCATTTCTCTCACAGTGGACATGCACCTACGATGACAATTTCAGACCCCTCCATGATTTCTAAGTGGGAGAACTTGCAAAATAGCAGGGTGTTCAAATACTTATTTTCCTCACTGTAAATATATAAAATATATATATAAAGCCAAGAGAAAATATGATCAGGTGATTTTGGGAAACTGTTGATCTGAACTGCTGATAATGCTTTTTTTTCTTCCCTCATCACTGAAATCATTCATAACTGACTGCTATAAAATGCATTAATAACACACTTTCACTAAATTTCTCCCATAAATACTGTGAAACATGTAGTCTACACAAACAGCTATTAAAGCAGGGCTCAGTAGTTTCGGGATTTCTTCGCTGTATTCTCGCTTTTTGCTCGCAGGTTTCTCTCTAGAGCTCCCCCCACAGTTTCGGAATAGATATTTGACAACACTGTTGTAAAAACTCGTTGGCGATTCTCGGACACCAGAGGCTAGTAGATCAACAACATCAAAGCAGATGGGACATTCTTTAAAACGTCTTCTTCATTCGGGTTCGAACAGCGTGAGGGAGGGCAATAATGACAGCATTTGAGCAGATTTCTTTTGGCCGTAAAGCAATTGTTTACATCGCGAGACCTGATATCACGCGAGACCTCCTGACGCGGCGGCCGGCGGCCCGCCGGCTCAAAGTTGCAAGTGTGGATTTTCCGCTCACAGGCACCAGGGGGGTGCGAAACCACCACCATTCAACCCGAAATAAGTAATATAACCATTCCAATGACTCCGAAGCTGTTCAGTTAAGGTAAAACAGTTACTTAGTTCCCCTTTAATGACAAAACTGCAAAAACGTGTAGATTGATAGAAACACTAAAGCATTTAATTATCATTTAAGTAAAGAGAGACTCACCTGATATGAGTCATAACTAGACTGACTACACAGAAATGTGTGTCAGAAGATTATATGACCGTTATCTGTTCATCCAATGAGGAAAAACAACAACATTTTGTCAACCCTTCCTGCTAAAATTCAAATTAACATTCAAACTAAGACGAATCAATGAATACAAAGATTACATTTCTAAAAACATTGTACATTTGCTTTAAAGGAGATAAAAAAAATACTATTTACTATAAAATTATTATGTTTTTTCTATACTCTATAAAAAGAGATGTGTTAAAAATGACACATGTTGTGTCAGTTTTAACACATGTGGTGAGTGTGCTCAGGGACAACACATGTTCTGTCAAATTTTATCACAATAAATGTGTAAGTCATTTTAACACACAAATTGTGTCATTTTAAAAAATAAAGCGAAAGGGCCAGATGCTAAAATATTAACCGTTTAATCAACAGTCGAGTACAGAATGCATGTGCACACAAAGTACAACACAATGTTTCAAGCTCAATGACTGGACAGACTCACTGTACTGGGCATTATTCAGTTATTCACGCTTCAACCCCTAATTGATAATGCTGCTTTTGACAAAAGTTCATGTCAAAAGTTCAAGACATTATAGTTCACAGAGTTTGCACTTTGAATTTTATTAAAATGTAGCAACTAACAAAATATTGTAATTAACTTGTATTTCCACTGGCCTGTTTGTCTGAGAACACAGCAAACACTGCATACCATTCACAGTGATGGTGAGTGTCGGCACTCAAAATGATGAGTTGAAAACAACACAACCTGTAAAAAGAGATGTTAAAAATGACACATGTTGTGTCAGTTTTAACACATGTAGTGTGTGTGCTCAGGGACAACACATGTTGTGTTAAATTTAACACACAACCTGTGTCGATTCTTAACACATCTCTGTGTTTATAAGGACTACACATTTTGTATTACCTTTAACACAACTAATGTGTTAGTCACTCCACACTTTTTATTGTGTTGCCAGAGTCACTTCCTGTGTTTTTTACAACTGAGTGTTTGGATGAACACTGAAACGTATTGTTAACTTGTGTTTCTGGAATCCAGTGACGTTTAATAAAGAGTTTGTTTGAACATTTGGATGGTTTAGACATCATGAATCTACATAGACAAGCTCTTATTGAGAATTAACTGAGGTTTAGATGTTGATGTTTCACTGAATGTTTTATTTGAAGTCACCAGAATCGTGATTAATGGCTCCTTTATTTGAGCTCTTGACCCTTTACTCTTCTTTTAGTTTTTCTCTGGCTGCTTTAACTGCATTTTAATAAAATACATTTGTTAAGGTGAGAGAAAATATGATCAGATGTTTCTTGATGATGTCATAATCAGCAAGTGCTGAACTGATGAAGTTTATGAGTATATGGATGGTGTGCATTTAATTTATTTATGTGCTGTTAGTTATAACGATCTTGTGAAACTACATCATGCTATCCAGCAGTGCAGAATAATAAAAAAAAATTCCGAAAATTTTAATCTGCAGCAGAAACTAGTCAAACACAGACCTCAAGAATCAGCGTATGAATCTCAACTGGTGACAAATGAAAAGCTTCATGCCGCAATGCATTCTGCACTGCTGGGTAGCATGATGTAGTGTCACAAAATTGTTATAACTAATAGCACATAAATAAATTAAATGCGCACCATCCATATACTGATACCATAGTCTGTAAGGTTCTGTACGAACTGTGTATTTAAACATTAATTTTAAGTTAATTACAATATGCTAATCTTTTTAAAATCATCTTTTATATATTACACTCATCTTTCATATATTAAACTCTTGCTGAGCTTAACAATCTTACATGTCCATGACAATAATATTATCATCTGAGCATATTTTTCTCATGATTATTTTTGCTGTTTCAAATTTATTAAAATACATACATGTTTACAGCAATCAGAATAAAATCTAATATGAAAGAGTCAAGGGTCAAGAGCCCAAATAAAGCTGACACTAATCACGATTCTGGTGACTTTAAATGAAACATTTAACACCAAAACCTGTTAATTCTCAATAAGAGCTTCTGCAGAGTCTGACAGAAATAAAGTTAATCTGGTTATTAATAACAAGTGAAAGCAGCATTTGAAAAAGACATTGAAAAAGAGGCATGATGTGATTGGCTGCAAAAAACACCCGTTAATCTTTAAGTTTTCCTAACTTCTATCCAGAGTTACATTTTAACACATTGTGTGCTAAAATCTACACAACATGTGTCAAAATCATTGCTATCTACACAGTCACATGTGTTGTTTTTTGACACATCTCTTTTTGCAGTGTATCCTTAGACCTTTATATCATCTTAGACCTTCATATATCCATAATTCCATAATGCATATTTTTGAAGTTGTGCTCAAAAAGTGGGTTTGCAAAGACGACCACAGCTTCACAGACTCGCTCTCCCAGTTTAAAACTAGATTAAAGACGCATCTCTTCAGCCAGGCATTCATATAATACTTTTAATCTTACAGTTAAATCCGACCTCTAGCATATAAACGCCAGAGGAGAACTGGCCCCCGACTGAGCCTGGGTTCTCCCAAGGTTTTTTTTTCTCCATTAGGTCACCTGATGGAGTTTTTCGGTTCCTTGCCACTGTTGCCTTTGGCTTGCTCAGTTGGGGATATTTAATTTAATTAATCAATCAACGATACTATTGATCAGCATTACCAAACGTAGATGTTCCACTAGAAACAAACATTGATGTATTGTTCTAATTTATTGCTGTGAAGCTGCTTTGATACAGCCTGTGTTGTGAAAAAGCACTATATAAATAAAAATAAACTTGACATTCATCTTCAATGTTTAAAGCCCAAGTTTGACCAAAGTGACCAAAATCATCATCAAACTGCTCTTCATTACAAACTTCAGCATGTCTAATATTCATGACCGGTGTGAATAGACCCCTTTTGCGCTGACGTCACAGTTACGTCACGGCGCTAGCTGGAGGCAAAACAAACGGAAAACTGGAGGCGGCCAATACAAACCAGCACAGATTCGGCTACATAATAAGGAGCTTAAATTATTATTTTTATTATTAAAAGTCATCTTGTTGTGTTATTGGGTGCAAGAATCGATGAAAAATGAGTATGCTGTATCCGTAATTTTTATTTCTAGAAAATATTCATATCATTAAAATTGCACCGTAGTGTCACTCTTTACATTGTCGTCTTGGCGCTGGCTAGGCAGAACTGCGGATTGAACCACTCAAGTCTTTACATGACCATTCAGCACATAGTTATATTATAGGCATCTAAATACATTTATATGTCCTCAGTTTCTCTTCACCCTCGGTTTCTCTATCGGGTAGGTGTAGAAGTCAGGCCACTCAACCGGAGGTAGCGTTAACGTTAATCCTGTCAGTTCGTCCATTGACTGAGCATCTGGTTCCGTCCGTTAAAATGAACTTTTGCAAATAACAATCGCGGTCCTGGACAGTGAGTGACCTTGCAAACTAACGTTAGTGAAGCGGCCAGAGGGATCTTTCTGCCTCCAGCTAAGCTCCGCCCACACAAATACGTCACCGTGTTTACCAACTGTAAAAGGGTCTATAGATGAATCCATTGTTTCTACATTGTAAAATTTTGTCATAGTTTGAATAAGTCCACAGAGTCTGTTTATGCAAATATGAAATGCATGAATAGTTCTATAGCACATTTCTTTATAAACAAATCAATCTCTCAAATTCTGAACACATTTTAAACCAGGTTTCCCAAACAAACTAGTTCAACATGAAGTTCTTTTTGTCAATGATCTGATTTTTAACATGAACCACACTGTTAACCCTTGCTGTAAAAAAAGGCGTAATTCAGACAGTATCATACCATTTTCCATTAAAACAGTAATATACCGTAGAAAACAAAAATAGCCTACAGGAATATACTGTAAATTAACGGCGCTCAAAATCGACACTCAGAGGCTGTTTTCTCAATCACACCCTATACCCTCATTCACTATTCCCTAAATTAGTTCACTAATATAGTCCCCTTGACTGAGTGAATGAAAAGAAGTGAGTGAACTGAGAAACTGATGAACACCCGATAAGCAGAATCACTGAAGGACAGAGAAACAAGAACAGAAAAAAAGAGAAACAGAAGAACTAAAACTGACTTCCAGTAACACTGAGTGTGAAACCAGTTTACAAACCAGTTTACGATTATTTCTTTCATACATGTACAAAAGTTCTTGTTGAGAATTAACAGAGATTTAGTTAATAATAAAGTTTGTTGTCACCATGATGGAGATCAGTATTTGCTTTAGTTGGTCTCTTGTCCCTTGATTTCTTACCATTCATCTGTCTCTGATTGCTGTAACAGTGAGTTTATAAAACACATTTGTTATGGCAAGAAAAAGCCAAGAGGAAGATGATCAGGTGTTTTTATTCTTTAGTGATGATGTCACAATCATCTTGGACAAGTCTGATTTTCTGATTTTCCCTGTATATATTCATTGAAATTATGGGTATGTCATATTTAGCATACATCTGTGTATCTACAAAATGAAATCAATATTTCTGTAATCAGGTCTTCTGAAAAATAACAATCATATAGTGCATTCAATTTAATTTTACTTCTGCTTGGTTCAGACACACACAGATATCAACAATCAGAATATGAATCTCAACAATGGTGAAAAGTTTCATGTCGCAATGCATGCTGGGTTCCAGGATAATATAAAACTCCCAGCATGCACTGCTGCATGCATAATAAAAAAAAGAAAGAAATATTGCCACCATTGTTGAGATTAATGTGCTAAATTGTGATATCTCTGTGTTTCTAAAACATAGTGTAGCTCTGTTTTTTTTTTTGGTTTATGCATGATGTGTTAAAAAAAATTAGTCATAGTAATTTATTGCTGTAGTTTCACAGTGGTGTTAATGTAACACTTTCGATTGAGGATTAAACTCTGAATGAATAAGAATTAATTCCTTAGTGAATGAACAGGCAATATGATGATTATGTCATCATAAGCATTACAACCACAATAATTCATAAACTGTGTGCGCACAAGTGTGACTTGCAAAAACCCAGCTCAAGCAGCAAAAGAAAAACTAATGTTTTAGCATCAGCATCCCAACTAAAGCAAGCACTGATCTCTATAATGGTAACTTCAAACATTTTCAATAACAACTTCTGTATGGCAGAAATAAAGTCATACTGGTTAATAATAAGTGTAATAATGTGTAATGGCTGGAAGTCAGTCGTAGTTATTGTGTTTCTCTATTTTCTGTTCTTGTGTTTCTCTTTTCTTCAGTGATTATGCTTGTTAACAGCAGGTGTTCATCACTAATGCTCAACAATCACTTACATATTCCCTTAATTATCTCACTGCAACGTTGTCTCAATGTTACTTTTACTCTTTGTAGTGTGGATTTCCCTGTGGGGTTGAAAGGGTTAACAGTGTAAGATAAAAAGACACACCCACAAAATGTATTTTAACAGTAATAAACTGTAAGTTATAAAACAGGTATATACTGGCAACACTGTTGCCAGTAGTTTACTGTAAAATCTTATTTTTTGGGTCACCATTGTGCAGAAGAGTAGAGCCTGTGCTTCAGTCCAGGAGAAGATCTACAAACATTGATGATATGCTGTATGTTGCTTTATTTAACAGGCGGTGACTGTGTAGTTGCTGATCCAGTGAAAATCTTTTTATGTACAATAGTTTTTTAGTGGTCTCAAATGAAAAAAGTTCACAGTAATACTTTGCTCACATTATTAATGCATTATAAATTTTAGTTAATACATTTAAATGACAGTTGGTCAATTTAAGGCAATCGGTTTCTGCAAGTGTAATTAGTTAACTTGAATTAGGATTTAGTGCATATTTACAGAAACAAACTAGACTACAGTAAAGAACTGTACAATTAACAGTATTTTACTGGCAACAGTGTTGCCAGTATTTTACTGTAAAAAAACCCGGTAAGGTCTAACAGTGCACTTGAAGGCCAATTTTGAAAATCATACAGGTTTAGAATGACAAAAGGCTGAGTAAATTATACCAATTTTCTCTTTAATGTGCCTTTTGACAATGTTTTAAAAAGCAGGAACCTTGGATTAGAGAAATAATCAGTGTTTCATCTCACTACTTTACATGTTGTATCTGTATCACATATGCAAATCCACCGCGGAGTAAAAGAGTCAACCCAAGTTAACCCTAATGTTAAACTAATACAAAAGTATTTTTATTACTATTATTAGTTAACCATTTATTTGTTCAGCTAAGTTGATTCGACAGGGGTAAAAAAGCAACAAATACACAACAAAGCAACTCATTTTCCTTATTTTTCAGCATCTAGATCAGTAATGGGCACTTATAATGTCTAGATCAGTGGTTCCCAAACCTGTCCTGCCGGCACCCCAACACTGCACGTTTTCTTTGTCTCCCTAATCAGACACACCTGATTCAACTCATCAGCTCAATATCACATGGGTTAATGAGCTGATGTGTTGAATCAGGTGTGTTTGATTAGGGAGACAAAGAAAATGTGCAGTGTTGGGGTGCCGGCAGGACAGGTTTGGGAACCACTGGTCTAGATCAGTGTTTCCCAAACCCTGCTCCTGAAGGACCCCCAACACTGCACGTTTTCTTTGTCTCCCTAATCAAACACACCTGATTCAACTCATCAGCTCATTAGAAGAAACTCTAGGACAGGGATGGGCAAACTCTGTCCTGGAGGGCCACAGCTCTGCAGAGTTTAGCTCCAACCCTGATAAACTCTACTGTCTGTAGCTTTCTAATCCTGAAGACATTGATTAGCTGGTTCAGGTGTGTTTGATTAGGGTCAGATAGACAGCAACCATCAAAATAATGTTAATGTGTCAATGCTAACTGTATTGAACCAACATTTATTTTGCTCCAGCAATTAAAGCAAACACTGATCACCATAACAGTGTCTTAAAAAATTAGATTTTCTCGTTTGGTGATTCTGCTTGCTAACATCAGGTGTCTTCAATAATGCTCAATCATCACTCAATGAATCACTTAATTAGCTCATTAACTTTAACACTCTTGAATGTTAATTTAACACTCATATTTTAACAGTTTAACACTCTTGAGTCTGGAGCCAAATAAACTCCCTGGAGAGTTCATTTAACACTGGAGTTTTAGCTGTGTACCGTTAGATAATAAACAAATTAGCCATTGCATTGACATATGACTTTTAAAAAAGCTTTTGTTTCTCTTTGTATCAAACACACATGAAAAACATTCCAAGGCATTTATGAGTTTGCATTACAGTTACAATTAAAATTTAGATTTTTAAACCGTTATTATCAAAGCACAATAAAGGATGAATTGTTGCTCTTATGTTTTTCTAGAAATTCTACGAATCATCTTAGAATCACAAGCTGTTTCCCAGAAACATCAGACCTGAAAATAGGTGTATATCTAAAAGTGATTTGGAGTTATTAATATAGTTTCATCATTAACAATGTTAGTAAGAGTCCTGACCTTGTCAAAGCCCAAATTACTCAACTATAACTACACACAAATCAATTATTACTACACAGCTGTCATAAATTAATACATGTTTTTGACATAAAGAGAGACAACATTTTTGACAAAATTTTGACATTTTGACATGATGTGGATCATTATGAGCAGAAAGAAGATCTTACATGATATAATCTGATATACAGTGATCATCACCCGACACGACTGACTGAAGAAAAAGTTTGTTTGTGTTGAGATGATATAGTGAAGTTATCTGTCCATCATTCTAATGAGGAAATATGAAACCAAGTCCACTGTTTTCCATTACTCAAATTCAAATTCAAAAACAAAAACAAATACAAATGGTATCCACACAATTCTACACAGCAAAATCAACACTTCTCGGAATATGTCCCACTCTACAGAGTGTTAACACTGAAGCAGTGTTAAAGTTAATGAGACAATTAAATGATTAATTAAGTGATGATTGAGAATACAGGGTATATGCAGGAATCTTGAAGTTAATTTTAATACCTTTTCAAGACTTTTTCAAGACCTTCTCAATATTTTTTAATACCTCACCGCCACTTCAAGCGTGGCCACGAATTAATAATACCTCAGCAGGTTATACTAATTTGTTCCCTCGTTTTACTATATTGTGGCCACACTGTAAATTTGTAAAACGTGCTGAGGTATTATTAATTCGTGGCCACGAAACAATTCACCTGAATATTCACCAATTCACACAAAAAAAGGAATAAAAAGCTGTTGCCTACGAGAATAGTCGGCCTTCACTGAAGAGCTATCTTCACAGGTAAGAAACAGGTAAGAACAGTTTAATAATCATTATTAATTCGTGGCCACGAAATAATTCACCTGAATATTCACCAATTCACAAAAATAGGTCTTTAGCATTCACTAAATAATAGTATCAAACTGTTTTTGGCCATGTTGTAATTCGTTAAATCAAAATGAAGGAGGGAATTAGTTCAACGTGTCCACGATTTATTAAAACGAGGGAACAAATAAGTCGTCGTGACAACTAATTATTTAGATCAGTGGACAGGGCGCATAAGAACAAACAGTGAGGCCGGTGACACACTGGATGCGTATGGAACGCCGTTGGGGACAATACCTAGCGTGGCGTGAGCGTGGCGTTTCTGTTGCGTGTCAGCTGTGTGGCGGCTGCGTCGCGTTTTCCATGTCTTTGCACACCAGAAGCGTGTCTGACCCCTCATTTACACTGCACACGTCTGCGGCACATTACGGCTGCGACAAGGTTTTATTCCGTCCTCCACGCGGTGCCAACTCACACCAGGAGCATTTCAGAAGCGGAGCGACTGGATGCGCGAGACCACGTGATTTGCCTGTCAGACGTGGTTTTTCTTGATTTTTGAGTTTCTACCATACAGTCTATGGTTTCTACCAAGGATATTGGTGTGTAATATGTTTGGGAGTTTGCACAGGGTGTTTATTTTGAATTTGACAATGTTTTTTTTTACTTTTATTTTGTATTCCCGGTGCGACTTGGACGCGCGTCCGTCAAAAATAGACTAGACGCCTATATTTAGCGAAGCGGCGCGGAGAGCCGCTTCTGGGAAGCTTCTGAAACGCGCCGTGTCGCGGCCGGTGTAAACACAAGCATTGACTAGAATGGGCGCGATCAGCTCCGGTAGCCGTGTCGCAGCCGTAATGCGCCGCAGACGTGTGCGGTGTAAATGAGGGGTGACGTGGCGCTGCTGCTGCTAGGTGACATATTGGTGATATATTTGACACATGGGGAGAGAGTTGTGGAAGGCCTATACTTCATGTTAAATATAAATATATAGCAGCAAAGACAACGTCGGCAGTGTTGACGGCAATATAGACTATAGAATATTTCGTTCTGTATTGACAGGTGCAGTATTTGAAAATCGATAATAGCATTTATGTCAAACCCGACACTTTCAAACATCAAAATGACATTTATTAATATGTATTCGTGTCAAAATGTCATTTAAACATCTTTTCCTATTCAATTTTGCCTGGAAACGCTTCCATGACGCTTGCGTGTCGCGTGAAAAATAGGCGTCGGTTCTGTTTCTAGCATGCACGCGTTTTCCGCGCGGCTCGAGCCGCGCCTGAGACGCGCGTGTCACGCACGCAGTGTGCAAGCTCTAACCTGTTAACATGGGAGCCGAAATAAAAACGGACACGCCACGCAGCTGAGACGCTCACCCCTCATTTACACTGCACACGTCTGCGGTGCATTACGTCTGTGACAAGGTTTTATTCCGTCCTCCACGCGGTGCCAACTCACACCAGGAGCATTTCAGAAGCGGAGCGACTGGATGCGCGAGACCACGTGATTTGCCTGTCCGACGTGTTTTTTCTTGATTTGAGTTTCAACCATACAGTTTCTACCAAGGATATTGGTGTGTAATACGTTTGGGAGTTTGCACAGGGTGTTTATTTTGAATTTGACAATGTTTTTTTGACAATTATTTTGTATTTCCGGTGCGACTTGGACGCGCGTCCGTCAAAAATAGACTAGGCGCCTATATTTAGCGAAGCGGCGCGGAGAGCCGCTTCTGGGAAGCTTCTGATACGCGCCGCGTCGCGGCCGGTGTAAACACAAGCATTGACTAGAATGGGCGCGATCAGCTCTGGTAGCCGTGTCACAGCCGTAATGCGCCGCAGACGTGTGCAGTGTAAATGAGGGGTTAGCGTCTCAGCTGCGTGGCGTGTCCGTTTTTATTTCGGCTCCCATGTTTAAAAAAAATATTATCGATTTTCAAATACTGCACCTGTCAATACAGAACGAAATATTCTATAGTCTATATTGCCGTCAACACTGCCGACGTTGTCTTTGCTGCTATATATTTATGTTTAACATGAAGTATAGGCCTTCCACAACTCTCTCCCCATGTGTCAAATATATCACCAATATGTCACCTAGCAGCAGCAGCGCCGCGTCAGACACGCTTCTGGTGTGCAAAGACATGGAAAACGCGACGCAGCCGCCACACAGCTGACACGCAACAGACACGCCACGCTCACGCCACGCATCCAGTGTGTCACCGGCCTTACGCCACGCATCCAGTGTGTCACCGGCCTGAGAGAGAGAGCCCCGGCTGCGCACGCGCGCACTCTCAGCGCCTTCAAACAACACGAGCGCTGCATTGCTCTCTCTCCCTCGCGCATATCAACACAATAGTAAAAGGTCGGAAGACCGATTGTGTTTTATAGATTAGTAGTTTGTTCATATAAAGTGTTTGATTAGCAAATACATGTTAAGGAAATGCATAATACAAATTGTATGGGTTAATGTAACGGTAAATGGACTCTGCGGGTAAAACTGTTGTGATGAAACTGCGCATGCGTGGGGTAAAACTGCTGGGGTGAAACTGCTGGGGTAAAACTGTGGCTCTGCGGCTCTGCAGACAGATATTATTGCATTCTGTTCATGCGTTCACCAGCCTTCTCTTAAAACATTTCGGTGCGTTGTAATACGCACTGGGAACGCCAGAGCGTACATTGTGCTTTTGAACTTCCGCCCGCCTGCCCGCTCTGGTGCTCTCAGAGGCAATTTACGAACGCACCCACAATAGCCTCTATTTTTATGTACCTGTTAATTTTTTTAATAAAAATGACTGTTCACACACTTTTACAATGTTTTTGGGACTCAAACTGTTGGACAGCTAATTCAGAAAAAATACTTTCAAAATTTAAGACTTTATAAAGCCGTGATAAGACTTTTTAATACTTTTTAAGGGTCTTAATTTTCCCAAAATTTATTTATCACCTTTTAATACTTTTCAAGACCCCGCGGATACCCTGGAATAAGTGATGATAAACACCAAAACAAGCAAAATAACTGAAGGAAAGACAAACACAAGATTGGCTAACTTCAAAACTGCATTCTTCATGATTCATATAGCATACTTCCCTATATAGTAGGCAAAAATCAGTGGGCAAACAAATAGTATGCGCAAATCCTTAGTTTTCACAGTACTTCACAGACCACATTGCTAGAACTGCCCAGTCCTGCAGATTTGCCTTATGCCTAGTTCACACTACACAACTTTAAACATTGGTAGATCGCTGTGCTGTTTAGTTACATGACTTGCTCTGGAGTCTTGAAGTTGTTGTGGTGTTCACACTATGTGACACTACGTAAATGTTCTGCAACAGGGGACTCTATCCGGTCCCAAAACCACATTTTGTCACGAAATCATGCGCAAGAAGTGGAATGGGAAATGGCGCATTCCAATGGTGCATTGTCTATTATATATATATATATATATATATATATATATATATATATATATATATATATATATAGGGCTGGGCGATATATCGCGCGATATTGTTAGGCGCATCTCATCATTAAAGCCGGTTCCCTTGATTACTAGTAAATCACCATCACCTGCTTTCAGATGGAGCGGTGTTAAATTAACACTCCTGGGGCTGGGAGTGTATATGAGTCCACAATCAAGAGTGTAAAGTGTTAAAATAAGAGTGTTAAATTAACACTCAAGAGTGTTAAAGTTAATGAGATAATTAAGTGATTAATTTAGTGATGATTGAGCATTATTGAAGACACCTGATGTTAGCAAGCAGAATCACTGAAGGAGAAAATCACAAATTGTAAGTTACCATTAAGGTGATGGGTGTTTGCTTTAGTTGGGGTCTTGACCATTACATGTTTACTTTAATTTTTTCTGTTGTTTGACTGCTGTTAGTGATTTATAACAGTTAAATGAATGAAGTAAAGTTTGATCTGATAGTGTTGGTTGTGTTTGGACATAATCATGCTATGGTCTGAAAAATGAAAGTTTTTGAAATAGTTTGGTTTAACTTGTTAGCAGCAGTTTTGTGATTCTTCAGCCTATATCAGTACTTTACTTATAATTCAAAATATTTAATAAGCATTGCTCTGATCAAAAGACTTTCACATGAATTTATTTAGAAACACAGACATCAATAATCAGCCTGTGAATCTCAACAATGGTGACAATAATAAAGCATGTTGCAGTGGCTGCCACCAATCACAACTCATTAATGGCTCCCATCATGCATTGCGGTATGAATAAATTATTATCTGAATTGTCTATGTAATTTACTTTTCCTAATTGAATATTCTGCTCGTCACCATTGTTGAGATACATTGACTGAATCTTGATGTCTGTGTGTGCCTAAAAGAAAGAGTTTTTTTAAAACAACTTTTAAGAAATCCTTTGTATTATATAAAAAATTCTGGGCATTTATGCAGATTTACAGTTATGCTGTAACCAACAACATACATCGAAGTCAGAAATAAGGATCTTAATGAGTTCAGTGATCAAGTTCAAATGATGATTGTCATAATATAACCAACACCATCAGATCACTTTTTAGCGCAATTTTCCACCGGACAAAATTGCGATTGTTAACTCATGATTTCTGTTCTGTGCGTCTGTGCGCACCAATCTTGCACTTCTATCTACTCCTCAACCAGACCACCTAGAGACTTCGGGTTTTCGGCATTATGTTAAGGAAGGTCTAATCTCGGGAACGCACAAAAAAAATCCAGGAAAAGATTTACTATCTCTTAGTGTTGTGATCCCATGAGGTGAGAAAATTGCGCTAAAATACTCACAGAGTTTTTATTACTTGTTTTCTTTGCTCATCTGGCAGTTATAACTCAGATACAACAGCCAAACAAAATCTAAAGTAAACACATAAGGCTCAAGAGCCCAACTAAAGTAAACAATCATCGCCCTAATGGTAACTTACAATTTGTGATTTTCTCCTTCAGTGATTCTGCTTGTTAACATCAGGTGTCTTCAATAATGATCAATCATCACTAAATGAATCACTTAATTATCTCATTAACTTCAACACTCTTGAGTGTTCATATACACTCCCAGGAGTGTTAAATTAACACTGGAGTTTTTGCTGTGTACAAAGAGCCGTAGTTAACTGACAAGCTGAGCCATATCGCATTAAATATCGCTGGCGATACGTCAGCGATATTAATTCGATATGGCTCAGCTTGTCAGTTAACTAATGTTCTTTGTAGTAAATGCCGCTCCATCTGAAAGCAGGTGATGGCGATTTACTACTAATCAAGGAACCGGCTTTACTGACGAGATGCGCATAACAATATCGCGATATATATATAGTTTTAACACGCGAGGTCCCGGCGGGGCACTGACCAAAAAACAGGATCCTCCCGTGACCCACGACCTGAGGGTCAGTCTAGAAGAAGTGTTCACTGGCTGCACCAAGAAGATGAAGATCTCCCGCAAACGCCTGAATCCCGACGGAAGAACGACGCGCACTGAGGACAAGATCCTAACAGTGGAAGTGAAGAAAGGCTGGAAAGAAGGAACCAAGATTACTTTCCCTAAGGAAGGGGGATGAGACGCCATCAAATATCCCCGCAGATGTGGTGTTTGTGGTGAAGGATAAGCCACATCCAGTGTACAGAAGAGACGGATCAGACATCATTTATCCTACAAAAATTACAAAGAGGTAAGATGGGCTCCTATTTTAAGAGTTTGCTTACAAACTCTTTTCTTCCCTGTCTGTATTTTTCTAATCCCGTTCTTCTCTACTTTCTCAGGCACTTTGTGGTTGCACAGTTAACGTTCCAACACTGGATAATCGCACGGTTAACTTAACAACTCAAGACATTATCCGTCCTGGGATGAAACGGCGTGTCACCGGGGAGGGTCTTCCTCTTCCGAAATCCCCAGATCGTCGTGGGGACTTGATTGTCGAGTATGAGGTCAAGTTTCCCGAAAGATTAAGCCAGACTGCCAAGGACACTATCGCAAATGTTTTGCCGGCTTCTTGAGCCGTGTATACTGCAATGCTGGATACATTGCCATTGGGAATTTTTGGTTTCAAGGTATTTAAAGGATGAATATGAGAGGCTGCTGAAATTGTCGAACTGTTATTCTGTAATGTACTGCCAATGAGAGACTATCTGAACCAAACCTTTGATGGACTAGACTGGTTTATGTGTTTGTCATGTACATTTTTAACCTATGTTTCCTTTGGGTCAAGTCTAGCAGAAAGTCTCCAGCTGCGATCTCTTGGCCAGCGTTTTGTTGTCAACTACACACATCTAACACATCTAAGTTTACTTATTCCAGAGATGGACAGTAGAGCATGTTGTGATGTTGCGGGGCTACAATAATATAGTTTCTTATCAGCAGCCTGATCCTTTGGACACCTCAGGGAAGTCTTTCTGTGAAAGCAGCCTGTATTTTTTCTGCTAATACGGTCTAATGTGATGCCATTAAAAGTCATTTCCAATATTGTGGTGGCTCAAAGTGATGCTTGGATCCTCCCGCTTCTAAGTATGTGAAACAACACTCGATGCAGAAGTTATATGGTGAGAAACTCAAAAGCTCAAAGTCAGCTAGAGGACAAATTTGTAACAAATACTAGATTTATTTAAAGTAAATGATTCAAACTATTGATATTGTGGTTCATTTCTTATGTAAAATCATATGGAACTTTTTTTTTATTACAGGTAATTTATGTTATTAATTGTTTTTAATTGTGAAACTGAATTTGTTTATTCACAAATTCAGTGGGATACTTCTGTGGGATCTTTTTGGATTGTGAGATTATGAGTTATGGGCTGTTTTGAGTTTTGAATATATTATTTAAAAGAAAATAAGATTTGAAATGTTACAGATATCACACTGCTTTAATAAAACACTTTAAACTGAAAAACAATTGCTTTATCTTCTTATTTTTTTAGCATATTAAAAGTGTAACCCAGTATAAAAGCCTCTAAAATCATGGTAGTTACTCTACCGAAGAAATGTTGCACTTAAAGAAATGTATAGATTCGCATAAGTGTATTGACCGCTGTAAATGTATAGCATGTTAACTAGTGAAATGTGTAGCTGAGACGGTCATATAATATCTAAATCATGACAGAATCACTTTTATAATAATGGCACTTCCTTTGCTGAATATGGATGCTTTGGTCTTCAGTGTTTCTTGATGGTGTTTGATTTGAGTCCACAGCAAAGACATCTGAAGAACTTCCTGTACTGCTGCCTGACCTGGACAAGAATGAGAAGAGAAATAGTTTTAAAATCTGGTAAAAAAAAAAAAAAAAAAAAAACACAGAACATGTCCAGGTTCTTTTTCAAGAATTTAATTTTAGAAGATGAGAAATGAAAAATGAACTTAAAGGGATAGTTCACCCCAAAATGAAAATTATTCCATGATTTACTCACCCTCAAGTCATCCTAGGTGTATAAGACATTCTTCTTTCAGACGAATACAATCAGATTTAAATTAAAAAATGTCCTGGCTCTTCCAAGCTTTATAATGGCAGTGAATGGCCATTTCTGTTTTGAAATCCATCAAAGTGCATCTATTCATGATTAAAGTGCTCCACACTGCTCTGGGGGGTTAATAAAGGCCTTCTGAAGTGAAGCGATGTGTTTGTGTGAGAAAAATATCCATATTTAAAACTTTATCGACTAAAATAACTAACTTCCGGTAGACGGCCGTACGCATCAATTTACGGCGAAAGAGCCGTAAACCCTTGAACTGACGCACAACATAATGACGAACGCGGAGATAGAGCAAAACAAAACACCAGTCACAAATTAGTCTAAAAATAATTGTTTTTTGAGAGAAATGTGGGAGGAGCTTGAGTTTGTTGCCCAGCCCTGTTTGTTTGAACCGCGAGGGGCGTCAAAGCTTACGCTACTCCTACATCTACGTCGTACATGCGTCACTGGTTACTCTTTTGGCACAAGTCGACCATCTGCCGGAAGCTAGTTATTTTAGTCGATATATTTTTCTCACACAAACACATCGATTCACTTCAGAAGGCCTTTATTAACCCCCCAGAGCAGTGTGGAGCACTTTAATCATGGATGGATGCGCTTTTTTATGAACTTCAAAACAGAAACGGCCATTCACTGCCATTATAAAGCTTGGAAGAGCCAGGACATTTTTAAATATAACTCAGATTGTATTTGTGTGAAAGAAGAATGTCTTATACACCTAGGATGACTTGAGGGTGAGTAAAAAATGGGCTAATTTTCATTTTTGGGTGAACTATCCCTTTAATATAAAGTAGGTGAGAGATGATTTTCGGGTAGACTGTCTATACTGATGTCTGACCTCATCATTGAGGACACAATAGACCAGGAAGATGAAGGTTCCCTGCTGGGAGTTCAAGATCAGGAAGAGGATCTCCAGCTCCTTCCTGCCATTAGTGAAGAAACCCAGAATCCAGGAGCAACCAAGAATCACAAACTGAGCCAGTGTTTTAAATGTCATAATCCTGCAGAGAATGATGGAGAGTTAATATATATATTTATTGATTATATTATTGTGGAAAATCTGCAATTGTCCTGTTATAAGTATGCCTTTTTGTGTGTAATCACATTTTTGTCTGTAGAACACTTCTGTATTGTAATCAACCACACTTGAAACTTGTTTATTAAGAAAGTGGTTTATGAAGAAAAACTCTGCAATTGTAATTGTAAAATGTTTTTTTTGTTGTTTTTTTGAGAAAGTGGTTTATAAAGAAAAACATACCACACTTAATGTTTCAAGCATTAATTAAAAAGCATAGAGAGGAACAAAACATGTATTAGAAAGAGCTTTGCTAAAGAAAGAAGAAAAATGCAAGCATTACCGTCGAATGTGTTGCGGATGAAGTGCAGAATGCAACAAAGAAGAAAAGTCTGATGAAGGAAGGCTTTATAAAGACAGGTCCGAAAGGAATTCCCAGAACTCAAGACACCTCAAGACTTAGGATTGGATAAATTGTCTGTTAGAGACTGATAATTCATGAGGGGATTTCCAAAGATGACCTCAAGAAATCAGATGGACTATACAAGGCTGAAAGGAGAAGATGAAGGCAGACGCTGATTCTTAATGGCCTCTCCGATTTACTCTTGATGTTGTTTTGTCTTGTTTTTTATATTAGTACTTTATATGTAAACTAATTAACCTGTAGATAATAAAACTATATTTAATTGAAACTAAGAAACTCTTTTACTCTCGCCTGCCAAAGTCTTTGATTTCTAATAAAGTGAGCTGAAGAGACCACGAAGAAGTCTTCTGACCTATGGATTGTGAGTATGTAAATTCAGATGCTTATGATTTAGGACACATTTGACTTTACCTAACCTGAGAATAATCAAAATAAGGTTAAAGTTGTCTAGAAATATGCAGCATAAAACAATATATATACACATTTCATGGAGTGTTCAAATCATATTGTTTGTTACTTGGTTCGCTTCATCTGTGAAACTTCAGCGTTCAGATTTTTCAAGGTCAGGATCAGATTGATGATGATGCAGATGACGAGAATCATGTTTAACTGCACAGTAAGAGAAACAACAGGAATTAATCTTTAATCACTGTTTTCCTTTTAATACAAAGTCATGATGAGAAATGTGCTTACTGCTAGTATGGCGCAAACAGGTCCCAGAAAACTCCAAAAAAAGCCTTTATCTATTTTAATCCAGCACCTGTTTGGAGGAAGATACAGACACACACACAGAAAAAATCAATGAACAAACATGACGGATGAAGGTGTTGATCTCTGAGTCGTTCAAACTAAACTCACTGTTCACTTCCGTAGCCTTTGGGCTCCACCCCAGCAGACACGGCCACCACAACCAGAGCAACCGTATATCCAATCACACACAGGTATCCACTGTTAAGCACCTCCCTCTTTTTGGAGCTGATCTGTGATAGGTTCTTCACACAGATGAAGAGCAGCACAGCTTCAATGAACATCCACACAAAGCCGGAGAGAAAGAGGAAGTGCAGCACACCTGATATCACGGCACACAACACCTGGAGATCATGAGAGACGGTTATGATGATTCTCAGTGAGACTGTGCTGAGCTGTAGGGCTCCTTCATCATCCTCACCTGATGAGGGCGTATGAGGCTCAGGAACTGTTGTGTGAGGAGGAACAGAAGGTGAGCCAACAGAAGACTCACACAGAGGTTGATTCGAGCCACATTATTCACTCCAGAACTCCACTGACAAAGGGCAAAGGTCAACAGGGCCAAACTGAAGAACACCAGCCCCACGATCACACACACCATATTCAACAGCTCCAGCAGTGAGTCGCTCTGAGAAAACATGTCAGAGTACACAGCAAAATCCCCAGTGTTAAATTAACACTCTCAGTGTTTATATGAGTCGACACTCAGAGTGTTATAAATCAGGGGTTCCCAAACTTTTTCATTCTGGGACCCACCTAGACAAGTATAATCAATCTCAAGACCCACTTGCACTTGTGCTACCAACTTTCTCAGTTGGTCGCACCAGCATGATTTGGTCGCACCTTTTTTTTTTTTTTTTTTTTTGCTACATAATCAATGCAAGCTGATGGTCTTAATCTGCATACCCTAGTTTTGCACTGATGTAATAAGACTGACAGTGACACAAGACCTCATGTTAGCAAAATATTTTAAACTTTTAACTCTTATCAAAAACATGAATGTTCTTTAATGTTTGATTATAATGTTACCGTCTTCACATAGGGATGGGAAATGATAAGATTTTAAAAATAATAATAATGCCACCGACGATTCTGATTATCAATCCGATTCTTTAATGATTCTCTTATCGATTCTTGATAGCACTGTGTGGAAAAATGTAGTCATATGCTTTTCAAAAAAAACAAGGAGTTTTATTTATTTTAAAGCTTATGCTTGAGTAAGCAAACTGTACTTTTTATGTAATTTATGTAATAAATAGAACCTTATTGTAAAGTGTTACTGATTATACACCGATTCAGACGTCTCCTGAGTTCACTGTTGGAAAGATCAGTTGTTTTATCCATTCATTAAAATGAATCGGTTCAAAGGAGTCATTAGTTCGCGAATTGGACGTCTCATGCGCGTTGTGTGATTATCCCAGCAGTTAGGACATGGACATCCAAGATTTGTGTCAACACAGAAAACATTTCATCACTGGATAGTTTTATTCGTTTAATTAAAGTGTTGTTTTATGTCAGCTGAATGTCGGGGATGCTTTTCAGAGAAGATAAGCAACAACTTATTTAGCACAATTCACCCAGCGGTAATTAAGGGAAAAAAATCTCTGAATGCTCCACATGAAACTTTGTCTTTCGACATTTTACCACCGTGTCGATTTATTTTGATTTATATGTGCGCAGGAGAGAGAGCAAGAGAGCGCTTAGTTTGGAGACGGTGAAGACTTGTTTACTCGCCTGGCTCAGAAGAGAGAGAGAGAGAGAGACCGCGCGCGACAGAGTCTCTCTCTGTTTGTTCTTTCAGTTAAACATGTACTGTGACTGTCACAAGCGCAGCAGTTCATCTACATTAGGCTACTCACCAATCAAATAAGACTTTGGCGGGACAAAAATTAACTTTGCCGGGCGCTAAAACTCACTTAAGAGTCGTTTGGTCATTAATCGGACTGGTTTTGTTTCACTCATCATAACGTAAATTTAGCTGCAGCTAAGTGCCTTTGTGCGACCCACCTTTTCTCACTGTGTGACCCACAAGTGGGTCGTAACCCACAGTTTGAAAACCACTGTTATAAATAACACTGTAAGCCAGGGGTGTCAAACTCAGTTCCTGGACCACAGCCCTGCAGATTTTAGCTTCAACCCTACTTAAACACACTTGATCAGGTAATCAAGTCCTTCAGGCTTATTTGGAAACTGCAGGTGTGTGTGTGTTGAAGCAGGGTTGGAACAAAACTCTATACATAGTTCCCACAGGCGAATTAATGTCACGTGACCTCACCAGAGACGCCATCTTTGATGGCATAAGCTGCTGTGTTTACTAAGTTTTACAAGCAAATTTCAAATATTTCTTTCTGTTTATAATGTTACGAAAGTCATGAAGAGACAAAGTGACAAAGATTATAAAGATACTCTATTAACACAAGACAGAGAGAGGTACAATGCGAAAATTTCTGTCATAAATGGTGTGGATTTATGCGCTAACGAAGGAAGCACTGAGCACTGATTATGCAGCTTTGCCTCAGATACAGTATTATCATGTGTACCATTATCTGGTATTGGCTAGGAGTTTTTACACATGTGAGCAATTCCGAGCCTGGAACAATCAGTTTGCTCAAGTGCAATCAATGGAAAAGTAGCATGAATATACAAGGTATAAAAATAAATAAAACTCGTGTGCAAATTAATTAATGGAATGCGGAACTACTTTATACGCGGGTTCTTTAGGGACATAATCTGAGATTGCAATGCTGGAATGTGTGTGTCTGTCTGTCTGTCTGTGTGCGTGTGTGTGTGTGTGTGTGTGTGTGTGTGTGTGTGAGAGTGAGTGAGTGAGAGAGAGAGAGGCGCGGGCGCGATCGAACAGTGGAAACAATGTTGTTTTGTATGTTTTTAATACCTCATCATTTTGAATACGTGACATCATTCAAGTTTCTTTCCTGTTTATCCTCGCCAGCCATAACCTCTGTCGTTGTTCTGACTTCTCACATTCATGAAGTCTAATGATGGGTAACTTATACTGTAAAATCCAAATTTAACTGAACCTCCGGCACAATTTGAACATCCATTGACCCAGCAGGAGATGACCATTTTCACTTTTTATCACGAAATTAACTCGTTTCAGCTTCTTCTTCTAATGTTCTGCCCACAGCATGCCCACAGAAATGGCGCCGGGTCGGCAAATGCCCGTATGTTGTGACGTCATGTAGGAACTAGGCTATGTATTGGACAGTGGCCCTCCAGGAACTGAGTTTGACACCTGTGCGGTAAGCAGTGTTAAAGTTAATGAGATAATTAAGTGATTAATTGAGTGATGATTGAGCATTATTGAAGACACCTGATATTAACAAGCAGAATCACCAAAGGAGAAAATCGTAATTGGTATGTTACCATTATGGTGATCAGTGTTTGCTTTAGTTGGGCTCTTGACCCTTAATCCATTAACTTTACATTTTGTTTGGCTGCTGTACCTGAGTTATGAACAAAGAGAAAAGGAGATCTGATGGTGTTGGTTGTATTTTAAAATAATCTTTATTTCACAATCATTTAACCTGAATCACTGAACTCATATAGAGCCTAATTTCTGAGTTAAATTTATTTTATTAATTATAGCAGCACTGTCCTTGAAAAGGATAATATTTTAAACTTTTACAAAGTAATCCAAATAATTTCTTAAATGTTGTTCACATACGTTTTTTAAACACAGACATTAAGAATCAGCCTGTGAATCTCAACAATGGTGACAATTATAAAGCATGTTGCAGTGCATTCTGCGTGCCACCAATCAAAACTGATTCATGGCTCCCATCATGCATTGCTGCATGAATAATTAATGAGCTTATGGTCAGAGTTGATCTGTTTGTCACCATTGTTGAGATTCATACGCTAATTATTGATGTCTGTGTGTGCCTACATAAAACACTGTTTACTTTTTTTTTGTAATTGATTTTATTATTTGGATTTCCTTGAAAAAAAGTTACAAATGGCACGCTCGACAAGGACAGTGCTGCTATAATCCATAAGATAAACTTAACTCAGAAAGTTCAGTGATTCAGGCCAACTAATGATTATTTTAAAACACAACCATAAGATCACCTTTTTTCTTTGTTCAGCTGGTTGTTATAACTGAATTACAGCAACCAAACAAACTCTAAAGTTAAAAAAGTAAGGGCCAAGAGCCCAACTAAAGCAAACACTGATCACCATAATGGTGTCACTTTACGTTAATTTTCTCCTTCAGTGATTCTGCTTGTTAACATCAGGTGTCTGTAATGCTCAATCATCACCCAATTAATCACTTAATTATCTCATTAACTTTAACACTGCTTCAGTGTTACTTATAACACTGTAGTGTGGACTCATATAAACACTGAGAGTGTTAATTTAACACTGGGGATTTTGCTGTGTACATGAGTGCCAAATCTGTGCTGTTCTTCAATGCTCACTATAAATGTTCTCGTACCTCTGATGGGTGGCTGGTTTGCATGATGAGAGCGAATGTGGACAGATGAACACAGGAACACACAGTGTAGCTGCTGTTGGTCTCTAAAACAGAACAACCATCTACAATCCACTCGCTGATATTCCAGTACACACAGGACAGAGAACCGTTGGGGTCAAACTCCTGCAGAAAGAAGAAAGAACATGCAGAAAATATAACAACACTGAATATTAGATGTTTTCAGATGTTCATCAGTTCTCAGGTTGGACAAAAACACATTTCAGTCTCTCACTCTGATGTGTTTGAGGGTGAAGTTGACTAGTTTGGTGAGTGTAGTGTTGGTGGTTTTGGGAAGAGTAGCTGAGATCACAGTGGACATCATGGTTTTAATCGTGTCATTTGATGTGTTGAAGAAGTCTGGCTTCAGTAAATTCTCCATTGTGTTATAACTCATGAAAGCCACAGCAGCTGATCCTGTGTGACAGACACAGAAGAAATTTGTATTCAACACAATAAAAACCTTTAGTTAAATGTGGTTTAGTGATATATCTTCTAAAAATGTTTTATTAAAAATGTATTAAAACACATCTCACATACTTGTTTCATTGTTGTTCTTGGCGATCCCAATGAGATCGATGTCCACAGAAGAATTTGTCGTGTCAAGTCGAGGGATTTTATCTAAGGTGACCTGTGGTCCAACCATGAAGACTTCAACCTCTGATTTAAAAAATAAGCAGTTATGTTTTGTTTTTATTAAAGTTGATTCAATCTGCACAAATGTGCAAAAAACAAAACAATAAAAAAACTAAAATAAAATATTTCATCTAATTACTAGTTTGCACTAATCAGTCTACTTTGTACACAGCAAAATCCCCAGAGTTAAATTAAGTCAATCTGGTAATGCTGTTTGAGTTGTTTAATCCTCCTCTGCTGAGATCTTGAGAGATGTAATGTTCTTTTATCTTCAGTTGATTTCATCTTAGGGTATGTTTACACGACAACAATATGCTTAAAACTCAGAAGTGTTTCCTTTGCATTTTCAGGCACCCAAACTGACTCTTTGTTGTCGTGGAAACGAACGGCCAAAACTCATAAAAAGTATTTAGTTGAAAACGGTGTCGTGTAAACAGACCCTAAGTCTGTGGCTGAAGCGGGTGTTCATCACTAATGCTCAATCATCTCTTAATTAATCACTTAATTATCTCATTAACTTTAAAGGGCACCTATTATGCAAAATTCACTTTTACATGGTGTTTGAACATAAATGTGTGTTAGCAGTGTGTGAGCAAAACCACCATAGAATGATAAAAATCCACCCAGTGGTTTTTTTACAATCTCAATAAAACATAAGCTCTGTCTCATAGGGCTGGGCGGTATGACGGTATATATCGTTACCGCGGTAGAAAATGTAAACCGTAACAGATTTTTATTATTCTGTGTATACCGCGACATGTAAATAAGTGGCCGTGGTTAACTTACATGCATCGTGCGAGAGACTGAGACACTGAGGTTTGTCAAAGAAACACGGAGAAAGCAGATCAAGAGGATCCACAAAGGAATTACGTTTTCTAAAGGGTTGTTGTTAAAGTGATATTTCGGGGGGAAAAGCGCAGCAGTCAACTAGAGCAGTGACGCACCCGTAGGCTACAGTTTAGAGGAGTGCACGATCGCAACAGGGAATGAAGCTTACTTGACAACAACAGTTCATATATAAATATCGTAACGAATAGAAATAACCTTAAATAATGTATAGTTATCTGCATCTTTCCATCTCTTATGTATAGTTACTTTTTAAACACGAAAATCGCATTCAGCATGACAGGCGAGCGGTTGCCGTGGTGATGAACAACCTGCTTGTTAAAGCGAATGTATAATCCTGTATCTGAGGCAAAATTACTAAATATGCAGCGCGAGTTATATATTTCTAACTCCAAACAATTGGAGCTGATAAAATCTACCTTCCCACTAAGCAAAATTATGTCCAAAAGACGTCTTTTCAACGTCTTTGTCACAAAAATCGGACGTTGAAAAGACGTCCACTGAGGGTCTAGAATGAAAGTTTTTATGACGTCTTTTTTTGACGTGTTCTGCACGTCCGATTTAGACGTTCATCGAACCTCGAAGGTTAAAACTAGTTCAGATGTGGCCATTTGTGGACATATTTCAACATCATTTATTGTCTTATTTAGACATAATTACTTTGACTATTGCTGTCAGATGATCTCAGTGAGAATTAACAGAGGTTAGATGTTGATATTTGTTTAATTTGAAGTGTCACCATTGTGGTGATCAGTGTTTGCTTTAGTTGGGCTCTTGGTCCCCGTTCCTTTTACTTTAACTTTTATTTGACTGCTTTAACTGTGTGTTTGTAAAAGACAAATGTTGTGGCAGAGAAAGACAATACTAAGTAAGATCAGCTTATGGTTGATGATGAAATCATCACAAAAAAAGCATTGAATGTTGTCAGATGTTTTGGCATTCAGACCACCAACCTTGTGGAACTGCAATATTGGTGTGAAAAGCATTAAAATGATCACTTATTTGAAGGTGTATATAAAGCATGTGCACATGATGTTTTGAGCAAATGTATCATATAGTCACACACAGACATCAAGATTTTGCACATGAATCACAACAATGGTGACAATTAAAAAAAAAGCTTCATGCTGCAATGCATGATGGGTAGCTTTCATAGTACAAATCTCATCCTTGATTCTCAAGCTTTTTTGTTTTAATTGTCACCGTTGTTGTGAATCATATCCAAAATCTTGATGTCTGTGTGTGACTATATGATACATTTGCTCAAAACATCATGTGCACATGCTTTATATACACCTTCAAATAAGTGATCATTTTAATGCTTTTCACACCAATATTGCAGTTCCACAAGGTTGGTTATGAATGTCAAAACATCTGACAACATTTGATGCTTGTTTTGTGATGATTTCATCATCAACCATAAGCTGATAACAGTTGATCTTACTTATTATTGTCTTTCTCTGCCACAACTTTTGTGTTTTACAAACACACAGTTAAAGCAGTCAAATAAAAGTTAAAGTAAAAGGAACGGGGACCAAGAGCCCAACTAAAGCAAACACTGATCACCACAATGGTGACACTTCAAATTAAACAAATATCAACATCTAACCTCTGTTAATTCTCACTAAGATCATCTGACAGCAATAGTCAAAGTAATAATGTCTAAATGAGACAATAAATGATGTTGAAATATGTCCACAATGGCCACATCTGAACTAGTTTTAACCTTGTACGAAGGTTCGATGAACGTCTATATCGGACGTGCAGAACACGTCAAAAAAAGACGTCATAAAAACTTTCATTCTAGACCCTCAGTGGACGTCTTTTCAACGTCCGATTTTTGTGACAAAGACGTTGAAAAGACGTCTTTTGGACATCATTTTGCTTAGTGGGTTGCATTCAATGTGTAACCCACGTTTCAGGTCAGTGTAACCGATAACTAATTTAAGTAGCTATGAATTAAAGCTGGCTATTATCAGAAGGTCTAGGTACGACTACAGAGCCTGAAATAGTAAAAGAGTTAGCAGAGAACAGACAACACAAATCAGGTAAATTTGAGAAATGTATTACACAAAATTGAAGACAGTTATTTACATTCCCTGCCTATCTAAGCCGGCTTCCTGAGTGCACAGTGCACAATAAAATCCCAAAATAAACAACTCAAACAAAATGGAAGAGTCCATGGAAGTCCTTGGTGTGTGTGTGTGTTTCTTGGAGTGTGTATGCTCTTTTCACTACCCGGGTAGGTTTACGTGTGTTCTTATCTGAGTTTCAAATGAAGGCACAGGATGATGATGGTTCCAAAGATGCCACGGCTGGCCACACCAGGCTCTTGGTTCGTTCACTTCTGTGGTTGGCTCGCCACTGACCACCAGGGTCAGATTCAGATGGTTTATCCCTTTCTAAAAAACCAATCTATACATACAGTACAGAATGCATTAGTTACTATGCCTCATTTCGGTTCAAATCTAATCATCTTTTCTCCATTCAAATGTCAAATCAAATATAACCAATTGTAAAGGATATAAATACTCTAATCATTATGTAAATGAATAGGTACACATCACACCACATAACATAAGTCAGTTCCAATGAACAACAATCAATCATGTACTTCCATCTCACAGTATAGATATAAAATCATGGGATTTCTGAAACCGGATATTTATGTTTTTTTAACCTTTTAAATCTATTTAAGCATCTTAATAACATTGTAAACATCACATTTTAATATATTTATTCTTTTTAACAGTTAAGACTTTTGCTCCTCATATACATATCAAATATGTATATTGGCAATTAAATGAACTAAATCGCCCTTATATGACATATGACAAACAAGAGGATAAACACTCCTCAATTAAATGACTTGTAAGTCAACAAAACAGGGTATAAAGTCACCTTTAGCCATGTGAATACCATCAAAGATCTGCTACAGTGGTGACTAGTCTAGCTGAGCTAGCAGCAGAGCTAAAATCAAAACACATTCACATTTGAATTGCACGCGATTAGCACGCGGCTAGCGCGATTAACGATCTTTTACGAGCATCTCAAACAACATAAAAAATCCGAATCTGTGTCTATATGGTATCAAACAGCAAGAATCAGGGTCACAACTCCGATTGGTTTTAGAAGAACAGTATTTTGCACCATAATAGAGCTAGCACAGTCAGCATAACACTTAGTATTATCATCCTTACCGGAGATTTCTCGAGGAGCTCGCAAAGACATGCGGCTTAATTCTCTCTCAACTTTCAACCTAATGGACACACAATATTTCAATATTTAATAATATTTGGAGATTTTTCTTTGAATTTGTTTCCTTCAGAGGATATTTTTCATACCAGTCCTTGTTGCTTTCTAGCAGCGTCTTCACCGGAGGAAAGGTGTATTGATTATCATTAAAAGATTCACTGGGGGTGTACGCGCCACCCTCTGGCGGAATAGAGGGTTGCACTCCAGTAACCTTGTGCGGGTTACACTCTCCCCTCCAAACTTATGCACGTCCCTGTGCATGGCAATGTTCAAATGGTTATCACCGGAGGGGACAGAACAGGGGGATGAGCCGACGCATCAATCTCACTCATGATGTCGTCCCACACAGTAGTCAGCCCTTGAAAGAGTGATTTCACCACTGTGACTAAGGGGGTTCCCAGTTCAGTGTAGTCCAGCCGCCTAGGTGACTGACGGTTCCTCTCAGATCTCCTGATCAGGTCATCAGTATCTGGTTGTTCCTCTGTCTCCTTAATCTCCTCTTCTCCTTCATTTTCAAGGACATTTGTCTCATCACATTCTGGCATATCGGAGAGGACTGGAAGTTGTTCAGGATAGTCCTCATCTGAGCCATTCACAAGGTCGTCATTTCCAGGTGAGTCTGTCTCTCTTTCCACAGGTTCATTTCCAGGTAGGTCTTTTATTTCCACAGGTTCATTTCCAGGTAGGTCTTTTATTTCCACAGGTTCATTTCCAGGTAAGTTCAGGTTCAGTGTTACTTGGTTGACTGGAGTAACATCAGGTAGGCTATTCGAATTTGCTGGAGCATCATCAGTCACTCTGTTGAGGTTTGTCATCAGATTCTCTTTAGAATGGCTTGGACCATGGTGTCTTGGAACATCTCGCGAGACAATATATCTGGTTACCTCTGGAACTGGTTCTTTTTGGGACCAGGTAACAGGAATGATATCATCCTCATCTGAAGACTGATTAACTTCTCTTGGGTCACTTTGAATGGTCTGGTGTGTCTTGCGGCGCTCAAGTGGTTTGGGTTGTTCTTCTGGTGTTACATGGAGGAACCCACATGGGAGCAAGAGGTCTCGATGCAGCGTGCGCCAGGGGCCTTCTCCGGTCTCTGGTTTTACTGTATAGACAGGGAGGTCTCCAGCTTTCCTCACTACCACATGGACGGTGGACTCCCATTTATCAGCGAGCTTGTGCTTTCCACGAATGCGTACGTTCCTGACAAGTACTCTGTCTCCAATGTCCAGAGCAGAAGGAGTCACACGCTTGTCAAACCTTGTTTTGTTCTTTTCAGCTACCTTAGCAGCACTCCTTGTAGCTATTTTGTAGCTCTCCTCAAGGTGGGATTTGAGGTGCTTTACATACTGGGAGTGTGACTTCTGTTGTTCTTCTTTGACAGGTAAGCCAAATGCAAGGTCGACTGGCAGGCGTGGCTGGCGTCCGAACATTAACTCATACGGTGTGAACCCAGTCACTTCACTTCTGGTACAATTGTACGCGTGGACCAAAGGCTTCACGAAGTCCTTCCAGTGTGACTTATCCTGGTTTTCCAGAGTGCCAAGCATATCTAACAGGGTGCGGTTAAAACGTTCCACCGGGTTGCCTCTTGGGTGGTACGGAGTAGTTCGAATTTTCTGTATGCCTGCAACTTCACACAGTTGTTTGATTAGCCGCGACTCAAAATCAGGACCTTGGTCGCTGTGCAGTTTCTCTGGAATACCATAATGGACGATGAAATTGTCCCATAAGCACTTTGCAACCGTTTGAGCCTTTTGGTTTGGTGTTGGAATAGCCACTGCGTATTTTGTGAAGTGATCTGTGATCACGAGAATGTCCTTCGTGTTACTTCTGTCCGGTTCAATGGACAAGAAGTCCATGCAGACCAGTTCAAGCGGTCTTGTTGTCATGATGTTCACTAAAGGTGCTGCCCTCTCAGGTAAGGTTTTCCTGAGCACACACCTGTTACACATCTTGACTTTCCTCTCAATGTCAGAGGCCATCCTCGGCCAGTAGAATCTGGCTCTGGCCAAGTCCAGCGTGCGGTCTTTTCCCATATGACCCATGTTGTCATGCAGGCTCATCAAGACTGTCTCACGAAGTTCTTCAGGTAAGACTAGCTGGTACTGTGTTTGGCCTTCTTCTTGGCGTGTTCTATAGAGGATGCCATTCCGCAGTTCAAGCTAGACTTGTAGTCAAGACCGCCTAAACCGAGACCAAGACACTACCAAGACCAGAGGGTATCGAGACCAAGACAAGACCAAGACCAAGACCAAGACAGACCAAGTCAAGACCAAGACCAAGTCGAGACCAAGACCGAGACCAAGTCGAGACCGGAGGGAAAAAAAACAGACTAGTGTTGAAGCTAAGCAATAACTTGTATGAATTCAAGAACAGCAGCATACTAGGGTTCAGCCGCAGTTTACATTCAATACATATTAGACGGTATTACTTCAACTACACAGGCAGAACAATACAGAGACAGACCATGTCATGTGTGTGACTGTGAGCTCACTGTAAATATTTTTGCAGACTGGGTGAGATCAACTATGTGTAGCAATTCCATGACAGTTGTTACTGCACTATTAGATTCCCTTAACTTTTGTGTACTGTTGAGGACTGACATGACTGGTACTGACTGGTTCATCTGACAAAACATCAAACACCTCCAACACCATCTTGCTCCTCCAACAAAGTTGTCTAAAGAATGAGAAATATGTAACCAATTGAAATTATACTTAATGTGTAGATGAAATCGTAACATCAAATTAAAGATACACAATTATAAACTTGGATTAGGCCTAATGTTTAGTCAACACAACAGAGATATGCAGATGATATTTAAAAGACCATTTATTTAGTCTAACGCCATCTTAAATACAAAACTGTAATAAAACAACACACACACACACACGCACACACACACACGCACACACACACACACACACACACATACATACACACGCACGCACGCACACACACAGACAGATATCAAAGACACAAATTCATCTAAGCAAATGCCTGCCTATCTCTGCTGATTTCGGAGTCTCCAGTCCAAATGAATCCATTCTGCAACTTTTAAATGCATAATAAAATGTTTAAAAACGAAATTATAGGCTTAAGTGCAGGATCCGAAAGTTGGTCGAAAGTTTGTCGCTATGGTTACACACACACACACACACACACGTTGGCGGTGCGCTCAAAGTCATCTGTCAGTTGTGCAGTTTCCCAAAATCTCCTGAATGAAGTTAAAACCCATCATGTCACTGATATGTGTTTTTTAAATCAAGTGATCAAAGTGCTCGTTGCCGCTGCGATCAGTGGCGCGGATAAAGTGTTTTCTCGTGTGACTCGCGCCTCGCGCACACGGCGCACTGTCTTGACTCGGACGCGCGCTTCAATCCGTTCTGTTGCTGATAATAATGTTGCATTATCGAACGTTGTTTCGTCGTGGATATTGTAGTATTGTATTGCTAAATCCCCCGACCACTATGTCGGTCTGAGACAGCGAGACCTAGACAAGACCGAGAGGTCCGAGACCAAGACAAGACCAAGACCAAAGACCGTCAAGGCCGTGACAAGACCGAGACCACGTAAAAGTGGTCTCGAGACCGGTCTCGAGACCAAGACCGGTCTCGAGACATACATCACTAGTTCAAGCCTGGTCAACTCTCTCAACAACAGAGGGAGGTCTGGAAGCACAGCTCTCACAGTGGGCGGGGGTTTCTCGCCACACTCAATCTGGGAGATGACATGTTTAATGCACTGGTCAGCTCTCTGTTTGTCTCTGAGATCTGCCTCTGATAAGTGTGGGATGATGGGAAGCCCTCCAAGCTCATCTTCCTGCTCAAAGCTGTCAGGTACAGCATCTCCAGAGATGGCAAGGCTCTCGACGAGGGAGATACTTCCATCTCCGCCCATTCCATCATTGGCGCAATAAATAAGTTGTCTCTCACAGATGGCATGAACAACCCCTTGATCCACAGCATCAATGTTATCTGGATCTGATAGATGGTGTTGTGTGAACTGGCGGATCCTGTCCCACTCTTTTTGAGATGAGGGGTCGTCACGCAGGTCACCATGGGGACGTCGCGATAGTGCGTCAGCATCTCCATTCTGCTTTCCGGGGCGGTACTGGAGCTTAAAGGAGAAGGTAGAGAGAGCAGCTAACCACCTATAGCTGGTTGCATCGAGTTTGGCTGAGGTAAGTATGTAGGTAAGGGGATTGCTGTCAGTGACTACTGTGAACTGATTGCCATAGAGGTAGTCACTGAACTTCTCCGTTACAGACCATTTCAGCGCTAAAAACTCAAGCTTGTGAGCTGGATAACGGGACTCACTACGTGATAACCCTCTGCTTGCATAGGCGATGACACGCAGCTGTCCCTCCTGCTCCTGATATAAGGCCGCTCCGAGGCCGGTGGAACTTGCATCGGTGTAAAGGATGTAAGGGAGTGCAGGATTTGCGAAGGCCAGAACTGGGGACGTTGTCAGCTTGCCGATGATCATCTCAAATGCCTGTTGACAGGCGGGAGTCCAACGGTTCAGAAATGGTTCTTTGGGGTGGTAGTATTGGCCACTCCTTTCCTTGGACTTTGGGTGCTTCCTTAGAGGTGGGTAACCAGATGTTAAGTCGTTCAGGGGTTTCATAATACTTGAATAGCCTTTAATGAACTTCCTATAATACCCACAGAATCCAAGGAAGGCTTTCAACTCTTTTAGATGCTGAGGGACTGGCCAGGTCTTTAGTGCTGCAATCTTTTCCGGGTCGGTCTCCACCCCCTGCTCTGAGACCACATGCCCCAAGTACCGGACTGAGGACTGAAAGAATCTGCATTTTTCCGGGGACAGCTTGAGCCCATACTCCTTCAGGCGGTTGAGGACCTTGGTGAGTCTGGCTTCATGATCTTCTAAAGTTTTTGAGAAGACTATCAAGTCATCCAGGAAAACGACAACCTCCCTCAAATTCATGTCTCCCATGCACTTTTCCATCAGTCTCTGGAAGGTACTTGGGGCGTTTGTCACTCCCTGAGGCATGCGATTAAACTCCCAGAAACCAAGTGGGCATACGAAGGCAGTCTTTGGCTTGTCAATCTCGTTAACTTCGATCTGATAGTAGCCAGACTTTAGATCGAGGACGCTGAACCACTTGGAACCGGAGAGTGCTGTGAAGCTGTCATCCAGCCTCGGAAGTGCATAGGCATCTTTTACCGTCTGCAGGTTCAGTTTCCTGTAGTCAATACAGAGGCGTACCTGACCATTCTTCTTCCTGACTACAACGATTGGAGAGGAGAATGGAGACTCACTTTCATGGATCACCCCAGCATCGAGAAGCTCTTGAAGATGTTGACGAACAGCTTCTACGTCGTGTGGGTGAATCGGCCGAGCTCTGAGTTTGAATGGTGTTTCATCAGACAGTTTGATGTGATGCTTGACTTTGTCTGTCCTTCCAAAGTCAGTGTCGTTCTGGGCGAAGACCTCAGGCATGCTATTTAATTTTTGAGTAATTCTGTCTTTCCATTCTGGAGGGACCGGGGACTCACCAAAGTCAAAGGTTAGGTCAGCTGCCTTGGAGCGTTCTGGTTCAGATGGATTGGTCACGCTCTGTCTGTGAGACTGAATGGCCTGGATTGCACTGAGCTCAGCAATCACACACTTAGCTGGGATAATGATGTTGTGTTCTGACTCATTTGAGACCACAACTGGTAGTCTGCCTGGTAGATCAACGAGACAGGGCTTTACTAGCAGCCCCCCAGGCAGAGAAGAGGATGAAGGGTACTCCATGATAGCAGACCTCTCAGTATGGAACTCTTTAACTGATGCCACTCCCTCCAGAACAACTGTTTCTCCAGCTGGAATGAGTTTTCTGTCTCTGCCTTGCATCCTTACCAGTCCGATGTTACTGTCATGACTTTGTTCCTGTCGCAATTGAAGTACTTTCAGCACAGTCCTGTAGCCGTTTGGGACAGGATGGTGGCTTGCTGGACTTTTCTCTCTGCACATACCATACGCTACATCGAGTGTGTTTGTACCAACCAGTATCTTGTACCCTGAAGTGCAGCTGTCTGGAACAACCAAGGCCAATGTTAGGACTTCATATTCAGCTCCAAGGAACTGTTTTGGGAAGGTGATTGTGACTTTGACATATCCAAGATAGGGCACAGATTGACCATTGGCCCCTTCAACTTCCAGAAGGTTATAGAGTGGTTCGATCTGTTGCTCAGGTAGGTATTCGTCATAGAAGGACTTGGTGACTGTGGTTACTTGCGAACCTGTGTCAAGGAGACAGTTGAACTGTTTGCCCTGGATGGTAACTAGGCCTGTAGTTTTTGTGCCTATAAGTTTTTTTCAGGACTCTGAAGGGGTGTTTTCTAACATTAGATCGGTTCAAAGCAGCACTGAAATTGGGCTTGGCATCACTTTTATCTTTAGCAGGGCATTGGTGAACTGCTTCAGCCTCAGTTTGCCCTGCAACTGAGACTCCATCTAAAAATCCTTACAATCTGGTGAGTGTTCTTTAGCCTCCCAGAGGCGCCGCTTTTCTCTCAATTGATCTCTTTTTTCATTGACGAGAGTGGGGTTTGGATTGTTACTGCAAGCTGAGGAGATGTGACCGTCCTCGCCGCAGTTGAAGCAATACCAAGGTCTCGGCTGGGTGCTTGTCTTTAAGTTGGTAGGTTTCCAACTTGGTGCTCTAGGGTCAAGTTTAGATGCTGGCCCACCTGACGGATGCTCAGTGTTCCCCTTCGTCTTCGGGGCTTTCTTAACTTTCTTAGACATCAGCGTGGTGAGTTGGCTCTGCAGAGACGCCACCTGCTGTTTAAGCTCTGTCAATGGATCGGACTCAGGCTGGAATGCTGCTTGTTGACTGCAGACGCATGCACTCTGAGAACTTGCCATAGCCCGCTGCCGGTGCGAGCCAAGGTGCTTCTTCATACGTGTAGCTTTAGCTGCCTGCCTATCCTCCTCAGTGCGGATTAATAACAGGAGCTCTAAAAAAGCTGGTGGGTGACTTTTCTTATCTTCGAGGTTGAGGTCAGAGAGCAAAGGGTTGTCCCAACACCCGCGACAAAACTGTTTGAGGATGTGTCTATCTGCTTCTCCAGCAGCAGCTCCTCCTCTCTTAACAGCAAGGTTCAGGGCAGCTTGAAGGCGGCAGAGGTAAGCAGAGGCCTTTTCACCGGGGTCCTGAAGAGTATTCATAAATTGGGTGTAAAGCTCCTCGCCGTCCTCAACGGTTCCAAAGGCTGCGTCCAGCAGTTGAAGGTAGGTTTCAGGAGTAGCTTCAGGGCTCAATCTTTTGACAATGTCTGCTGCAGGTGAGAGCAAACTTTCAAATATTTTCCGTGATTTCTGAAGATTAGACAGGGTGGGGTCTTTCCTGAGAAGCTCAACATGTGAACGCCATGTGTCGTGTGTCATGTGTCATAGTACTTTACATCTGGACGGTCCTTAAGTTCATGTGTGTAGGGCAGAAGAGGGGCTAAGGCTTCAATGGCAACACCATCTTTATACTCAATAATCAGGTTTTTATAGAACTCTGAGTTAATGTCAGTAACTGGGACAAGTCTCATGGAGCCATACTTCTTAAGGAAATCTATGACCTCCTCATCTTCTGGTGATTCAAGCAAACCACTCACCATTACTGAATTGGGGACTTTGATACCTGAGCTCGTTATGAACTCCATGTTTAGTAAAGACTGATCTATAAAAAGATAAAGAGCTCACACACTTGAAAATAGTTTCACACACGTGTAATGTGGTTCACTGCTAACACATAACCAGACTCCTGGCTGGCTCGCCAATTGTAACCCACGTTTCAGGTCAGTGTAACCGATAACTAATTTAAGTAGCTATGAATTAAAGCTGGCTATTATCAGAAGGTCTAGGTACGACTACGGAGCCTGAAATAGTAAAAGAGTTAGCAGAGAACAGACAACACAAATCAGGTAAATTTGAGAAATGTATTACACAAAATTGAAGACAGTTATTTACATTCCCTGCCTATCTAAGCCGGCTTCCTGAGTGCACAGTGCACAATAAAATCCCAAAATAAACAACTCAAACAAAATGGAAGAGTCCATGGAAGTCCTTGGTGTGTGTGTGTGTTTCTTGGAGTGTGTATGCTCTTTTCACTACCCGGGTAGGTTTACGTGTGTTCTTATCTGAGTTTCAAATGAAGGCACAGGATGATGATGGTTCCAAAGATGCCACGGCTGGCCACGCCAGGCTCTTGGTTCGTTCACTTCTGTGGTTGGCTCGCCACTGACCACCAGGGTCAGATTCAGATGGTTTATCCCTTTCTAAAAAACCAATCTATACATACAGTACAGAATGCATTAGTTACTATGCCTCATTTCGGTTCAAATGTCAAATCAAATATAACCAATTGTAAAGGATATAAATACTCTAATCATTATGTAAATGAATAGGTACACATCACACCACATAACATAAGTCAGTTCCAATGAACAACAATCAATCATGTACTTCCATCTCACAGTATAGATATAAAATCATGGGATTTCTGAAACCGGATATTTATGTTTTTTTAACCTTTTAAATCTATTTAAGCATCTTAATAACATTGTAAACATCACATTTTAATATATTTATTCTTTTTAACAGTTAAGATGAACTTTTGCTCCTCATATACATATCAAATATGTATATTGGCAATTAAATGAACTAAATCGCCCTTATATGACATATGACAAACAAGAGGATAAACACTCCTCAATTAAATGACTTGTAAGTCAACAAAACAGGGTATAAAGTCACCTTTAGCCATGTGAATACCATCAAAGATCTGCTACAGTGGTGACTAGTCTAGCTGAGCTAGCAGCAGAGCTAAAATCAAAACACATTCACATTTGAATTGCACGCGATTAGCACGCGGCTAGCGCGATTACCGATCTTTTACGAGCATCTCAAACAACATAAAAAATCCGAATCTGTGTCTATATGGTATCAAACAGCAAGAATCAGGGTCACAACTCCGATTGGTTTTAGAAGAACAGTATTTTGCACCATAATAGAGCTAGCACAGTCAGCATAACACTTAGTATTATCATCCTTACCGGAGATTTCTCGAGGAGCTCGCAAAGACATGCGGCTTAATTCTCTCTCAACTTTCAACCTAATGGACACACAATATTTCAATATTTAATAATATTTGGAGATTTTTCTTTGAATTTGTTTCCTTCAGAGGATATTTTTCATACCAGTCCTTGTTGCTTTCTAGCAGCGTCTTCACCGGAGGAAAGGTGTATTGATTATTATTAAAAGATTCACTGGGGGTGTACGCGCCACCCTCTGGCGGAATAGAGGGTTGCACTCCAGTAACCTTGTGCGGGTTACAAATGCGTGATTACAACTTGTCACTCAAATTAACCGATCGCATTTTACTGATGCGCGCGTGCACACGCACTGAGCTATGTAAAATAATGACGCAGTTACAAGGTGTGTATAATTTACACTACTTAGTCAACACTAAGGCTGAATCCCAATTCTCTGTCTTACCCCTTCCCCTACCCCTTCGTCTTACCCCTAGCCCTTGTCCCTCGAAACCGAGTGGGGTAAGGGGAAGGGGTAAGACAGAGAATTGGGATTCTGTTCGGTTTTCATACTGCTGTTTTCCTAGTCACTTATGAACTTGAAATAAGTGAAATTTATGAAATGAAAATGATTCAGCAACACTTTATTTAAAGTGTGAATTGTATTTAATATCAATCAGTTGGGGCAGTTCATCTAAAAGTTGATGAGACTGTTTTGTTTATATTTAGCTATTAAAAATAGTTTACCAAATAAATAATTTACCAAATAAAAGAAAATTCAAACAAAGTGAAGTACCCTTCATTTCTGAAGTATTTGGGTTTATTTATTATACAAAGCCCTTTTTGTCGATTTTTCGAGAATAACTACATATATAAATAACTATATCGTGAAATATATCGATACAGTGAAATAAAATTAGTCATACCGTGAAACAGAATTTCGGTCATACCGCCCACCCCTACTGTCTCAGAATGAGCTGTTCTAAGATTCTATGCAGTGTGATGTAGAATTGCACAGGTCCCTCCCACGACTGTTGAGTGACACTTCAGTTTGAGCATAGACCCGCCCTGAGTGAGCTGGACACAGAGTCTGCCATTGTTCGACGCTTTAGCCGCTGTAGACAAGAATGTCTCCTAAGCGATTGAGGTGTGTTGTTGATGGATGTAAGAATGAACATAGCAGTCTTCATTTACTCCCGTTGTTACTTGAGGATGGATCTGTACTGTTCATGATCAAGCTTACGGTCTCCGGAGCAATAGGCCTAATGTGACTGGACCATAGGACTGGACACGGAAGAAATGAAAGTGAGTGCACGCACTTTATGACAGCTCTTCGAGTCATTTTACGGATATAAGGTTAGTTTCACGAGTTCACATCTACATATAATTAGTACAATAAGTTTATGCGTATTTGCCGTGCTGTCCGGGGGGAGGGCTCCGAGCTCGGAGTTAGGCCCGAACCCAGAGTACTCCCCCCAGTTGGTAAGTGTAGATGGAACTGGAAGTGAGGAGATGGGGTGGAGGAGGGATGCTGACAAACTTTCAATGAACAGAGATAGGTCTGCAGTGAATTTATACTCTGTCATTGAGTTGATTACTGATTAATCTCCAGCTGTGCATAATTTGGTTAATTATCTGAACCTGCTCCTCCCGAACTTTGTTAATAAAACATCATTTCACGAGTTCACATCTACATATAATTAGTACAATAAGTTTATGCGTATTTGGCGTGCTGTCCGGGGGGAGGGCTCCGAGCTCGGAGTAAGGCCCGAACCCAGAGTACTCCCCCCATAAAAGCCAGGTAAGCGCAGGACAGCAATCGTAAAATGATGTGGAATTAATCCCCCCAAAAGTGCAGGGCATGAGAAGGTATTTACTAAAAACGAGCTTGACTGTTCGACCGGGAGGGCTCTCGTGACATCCGACGGGAACTTGGATGCTCACGGCATCGGACGGATAAGCCCATTCGGCAGTTGAACTGTCAACTCGATGACGCAAGATTTTTACGAGCGTGATTTGATAAAGAGTTAAGTCATTCATCTGGGAGTGCCCTCGCAGCGTCCGACGGGAACTTGGATGCTCACGGCATCGGATGGGTAGGCCTCGCCAGCGGAAGGGAGGGCGCCCGCTGGACTCTGTCGGGGGCTCGACCGGCGCTTCGAAGGGGGCTGGGACACGGGAACAGAACCCTCGCGGCCCGACGAATGGGGAGCCCACACAGCGACATGAGCGCGGCCGTCCCACGACGACTAAGACGGGCAGACTCTCACTGCGATTCGAACGGGAGGGCTCAATCAGCGCTTCGGAAGGGGGACAGAGCCCGACCCTTGAACGAGGAGCCGTTACGTGTGTGAACGGGGGAGCCTGCCATTGTTTGTAAAAAATACGCTGTATTGTAGATGTTTATTGTATCGAGCTAGAACGCAGCGAACCAAATGATACACTCAAAAAAAATTTGTGTCTAAACATAAGATTTATGTATTTGAATTGCATGTAAAATTTCCATGCATTTGGATTACATAGTTTTAACATAAACCAATCAATAATCTGAATGTGATTCATATTTTTAAGTCATATAAATGAAACAGATAAGATTTATGTAATTGTATTAATAAACTTAATGTGATTTATATTTGTCAGTCATACGTAAATGAAACAGGTAAGATTTATGTAATAGTACACAGAAAAACGCCCATGTTAAATTAACACTGCTCAGTGTTCATATGTGTGCACACTACAGAGTTAAAGCAGTGTTGAAGTTAATGAGATAATTAAAGGGATACTTCAGGATTTAGCATTAAGCTTTGTATTAGTAGAAAACCTGTAGTATTTTCGAATTACCATGCTTTCCACCCTCATATCCCCCTGAGACAAGAGATTTATGTATTTTTTGTCTGGAAAAAATCCTCCGATGACGTAAAAATCGTCATTTTGCATCATCGGAGGATTTTCTGTCCAGAGGCTAAAGACTACAGCCAGTAGAAGGCGTTGTTCCGCATGTTTTCAGCCCTCACTCTCACTCTCAGTGAGATCAGTGGGATCTCACTCTCAGAATGTACACAGTGTCAGCCGTCTTTCTTTGGAAGCTAAGCTAGCAGGCTCTTGTTCTGTGGAAAAGGCTGAATATTAGGAGAAAGCTGAGTAAGTATCCGTCCTCCTTTTACCATCCTCCTTTTCCCGGACTTGTCTGGCCGGCGAGACCGTTCAAAATGTCCAGGATTCGGGATTTGCTTTCTGCGGTCGCCATTCATTGTTTACATGCACACCTTTTGTTACAATCTAACTGAATTCATTCTGAATGGTGAATCTGAATGTAGTGTTTACATGAACGCTAAACAAGTGATCGGTTGATGTGTTTTACCATTGCTAAGAAAATTCCCGCTCCTCCGTGAGCGATGCGAGACCCGGCGCGTCTCAGTGATGACGCCACCGGCCTCGCGCCGTTCTCCCACGGCCGTCAGCCTCGTCCTGCTCGCCACAGTAAACATAATGAAAGAATGGGGACTGTAGAACGCAAAAGCCGAATCCCGGACATTTTGGGCGATCTGTAAATCCCTGGCAAACTCCTCACGTAGGCTAGCTAGCCTTGTTGTTTTCAACTGCGCACTCGCCGCACTGACGCACTCTTACCGGTAGGCGTGGCCTCCTAAGGCAGCAAAGCAAGTGCATTCTGGGAGTTGTTGTCTTTCATCCACATAAGTCAAAAATACATTTTCTGGCTTTTCTCAGTCTAGAAAGCTCCAAATTCAAAAATTTCTTCACATTTCTTCTACTTAAATGACATATTTTAAATACACATTCATCTTCCCAGAGGTGAAGTATCCCTTTAAGTGATGATTGAGCATTAATTATGAACACCTGCTGTTAACAAGCAGAATCACTGAAGTACAGAGAAACACAAAAACTACAACTGACTTCAGCCACAGTCTTAGATGAAATCAACTGAAGAGAAAAGAAGACATTAAATCTGTGAAGTTCTCAGCAGAGGAGGATTAAACAACTCAAACAGCTTTACCAGCTTCACTTATTACTAACCAGTTTGACTTTATTTCATTTCCGTTTAAATGAAAACAATAGTTGTATTTTAAAGTCACCATGATGGTGGTTAGCATTTGCTTTAGTTGGACTCTTGACCATTGACTCTTTAATGTAAATTTATAATTATGTGTTTATAAAACACATTTATTGCAGCGAAAAAGCCAAGAGAAAATGAGATCAAGTGATATTGGCTGTTTATTGATGGTGTAATCATCATATTGTGGCCTGAATCACTTAGCTTTTTCAGTGTCTAATGCTTTGATTATTGGGGTTATGTGATTTTGTTTTATTTATTATAGTAGCTGTGTGACCACCTGACAGCATTAGATCCAACAGTTAATCAAATAATATAAAGAATTTTAAAAACATTTAGTGCATTAAACTTTCTCTTCTACATTATTACTTAGACATAAAGAATCAGTGTATGACTCTCAACAATGGTGACAATCAATGAAATGCTTCATACTGCAGTGCATGCTGGGTACCACCAATCAAAACTTACCCATATCTCCCAGCATGCATTGCGGCATTAATAAATTATGCATCAGGATTTTTTGTCGCTTTTGTCACCATTGTTGAGATTCATATGCTGTTTCTTGATGTCTGTGTGAGTCGAAGTAATGCCATAGATGAAAGGTTTTTGTGCACTAACTATAAAAAAAAAAGTATATTGTTTGATAAACAACACTGTTAGATTTCATGCTGTAAAACCAAATGGCTTCTGTTATGAATAAAACAATATAAAAAAAAACACAAGTCCTATATAATCAAAGCATTAGATACTGAACAAGATCAGTGAATCAGGCAATTACATGATGATGATTTTGTCGTCATCATCATCAATAAACAGCCAACATCACCTGATCTCTTTTTCTCTTGGATTTTTTGCTGCAATAAACGTGTTTTATAAACACATAATTATAGCAGCCAGAGAAAAGTTTATATTAAAGAGTCAAGGGTCAAGAGTCCAACTAAAGCAAACGCAAACCACCATCATGGTGACTTTAAAATACAACTATTGATTTCATTCAAACGGAAATGAAATAAAGTCAGTCTGGTTAGTAATAAGTGAAGCTGGTAATGCTGTTTGTGGAGTTGTTTAATCCTCCTCTGCTGAGATCTTCACAGATTTAATGTCTTCTTTTCTCTTCAGTTGATTTCATCTGAGGCTGTGGCTGAAGTCAGTTGTAGTTCTTGTGTTTCTCTTTCCTTCAGTTATTCTGCTTGTTAACAGCAGGTGTTCATAATTAATGCTCAATCATCACTTAATTATCTCATTAACTTCAACACCGCTTTAACTCTGTAGTGTGCACACATATGAACACTGAGCAGTGTTAATTTAACATGGGCGTTTTTCTGTGTACTATTACATAAATCTTACCTGTTTCATTTACATATGACTGACAAATATAAATCACATTCAGTTTATTAATACAATTACATAAATCTTATCTGTTTCATTTAGATATGACTTAAAAATATGAATCACATTCAGATTATTGATTGGTTTATGTTAAAACTATGTAATCCAAATGCATGGAAATTTTACATGCAATTCAAATACATAAATCTTATGTTTAGACACAATTTTTTTTTTTGAGTGGGAAGTGGGTTGGAACTTGGTACTGGTACTGAGAGTGACAATGGATGGAGCGCAGCAGGTGATGGAAATGAATGATTTAATTATGGCTTGGTGAGCGTTTTGATGTGGAAGCGGCTGGATCTGATGTAGGTTTTGAACGCTTCTGATGTGGGCCGAGTAGGGATTTGAACATTGAACGTTTATACTGCAGTAAATCAACGAGAGTGGTACAGTTGGATGGGGGTTGGCGGATTGAAAATATAAACAAAGTGACCTTTTTGCTCGATCAGTTTACTACTTGTTGAATGAAGAAAATATGGTTTCGATATCTACGATCTGTAAATCTGAGATTGAAGGATGGGTATTTGAGTCGATGTTAGATGTGATAGTCAATTCGGAGCGGTGGAGAAAACCGAAGACAGCTAGGACAGACGTGCTTCCAGTGCGCAGACGGAGTTGGTGGAATGGTATGCGAGACAGAGTGTTAGAATACGTTTGGTGAGTATGTCAATTGCAATAGATTGACTGGTATCCGGACGAGTGGGATAAGTTCTTGAATCCTTTAATGAGCAGGGATGTTTGAGATTTATTTATGGCGGGGGCAGGCTTACCATAGACTAATTTATTGAAAACTGAATGCTGGTTAGATAGCTCTATTAAGCTTTTTATGCTTCTGGCACTAACGTCCTGAATTTCTGGAAAGAGTAATGGGAGAGAGTCAGCGATTTGATTTTGTGCTCCTGGAACGTGTTTGGCAGTTATACAAACTAATCAAGCGGAGTTCCAGATGAGGCATCTGAGTGGCAATTAACGCGGGTGAGTAAGAACGACCTTTGTTGATGCAGTGCATAGTTTAGTTTGTCGCGATGGACCAGGATTCTGTTAGTTGACCACTTTCCCCCCTGAGAAAGCCGTGACGACGATTGGAAGGAGCTGTCAACGGCTTAAATCGAGGGGGAGAGAGATGAAATAGAAGAAAAAGGTTAAGCCATTCCACTGACTAAGTTATCCATAAACTAAGGGCGAGGAGGTGCGTGATGAAAGGGCGGCCTTGCGGAATTATGTCTATAGCATGGTTTAGGTGGCCGAGCGGCGAGAAGAATTCGCATTTGGAATTATTTGGGCAGTCTATGAGGTTGGACGGAAGGACTGCCTCCGCTGTGAGACCGATGCTTGTAGAGAAGAGAAAACATAGATGCATGCAGTGTCTGCTGGGAGACCAATGCTCGCTGGACAGAAGAGAAAACTTAGATGCATGCTACAGTACATCCTCTGGGAGACCGAAGCTCGCTGGACGGAGAAAGGCTGTAGCAGAAGATGAGATTAGCCGGAGAAACAGTTCTCCTGCTGGAGCAGACACATCCCTGCTAGCAGTAGAGAAAATGAACTGGAGTAACAAATCCTGTGGGAGCAAAGGAAACCTCACTGCCGTGGCAGTAGAGAATTAGCCGGAGAAACAGAGCTTGCGGGAGCATAGGAGACGTCACTACTGCGGCAGGGGAGAAAGTAGCTAGAGTAACAAAAATCTTGAGGGAGCAAAGGAACCTCATAGCTGTGGCAGTAGAGAATTAGCCAGAGAAACAGTTCCTGCAGGAGCAGAGGAGACATTACTGCTGCGGCAGGGGAGAAAATAGCCATTAACAGAAAACCCATGAGAGCGAAGGAAAACCTTACTGCTGTGGCAGTAGAGAATTAGCCAGAGAAACAGAGCTCTTGCGGGAGCAGGAGACAGTCTTGTTACAGCAGTATAGAAAATTAGTCAGAGAAATATCAGAATATTTCCAAAATAGTCAAAATAGTCAGGGAGCAGAGGAGACATCACTGCAGTGGCATTAAACAAGATTAGCTAAAGAAACAGGGCTCCTGCGGGAGCAGAGGAGACATCAGTGCGGTGGCAGTGGAAAAATTAGCCGGAGTAACAGAAAACCTGTGGGAGCAGAGGAGACATCACTGCAGTGGCATTAAACAAGATTAGCTAAAGAAACAGGGCTCCTGCGGGAGCAGAGGAGACATCAGTGCGGTGGCAGTGGAAAAATTAGCCGGAGTAACAGAAAACCTGTGGGAGCAGAGGAGACATCACTGCTGTGGCAGTGGAGAAATTAGCCGGAGTAACAGAAAACCTGTGGGAGCAGAGGAGACATCAGTGCTGTGGCAGTGGAGAAATTAGCCGGAGTAACAGAAAACCTGTGGGAGCAGAGGAGACATCAGTTCGGTGGCAGTGTAGAAAATAGCCGGAGTAACAGAAAACCTGCGGGAGCAGAGGAGACATCAGTGCGGTGGCAGTGGAGAAAATAGCCGGAGTAACAGAAAACCTGCGGGAGCAGAGGAAACATCACTGCTGTGGCAGTGGAGAAATTAGCCGGAGTAACAGAAAACCTGTGGGGGCAGAGGAAACATCACTGCTGTGGCAGTGGAGAAAATAGCCGGAGTAACAGAAAACCTGCGGGAGCAGAGGAGACATCAGTGCGGTGGCAGTGGAGAAAATAGCCGGAGTAACAGAAAACCTGCGGGAGCAGAGGAGACATCACTGCTGTGGCAGTGGAGAAATTAGCCGGAGTAACAGAAAACCTGTGGGAGCAGAGGAGACATCAGTGCGGTGGCAGTGGAGAAATTAGCCGGAGTAACAGAAAACCTGCGGGAGCAGAGGAAACATCACTGCTGTGGCAGTGGAGAATTAACCGGAGAAACAGTTCCTGCGGGAGCAGAGGAGACATCACTGTTGCGGCAATGGAGAAGAAGCCGGAGTAAGATAAAACCTGTGGTAGCAAAAGAAAACATCACTGCTGTGGCAATGGAGCAAAGAGCCAGAGTTACAGAGAACCTGCGGGAGCAGAGGAAACATCACTGCTGTGGCAGAGGAAAAAATAGCCAGAGTAACATGAAACCAGGAAATGAGCTCCTGCAGTGTGTGGATGAGCAAAGGGAGGAGGAGAGTGGGGCTTGGAGAGCCGATGGTCATCTTTTTGTGCGTTAATCTAAGACGCGATGAAGAGGAGGTTAGAGATGAAATCCTTGCAGGATTACACATTTCTGTTTAAGTGGCCGAGCACAGATATCAGTTTGCTTAGAACGATATTGACTGTTCGAGAGGTGGACGAGATCCGAAAGTCCTATTTATTTATTTTTTGCCATGAGGACTGGAGATCAACTGTGTTCAAATTAATGGCCAGGATTCGATGAGGCTGAACCCATGGTTTTAACCATGCGTTTGGAATCCAGAGCTGAGCCAAACTGTGCAGGGCTGAAAGATAAATTATTGAACGTTTGATGATTAACAACGTCAAAGTACACTCTGATTTAGATAACGATTGTTCGTTTATCTGTTGCTGGTTTCTAAGGAGACAGCTTACGTAAAAAACGACGCTTTGCATGAATTTAGTTTAGGCACTTTGTGTTTGTTTAATTTTGTTTCATTTAAGGATCACTAAACTATTGGTGTGAAGCACATTGCTTGTAACAATGTATAAAAATATTTATGCTATAACTAAGTTTCTACGCGATTTATGCAGATAAATTGCAGGTCATAGTTAACGATATAAGTTAGGTTAAAGATTCTGAGCGCATGCATTGAGCACGTAATGCACGAGGCCGCGAGCTACTGTAGCCCTACTTGTGAGTTTTAGCCACAAGAAAGCAGCGCGTTAATGACAAAAAAAAATTTGGACCGACACCATTTAAAACGTGTTCCCCTCGTTATTACTGAACAACTGAATGCGATGCGAAATTTAACCACGGAGCGGAGCGCTCGCGGAGTTTAGCCAACGGGGTTGAGAGCGTAGGCTGGCCGATCGGTACTGAATCTGCGGCGCTGCTCTTTGAGGGCCTGCGGCTTCGGCCTAGAGCTGCTGGAGAAGCCCATTCTTTGCGTGAAGAGGGCAGCATTGCCCGAAACGCACGCGTGGTGCTTTGCAGGCCTTATGACCATTCTCCATGGCAGGAAAAAACATTACTTGAATGATCTGGTTTAGAAAAAAATGCGGAAGAAGATCACTGGTATTTCTCCCGTGGTGGCAAGGACCCGTTTATTTGGCTTGACGCCCGCAAAATAACACCCGAGGATTCTGGCAAATATTCCAAAAGGACGGAAAATTCCTTCATCGGATGGGAGAGCTTGATTCGGACATGTTGGGAAGATAGGGCGCAGCCAAATGCTGACAAACTTTCAATGAACAGAGATAGGTCTGCTGTGAATTTATACTCTGTCATTGAGTTGATTACTGATTAATCTCCAGCTGTGCATAATTTGGTTAATTATCTGAACCTGCTCCTCCCGAACTTTGTTAATAAAACATCATTTATTAAGCACCCACTGAAAAGGTGTGTATATATTTGTTTACTGTTAGTTGTAACGAGTGTTTTGTGTTCTTCGCTATGTATGTTGATGATAATGAAAGGGAGAGAGAGAGAGAGTTTATGGATAAGACTTTAATGCTCACTTCTTATACTACGTTTATTCAGCTCTTACAGTGAGTCTCTGGAGTAAAACTAACGCTTCATCTTTTGTGTGATGTACAATAAACTTCACTGAACTCATCAGTATATTTTGGTCATCATTCGGACGGGGTTTGCGTAGCAGGCTTGTATTAAAGGGATAGTTCACCCAAAAATGAAAATTCTGTCATCATTTACTCACCCTCAAGTTGTTCCAAACCTGTATGAGTTTCTTTGTTCTGCTGAACACAAAGGAAGATATTTGGAAGAATGTTTGTAACCAAATAGATCTCGGTCCCCATTGACTTCCATAGTATATTTTTTTTCCCACTATATTCCTAATATCTTCCTTTGTGTTCAGCAGAACAAAGAATCTCATACAGGTTTGGAACAACTTGAGGGTGAGTAAATGATGACAGAATTTTCATTTTTGGGTGAACTATCCCTTTAATAGTGGATAAAAGCAGATGACATATTAGTTATAACCGTAATTAAACTAAACGATACCTGTTTTAGCTCCATACATATTCTCTGACTCTGTGGGCATTATTGTCCGACTCCTGGTCGAAATGAACAGCGTTACTGAGAGTTTCTGTTCTGATATGTGACCCTGGACCACAAAACCAGTCTTATGTCTTACCAGTTATCATCTGAAAGCTGAATACATAATCTTTCCATTGATGTATGGTTTGTTAGGATAGGACAATATTTGGCCGAGATACAACTATTTGAAAATCTGGAATCTGAGGGTGCAGAAAAATCGAAATATTGAGAAAATCGCCTTTAAAGTGTTATGTTGGCGATTGTGCTGCATTCACTCACAGAAATAAAAGTTTTATATATTTAAGGTGAGAAATTTACAAAATATCTTCATGGAACATGATCTTTACTTAATATCAAAATGATTTTTGCCATAAAAAAAATCTATAATTTTGACCCATACAATGTTTTGTTGGCTATTGCCACAAATATACCCGTGCAACATAAGACTGGTTTTGTGATCCAGGGTCACATATTATCAGATGAGATTCCTGGCTCTGAGCGCGAGCTCGTGAGGCTCCGCCCCCTGTGCGGACAGCAGCAGCTCATTAGCATTTAAAGGAATACACACTGAAACGGTGTGTTTTTCTGAGCTCCAAAAAATGACAATTTAAACATGCTGTAAAAAATTATCTGTTGGGTATTTTGAGCTAAAACTTCATATACACACTCTGGGGACATCAGAGACTTATTTTACATCTTGTGAAAAGAGTAATAATAGGTGCCCTTTAACACTTTTAACACTCTTTAGATTGGGACAATATGTACTCTGAGCAGTGTTGATTTAACACTGGGGATTTTGCTGTGTGCCTGTAATCATGAAGACATTGATTAGCTTGTTTGATTAGGGTTGGAGCGAAACTCCAGGAAAGTGGATCTCGTGGTCCAGAGTTGAGAACCCCTAGCCTAGAAATCTAGACGCACCCTAGCGGCAGCAAAATGTATTTCGCAGCCAGGTACGTCTAGCAACTCTCAATAAACCTTCTCGCTGCAAAAACCCAGATTGGGTCAGGCCAATCACGTTGTGTATAGAGTAGGCGGGGGCGGTCTTAACATACACGACAGAGTTGCGACGGTTACCTGGCTGCTGCTACTTGAAAACAAAGAATGGCGGCTGTTGATGGAGAACAACGGTCTTTCGAATCGGCTTTGGCCGCGACTCTGGAGGACTTGGAGTTAAGTTTTTCTTTGAGAAAAGAGCAAAGAACGGCACTTAAGTCATTCTTAAAAAAAGGAAGATGTGTTCGTCGTTTTGCCGGCCAGATATGGCAAAAGTTGAATCTATCAACTAAGCTCCGCTGTTGGGAAAACGCTCTGGTTGGTTGAAGCGCTGTCCTATTGCGTGCAGAGGGAATTTGAAAGACAGCCGTTTATCCCGCCCCTCGGATTGAGCCGTGACTATGGTGAGTTTCCAGACCTAACATCTTGATGTAGGTCTGGCTTGCCAGGCTAGAGAACCCCTGCTCTAGACTATATAAACTCCCTGATATCATATATAATCTCAGTTTCATCATCAATAATAAGTTTCTCCACTCACCAATAGCAGCAAGAGTAAAACTGACATTGTCACTCGTGTCTGTCGGCTTCACCAATGTAGAGATGAGTTTCTCGTTGGCTTTTAACACACGGTTTCCATAGGAGGCTAGTTCAGCTGGGCTGAGTGATGATGAAGACTCTGAAATCTTTCCTGAAGCGTTGAGGACCATATTCAAAATATTGGTCACATTCTAATTTATTGATCAGAAAAATACAATTACTGTACATGTAAATATTAAGAAAGCCAATTAATCAGACCTGCAATGTCAATCATGTAACTGACAATTACATTTGATTTGATTATTTTATATTCAAAAAATACACTTGAAGACTTACAGTCAAAGGAAGCTCTTGAGCTGTAATGTTCTCGATCTGCTCAAGAAGATTTTGAAGGCATTCAGTCTGACTCTGAAATCAAAATTGAGAAGACAGAATTTGACGATGTGTGAGCGATGACTTTAACCGGGTGTGCTAGTGCCTCTGAAATGAGACACAGACAGACACAGACTTGAAGACTTACAGTCAAAGGAAGCTCTTGAGCTGTAATGTTCTTGATCTGCTCAAGAAGATTTTGAAGCTTTTCAGTCTGACTCTGAAATCAAAATTGAGAAGACAGAATTTGACGATGTGTGAGTGATGACTTTAACCGGGTGTGCTGAGTGCCTCTGAAATGAGACACAGACAGTGTTTTTGAACGAATTTCTTTAACAAATGATTCAGTGACATATATTTTTTAAACATTTGTCGCCACCTACTGGTGTAAATGAAAATGCTTTTCTAAAGGTGCTTTTCTGTATTTTGTTTGTTACAGTGGACAGTGTTTGTATCCAAACTAACAAACTTTTGTCACAGAAGTACTGTAATAAAAGTTTATGTTTGTAAAAGAAGTAATGAGAATGTGTGGTTGAAATGGACAGCTTCATGGACAGCTTTCTCTGCACATTATATATTCTCCCCATATTGCCAGCAAACCAATGAGAATGCAGAACAATGATGATGACAGAGTGTATAAACTTCAAAGCTATTGTGGACCCGCTTACCCAAAACCGTCCGTAAATTACAGTGGTTTGGCAAATAAATGAATGATGGACAGTTAACGTATTTCCAATATTTTATTATGTAAGCTTTATTTTACTCCTCAAAAAACAAGTGAATTTGCAGAGGTGGGTAATCCAGGGGTCAAAGAGTAAAAGTCCTGCCATATCCCACATAGCAACATTGTTTCGGCCCGGATCCGGCCCACATCTGGCACTTGTGGAATGCGGATCTGGCCCACATGCAGCGTGGAATGAAGGCACTTGGGGCGGCTCACTCCTGTTTGCCAGATCACCATAAAAGTGATTAGTGTTCCCATTAGTTGGGCTCTTAACTCATATTATATTTTTTGTAACTTATAACTTATGTCTTTTTTGGCCGCTGTGACAGTGTGTTTGTCAAACACATTTGCAGCAGCAAAGAAAGCTAAAGTGTAATGAGATCAGGTGATGATGGTTACCTGTTGATGGTTTTATATCATCATGAAATAACCTTTTTCACTGATGTTTTTGGAAGCTAACAATTGTGTTGGTCCATTAATACTTTCACATCACAAACCCTGCGTTACTACAGCGTTAGATCTGGCAATATTATAAAAATCAGTTAGAAGACTTTAACGAACATGAGCACAAAAGAGTCAGTTTAATATGACACACACAGACATCAACAATCAGCTTATGAATCTCAACAATGGTGACAATCAAAAGTACTTTGCTGCAATGCATGCTGGGTACCAGCATAGTACAAAACTCCCAGCATGCATTGCAACATGAATAAATTATGCAGCTGAATTGACCTATAATTTTGTTTGATTCTAAATATTTTCTTTTATTTTTTGCTTTTTTTTATTGTGAATTAGTAGCTTTCAGTGATGTTCTGAATTAATCTATTTATCAAAATATTTGTGATTGTCACCATTTTTGAGATTCATACACTTTTGATATCTGTGTGTGTCAGCATAAGATAACATTTTGATCTCATGTTTGTTAAAAGCTTTAAACTGATTGTTATAATATTGCTAGCTCTCATACAGCAGTAATACAGGGTTTGTGATGTGAAAGTATTAATGGATCAAAACAATTGTAAGGTTCCAAAAACATCAGTGAAAAAGGTTATTTCATGATGATTATAAAACCATCAACAGGTACAGGTGACTTTAAATGAAACACATTAGAGTTAAACCTCTGTTAATTCTCAATAAAAACTTTTGTAGACGTCTGACAGAAATAAAGTCGGTCTGGTTAGTAATAAGCAGAGGTGGGTAATCCAGGGCCAAAGAGTAAAAGTCCTTGACATATGTTTATTCCACCCATAAACTCAGTCATCTGATTTCACTAATTAGTTCTCTCTCCTGCTGAATTAGCAAATCCAGGTGATTGGAACAAAATACTGAGGAGGACTTTTACTTTCTGAACCTGGACTTTACACCTCTGCATAGCAATGCCACATGTCAGCCAAGCGCAAAGAAATAAACCAGAACTGGACATTATCGGAGCCAAAATAATCTGTGTATATTAAATATGGAGTAATTTCAGCCACAGCCTTAGATGAAATCAACTGAAGAGAAAAGAAGACATTAAATCTGTGAAGATCTCAGCAGAGGAGGATTAAACAACTCCACAAACAGCATTACCAGCTTCACTTATTACTAACCAGACTGACTTTATTTCTGTCAGACGTCTACAAAAGTTTTTTATTGAGAATTAACAGAGGATTAACTCTAATGTGTTTCATTTGAAATCACCATAACAGTGATTAGTGTTTCCATTAGTTGGCCTCTTAACTCTTATTATACCTTTTGTCTTTTTTGGCCGCTGTGACAGTGTGTTTGTCAAACACATTTGCAGCTGCAAAGAAAGCTAAAGTGAAATGAGATCAGGTGATGATGGTTACCTGTTGATGGTTTTATAATCATCATGAAATAGCCTGATTCACTGATGTCTTTTGAATCTAACAATTATGTTGTCACATTAATATTTTTTCACAACACAAACCCTGTGTTACTGCAGCATGAGATCCAGCAATATTATAACAGTAAGTTAGAAGACTTTAACAGACATGAGCACAAAAAAGTCAGTTTAATATGACACACACAGACATCAACAATCAGCGTATGAATCTCAACAATGGTGACAATCAAAAGTACTTTACTGCAATGCATGCTGGGTACCAGCATAGTACAAAACTCCCAGCATGCATTGCAACATGAATAAATTATGCAGCTGAATTGACCTATAATTTTGTTTGATTCTAAATATTTGCTTTTATTTTTTGCTGTTGGTTTTGTTGTGAATTAGTAGCTTTTCAGTGATGTTCTGAATTAATCTGTTTATCTAAATATTTGTGATTGTCACCATTGTTGAGATTCATACGCTGATTGTTGATATCTGTGTGTGTCAGCAAAGGCTAATTTTTAAATTTCATGTTTGTTAAAAGATTTAAACCGATTGTTATATTTCTGGATCTCATGCTGCAGTAACACAGGGTTTGTGACGTGAAAATATTAATGGAACAATATATTTGTTAGATTATAAAAACCTCAGTGAATCAGTCTATTTCATGATGATTATAAACCATCAACAGGTAACCATCATCACCTGATCTCATTTCACTTTAGCTTTCTTTGCTGCTGCAAATGTGTTTGACTAACACACTGTCACAGCGGCCAAAAAAGACAAAAGGTATAATAAGAGTTAAGAGCCCAACTAATGGAAACACTATTCACTCTTATGGTGATTTGAAATGAAACACATTAGAGTTAAACCTCTGTTAATTCTCAATAAAAACCTCTGTAGACGTCTGCCAGAAATAAAGTCAGTCTGGTTAGTAATAAGTGAAGCTGGTAATGCTGTTTGTGGAGTTGTTTAATCCTCCTCTGCTGAGATCTTCACAGATTTAATGTCTTCTTTTCTCTTCAGTTGATTTCATCTGAGGCTGTGGCTGAAATTACTCCATATTTAATATACACAGATTATTTTGGCTACGATAAGGTCCAGTTCTGGTTTATTTCTTTACTCTTGGCTGACATGTGGCATTGCTATGCAGAGGTGTAAAGTCCAGGTTCAGAAAGTAAAAGTCCTCCTCAGTATTTTGTTCCAATCACCTGGATTTGCTAATTCAGCAGGAGAGAGAACTAATTAGTGAAATCAGATGACTGAGTTTATGGGTGGAATAAACATATGGCAGGACTTTTACTCTTTGGCCCCTGGATTACCCACCTCTGGTAATAAGTGAAGCTGGTAATGCTGTTTGTGGAGTTGTTTAATCCTCCTCTGCTGAGATCTTCACAGATTTAATGTCTTATTTTCTCTTCAGTTGATTTCATCTGAGGCTGTGGCTGAAATTACTCCATATTTAATATACACAGATTATTTTGGCTACGATAAGGTCCAGTTCTGGTTTATTTCTTTGCTCTTGACTGACATGTGGCATTGCTATGCAGAGGTGTAAAGTCCAGGTTCAGAAAGTAAAAGTCCTCCTCAGTATTTTGTTCCAATCACCTGGATTTGCTAATTCAGACAGGAGAGAGAACTAATTAGTGAAATCAGATGACTGAGTTCATGGGAGGAATAAACATATGGCAGGACTTTTACTTTTTGACCCCTGGATTACCCACCTCTGGGAATTTGTAGTAATTTATATTGTTAAATTAGCGAGTCCACAAACTCATTCTTTCAATTGGCTTTTGAATGCAGAGTATTCACAGCTTATATGGACTGAATGCCCCTATAAACCATCAGCAATTATTAAAAAAACAACATTCATATTTCAGATTACACACATATCTAAAATGCACATGCTGGCACTGCTTCAGTTTGGACTATTATTGATAGGAGCTGTGAGTCTCTACAACTTCAATTTCAGAAACTCAACTTACCTTGCATCCTTCCAGCGGAGTTATATTTATACCTGCAATGACAGAAATCAGCATGAAGACAATAATATAATAAACTGCCTAAACTTTGATAACTCTTTTATTAAGCAGCAATTTCAGCAAGATTGTGGATTCATCAAGATTTCAGCAGTTGTGGACTAATGGTGAGAGCAGTGGTTACAACTTTTTAGTGGTGTACCTCCTTCTGCGTACGCCCTCTCTTCCACTTCAGTCATACCTTTTCCATTAAGGGACAATGGAAAAAAACCCTAAATTTATTTCCCAGTGCTTTTTTGACCTTTATGAATAACTTTACAAAACAAAAAATGTTTTAAATGAAAAATGTTCAATAGAGCAATATGCAATGACGGAAAACCAAAGTGATACTTTGAAATATTAAACTAAAACCGGTAAGTCACTGTCTTCTCAATGAGCGAGTCATTTCACTTTTCAAAGCTGCAGAATTGTTTACGAAACACCGGTGTGTGCTGTAGTTCTGCTGTGTCCTTCGTTGGAACTATTATTTCGTTGCAAAATAGAGTAAGTACTGACAGTACACTGTTAGACCTTACCAGGTTTTTTTACAGTAAAATACTGGCAACACTGTTGCCAGTAATTTACTGTTAATTGTACAGTTCTTTACTGTAATCTACAGTATGTTACTGTAAAAATGCACTTAAACTCGAGTTAACTAATTCCACTTGGAGAAACCGACTGCCTTAAATTGACCAACTTTCATTAAAATGTATTAACTCAAATTTATAATGCATTAAAAGTGTGTGCAAAGTATTACTGTGAACTTCTTTCATTTGAAACCACTAAAAAACTATTGAACATAAAAAGATTTCCACTGAACCAGCAACTACACAGTCACTGCCTGTTAAATAAAGCAACATGCAGCAAATCATCAATGTTTGTAGATCTTCTCCTGGACTGAAGCACAGGCTCTACTCTTCTGCACAATGGTGACCCCAAAAAATAAATTTTACAGTAAACTACTGGCAACAGTGTTGCCAGTATAAACCTGTTTAATAACTTACAGTTTATTACTGTTAAAATACATTTTGTGGGTGTGTCTTTTTATCTTACACTGTTAACCCTTTCAACCCCACAGGAAAATCCACACTACAAAGAGTAAAAGTGACATTGACGCAGTGTTACAGTGAGATAATTAAGTGAATATGTTAATGATTGTTGAGCATTAGTGATGAACACCTGCTGTTAAAAAGCAGAATCACTGAAGGAAAGAGGAACACACGAACAGAAACACAAGAAATACAGCGGACTTCCAGCCATTACACATTATTACACTTATTATTGACCAGTATGACTTTTATTTCTGTCATACATCTACAGAAGTTGTTATTGAGATGTTTAATTGAAAATGTTTGGTTTGAAGTTACCATTATAGAGATCAGTGTAGAGATCATCATATTGCCTGTTCATTCACTAAGGAATTCATTCTCACTCATTCAGAGTTTAATCCTCAATCAAAAGTGATACATTACCCCCACTGTGAAACCACAGCAATAAATTACAATGACTCATTTTTAACACATCATGCATAAACAAAAGAAACAGAACTACACTGTCTTTTAGAAACACAGAGATATCACAATTTAGCACATGAATCTCAACAATGGTGGCAATATTTTTTTTATTCATGCATCAGTGCATGCTGGGAGTTTTATATTATCCTGAAACCCAGCATGCATTGCGACATGAAACTTTTGATTGTCACCATTATTGAGATACATGTGCTGATTGTTGATGTCTGTGTGTGTCTGAGTTAAGCAGGAGTTAAAAATGAGAATACGAGATGTGCATAACAATATCGTGCGATATATCGCCCAGCTCTAGTTGCTACGGCGTCGCTAGACAGTAAGGCTGGGCGATATATCGCACAATATTGTTATGCGCATCTCATCAGTAAAGCCGGTTCCTTGATTAGTAGTAAATCGCCATCACCTGCTTTCAGATGGAGCGGCATTTACTACAAAGAGCCATAGTTAACTGACAAGCTGAGCCATATCGCATTAATAGCGCGGACGTATCGCCAGCGATAATTAATGCGATATGGCTCAGCTTGTCAGTTAACTACGGCTCTTTGTACACAGCAAAAACTCCAGTGTTAAATTAACACTCCTGGGAGTGTATGAGTCCACACTCAAGAGTGTTGAAGTTAATGAGATAATTAAGTGATTAATTTAGTGATGATTGAGCATTATTGAAGACACCTGAATGTAAGCCACCGTTATGACATCATTGTTTGCTTTAGTTGGGCTCTTGACCATTATATGTTTACTTTAGATTTTGTTTGGCTGTTGTATCTGAGTTATAACTGACAGATGAACAAAGAAAAAAGTGATCTGATGGTGTTGGTTATATTATGACATTCAACATTTGAACTTGATCACTGAACTCATTAAGATCCTTCTTTCTGACTTCGATTTATGTTTTTGGTTACAGCATAACTGTGAATCTGCATAAATATCCAGAATTTTTGATATAATATAAAGGATTTCTTAAAAGTTGTTTAAAAAAAATAATCATACTTTTAGGCACACGTAGACCTCAAATTTCAGTCTATGCATCGAGCAGAATATTCAATTAGGAAAAGTAAATTACATAGACAATTCAGATCATAATTTATTCATACCGCAATGCATGATGGGAGCCATTAATGAGTTGTGATTGGTGGCAGCCACTGCAACATGCTTTATTATTGTCACCATTGTTGGGATTCACAGGCTGATTATTGATGTCTGTGTTTCTAAATGAATTTATTTCAAAGTGTTTTGATCAGATCAATGTTTATGAAAATATTTTGGATTATAAGTAAAGTACTGATAATCATATGCTGTAGAATCACAAAGCTGCTGCTAACAAGTTAAACCAAACTATCTCAATAAGTGTCATTTTTCAGATCACAGCATGATTATGTCAACACATAACCAACACTATAAGATAACATTTTGCTTTGTTCATTTAACTGTTATAAATCAATAACAGCAGACAAACAACAGTAAAATTTAAAGTAAACATATAAGGGTCAAGAGCCCAACTAAAGCAAACACTGACAGGGACGTGGGAACTATATTGTGAGAGGGGGGGCGGGATTCTTGAGGGGGGGGGGGGGGTCAAGGCGACCGTTATTTAGAATATCACTTTATGGTTTCCATGGTGACGCGTCATTGCTTGTCACGTGACACACCGCAGCAGCAACAGCGCTGAATGAATGATGATCTGCTTTTATGTCATTTTTTCCCTTTTTTATTCAGAATATTCACAAATGTGTTAGCTATGGCATGAAATATCTGATATTCCGATTGTCAAATACATGCAACTGGAATGTTTTGTATTGTTGTATTGTTGTTTAAACACCTTTATAACGATCGCATCGCGTTAGTTGAGCTGTATGCGTGATGGGCGGCGCCATGTTAATTTGTGCCGCAGACGCAGGTCAGAGGATCGGATCTGTTGGATTTACAACACCTGAATTCATCCACTTCTCCCGAAATACTTAAAAGTAAGTGGCTGGTGAACTGGGAGAAGAATAGAGTAAACATTAAAGTTACTTACACAATGTGTATCTGATGTGTGAATAAAACGTGTCGAATTATAATGGAAAGGATTATTATTACCTCTTCCATAGACATCAGTGTGTATTTTACAAACTCTAAATGTATTTTTTTTAACACTTATGTGAATTAATATGTCTGAAACCTAAAATAAACAGTATGTGGTTGAAAACACTGAAAAGTTGTGATATATGACAGCTCTGAGCGCGCCTGTCTCTGGCTAAATTCAACATTTGAATTTAGCAGTTGATCATGTGATGCACTGACCGTTCTAATCACACCGGTGTGAACGTACGCGCGAAAGGCTTAAAAACAAGAAATTTTATGACACAAAATTTTGAAATAGGCTTAAATCAAACACATTTGAATTCAGATTCTGTATTTATATATATATATATATATATATATATATATATATATATATATAGAAAAAAAAACAACGAAAAACAAAAACAACGAAACAAACAGCTAGCTGACCCCTAGAGGGGTGGGGAACCCCGACCCCCGACCCCCGAGCCCCCCGCCCCCCCCCCCGTTCCAATGTCTATGAACACTGATTACCATAATGGTAACTTACAATTCGTGATTTTCTCCTTCAGTGATTCTGCTTGTTAACATCAGGTGTCTTCAATAATGCTCAATCATCACTAAATTAATCACTTAAATATCTCATTAACTTTAACACTCATATTTTAACACTTTACACTCTTGAGTGTGGACTCATATACACTCCCAGCCCCAGGAGTGTTAATTTAACACCGCTCCATCTGAAAGCAGGTGATGGCGATTTACTACTAATCAAGGAACCGGCTTTACTGACGAGATGCGCCTAACAATATCGTGCGATATATCGCCCAGCCCTACTAGACAGTTGCTAGGGTATTGTGGGTGGTTGCTAGGCGGTTGCTAGGCAGTTGCTAAGTGTTCTGGGTGGTTGCTAGGCAGTTGCTAGGGTGTTCTGGGAGGCTGCTAGGGTATTTTTGGTGGTTACTAGAGCGTTTCTAGACGTTGCTAGGGTGTTCAGGGTGGTTGCTAAGGTATTTTTGGTAGTTGCTATGGTGTTACAAGGTGGTTGGTAGTTGTCAAAGATGGTTACTATGGAGTTTTTATATAGTTCTTAAAATCTTTAATAACTCAACTCAACTTTATTTATATAGCACCACTAAAAACAACGGTTATTGACCAAGGTGCTGTAAATTATTGCACATAACATTGGAATTAACACCATTTACAACATAAAATACAAGACAAAAACACAGAACATACCAGACACCGCACAAATCAGCTACAATTATAAGCCAAAAAAAAAAAGATAGGTTTTGAGTTTAGCTTTAAACTCATGTAGTGTAGTGGCAGTTCTAATAAAAACAGGTAAGCTGTTCCAAAGTTTTGGTGCAGCAACGGCAAAAGCTCGATCTCCTCTCATTTTTAATCTGACCCACAGAACATTTAACAGTCTCTGGTTGGATGACCTAAGAGACCTTCCAGGATTGTGAATGGAAAGTAAATCAGAAACGTATACAGGAGCCAATCCATTCAAGGATTTAAAAACCAGCATCGAAACTTTAAAATCAATTCTGTAACGGATTGGGAGCCAATGCAGAGATTTAAGAACAGGGGTAATGTGCTCTTGTTTGCGCACACCAGTAAGGAGCCTACACAGTAAATTCCCCAGTGTTAAATTAACACTGCTCAGAGCACATATGGTCCCACTCTACATGGTGTTAAAGTAACACTGAAGCAGTGTTAAAGTTAATGAGACAATTAAGTGATCAATTGAGTGATGATTGAGCATTATTGAAGACACCTGATGATAACAAGCAGAATCACTGAAGGAGAAAATCACAAATTGTAAGCCACTGTTATGGTGATGGGTGTTTGCTTTAGTTGGGCTCTTGACCCTTATATTATTAATTTTAATTTTTGTTTGATTGCTGTATCTGACTTACAACTGCCAGATGAACAAAGAAAAAAAGTGATCTGATGGTGTTGGTTATGTTATGACAATCATCATTTGAACTTTATGTTTTTGATTTATGTTGTTGATTACAGCATAACTGTGATTCTGCATAAATATCCAGAATTTTAGATATAATATAAAGGATTTCTTAAAAGTTTTTTTTTTTAAATCTTTCTTTTAGGCACACACAGACATAAAGATTCAGTCTATGCATCTCAACAATGGTGACAATTGGGAAAAGTAAATTACATAGACAATTCAGATCACAATTTATTCATCCCGCAATGCATGATGGGAGCCATTAATGAGTTGTGATTGGTGGCAGCCACTGCAACATGCTTTATTATTGTCACCATTGTTGAGATTCACAGGCTGATTATTGATGTCTGTGTTTCTAAATTAATACATTTGAAAGTGTTTTGATCAGAACAATGTTTATTAAATATATTGGATTATAAGAAAAATACTGATAATCATATACCGTAAAATCACAGAGCTGCTGCTAACAAGTTACACCAAACTATCTCAATAAGTTTCATTTTCGGATCACAGCATGATTATGTCAAAACATAACCAACAGTATCAGATCACACTTTTCCTTTGTTCATTTGACTGTTATAAATCAATAATAGCAGACAAACAAAGTCTAAAGTTAATAATATACAGTAAGGGTCAAGAGCCCAACTAAAGCAAACACCCATCACCATAACGATGGCTTACAATTTGTGATTTTCTCCTTCAGTGATTCTGCTTGTTATCATCAGGTGTCTTCAATAATGCTCAATCATCACTCAATTAATCACTTAATTGTCTCATTAACTTTAACACTGCTTCAGTGTTACTTTAACACCATGTAGAGTGGAACCATATGTGCTCTGAGCAGTGTTAATTTAACACTGGGGAATTTACTGTGTAGCAGCTGCATTCTGCACCATTTGCAGACGGTTAAGAGTTGCTTGGTTAGTGCCCAAATACAGGGAATTACAATAGTCAAGCCTTGTCGAAATAAAAGCATGAATCACCCTTTCAAAATCCTTAAAAGAAAGAAATGATTTAACTTTGGCTAGGACTCTGAGATAAATAAAAAACTGGTTTTGACTACCGTACTAATCTGTGTGTCAAATTTGAGAGCACTATCGAAAACCACGCCCAGATTCCTCACTAATGGTTTCACACATGGAGATAAGGAGCCATGGATGGTTCAAAAACTATGATCTCAGTTTTGCCTTCATTAAGGTGAAGAAAATTTAGAGACATCCAGGCCTTTACCTCTGCTAGACAAGCCAGCAGAGTATCTAAACCCATGTTATTTGATCCCAGGGGCAAATAGACTTGGGTATCGTCAGCATAACTATGAAAGGAGATGCCATGTTTCCTAAAAATCGACCCCAGGGGATAGCCTGGGAAAACCCAGACAACTTCTGGCAAATTTAGATTTGCTCTGCAAGTAGTCTGTCAAATAGCTCTTTCAAGCCCATTTCTAATCCGTCGATATCGCAGCACCAATTAGAAACATTGAGGCAGGCTTTACACGACGATGATCGCTCTGATTGGTTTTAGGTCTATCCAATTCCAAACACATTAGGACAGTCTCCATGAAAGACCCACTAGCAGATGAACGTGCTACTACATTCCTCTCCGAAACGGTAGGAAATTAAATTAGATTTAATAGAGGATTTTAACTGTGACAAGATGATTGACAGGGCAGTTTAAGTGACAGGATGCACGCGACAGATCCGTCCGATAAAGATGACGAAGTAGTATGTCCCAAAGCTTGCCTACTTTTTTGCTACACATTCAAAAGTAAATACCTTTTCTTCACAAAAAGAGTACATACTTTTATGGCGTAGTGTAACTTAGGCGAATTGGGACGCAGCATATGGCTTTACACGATGATGATCTCTCTGATTGGTTTTAGGTCTATCCAGTTGCGCCCAGAGGCATTTGAGCGACGTCCGTTGGTGACGCCACTTTGGAAATTAGTTATTAATGAAGCTTTGCCAGACCATAACTCAGTTACTACTGAGAATGGTCTGGTTTTAACCAGGCTACCTAGGGGAAGCATATACAAGGAGAATAAAACCGGAGCAAGGATAGAACCTTGAGGGACCCCACACGTAAGAGGCGCTGCATTTGAAGTAAACTCACCAATATTAACAGAGAACCTTCTGTTACTCAAATAGGATTGAAACCATTTAAGGGCATTTCCCCGAATGCCCACCCAGTGCTCCAAACGTGAAATTAGAACAGAGTGGTCAATAGTGTCGAACGCCACACTCAAATTTAACAGCACCAACACAGCAGACTTGCCAGAATCAAGGGTCACTAAAATATAATTTAAAACTTTAACCAATGCTGTTTCTGTTTCTTTTTCTTAAAACCTGATTGAAACACCTCAAAAATCTTGTTTTCATTCAGAAAGCTCTGTAGTTGATGAAACACTATTTTCTCTAGGATCTTAGATATAAAAGAAAGATTTGAGACTGGCCTAAAATTTGTCAGAACTCTCGGATCTAAATTTGGCTTTTTGAGAAGTGAATGTGCAATAGCATGCTTCATGTCATCTGGTACCGTTGCTGTTACAAGGCAGCTGTTCATGATCTTTTGGACAATAGGCCCAATCACCTCAAAAATTTGTTTAAAAAAACATGGGGGAAGAACGTCATGGGGAGATCCTGAAGGTTTGAGCTTGCCTACAATATCTTGTAAAGCAGGCAAAGTTACAGGCTCAAAATGACTCAGGAGACCAGTGCAAACTGGCGGGACAGAAGACTCAAGAGGTACAGTGGAGATATTTTGCCTAATATTACTTATCTTATCCACAAATTTTTTTAGAAATGTGTCAACGAGTGCCTTCAGTATGGCACTTGGCCTGCGGCCTTGTGCCTATGGCCTTATAGGCACAAGCATGAAGCAATATCTCAAGGCTGAGAGCGTGATATTGCTTTAAAAATGTAAAAAAAAATATATAAATTAATTGGTTTAGGGTGGTTGCTAGAGAGCTCTTAATGGTTGCTAAGGTGCTGTAACTGGTTGGTAGGGTGTGGCTATGAAGATTTTAGGCCATTACTTATTTGTTGCTTGATAATATAAATCCTCTGAGGGAGAGAGAGAGAGGGAGAGATGCAGGGGTGTCAGGCCCTTTGGAGTCTGTGTGTGTGAAAACGTCGGTTTGGATTTAAATTTCCCAGCTAGCAGGGAACGTTCTCAGAACGTTGGCTAACATTCCCTACAAGTTTTGTTAATGTTTTAAAGAAAACATTTGAATGTAATGTTCAAAGAATGTTTTAAGGATGTTTTCTCATTTCAAATAATGTTTCTATAAGGTAAAATGTAAACTAAGATATAACGTTTTAACTGTAACATTTTGAGGATGTTTTAAGAGAATGTTATCCTACACAGCAAAAACTCCAGTGTTAAATTAACTCTCCTGGGAGTTTATCTGATCCACACTCAAAGGGTTAAAGTGTTAAAATTTGAGTGTTAAATGAACACTGAAGAGTGTTAAAATTAATGAGCTAATTAAGTTATTAATTGTGTGATGATTAAGTATTATTGAAGACACCTGATGTTAACAAGCAGAATCACCAAAGGAGAAAATCTCATTATGGTGATCAGTGTTTGCTTTAGTTGGTCTCTTGACCCTTAAACTACTAACTTTACATTTTGTCTGGCTGTTGTAACTAAGTTAGATCAGTCAGATGAACAAAGAGAAAAGGTGATCAGGTGGTAGTGATGTTACATATGACACTGAAGCTTCGATGCGCATATCACATAAGCGACACAATTTGTAGTAAAGCCCCGTATTGAGGCGCGTATTGGTTTACTAGAGTCACGTGATCGATGACAAACGAAGCCTCACTTTCTGTCAAGTCACGTGCGCGTTTCGCTTTGGGTGTCAGAAGGCTCGAACTTCAGATCGTATTTAACGAGTCATTGTTGCCTCAGCTCAGTCTGGTTGATATTTACAATTATTGATATTGACATTTAATAACAGATGATCCTATCAGACAATGTCCTTATTCATTGTGTGTGTGTGTGTGTGTGTGTGTGTGTAGACATTTAGAGACATTAAATCTTATTGAATCATATAAGCATATAAGCTATTATATTTTATTGTCACACTTTAATGATAAAATGAATTTATCTAATGAACAAATCAAACACAAACATGTAAGGCTTTTATTTGTACACATAACATTGAAACTATGGAGTGTGTTGTGGTTGCTTCATCTGCCAGAGCTTCTAACACAGGCTTCTGGCTGCTTTATTTTAAATAAGCACCAGATGGCGCTGTTCTCGGCGCTGTTCTCGACACTCTCGAAGCTTTGAATCTTTTCCCGGAACAGTCAGGGGAAAGCCTCAGTGATTCATGAGGCTTCATTTCCCCATCCCTATCAGGTGGTGTTGGTTATGTTTTGACATAATCATCAATTGACCTGAGTCGCTAAACTCATTTACATTTAGTCATTAAGCAGACACTTTTATTCAAAGTGACTTACAGAAGACTAAAATTTAGAGAGTTAGGTTTGCCTTGTTGATTACAGCAGCCGAGTGATTTTATAACGTACGATTTGTAGCATTTTCTATAGAATTAAAAATATTTCTTAAAAGTTCTGTGCAAAAGATGTTTTATTTGGACACACAGACATCAAGAATCAGCCTGTGAAGCTCAACAATGGTGACAAAAATAAAGCATGCTGCAGTGCATTCTGGGTGCCACCAATCAAAACCCATTCATGGCTCCCATCATGCATTGCAGTATGAATAAATAATGATCTGGATTGTCTTATTTATTTTGTTTGCCACCATTGTTGAGATTCATACACTCAATCTTGATGTCTGTTTGTGCCTAAACATTTTTTTTTTCTGGTTTTTTTTTTAATCAAAACAACTTTTAAGAAATACTTTAGATTATATTGAACATTCTGGATCTCATTTTTTAGAATCACAGTGATGCTGTAATCAACAATATAAATCTAGGGATGGGCGATATATCGCACGATATTGTTATGCGCATCTCGTCAGTAAAGCCGGTTCCTTGATTAGTAGTAAATCGCCATCACCTGCTTTCAGATGGAGCGGTGTTAAATTAACACTCCTGGGGCTGGGAGTGTATATGAGTCCACACTCAAGAGTGTTAATGAGATAATTAAGTGATTAATTAAGTGACTATTGAGCATTATTGAATATACCTGATGTTAACAAGCAGAATCACTGAAGGAGAAAATCACAAATTGTAAGTTACCATTAAGGTGATGGGTGTTTGCTTTAGTTGGGCTCTTGACCATTATAAGTTTACTTTAATTTTTACTATTGTTTGTCTGCTGTTATTAATTTATAACAGTTAAATGATCAAAGTAAAATGTGATCTGATAGTGTTGGTTATGTTTTGACATAATCATGCTGTAATTTAAAAAAGTAAACCATTGAGTTAGTTGGGTTAACATGTTAGTGATTTTCTCCTTCAGTGATTCTGCTTGTTAACATCAGGTGTCTTCAATAATGCTCAATCATCACTCAATTCATCACTTAATTATCTCATTAACTTTTTATCACTGGAGTTTTTGCTTTGTACGTTTTAGGAGAACATCCTGGGAACCAAAATAAAACTACCCGCTGAAAACATTATTAGAACTTCATGGTAATGTTCTCAGAACGTTTTTAGAACAAAACATTTCTAGCTGGGTTTTTAGAATTCACCAATGTTAAGTCAATGGGACTTTTTTGGCCACTTTTTCGTCCGCTGTGCGAACATCGTACACCCAATCGCTTAGAAAAGTCATAGCACACCTCTCCTCAATGAGCCGGTCGATTTGACACCTCACTCAGGGGTCTGTAACAAACGGTGCGGGGCAAGTTACGCACAACTCTAGTTTTCGAGGAAAACAGAACTGTGCAATTGCAAATTTGAATAAAAAATGGTGGCCATCTTGAAAATGGTCGCCATCCTGAATTTTTTAGTGGCACATACCTTTTTCCAAAGGAGTGTTCCTTGAAAAGTATTTCTGCCTAATTTTATGCTTGAATCATCATTTGAGCAATTGAAATAATTCATATTCGACAGGAACGGTGGCCATCTTTAAAAATGGCGACCATCTTGAATTTTTGAGGGACAAGCATCTTTTTCCATTAACATGTCCTTTAGAGAGTATTTGTATCAAATTTCATGCTTGGATCACTGTTTAAATAATTGATATAATAAGCACTGATTAGCAATGGCGGCCATCTTGAAAAATGGCCGCCATATTGAATTTTTGAGTGGCCAACGCCTTTTTACAAAATAGTGGCCCTTAGAGAGTATCTGTGCCAAATTTCATGCTTTTATATAGGGCTGGGCGATTTAAATCGCGATATTGTTATGCGCATGTCGTCAGTAAAGCCGGTTCCTTGATTAGTAGTAAATCACCATCACCTGCTTTCAGATGGAGCGGCATTTAGGGCTGAGGAGATAATTAAGTGATTAATTTAGTGATGATTGAGCATTATTGAAGACACCTGATGTTAACAAACAGAATCACTGAAGAAGAAAATCACAAATTGTAAGTTACCATTAAGGTGATGGGTGTTTGCTTTAGTTGGGCTCTAGACCATTATATGTTTACTTTTATATTTACTGTTGTTTGTCTGCTGTTACTGATTTATAACAGTTAAATGAACAAAGTAAAATGTTATCTTATAGTGCTGGTTGTGTTTTGACATAATCATGCTGTGATCCGAAAAATGAAACTTATTGAGATAGTTTGGTGTAACTTGTTAGCAGCAGTTTAGTGATTCTTCAGCCTATGATTATCAGTACTTTACTTATATTTCAAAATATTTAATAAACATTGTTCTGATCAAAAGACATTCAGATAAATTAATTTAAAACACAGACATCAATAATCAGCCTGTGAATCTCAACAATGGTGACAATAATAAAGCATGTTGCAGTGGCTGCCACCAATCACAACTCATTAATGGTTCCCATCATGCATTGCGGTATGAATAAATTATGATCTGAATTGTCTATGTAATTTACTTTTCCTAATTGAATATTCTGCTCCTCACCATTGTTGAGATGCATAGACTGAATCTTGACATCTGTGTGTGCCTAAAAGAATGATTTTTTTTTTTTAAACAACTTTTAAGAAATCCTTTATATTACATAAAATATTCTGGGCATTTATGCAGATTCACTAACCAACAACATAAATCGAAGTCAGAAAGAAGGATTTTAATGAGTTCAGTGATCAAGTTCAAATGATGATTGTCATAACATAACCAACACCATCAGATCACTTTTTTCTTTGTTCAACTGGTGATTATGATTCAGAAACAACAGACAAACAAAATCTAAAGTTAATAATAAATGGGTCAAGAGTCCAACTAAGGCAACCATTGATCATCATAACGGTAACTTACAATTTGTGATTTTCTCCTTCAGTGATTCTGCTTGTTAACATCAGGTGTCTTCAATAATGTTCAATCATCACTAAATTAATCACTTAATTATCTCATTAACTTAAACACTCTTGAGTGTGGACTCATACACTCCCAGGTAGGGCTGTGCGATATATATCGTGATATTGATATGCGCATCTCGTCAGTAAAGCCGGTTCCTTGATTAGTAGTAAATCACCATCACCTGCTTTCAGATGAAGCAGCATTTAGGGCTGAGGAGATAATTAAGTGATTAACTTAGTGATGATTGAGCATTATTGAAGACACCTGATGTTAACAAGCAGAATCACTGAAGAAGAAAATCACAAATTGTAAGTTACCATTAAGGTGATGGGTGTTTGCTTTAGTTGGGCTCTAGACCATTATATGTTTACTTTAATATTTACTGTTGTTTGTCTGCTGTTATTGATTTATAACAGTTAAATGAACAAAGTAAAATGTTATGTTATAGTGTTGGTTATGTTTTGACATAATCATGCTGTGATCTGAAAAAGGAAACTTATAGAGATAGTTTGATTTAACTTGTTAGCAGCAGTTTAGTGATTCTTCAACTTATGATTATCAGTACTTTACTTATAATTCTAAATATTTAATAAACATTGTTCTGATCAAAAGACATTCAGATAAATTCATTTAAAACACAGACATCAATAATCAGCCTGTGAATCTCAACAATGCTGACAATAATAAAGCATGTTGCAGTGGCTGCCACCAATCACAACTCATTAATGGCTCCCATCATGCATTGCGGTATGAATAAATTATGATCTGAATTGTCTATGTAATTTACTTTTCCTAATTGAATATTCTGCTCCTCACCATTGTTGAGATGCATAGACTGAATCTTGACATCTGTGTGTGCCTAAAAGAATGATTTTTTTTTTAAGCAACTTTTAAGAAATCCTTTATATTATATCAAAAATGCTGGGCATTTATGCAGATTCACTAACCAACAACATAAATCGAAGTCAGAAAGAAGGATTTTAATGAGTTCAGTGATCAAGTTCAAATGATGATTGTCATAATATAAGCTACACCATCAGATCACTTTTTTTTTTCTTTGTTTATCTGTCAGTTATAACTCAGATACAGCAGCCAAATAAAATCTAAAGTAAACATATAATGGTCTAGAGCCCAACTAAAGCAAACACCCATCACCTTAATGGTAACTTACAATTTGTGATTTTCTCCTTCAGTGATTCTGCTTGTTAACATCAGGAGTCTTCAATAATGTTCAATCATCACTAAATTAATCACTTAATTATCTCATTAACTTAAACACTCTTGAGTGTGGACTCATACACTCCCAGGAGTGTTAATTTAAAACTGGAGTTTTTGCTTTGTTCAAAGAACCGTAGTTAACTGACAAGCTGAGCCATATCGCATTAAGTATCGCTGGCGATACGTCCGCGATATTAATGCGATATGGCTCAGCTTGTCAGTTAACTACGGCTCTTTGTAGTAAATGCCGCTCCATCTGAAAGCAGGTGATGGTAATTTACTACTAATCAAGGAACCGGCTTTACTGACAAGATGCGCATAACAATCTCACGATATATATCGCACAGCCCTACTCCCAGGAGTGTTAATTTAACACTGGAGTTTTTGCTGTGTACAAAGAACCGTAGTTAACTGACAAGCTGAGCCATATCGCATTAATTATCGCTGGCGATACGTCCGCGATTTTAATGCGATATGGCTCAGCTTGTCAGTTAACTACGGCTCTTTGTAGTAAATGCCGCTTAGGGCTGTGCGATATATATCGTGAGATTGTTATGCGCATCTCGTCAGTAAAGCCGGTTCCTTGATTAGTAGTAAATCGCCTTCACCTGCTTTCAGATGGAGCGGCATTTACTACAAAGAGCCGTAGTTAACTGACAAGCTGAGCCATATCGCATTAATATCGCGGACGTATCGCCAGCGATACTTAATGCGATATGGCTCAGCTTGTCAGTTAACTACGGCTCTTTGTACACAGCAACAACTCCAGTGTTAAATTAACACTCCTGGGAGTGTATGAGTCCACACTCAAGAGTGTTTAAGTTAATGAGATAATTAACCCATTTAATCCCGAATTTTTCTCAGAAACAAAAATATCCAAATCATGTGTCATTAGTATCCCTTTGAAACAATCAATCATAATTTTTTTAAATTTTCATGGAAAAGTGTGTGAAAAAGTGTGTTTTATGATCGGTCACAATTGTGACCGGTGGGATACTGTGTTGTATCAACCATTGGACACACTGAATATAGGTCTATTTGACCTGTGCAGTGTCTTTGTGTGTGTGTGTGTGTGTTTGTGTGTGTGTGTGTGTGTGTGTGTGTGTGTGTGTGTGTGTGTGTGTGTGTTTTTGTGTGTGTGTGTGTGTGTGTGTGTGTGTGTGTGTGTGTGTGTTTTTGTGTGTGTGTGTGTGTTTGTGTGTGTGTGTGTGTGTGTGTGTGCGTGCATGCGTGCATAAGAGTGTATAAAATCCTTAAGATACTATCTTGAGGCCACGGGATAGTATCTTGAGGCCACGGGATAGTATCTTGAGGCCACGGGATGGTATCTTGAGGTCACGAGATGGTATCTTGAGGTCACGGGATAGTATCTCGAGGCCACGGGATAGTGTCTCGAGGCCACGGATAGTGTCTGGAGGCCAGGGGATAGTGTCTGGAGGCCACGGGATAGTGTCTGGAGGCCACGGGATAGTGTCTCGAGGCCACGGGATACTGTCTGGAGGCCAAGGGATAGTATCACAAGGCCACGGGATAGTATCTCGAGGCCACGGGATAATGTCTGGAGGCCACGGGATAGTGTCTGGAGGCCACGGGATAGTGTCTGGAGGCCTCGGGATAGTGTCTCGAGGCCACGGGATAGTATCTCGAGGCCACGGGATAGTATCTTGAGGCCACGGGATAGTATCTCGAGGCCACGGGATAATGTCTGGAGGCCACGGGATAGTGTCTGGAGGCCACGGGATAGTGTCTGGAGGCCACGGGATAGTGTCTGGAGGCCACGGGATAGTGTCTGGAGGCCTCGGGATAGTATCTTGAGGTCACGGGATAGTATCTGGAGGCAAAGGGATACCATCTCGAGGCCACGGGATAGTGTCTGGAGGCCACGGGATAGTGTCTGGAGGCCACGGGATAGTGTCTGGAGGCCTCGGGATAGTATCTCGAGGTCACGGGATAGTATCTGGAGGCCACGGGATAGTATCTCGAGGCCACGGGATAATGTCTGGAGGCCACGGGATGGTGTCTGGAGGCCACGGGATGGTGTCTGGAGGCCACGGGATAGTGTCTAGAGGCCACGGGATAGTGTCTCGAGGCCACGGGATAGTGTCTGGAGGCCTCGGGATAGTATCTTGAGGTCACGGGATAGTATCTCGAGGCCACGGGATACCATCTCGAGGCCACGGGATACCATCTCGAGGCCACGGGATAGTATCTTGAGGCCACGGGATAGTGTCTGGAGGCCTCGGGATAGTGTCTGGAGGCCACGGGATAGTGTCTGGAGGCCTCGGGATACCATCTGGAGGCCACGGGATAGTATCTCGAGGCCACGGGATAGTGTCTGGAGGCCACGGGATAGTGTCTGGAGGCCACGGCATAGTATCTGGAGGCCACGGGATAGTATCTCGAGGCCACGGGATAATGTCTGGAGGCCACGGGATAGTGTCTGGAGGCCACGGGATAGTGTCTGGAGGCCACGGGATAGTGTCTCGAGGCCACGGGATAGTGTCTGGAGGCCACGGGATAGTGTCTCGAGGCCACGGGATAGTGTCTGGAGGCCTCGGGATAGTGTCTTGAGGTCACGGGATAGTATCTGGAGGCCACGGGATACCATCTCGAGGCCACGGGATAGTATCTCGAGGCCACGGGATAGTGTCTGGAGGCCACGGGATAGTGTCTGGAGGCCTCGGGATAGTGTCTGGAGGCCTCGGGATAGTGTCTGGAGGCCTCGGGATAGTGTCTGGAGGCCTCGGGATAGTGTCTGGAGGCCACGGGATAGTGTCTGGAGACCACGGGATAGTGTCTGGAGACCACGGGATAGTGTCTGGAGGCCACGGGATAGTGTCTCGAGGCCTCGGGATAGTGTCTGGAGGCCACGGGATAGTGTCTCGAGGCCAAGGGATAGTGTCTCGAGGCCACGGGATAGTATCTTGGCCATTTAGGACATTTTGATGGTTTTTTTTTTTCAGCTTTTCTTCCTAGACCACTTGTGCGTGTGTGTGTTTGTGTGTGTGTGTGTGTGTGTGTGTGTAAAGTTAGGTAGAATTAGTTAGCTAGCTAGTGTGTGTGTGTGTGTGTGTGTTTGTGTGGAAAGTTGCAGTAGGTAGGAAGTTAGGTAGCAGCAGAATTAGCTAGCAGAATTAGCTAGCAGAATTAGCTAGCAGAATTAGCTAGCTAGCTAGTCTTCCTTGGGTCCGTGTGTGTGTGTGTGTTTCTGTGTGTGTGTTTCTGTGTGTAAAATTAGGTAGAAAGTAAGGTAGCAGCAGAAAGTAAGGTAGAACAGTTAGCCTATGTGTATTACATGTAGATACAATGGGTTATCCCACCGGTCACTATTGTTGCCGTTGACATGTTTGTGAGTTCTATGACCACATTAAATAAAGTTGAGTAATTGCAAATGCATATATCAATACTAGACACCTTAAACATGATGTGTACCAAAAATCTATGTCCTATCTTTATTTTAACATACTTTAATAACCTTTTCTTTGGGAGCTTTCTTGCTGCCATCCTCTTCTCTTGGCGCAAACAGGAAGTAAACAGCTCTGGTCATGTGACAATTTACAGTAAACATGCGACACTGCACATATTTCATTGAGACCCTTTATTATTTCAATATCTGCTGGAAATGCATTGATAGATCATTCAGTAACATTTTTATAGCCTTAGAAATGAAACATTTTTTTACGGTCACTATTGTGACCGGTGGGATTAAATGGGTTAAGTGATTAATTTAGTGATGATTGAACATTATTGAAGACACCTGATGTTAAACAAGCAGAATTACTGAAGGAGAAAATCACAAATTGTAAGTTACCATTAAGGTGATGGGTGTTTGCTTTAGTTGGGCTCTAGACCATTATATGTTTATTTTAGATTTTATTTGGCTGCTGTATCTGAGTTATAACTGACAGATAAACAAAGAAAAAAAAAGTGATCTGATGGTGTTGGTTATATTATGACAATCATCATTTGAACTTGATCACTGAACTCATTAAAATCCTTCTTTCTGTCTTCGATTTATGTTGTTGGTTAGTGAATCTGCATAAATGCCCAGCATTTTTGATATAATATAAAGGATTTCTTAAAAGTTGCTTAAAAAAAAAAGAAATCATTCTTTTAGGCACACACAGATGTCAAGATTCAGTCTATGCATCTCAACAATGGTGAGGAGCAGAATATTCAATTAGGAAAAGTAAATTACATAGACAATTCAGATCATAATTTATTCATACCGCAATGCATGATGGGAGCCATTAATGAGTTGTGATTGGTGGCAGCCACTGCAACATGCTTTATTATTGTCACCATTGTTGAGATGCACAGGCTGATTATTGATGTATGTGTTCTAAATGAATTTATCTGAATGTCTTTTGATCAGAACAATGTTTGTTAAATTTTTAGAATTATAAATAAAGTACTGATAATCATAGGCTGAAGAATCACTAAACTGCTGCCAACAAGTTAAACCAAACTATCTCAATAAGTTTCCTTTTTCAGATCACAGCATGATTATGTCAAAACATAACCAACACTATAAGATAACATTTTACTTTGTTCATTTAACTGTTATAAATCAATAACAGCAGACAAACAACAGTAAATAGTAAAGTAAACATATAACGGTCTAGAGCCCAACTAAAGCAAACACCCATTTCCTTAATGGTAACTTACAATTTGTGATTTGCTCCTTCAGTGATTCTGCTTGTTAACATCAGGTGTCTTCAATAATGCTCAATCATCACTAAATTAATCACTTAATTATCTCATCAGCCCTAAATGCCGCTCCATCTGAAAGCAGGTGATGGCGATTTACTACTAATCAAGGAACCGGCTTTACTGACGAGATGCGCTAACAATATCGCGATTTAAATCGCCCAGCCCTACTTTTATACCAAAGTGAATGATTTTTTTACTAATCTGCTGCACTAGGAGGAGAGTTTGTGTTTATGAAAAAAATTATAGGTATATTTTATATGGTATCCCATAAAATGCTCTAAAATAAATAAAGCAATACATTCAAATAAATAAATGAAATCTTAATTCATGAAAACTTAAAGATTAACGGGTGTTTTTTTGCAGCCAATCACATCATGCCTCTTTTTCAATCTCTTTTTCAAATGCTGCTGTCACTTGTTATTAATAACCAGATTAACTTTATTTCTGTCAGACTCTACAGAAGCTCTTATTGAGAATTAACAGGTTTTGGTGTTGATGATTCATTGAATGTTTCAATTAAAGTCACCAGAATCGTGAATAGTGTCAGCTTTATTTGGGCTCTTGACCCTTGACTCTTTAACATTAGTTTTCTGTGATTGCTGCAAATGTGTATTTATTTTTTGCACATTTGAAACAGCAGAAATAATCATGAGAAAAATATGTTCAGATGATAATATTATCATCATGAACATGTAAGATTGTTAAGCAAGTAAGAGTTTAATATTTGAAAGATAAATATAATATATAAAAGATAATCTTAAAAAGTTACAATTAATTATAAATTAATTTAAAAATGCTGGGTGCCACCATAGTACAAATCTCAGCCATGACTCCCAGCATGCATTGCGGCATGAAGCTTTTCGTTTGTCACCATTGTTGAGATTCATACGCTGATTCTTGATGTCTGTGTTTGACTAGTTTCTGCTGCAGATTAAAATTTTCAGAAAACATTTTTTTTTGTTTTATTTTGCACTGCTGGATAGCATGATGTAGTGTCACAAGATCATTATAACTAATAGCACATAAATAAATTAAATGCAAACCATCCATATACTCATAAACTTGACCAGATCAGCACTTGCTGGTTATGACATCATTAAGAAACATCTGATCATATTTTCTCTCACCATAACAAAAGTATTTTATTAAATACAGTTAAAGCAGCCAGAGAAAAACTAAAAGAAGAGTAAAGGGTCAAGAGCTCAAATAAAGGAGCCATTAATCACGATTCTGGTGACTTCAAATAAAACATTCAGTGAAACATCAACATCTAAACCTCAGTTAATTCTCAATAAGAGCTTGTCTATGTAGATTCATGATGTCTAAACCATCCAAATGTTCAAACAAACTCTTTATTAAACGTCACTGGACTCCAGAAACACAAGTTAACAATACGTTTCAGTGTTCATCCAAACACTCAGTTGTAAAAACACAGGAAGTAACTCTCGCAAATACACACCGACTACAGTCACATGTGACACATATCTGACACAAGTTGTGTAACTATAACACATTAGTGTGTAAAAGGTTTCAACACACTTCTGTGTAAGAGGAATAACACATTAGTTGTGTTAATCGTAATCAGAGGTGGGTAATCCAGGGCCAAAGAGTAAAAGTCCTGCCATATGTTTATTCCACCCATAAACTCAGTCATCTGATTTCACTAATTAGTTCTCTCTCCTGCTGAATTAGCAAATCCAGGTGATTGGAACAAAATACTGAGGAGGACTTTTACTTTCTGAACCTGGACTTTACACCTCTGCATAGCAATGCCACATGTCAGCCAAGAGCAAAGAAATAAACCAGAACTGGACATTATCGGAGCCAAAATAATTTGTGTATATTAAATATGGAGTAATTTCAGCCACAGCCTCAGATGAAATCAACTGAAGAGAAAAGAAGACATTAAATCTGTGAAGATCTCAGCAGAGGAGGATTAAACAACTCCACAAACAGCATTACCAGCTTCACTTATTACTAACCAGACTGACTTTATTTCTGTCAGACGTCTACAAAAGTTTTTATTGAGAATTAACAGAGGTTTAACTCTAATGTGTTTCATTTGAAATCACCATAAGAGTGATTAGTGTTTCCATTAGTTGGGCTCTTAACTCGTATTATACCTTTTGTCTTTTTTGGCTGCTGTGACAGTGTGTTAGTCAAACACATTTGCAGCTGCAAAGAAAGCTGAAGTGAAATGAGATCAGGTGATGATGGCTACCTGTTGATGGTTTTATAATCATCATGAAATAGACTTATTCACTGATGTCTTTTGAATCTAACAATTATGTTGTCACATTAATACATATTTCACATTAATTGTCACATTAATACAATATTTCTTCACAACACAAACCCTGTGTTACTGCAGCATGAGATCCAGCAATATTATAACAGTCAGTTAGAAGACTTTAACAGACATGAGCACAAAAAGTCAGTTTAACATGACACACACAGACATCAACAATCAGCGTATGAATCTCAACAATGGTGACAATCAAAATTACTTTGCTGCAATGCATGCTGGGTACCAGCATAGTACAAAACTCCCAGCATGCATTGCAACATGAATAAATTATGCAGCTGAATTGACCTATAATTTTGTTTGATTCTAAATATTTGCTTTTATTTTTTGCTGTTGGTTTTGTTGTGAATTAGTAGCTTTTCAGTGATGTTCTGAATTAATCTGTTTATCTAAATATTTGTGATTGTCACCATTGTTGAGATTCATACGCTGATTGTTGATATCTGTGTGTGTCAGCAAAAGTTAATTTTTAAATTTCATGTTTGTTAAAAAATTTAAACCGATTATATTTCTGGATCTCATGCTGCAGTAACACAGGGTTTGTGACGTGAAAATATTAATGTAACAACATATTTGTTAGATTATAAAAACCTCAGTGAATCAGTCTATTTCATGATGATTATCAAACCATCAACAGGTAACCATCATCACCTGATCTCATTTCACTTTTGCTTTCTTTGCAGCTTCAAATGTGTTTGACAAACCAGTGGCGTAGCCACGAGGGGGCCTGGGTGGGCCTAGGCCCCCTCATTTATATGTCCGGCCCCCTCAGATTTCTGATGGCTTAAAATAAAATAATAAAAATAAGAAATTTTTGATGTGTTAGTCTAATTGATAGATTGATCAATCAAAATACTGCGCGGTAAAATGCGGCTGTTTTCAAACTTGATTTGACGTGTTGTGCCTAACCTACGCTGTCATCTTCGCGTGAGAGTTCATGCGGTGAATGGCAGCGTTGTGCAAAGTACAATATTACGCACGAAAAGATGAGCGAGAAGGAGAAAATAAGCCATATACATCTGAGTTTGCTTCAGCTTACTACAAGACGACAGCGAGTGAAGCGGCTAGGAGACAGAAACGCACATATTTCATCACAGGAATAGCGGTGAGACTTCGACTCAGATCGGCACATATTGCGCAATGACTTGTTTGCAATTGATGAACCACCGCCTTCACAACCAGTGATGACTACATTTCCTGTATTGCCTATATCTGTTGTATATGAAGAGTTTGGTTTCAAAACGCGATAAATTCATTATGATTAATTTTGAGTAATAATGTGTTTTCTTTACTAAGAGAGTGGAAAGATTAAAACCTATTCCACTATTTTTTGTTTCAAACTTTCACATAGCATATTTTAGGTTATAATAACAATTTCAAATCCATATTTTGATTTTCAAATATTTATTATAAAAAAGGATTAGTTTCCCCACAAAATGCAATAAATTCATGACACCCTTTTCCCCAAAATGCAATTAATCCATTGAATCACTATAAAAGTTTTTCATATTTTAACTGTTGAAATACACAACAAAGTAAGTTGATCCACATATGACAGCCTCTGAACTCGGTCAATACTAATCTTATATAGCCCTACAGGCACTGGACTAAAAATAGCCGACATTAAATCACCATCGCTAAGAAATAGCCTACCTCCTGAACTTTTTTTTTACGGCGATCAGCTGTAAAATGGCTTGGTCCTGCTCGGTTTTCGTTGATTTTGAGTAAAACAATTGAAAGTTTTTCAAAAGATCCCCTGGGTCAAAGTGTCAGCGTGACAGAAGTTTGATGCTGTCGTGTGAGAACAAGCAACAGTCGAGATTTTTCCTCCTCCCGCGTGCCTCATCTTCTTAATATCCTCAAGTAGCCTAAATTATTAGATTTCGATGGCTTACGTTTCTTCCCCACCGCAGAAACCACCACAGGGTCACCAATGCCGTCAAAATTATTATTATTATTTTTTGTGGATCACAAAGAAGAAGGAAAACTAGGATGCCGGGTTTATTCAAAGCGCTGCCGTTACGGTTTACAGAGCGTGGAATGGTGCGCTCACTGCGTGGATATCGCATTTTACGTAAAATTAAAAATGGACTTTTCAACACCGACCAGAATACAATACAGATTTTTGCGGGAACTAAAATAATAATGTAAAAGATAATAATCGCCGAGCTATGTCCTAGGCTGCTATAGCCTAGGCTATATATATATATATATATATATATATATATATTAGTTGCCCCCTCATTTTAAGATGGGCCCCCCCAAAAATAAAATTCTGGCTACGCCCCTGTGACAAACACACTGTCACAGCAGCCAAAAAAGACAAAAGGTATAATAAGAGTTAAGAGGCCAACTAATGGAAACACTAATCACTCTTATGGTGATTTCAAATGAAATACATTAGAGTTAAACCTCTGTTAATTCTCAATAAGAACTTCTGTATACGTCTGACAGAAATAAAGTCAGTCTGGTTAGTAATAAGTGAAGCTGGTAATGCTGTTTGTGGAGTTGTTTAATCCTCCTCTGCTGAGATCTTCACATATTTAATGTCTTCTTTTCTCTTCAGTTGATTTCACCTGAGACTGTGGCTGAAATTACTCCATATTTAATATACACAGATTATTTTGGCTACGATAAGTCAAGTCAAGTCAAGTCAAGTCAAGTTTATTTATATAGCGCTTTTCACAACACAGGTTGTATCAAAGCAGCTTCACAGTAATAAATTAGAACAATACATCAATGTTTGTTTCTAGTGGAACGTCTACGTTTGGTAATGCTGATCAATAGTATCGTTGATTGATTAATTAAATTAAATATCCCCAAATATCCCCAACTGAGCAAGCCAAAGGCAACAGTGGCAAGGAACCGAAAAACTCCATCAGGTGACCTAATGGAGAAAAAAAAACCTTGGGAGAACCCGGGCTCAGTCGGGGGCCAGTTCTCCTCTGGCGTTTATGAACTAGAGGTCGGATTTAACTGTAGGATTAAAAGTATTATATGAATGCCTGGCTGAAGAGATGCGTCTTTAATCTAGTTTTAAACTGGGAGAGCGAGTCTGAGCAACGAACAGTATCCGGAAGACTATTCCAGAGTTTTGGTGCTAAATGTGAAAATGCTCTCCCTCCTTTGGTGGACCTAGATACCCTAGGTATGACCAAAAGCCTCGAATTTAGTGACCTTAAAGAGCGCGATGGATTATAGGGCGATAGAAGATCCGTTAAATAGACTGGAGCTAAGCCGTTTAGGGCTTTATAAGTCAGTAGCAATACCTTGTAATTAATACGGGACTTTATAGGTAACCAATGTAGGGATGATAAAATCGGTGTTATATGATCATATTTTCTTGATCTAGTTAGAACTCTAGCGGCGGCATTTTGGACTAACTGTAGCTTGTTTATTGAGGATGCAGGACAACCGGCTAATAACGCATTACAGTAATCTAGTCTCGAGGTCATGAATGCATGAACTAACTTTTCTGCATCAGAAACAGATAGCATATTACGTAGCTTAGCAATGTTTCTAAGGTGGAAAAAGGCTGTTCTTGTAACATATGAAATATGATTTTCAAAAGACAGGTTGCAGTCTAATATAACACCCAGGTCTTTTACTGTAGAGGATGAAGTAACAGGACATCCTACTATGTTAAAGTTGTATTGTGAGAGGTTTTGTGGGTGGTTTTTTGAACCGATAAGTAGTACCTCTGTCTTGTCTGGATTTAATAAAAGAAAATTATGCGTCATCCAATCTTTTATATCTTTAACACACTCTGTCAATTTGGATAATTTAGCGTTTTCATCTGGCCGCGATGAAATATAGATTTGAGTGTCATCAGCATAACAATGGAAACAAATTCCATGTTTCCTTATAATATTTCCAAGTGGCAGCATATATATTGAGAATAATAGAGGGCCTAACACAGATCCCTGCGGCACTCCATAGTTTACTGGAGTTATGATCGATTTTTCTCCATTTAAATAAACAAAATGGTAGCGGTCAGATAAATACGATCTAAACACCAGTATAATTTTGTAGTCGATCTAAGAGTATTGTATGATCTATAGTATCGAACGCAGCACTAAGATCAAGTAAAACTAATATTGAGATACAGCCTTGGTCAGAAGCTAAAAGTAAATCATTTGTGATTTTAACGAGCGCAGTTTCAGTGCTATGATACGGCCTGAACCCAGACTGAAACTTTTCATAGGTGTCATTTTCTTGTAAGAAAGAGCCCAGTTGAGCGGACACAACTTTTTCTAGTATTTTAGACATAAAAGGTAGATTTGAAATGGGTCTATAATTTACTAGATTATTCGGATCTAATTGTGGTTTCTTAATGAGAGGTTTTATAACTGCCAGTTTAAATGTTTTTGGAACATAACCTAAAGATAAAGACGAGTTAATAATATTGAGGAGAGGCTCTTCCACTACAGGTAACACTTCTTTCAATAGCTTAGTTGGTATAGGATCTAGTAAACATGTTGTTGTTTTAGATGAAGTAAAAAGTTTATTTAACTCTTTTTGTTCTATAGTTGTAAAGCACTGTAATTGTTTTTGCGGGGTGATAATTGAGGCTGAATTATAAGGCGCGATTGAGGATTGAACGTTTACAATTGTGGTTCTGATGTTTTCTATTTTCTCAGTGAAGAACTTCATGAAATCATTACTACTAAACTGTAATGGAATATTTTGTTCAGGAGACATCTGTTTATTTGTTAGTCTCGCCACGGTGTTAAATAAGAACTTAGGATTGTTATGGTTGTTTTCTATTAGTTTGCGTAGATGCTCAGCCCTGGCCGCTTTTAGGGCCTTTTTATAACGTGACATACTGTCTTTCCATGCGATTCTAAAGACCTCTAAGTTGGTTTGTTTCCATTTACGCTCTAAATTACGGGTTTCTCTCTTTAGAACACGCGTAGTATTGTTGTACCATGGTGCTTTACTTTTCTCTCTGACCTTTTTTAATCTAATGGGCGCAACAATATCCAATGATCCAGAGAGAGAGAGAATGGTGCTCATAGTGCTAGTTAATTCCTCAAGTTCATCTGTTTGTTTGGGTTCACTGAGCAGCTGAGACAGATCCGATAAGCTGTTTGAAAAATTATCTATGGTGGATGGAAGGATTGTTCTGCCTAATCGATAACGCGGCGCAGCATGATATATTACAGGAGTACGTAATATGCAAGTTACCATGTAATGGTCAGTGACATCGTCACTTTGTGGAATGATATCTATATTGGTTGGATCGGTTCCATGTGATATAATTAAATCGAGTGTATGATTAAATCGATGAGTCGGTCCGGTAATGTTTTGCTTGACCCCAAAGGAGTTTAATAAATCTGTAAACGCAGCCCCTAACGCATCATTTTGATTATCTACATGGATATTAAAGTCTCCAACAATTAATGCTTTATCGAAGTTAACTAATAGGTCTGAGAGAAAATCTGCAAACTCTTTTAGGAAATCAGCGTAAGGCCCAGGCGGTCTATATACGGTAGCCAAGGCTAGAGATAATAGGGATGTTTTTCGAACATCTAAGAGCGTAACATTTAGTACAAGTACTTCAAATGAAATAAACTTATAACCCGTTTTCTGAGTAACATTTAGAAAATCTCTATAGATTGTTGCAACACCGCCGCCACGACCATTCAGACGGGGCTCGTGCTTATAGGAGTATCCTGATGGAGTAGACTCATTTAGACCGAAATAATCATTTGGTTTAAGCCAGGTTTCAGTAAGGCAAAGTACATCGAAGCTATTATCTGTGACTATTTCATTTACAATAACTGCCTTAGGTGTGAGTGATCTAATGTTTAGAAGACCTAGCTTTAAAAATTGTTTTTGATTACCAATAGCAACATTTTCTGGTTTAATAACAATTAGATTTTTTCTAGATCCTGCAGTAGATTTATGGTTTGATCTCACTAAACGAGGAATAGACACAGTTTCTATGCAATGTTCTACACTATTTATATCAGTTAAATTGGTGCAGCAGAGACTATGATTTGGACTTTTGTTTACTAGTCAAAAGGTATTTAACATTTTGGAGATGTTATCTGACAGAAGATCCGATCCGAATCTGCTTGGGTGTAAGCCATCAGCACGGTAAAGCCTAGGACGCTCCCAAAACAGATTCCAATTATTTACAAAGAGAAGTTTCTGCTCATTGCACCATGACATTAACCATTCATTAAGCGCAAATAATCTACTAAACTTTTCATGACCTAGTCGGTACGTGGGAAGCGGTCCTGACACAATAATCGTTATATCAGGCGATGTGCTGCGTACCGTATCGATCAGATTCCTGAAGTCTTTCTTCAGAACCTCCGTCTGGCGCAGTCTGATGTCGGCCCCTCCCGCGTGCAGGACAACGGTTCCGACGCGCTCGTTCAGAATCTCGGGAACGTGAGCAGCGATTTCAGAAACACGAGCACCAGGAAAGCAGTGACTGTGCACCTTACTTTTATTTAAAGGACAAGTTCGGTATTTTACACATAAAGCCCTGTTTACAGATCGTTTCTGATGAAATAGAACGGTTAAGATTAAACTTTTGACAGATGCTGCTGTCGCGAGAATTTTAGGTTTATTTCGCTTTCCCCTCCCCCCTCAAGAATGGTAGTCTATGTGCACTGGAACAATCCTTCCTAAAACGCATTAAACTTTCATTTAAAAAGAGATGAAACTCACCGAGTGGTCAGGGGTGTTCACTGATATGCTCATACAAAAATCGCTGCAAAAGATGCTTTCCAACAGGTTTTATCATAGTTTTTGTCCAACTCCATTGACTTGCATTGAATGTGCTGTGTGAGGTACGGTATTACTCCGCCGCTTCTTCTTCTGCTTCTTCTGTGTATTCAGTGAAATGCCAGTGGTTTGCTTGCAATTGGCAAATGTGCATTATCGCCACCAACTGGGCTGGAGTGTCTATTATTCAAGCTCTCAACGGAAGAATCTACGGGTGTGAGACGTTTGGAAAAATAGATCCACAGTTTTACAACGAATGGTAAAACACCTGTTGGAAAGCATCTTTTGCAGCGATTTTTGTATGAGCATATCAGTGAACACCCCTGACCACTCGGTGAGTTTCATCTCTTTTTAAATGAAAGTTTAATGCGTTTTAGGAAGGATTGTTCCAGTGCACATAGACTACCATTCTTGAGGGGGGAGGGGAAGCGAAATAAACCTAAAATTCTCGCGACAGCAGCATCTGTCAAAAGTTTAATCTTAACCGTTCTATTTCATCAGAAACGATCTGTAAACAGGGCTTTATGTGTAAAATACCGAACTTGTCCTTTAACGTAACGTGTACGTGTCGAACGATGGAATCGCCGATGATCACAGCATCGCGTTCTGTTTCGCGAAGAGGGGAGAAGCGGTTTTGTGTGGATATCTCGAAAACCGGGAGGGTCGGAGAGAGTTTTCTTGGTCTAGACCTGACTCGCGACTTCCGCTGCGGAAAAATCCAGGCTTCGTGATGGCATGTTGGAGCCGGAGTGAACGAGACCATGGCTGATCGCGACCTCGACGTTCGGGACCGATGTTGAGGAACGCACGGAGTAGACGATGATACAGAGTAGCATCGTAAGCCTAAGCTGATCATAGCGATCATTGTGTCAGTTGCGATCAACTTAGGCTTATGATCCCACCCAACACGTTTATCTCACAGTGATCTCTCCATATGACCACAATGTGAGTTCACAGTGAGCTAAAAGTGTAACCGCACTGTGCACTCACTGTGTGCTCATATTATGGACACTAGGGCTGGGCGATTTAAATCGCGATATTGTTATGCGCATCTCGTCAGTAAAGCCGGTTCCTTGATTAGTAGTAAATCACCATCACCTGCTTTCAGATGAAGCGGCATTTAGGGCTGAGGAGATAATTAAGTGATTAATTTAGTGATGATTGAGCATTATTGAAGACACCTGATGTTAACAAGCAGAATCACTGAAGAAGAAAATCACAAATTGTAAGTTACCATTAAGGTGATGGGTGTTTGCTTTAGTTGGGCTCTAGACCATTATATGTTTACTTTAATATTTACTGTTGTTTGTCTGCTGTTACTGATTTATAACAGTTACATGAACAAAGTAAAATGTTATCTTATAGTGTTGGTTATGTTTTGACATAATCATGCTGTGATCTGAAAAAGGAAACTTATTGAGATAGTTTGGTTTAACTTGTTAGCAGCAGTTTAGTGATTCTTCAGCCTATGATTATCAGTACTCTACTTATAATTCAAAATATTTAATAAACATTTTTCTGATCAATAGACATTCAGATAAATTCATTTAAAACACAGACATCAATAACCAGCCTGTGAATCTCAACAATGGTGACAATAATAAAGCATGTTGCAGTGGCTGCCACCAATCACAACTCATTAATGGCTCCCATCATGCATTGCGGTATGAATAAATTATGATCTGAATTGTCTATGTAATTTACTTTTCCTAATTGAATATTCTGCTCCTCACCATTGTTGAGATGCATAGACTGAATCTTGACATCTGTGTGTGCCTAAAAGAATGATTTTTTTTTTTTTTTTTTTTTTTGAACAACTTTTAAGAAATCCTTTAAATTATATAAAAAAATTCTGGGCATTTATGCAGATTCACTAACCAACAACATAAATCGAAGTCAGAAAGAAGGATTTTAATGAGTTCAGTGATCAAGTTCAAATGATGATTGTCATAACATAATCAACATCATCAGATCACTCTTTTCTTTGTTCAACTGGTGATTATAATTCAGAAACAACAGCCAAACAAAATCTAAAGTTAATAATATATGGGCCTAGAGCCCAACTAAAGCAACCATTGATCGTCATAACGGTAACTTACAATTTGAGATTTTCTCCTTCAGTGATTCTGCTTGTTAACATCAGGTGACTTCAATAATGTTCAATCATCACAAAATTAATCACTTAATTATCTCATTAACTTCAACACTCTTGAGTGTGGACTCATACACTCCCAGGAGTGTTAATTTAACACTGGAGTTTTTGCTGTGTACAAAGAGCCGTAGTTAACTGACAAGCTGAGCCATATCGCATTAATTATCGCTGGCGATATGTCCGTGATATTAATGCGATATGGCTCAGCTTGTCAGTTAACTACGGCTCTTTGTAGTCAATGCCACTCCATCTGAAAGCAGGTGATGGTGATTTACTACTAATCAAGGAACCGGCTTTACTGACGAGATGCGCATGACAATATCGCGATTTAAAGCGCCCAGCCCTAAGACCAAAGAGCCCAACTACAGCAAACACTGACCTCTACAATGGTGACCAAACTCTTCAAACAAACTTCAACATGTAAACCTCTTAAACATAATTTCTAAACATCGAAACTTCCCGCTATAACTGTCTAAGAATGTTAGGGGGGATAATGTTCTATCAATGTCATCACTAAACATGTTTGAAATGTTTATAGAGAGTGTTATCCTACCTTTTAGGAGAACATTCTGGTTACAAAAATAAAATTAACTACAGAAAATATTACATAACATAATGCTCTCAAAACATTCATAGAACAATAACATTTCTAGCTGGGATGAGCTCATATTGTGGTCATAGTTTGAGCACACAGTGAGAGCGCTGTGCGGTTACACTTTTAGAACACTGTGAACTCAGATTGCAGACGTTGTGACCACATGGTGACATCACTGTGAGATCATAGTGTTGACTGGGATGATTTTGGGAAATGCAGCCCTGATCTGTAGCCTACATACATTAGAAAACATTCAGAAAATAAACCAATAGAGACACAGTGTGTGTAACATTACCAGGTGAGATGGTCACTGGTGTGACAGTTGTAGGGCTGGTGTTAATGCTGCCAGTGTCTGAAAGTTTGGATGAATAGTGATTAATGAACAGAAACACAAATATCATGAGTGTGTAGAAAGAGCTCATGTGAATATAATTACCTGCACAGTATGCTGAAGGACAGCCAGTTGGTCTAACCAGCTCATAGACATAATAATTGTCTGGACAGGCTTTGACTTTAATGGGAAAAGACCCGATATAGCAGCAGTCATTGCTCCAGTGACCACAGACATCTCGAGTGACGACTCCATCTGTTACTGTTGGGTGTCCACCATGTATCCACAGTGCGACATCAGTGCCACAGCTGTACAGAGTAACACATGTGTCTGGGATATGAGCGCTCATGTTGTTAATGAAGAGACGATACCAGCCGCTCCAGGAGACATAGTAGTCACAGTTTCTGGCTGAAGCATCTGTATTATTGATGGATCTCCATGGATTGTCCAGCACAGTGTAGTTGTAGCAGGGGTCTGCAGAGAGATTAGCCGAAAATATATTAAGAAATTAACAAGTTTCTGAAAAACGTTTTATTACAAAAATGTAACAAAAAGTGCAGCTTTACACATTACTTTTTCTTCTTCTTCTTCTTTTGCTAATTCAGAGCGACATAAAGACATTTAGACTTTTTTTCTTCTTCTTTTGATAATTCAATTCATGTCCGCTGTTCTCTCCGCTGTGTGTGTGTGTGTGTGCTCTCCGCTGTGTGTGTGTGTGTGTGTGTGCTCTCCACTGTGTGTGTGTGTGTGCTCTCCGCTGTGTGTGTGTGCTCTCCGCTGTGTGTGTGTGTGCTCTCCACTGTGTGTTTGTGTGTTTTCTCCACTGTGTGTGTGTGTGTGCTCTCCACTGTGTGTGTGCTCTCCGCTGTGTGTGTGTGTGTGTGCAGTGCTCTCCACTGTGTGTGTGTGTGTGTGTGTGTGCTCTCCGCTGTGTGTGTGCTCTCCGCTGTGTGTGTGTGTGTGTGTGTGTGTGCGCTCTCCGCTGTGTGTGCTCTCTGCTGTGTGTGTGTGCTCTCTGCTGTGTGTGTGTGTGTGCGCTCTCCGCTGTGTGTGTGCTCTCCGCTGTGTGTGTGTGTGTGTGCGCTCTCTGCTGTGTGTGCTCTCTGCTGTGTGTGTGTGCTCTCCGCTGTGTGTGTGTGTGCGCGCTGTTCTCTCCGCTGTGTTTGTGTGTGCTCTCCGCTGTGTGTGTGTGTGTGTGTGCGCTCTCCGCTGTGTGTGCTCTCTGCTGTGTGTGTGTGCTCTCCGCTGTGTGTGTGTGTGTGCGCGCTGTTCTCTCCGCTGTGTTTGTGTGTGTGTGTGCTCTCCGCTGTGTGTGTGTGTGTGTGTGCTCTCCACTGTGTGTGTGTGCGCTGTTCTCTCCGCTGTGTTTGTGTGTGTGTGTGCTCTCCGCTGTGTGTGTGTGTGTGCTCTCCACTGTGTGTGTGTGCGCTGTTCTCTCCGCTGTGTGTGTGTGCGCGCTGTTCTCTCCGCTGTGTTTGTGTGTGTGTGTGCTCTCCGCTGTGTGTGCTCTCTGCTGTGTGTGTGTGCTCTCCGCTGTGTGTGTGTGTGTGCGCTCTCCGCTGTGTGTGTGCTCTCCGCTGTGTGTGTGTGTGTGCGCGCTCTCCGCTGTGTGTGCTCTCTGCTGTGTGTGTGTGCTCTCCGCTGTGTGTGTGTGTTGTGTGTGCGCTCTCCGCTGTGTGTGTGCTCTCCGCTGTGTGTGTGTGTGTGTGTGCGCTCTCCGCTGTGTGTGCTCTCTGCTGTGTGTGTGTGCTCTCCGCTGTGTGTGTGTGTGCACGCTGTTCTCTCCGCTGTGTTTGTGTGTGCTCTCCGCTGTGTGTGTGTGTGTGTGTGCGCTCTCCGCTGTGTGTGCTCTCTGCTGTGTGTGTGTGCTCTCCGCTGTGTGTGTGTGTGCGCGCTGTTCTCTCCGCTGTGTTTGTGTGTGTGTGTGCGCTCTCCGCTGTGTGTGCTCTCTGCTGTGTGTGTGTGCTCTCCGCTGTGTGTGTGTGTGCGCGCTGTTCTCTCCGCTGTGTTTGTGTGTGCTCTCCGCTGTGTGTGTGTGTGTGTGTGTGTGTGCGCTCTCCGCTGTGTGTGCTCTCTGCTGTGTGTGTGTGCTCTCCGCTGTGTGTGTGTTAGGGCTGGGCGATTTAAATTGCGATATTGTTATGCGCATCTCGTCAGTAAAGCGGGTTCCTTGATTAGTAGTAAATCACCATCACCTGCTTTCAGATGGAGCGGCATTTAGGGCTGATGAGATAATTAAGTGATTAATTTAGTGACGATTGAGCATTATTGAAGACACCTGATGTTAACAAGCAGAATCACTGAAGAAGAAAATTACAAATTATAACTTACCATTAAGGTGATGGGTGTTTGCTTTAGTTGGGCTCTAGACCATTATCTGTTTACTTCAATATTCATTGTTGTTTGTCTGCTGTTATTGATTTATAACAGTTAGATAAACAAAGTAAAATGTTATCTTATAGTGTTGGTTATGTTTAGACATAATCATGCTGTGATTTTAAAAAAGGAAACTTATTTAGATAGTTTAATTTAAACTGCTAGCTACGGTTTTATGATTTTTCAGCCTGTGATTATCAGTACTTTACTTAATTCAAAATATTTAATAAACATTGTTCTGATCAAAAGACATATAGATTAATTTATTTAAAAAACAGACATCAATAATCAGTCTGTGAATCTCAACAATGGTGACAATAATAAAACATGTTGCAGTGGCTGCCACCAATCACAACTCATTAATGGCTCCCATCATGCATTGCGGTATGAATAAATTATGATCTGAATTGTCTATGTAATTTACTTTTCCTAATTGAATATTCTGCTCCTCACCATTGTTGAGATGCATAGACTGAATCTTGACATCTGTGTGTGCCTAAAAGAATAATTCTTTTTATAAACAACTTTTAAGAAATCCTTTATATTATATAAAAAATTCTGGGCATTTATGCAGATTCACTAACCAACAACATAAATCGAAGTCAGAAAGAAGGATTTTAATAAGGTCAGTGATCAAGTTCAAATGATGATTGTCATAACATAATCAACACCATCAGACCACTTTTTCTTTGTTCAACTGGTGATTATAATTCAAATAAAACATCCAAACAAAATCTAAAGTAAACATTTAATGGTCTAGACCCCAACTAAAGCAAACACCCATCACCACAATGGTAACTTACAATTTGTGATTTTCTCCTTCAGTGATTCTGCTTGTTAACATCAGGTGTCTTCAATAATGTTCAGTCATCACTAAATTAATCACTTAATTATCTCATTAACTTAAAGTCCCCGTGAACCGGAAGTTGCAAACGACTTTTCTCCAGTGTTATGACGTATTTCCCAGTGAAACGGAATATTGAACAGAGGGAAGGGTTTTACTCTAGCGCTCCTCCTCTCCATCTCTGCTCATAGCAGACTAACGGTTTGAGGGGAGTGGTTAAGCGTTGCCCAAACCAATTCCTCAAACCTACGTCATCAGAGAAGGTCCTCCAATGCAGAGGGGAGGGGCATTTTCAGATTTTGATTAAAGATTACCATGGTAAAAAAATTTTTTTTTTAATATTTTCTTGCACGGATTAATTGTTCACCACAAGACTAGTAATATGCGCTAACAAAGTAAATAGGGTCAATTTTGATTTCATGGGGACTTTAAACACTCTTGAGTGTGGACTCATACACTCCCAGGAGTGTTAATTTAACACAGGAGTTTTTGCTGTGTACAACGAGCCGTAGTTAACTGACAAGCTGAGCCATATCGCATTAAATACGTCCGCGAAATACGTCCGCGATATTGATGTGATTTGGCTCAGCTTGTCAGTTAACTACGGCTCTTTGTAGTAAATGCCGCTCCATCTGAAAGCAGGTGATGGTGATTTACTACTAATCAAGGAACCGGCTTTACTGATGAGATGCGCATAACAATATCGCGATTTAAATCGCCCAGCCCTAGTTTGTGTGTGTGTGTGCTCTCCGCTGTGTGTGTGTGTGTGCTCTCCACTGTGTGTGTGTGCGCTGTTCTCTCCGCTGTGTGTGTGCTCTCCGCTGTGTGTGTGTGCGCGCTGTTCTCTCCGCTGTGTTTGTGTGTGTGTGTGCTCTCCGCTGTGTGTGTGCTCTCCGCTGTGTGTGTGTGCTCTCCGCTGTGTGTGTGTGCGCTGTTCTCTCCACTGTGTTTGTGTGTGTGTGTGTGCGTGCTCTCCGATGTGTGTGTGTGTGCGCTGTTCTCTCCACTGTGTTTGTGTGTGTGTGTGTGCGTGCTTTCCAATGTGTGTGTGTGCTGTGCTCTCCACTGTGTGTGTGTGTGTGTGTGCTCTCCGCTGTGTGTGCTCTCTGCTGTGTGTGAGTGCTCTCCGGTGTGTGTGTATGCTCTCCGCTGTGTGTGTGTGTGTGTGCTCTCCGCTGTGTGTGCTCTCTGCTGTGTGTGAGTGCTCTCCGGTGTGTGTGTATGCTCTCCGCTGTGTGTGTGTGCTCTCCGCTGTGTGTGTGCTCTCCGCTGTGTGTGTGTGTGCAGTGCTCTCCGCTGTATGTGTGTGCTCTGTTCTCTCCGCTGTGTGTGTGCTCTCCGCTGTGTGTGTGTGCGCTGTTCTCTCTCCGCTGTGTGTGTGTGTGCTCTCCGCTGTGTGTGTGTGCTCTCCGCTGTGTGTGTGTGTGTGCAGTGCTCTCCGCTGTGTGTGTGCTCTCCACTGTGTGTGTGTGTGTGTGTGTGTGTGTGGTCTCCGCTGTGTGTGCTCTCCGCTGTGTGTGTGTGTGTCCCACCCAACATGTTTATCTCACAGTGATCTCTCCATATGACCACAATGTGAGTTCACAGTGAGCTAAAAGTGTAACCGCACTGTAAACTCACTGTGTGCTCATATTATGGACACTAGGGCTGGGCGATTTAAATCGCGATATTGTTATGCGCATCTCGTCAGTAAAGCCGGTTCCTTGATTAGTAGTAAATCACCATCACCTGCTTTCAGATGAAGCGGCATTTAGGGCTGAGGAGATAATTAAGTGATTAATTTAGTGATGATTGAGCATTATTGAAGACACCTGATGTTAACAAGCAGAATCACTGAAGAAGAAAATCACAAATTGTAAGTTACCATTAAGGTGATGGGTGTTTGCTTTAGTTGGGCTCTAGACCATTATATGTTTACTTTAATATTTACTGTTGTTTGTCTGCGGGTATTGATTTATAACAGTTACATGAACAAAGTAAAATGTTATGTTATAGTGTTGGTTATGTTTTGACATAATCATGCTGTGATCTGAAAAAGGAAACTTATTGAGATAGTTTGGTTTAACTTGTTAGCAGCAGTTTAGTGATTCTTCAGCCTATGACTATCAGTAGTTTACTTATAATTCAAAATATTTAATAAACATTTTTCTGATCAATAGACATTCAGATAAATTCATTTAAAACACAGACATCAATAATCAGCCTGTGAATCTCAACAATGGTGACAATAATAAAGCATGTTGCAGTGGCTGCCACCAATCACAACTCATTAATGGCTCCCATCATGCATTGCAGTATGAATAAATTATGATCTGAATTGTCTATGTAATTTACTTTTCCTAATTGAATATTCTGCTCCTCACCATTGTTGAGATGCATAGACTGAATCTTGACATCTGTGTGTGCCTAAAAGAATGATTTTTTTTTTTGAACAACTTTTAAGAAATCTTTTATATTATATAAAAAAATTCTGGGCATTTATGCAGATTCACTAACCAACAACATAAATCGAAGTCAGAAAGAAGGATTTTAATGAGTTCAGTGATCAAGTTCAAATGATGATTGTCATAACATAATCAACATCATCAGATCACTTCATTCTTTGTTCAACTGGTGATTATAATTCAGAAACAACAGCCAAACAAAATCTAAAGTTAATAATATATGGGCCTAGAGCCCAACTAAAGCAACCATTGATCGTCATAACGGTAACTTACAATTTGAGATTTTCTCCTTCAGTGATTCTGCTTGTTATCATCAGGTGTCTTCAATAATGTTCAATCATCACTAAATTAATCACTTAATTATCTCATTAACTTCAACACTCTTGAGTGTGGACTCATACACTCCCAGGAGTGTTAATTTAACACTGGAGTTTTTGCTGTGTACAAAGAGCCGTAGTTAACTGACAAGCTGAGCCATATCGCATTAATTATCGCTGGCGATACGTCCGTGATATTAATGCGATATGGCTCAGCTTGTCAGTTAACTACGGCTCTTTGTAGTCAATGCCACTCAATCTGAAAGCAGGTGATGGTGATTTACTACTAATCAAGGAACCGGCTTTACTGACGAGATGCGCATGACAATATCGCGATTTAAAGCGCCCAGCCCTAAGACCAAAGAGCCCAACTACAGCAAACACTGACCTCTACAATGGTGACCAAACTCTTCAAACAAACTTCAACATGTAAACCTCTTAAACATAATTTCTAAACATCGAAACTTCCCGCTATAACTGTCTAAGAATGTTAGGGGGGATAATGTTCTATCAATGTCATCACTAAACATGTTTGAAATGTTTATAGAGAGTGTTATCCTACCTTTTAGGAGAACATTCTGGTTACAAAAATAAAATTAACTACAGAAAATATTACAAGAACATAACATAATGCTCTCAAAACATTCATAGAACAATAACATTTCTAGCTGGGATGAGCTCATATTGTGGTCATAGTTTGAGCACACAGTGAGAGCGCTGTGCGGTTACACTTTTAGAACACTGTGAACTCAGATTGCAGACGTTGTGACCACATGGTGACATCACTGTGAGATCATAGTGTTGACTGGGGTGTGTGTGGTCTCCACTGTGTGTGTGTGTGTGTGTGTGTGTGTGTGTGTGTGTGGTCTCCGCTGTGTGTGTGTGCGCTGTTCTCTCCGCTGTGTGTGTGCTCTCCACTGTGTGTGTGTGTGTGTGTGTGTGGTCTCCGCTGTGTGTGCTCTCTGCTGTGTGTGTGTGTGCTGTGCTCTCCGCTGTGTGTGTGTGCGCTGTTCTCTCCACTGTGTTTGTGTGTGTGTGTGCTCTCCAATGTGTGCAGAGGAAATTTAGATTTGAGATTTAGGTTTTTTTTCCATTGTCCCAGAAAAGGAAAAGGTATGACTGAAGTGGAAGAGTACGCAGAACCAGAGGTGGGTAATCCAGGGGCCAAAGAGTAAAAGTCCTGCCATATGTTTATTCCACCCATAAACTCAGTCATCTGATTTCACTAATTAGTTCTCTCTCCTGCTGAATTAGCAAATCCAGGTGATTGGAACAAAATACTGAGGAGAACTTTTACTTTCTGAACCTGGACTGTACACCTCTGCATAGCAATGCCACATGTCAGCCAAGAGCAAAGAAATAAACCAGAACTGGACCTTATCGTAGCCAAAATAATCTGTGTATATTAAATATGGAGTAATTTCAGCCACAGCCTCAGGTGAAATCAACTGAAGAGAAAAGAAGACATTAAATCTGTGAAGATCTCAGCAGAGGAGGATTAAACAACTCCACAAACAGCATTACCAGCTTCACTTATTACTAACCAGACTGACTTTATTTCTGTCAGACGTATACAGAAGTTCTTATTGAGAATTAACAGAGGTTTAACTCTAATGTGTTTCATTTGAAATCACCATAACAGTGATCAGTGTTTCCATCAGTTGGGCTCTTACCCCTTTATTATATCTTTTGTCTTTTTTGGCCGCTGTGACAGTGTGTTTGTTAAACACATTTGCAGCAGCAAAGAAAGCTAAAGTGAAATGAGATCAGGTGATGATGGTTACCTGTTGATGGTTTTATAATCATCATGAAATAGATTAAACTGAGTTTATGGGTGGAATAAACATATGGCAGGACTTTTACTCTTTGGCCCCTGGATTACCCACCTCTGGCTGTGTGTGTCTGTGTGCTCTCCACTGTGTGTGTGTGTGTGTGCTCTCCACTGTGTGTGTGGTCTCCGCTGTGTGTGCTCTCCGCTGTGTGTGTGCACAGTAAATTCCCCAGTGTTTATATGGGAACCACCAGCAGGGTGTTAAAAGTAACACTGAAGCAGTGTTAGAGTTAATGAGATAATTAAGTGATTAATTGAGTGATGATTGTTTGATTATTGAAGACACCTGATGATAACAAGCAGAATCACTGAAGAAAAGAGAAACACAAGAACTACAACTGACTTCCAGACACAGCTTAATATGAAATCAACTGGAAAGACATTAAAGGAATAGTTCACTTTAAAATGAAAATTCTGTCATCATATACTCAACCTCATGTGTTTATCAAAACACATAATTTGTTACAAAGTATGCCAGAAACAAAGATGATCAAGTGATGTAGTTTTAACCATCATGAATGATTCACTAATCTCATAAATTACCAAAAATGTTTAGTTGTTGTTAAAATATTTTTTAACCAATGATAATTTCTTGCCACAGAACAGACATTCAGAATTCTGATTTTTTTTTTCTATGAACATTGTGGAGCAAATTATTTAAGACACACACAGACATCAAGAATCAGCAGATGAATCTCAACAATGGTGACATGCTTTTTGCAGCAATGCATGCTGGGAGCCACCATATTATAAAACTAATGGCTCCCAGCATGCATTGCAGCATGAAGCATGTCACCATTGTTGTGATTCATAAGCTGATTCTTGATTTTAGTGTGTGTGTGTGTGTGTGTGTGTGTGCGCGTGCGCGTGCCTTCTGTTTAGTTTCTCGCGATGTATTTAGAAGTTAAAATTCAGAACGTTTGCTCTTCGGAAAAAAAAAATATCAATGGAAAAAATTATTTTAATAACAAGTTACAAACCTCTGTTAATTCTCAATAAAAAGTTTTGTAGACGTCTGACAGAAATAAAGTCAGTCTGGTTAGTAATAAGTGAAGCTGGTAATGCTGTTTGTGGAGTTGTTTAATCCTCCTCTGCTGAGATCTTCACAGATTTAATGTCTTCTTTTCTCTTCAGTTGATTTCATCTGAGACTGTGTCTGAAATTACTCCATATTTAATAATCACCTGGATTTGCTAATTCAGCAGGAGAGAGAACTAATTAGTGAAATCAGATGACTGAGTTTATGGGTGGAATAAACAGATGGCAGGACTTTTACTCTTTGGCCCCTGGATTACCCACCTCTGGTGCTCAGAGACAACACGTGTTGTGTAGATTTTAACACATGTTGTGTAGATTTTAACACGTAGTGTGTGTGCTCAGGGACAACACATGTTGTGTAGATTTTAACACATGTAGTGTGTGTGCTCAGGGACAACACATGTTGTGTCAAATTAAACACACAACCTGTGTTGATTCTTATCACATCTCTGTGTTTATAAGGACTACACATTTTGTATTACCTTTAACACAACTAATGTGTTATTCCTCTTACACAGAAGTGTGTTGAAACCTTTTACACACTAATGTGTTATAGTTACACAACTTGTGTCAGATATGTGTCACATGTGACTGTAGTCGGTGTGTATTTGCGAGAGTTACTTCCTGTGTTTTTACAACTGAGTGTTTGGATGAAAACTGAAACGTATTGTTAACTTGTGTTTCTGGAGTCCAGTGACGTTTAATAAAGAGTTTGTTTGAACATTTGGATGGTTTAGACATCATGAATCTACATAGACAAGCTCTTATTGAGAATTAACTAAGGTTTAGATGTTGATGTTTCACTGAATGTTTTATTTGAAGTCACCAGAATCGTGATTAATGGCTCCTTTATTTGAGCTCTTGACCCTTTACTCTTCTTTTAGTGTTTCTCTGGCTGCTTTAACTATATTTTAATCAAATACATTTGTTATGGTGAGAGAAAATATCATTAGATGTTTCTTGATGATGTCATAATCAGCAAGTGCTGATCTGATCACGTTTGTGAGTAAATGGATGGTGTGCATTTAATGTATTAATGTGCTGTTTGTTATAACCAGAGGTGGGTAATCCAGGGGCCAAAGAGTAAAAGTCCTGCCATATGTTTATTCCACCCATAAACTCAGTCATCTGATTTCACTAATTAGTTCTCTCTCCTGCTGAATTAGCAAATCCAGGTGATTGGAACAAAATACTGAGGAGGACTTTTACTTTCTGAACCTGGACTGTACACCTCTGCATAGCAATGCCACATGTCAGCCAAGAGCAAAGAAATAAACCAGAACTGGACCTTATCGTAGCCAAAATAATCTGTGTATATTAAATATGGAGTAATTTCAGCCACAGCCTCAGATGAAATCAACTGAAGAGAAAAGAAGACATTAAATCTGTGAAGATCTCAGCAGAGGAGGATTAAACAACTCCACAAACAGCATTACCAGCTTCACTTATTATGAAGTAGCGTAGCTAGCAAAAGCGGTCATATAGGGATTGTCAAAGTTTTTTTTTTTTTTTTTTCCCGTCACCTTACTGAATTTTTCGTCAACGATACCAGGGACACCGAAGCACCGGGGAACATGAAATTTGGTGGGCATGTAGCCCCACTAGACTTCTAAGGAAAAATTTCGTTTGGTCCCCGGGGCCACTCCCCCCCCGCGCTGGGCCCCCCCAAACCCCAAAAAATGCAGTTTTTCCTAAATAACTACCTGAACCGTGGCACCGAGGATGAAGAAATTTTTATGGTATGTTGGTCTACTAGACTTTTACGGAAAAATTTCGTTTGGTCCCCGGGGGCCACTTCCCCCCCCCCCCCCCCGCGCTGGGGCCCCCGTAAATTTTTCGTCAACGATACCAGGGACACCGAAGCACCGGGGAACATGAAATTTGGTGGGCATGTAGCCCCACTAGACTTCTACGGAAAAATTTCGTTTGGTCCCCGGGGGCCACTCCCCCCCCGCGCTGGGCCCCCCCAAACCCAAAAAAATGCAGTTTTTCCTAAATAACTACCTGAACCGTGGCACAGAGGATGAAGAAATTTTTATGGTATGTTGGTCTACTAGACTTTTACGGAAAAATTTCGTTTGGTCCCCGGAGGCCACTTCCCCCCCCCGCGCTGGGGCCCCCGTAAATTTTTCGTCAACGATACCAGGGACACCGAAACACCGGGGAACATGAAATTTGGTGGGCATGTAGCCCCACTAGACTTCTACGGTAAAATTTCGTTTGGTCCCTGGGGGCCACTCCCCCCCCCGCGCTGGGCCACCCTTAACCCCAAAAAATGCAGTTTTTCCTAAATAACTACCTGAACCGTGGCACCGAGGATGAAGAAATTTTTATGGTATGTTGGTCTACTAGACTTTTACGGAAAAATTTCGTTTGGTCCCCGGGGGCCACTTCCCCCCCCCCCCGCGCTGGGGCCCCCGTAAATTTTTCGTCAACGATACCAGGGACACCGAAGCACCGGGGAACATGAAATTTGGTGGGCATGTAGCCCCACTACACTTCTACGGAAAAATTTCGTTTGGTCCCCGGGGGCCACTCCCCCCCCGCGCTGGGCCCCCCCAAACCCAAAAAAATGCAGTTTTTCCTAAATAACTACCTGAACCGTGGCACCGAGGATGAAGAAATTTTTATGGTATGTTGGTCTACTAGACTTTTACGGAAAAATTTCGTTTGGTCCCCGGGGGCCACTTCCCCCCCCCTGCGCTGGTGCCCCCGTAAATTTTTCGTCAACGATACCAGGGACACCGAAACACCGGGGAACATGAAATTTGGTGGGCATGTAGCCCCACTAGACTTCTACGGAAAAATTTCGTTTGGTCCCCGGGGGCCACTCCCCCCCACCCCCCCCCCGCGCTGGGCCCCCCCAAACCCAAAAAAATGAAGAAATTTTTATGGTATGTTGCTCTTAAGGGCCCACATCAACCTAGCCCATAATCACTCATTTGTGATTTGCGCTAGGGCTGGGCGATATATCGCGCGATATTGTTATGCGCATCTCATCAGTAAAGCCGGTTCCCTTGATTAGTAGTAAATCGCCATCACCTGCTTTCAGATGGAGCGGTGTTAAATTAACACTCCTGGGGCTGTGAGTGTATATCAGGGCTGGGCGATTTAAATCGCGATATTGTTATGCGCATCTCGTCAGTAAAGCCGGTTCCTTGATTAGTAGTAAATCGCCATCACCTGCTTTCAGATGAAGCGGCATTTAGGGCTGAGGAAATAATTAAGTGTTTAATTTAGTGATGATTGAGCATTATTGAAGACACCTGATGATAACAAGCAGAATCACTGAAGGAGCAAATCACAAATTGTAAGTTACCATTAACCCTCAGGGGTCTGAGATCACGCCGGCGTGATCTGCTCGATTTTTTTCCTTATGAGTTGATTGAGACCCGAAATTCTCTTTTGACTTTGATTTTACAAAACAAGTTTCATACATCAATCGATTCTGTTAAATGTGTATTATTTTTGTGTATACTCACAATAAAAACAAAGTGTTGTGCTTTTTGCCAAATAAAGAAAAATAAACACGAAGCGAGTTCTGCCTTCTCTCTGTCCGTGTAGTCCATTCTGAAACGCGTCCGAAAATTAACTGTACACTGCAAAAAGAGATGTGTTAAAAATGACACATCATGTGTCAAATTTTAACACATGTGGTGAGTGTGTTCAGGGACTACACATGTTGTGTCAAATTTAACACAATAAATGTGTAAGTCATTTTAACACACTAATTGTGTCATTTTAAAAAATAAAGCGAAAGGGCCAGATGCAAAAATATTAACCGTTTAATCAATAGTCGAGTACAGAATGCATGTGAACACAAAGTACAACACAATGTTTCAAGCTCAATGACTGGACAGACTCACTGTACTGGACATTATTCAGTTATTCACGCTTCAACCCCTAATTGATAATGCTGCTTTTGACAAAAGTTCATGAAGAGAAACAGTTCACCGAGTTTGCACTTTGAATTTAATTAAAATGTAGCAACTGACAAAATATTGTATATAAATAACTTGTATTTCCATTGGCCTGTTTGTTTGAGAACATAGCAAACACTGCATACCATTCACAGTGATGGTGAGTGTCGGCATGCTCTTATAAAATGATGAGTTGAAAACAACACAACCTCTAAAAAGAGATGTTAAAAATGACACATGTTGTGTCAGTTTTAACACATGTAGTGAGTGTGCTCAGGGACAACACATGTTGTGTAGATTTTAACACATGTTGTGTAGATTTTAACACATGTAGTGAGTGTGCTCAGGGACAACACATGTTGTGTCAAATTTAACACACAACCTGTGTCGATTCTTAACACATCTCTGTGTTTATAAGGACTACACATTTTGTATTACCTTTAACACAACTAATGTGTTATTCCTCTTACACAGAAGTGTGTTGAAACCTTTTACACACTAATGTGTTATAGTTACACAACTTGTGTCAGATATGTGTCACATGTGACTGTAGTCGGTGTGTATTTGCCAGAGTTACTTCCTGTGTTTTTACAACTGAGTGTTTGGATGAACACTGAAACATATTGTTAACTTGTGTTTATGGAGTCCAGTGACGTTTAATAAAGAGTTTGTTTGAACATTTGGATGTTTTAGACATCATGAATCTACATAGACAAGCTCTTATTGAGAATTAACTGAGGTTTAGATGTTGAGGTTTCACTGAATGTTTTGTTTGAAGTCACCAGAATCGTGATTAATGGCTCCTTTATTTGAGCTCTTGACCCTTTACTCTTCTTTTAGTTTTTCTCTTGCTGCTGTAACTGTATTTTAATAAAATACATTTATTGTGACGAGAGAACATATGATCAGATGTTTTTTGATGATGTCATAATCAGCAAGTGCAGATCTGATCAAGTTTATGAGTATATGGATGGTTTGCATTTAATTTATTTAGGCTATGTGCTGTTAGTTATAACGAGCTTGTGACACTACATCATGCTATCCAGCAGTGCAGAATAAAAAAAATGTTTTCTGAAAATTTTAATCTGCGGCAGAAAGTAGACAAACACAGACCTCAAGAATCAGCGTATGAATCTCAACAATGGTGACAAACGAAAAGCTTCATGCCGCAATGCATGCTGGGAGTCATGGATGAGATTTGCACTATGGTGGCACCCAGCATGCATTGCGGCATGAAGCTTTTTGTTTGTCACCATTGTTGAGATTCATACGCTGATTCTTGATGTCTGTTTGATACCATAGTCTGCAAGATTCTGTACAAACTGTGTATTTAAAATTAAATTTTAAGTTAATTGCAATATGCTAATCTGTTTAATATGATCTTTTATATATTACACTCATCTTTAAAATATTAAACTCTTGCTGAGCTTAACAATCTTACATGTCCATGATGATAATATTATCATCTGAGCATATTTTTCTCATGATTATTTCTGCTGTTTCAAATGTGTTAAAATCAATACACATTTACAGCAATCAGAGAAAACTAATGCTAAAGAGTCAAGGGTCAAGAGCTCAAATAAAGCTGACACTAATCGCGATTCTGGTGACTTTAAATTAAACATTTAATGAATCGTCAACACCAAAACCTGTTAATTCTCAATAAGAGCTTCTGTAGAGTCTGACAGAAATAAAGTTAATCTGGTTATTAATAACAAGTGAAAGCAGCATTTGAAAAAGACATTGAAAAAGAGGCATGATGTGATTGGCTGCAAAAAAAACCACCCGTTAATCTTTAAGTTTTCATGAATTAAGATTTAATTTATTTATTTGAATATATTGCTTTATTTATTTTAGAGCATTTTATGGGATACCATATAAAATATACCTATAATTTTTTTCATAAACACAAACTCTCCTCCACCCAGTGCTATTCTATCCAGAGTTACATTTTAACACACATTGTGTGCTAAAATCTACACAACATGTGTCAAAATGCTATCTACACAGTCACATGTGTTGTTTTTTGACACATCTCTTTTTGCAGTGTAGCTTAGCGAATACTCAGTCAAACAGGCATTCAGACACACAGGCATGAAGCTTGAATTCTCTACTTTTTAATGAAGTAATTTATATAAAAAACAAATATTCTCATCTTGTGAAATCTGTATTAAAAGAGAGCGATTCCAGTCGACCTCATTAGAGCTAATTCAAATGTAATGTGACTCCGCCCACAGAGAGCGCACGCTATTCAAACGCAAATGGCTGAGGTAATCCACGAAATCCTGTGAACGCCCCTATCATCAGCACAAGAAAACCAAAACACCAGTTTATTCAGAACATTACTTGTTTACAACGCAGCGCTGTGAGGAATAATGACGAATACGAGGAATACGAGCTGAGGAATACTAGTAAGTTTTTCCTTCTCAGGTTTCTGTTTATGAATGAATGAACGGCATAGATGCCCGCTGTTTACCACAGCTGGCAAAAAACAATATTACGTGACAGTTGACTTTCAAACATTCACAGATACCTCAAAACAGAAAGTACAAATCCTTTCTTTAAAACGAATTTCGTTTTGTGTCAATTGTATCTTAATTTTAATATTTTTTTCATTAACAAATTTCCTGGATTTAAAGTAAATATAGGCTAGCAATCACAACATAAGGTGCTTGAACTGGAGATCATCAACCAGACCGTAGCCTACTCGCCTCACATGTCTAAAAAATGTGAAATATATTTACATTTACAGCTGGTTCTAAACAAAACCATCCAAAACAAAAAAACTATGTAGCCTAATAAATGTGCGTTTCTCCGGTGCGTTCACTAGCCTACTGCGAAGATCGCGAGTCAATAGCCTATCGTTTTTTTTTTTTGTTTTTTTTTATTTATTGCACAAGTCATACATAAATTCATTCATTCATTCATTCATTCATTATTACATGCATGAACGAATAAAAGAATAGAAAAAAGGAACATGGAGAAGAAAATCTTATGATACCTGTCGCTTATTTGTGCACATCAGAAAAATAAATAAAAAACAGCTACTTTATAAATGGATCAACCCCAATCCTCACCCCAAACACCAAATATTTTCAGTAATACCTATCTTTACACTTAATTATCATCATTTTAAGCGTGTGTAAGCGTATTTCATGAAAACAACGTTACAGTCAGGTGAAATATGAAAGACAACATTTTGTTTAGTAGATTTGGGTACAGTTTTTACTGTAGAATATACTGCCTCGTCAAATAAGCTTTTGTTTAGCAATTTCTATATATAAAATAGCCTACTATTTTTGTCAAAAATAAAGTCATCAACTAAGATGTTAGCTGTTCCAATGTTGGCTATATTCAAAGTAATGAATACATAGATAAAATGTAGGCCTATAATCTTTTTTTTACAAAGAAAGAGTACACTTGAAATATTGTTGAAATTGTAATTATTGTTGTAATTGTAACCTTTTTAATAAAATAGCAAAACATATTTACAAGATAGATGTAAGCAAAATCTTAAATGGTCCTTGCATGTCAGTTGTCACACCTGAGTGAATGGCTCATCATTATGCAGAGTGGGTGGTAATTCAGGTGAAAACCACTCCTCGTTCACGCCCCCCTCGCATATTGGCTTTCCAAGCAAAACCTGTTTTACATCAATTTAAATCAATGTATGGTTTTATGTGAACGATAAAGCAAGACTATTTTCACATAATTTTGAAGAAAAAACTATAGGCGATGATATCCTTTAGTCAAAAGTCTTATTGCCACATATTTAGTATGTGTTTTGTGGCCTTATTTCTGCAACTTTCATTTTTATTTTTTCCAATAACCACGCATAAACATTATTCTCTTAAAAATTCAAACATATACATGCATGTTGATCAGATATTTTGGTAGCCCTGTTTGTGCTATATAGAGTGAATTTACACCTTTTCCATTAACATGTTTATAAATAACTGAAAAAAGCACAAATGTCAGAGCATGTCAGAACACCTCCAGGGCCCAGAAAACAGCTCAGACTCCAGAGGGTTAAGGTGATGGGTGTTTGCTTTAGTTGGGCTCTAGACCATTATATGTTTACTTTTATATTTACTGTTGTTTGTCTGCTGTTATTGCTATATAACAGTTAACTGAACAAAGTAAAATGTTATATTATAGTGTTGGCTACGTTTTGAACTAATCATGCTGTGGTCTGAAAAAGGAAACATATTGAGATAGTTTGGCTTAACTTGTTAGCAGCAGTTTAGTGATTCTTCAGCCTATGATTATCAGTACTTTACTTATAATTCTAAATATTTAATAAACTTTGTTCTGATCTAAAAGACATTCAGACATATTAATTTAAAACACAGACATCAATAATCAGCCTGTGAATCTCAACAATGGTGACAATAATAAAGCATGTTGCAGTGGCTGCCACCAATCACAACTCATTAATGGCTCCCATCATGCATTGCGGTATGAATAAATTATGATCTGAATTGTCTATGTAATTTACTTTTCCTCATTGAATAATCTGCTCCTCACCATTGTTGAGATGCATAGACTGAATCTTGACATCTGTGTGTGCCCAAAAGATCGATTTTTTTTTTAAATATCTTTTAAGAAATCCTTTAATTCACATCAAAAATTCTGGCCATTTATTCAGATTCAGTTTTGCTGTAACCAACAACATAAATCAAAGTCAGAAAGAAGGATTTTAATGAGTTCAGTGATCAAGTTCAAATAATGATTGTCATAATATAACCAACACCATAAGATCACTTTTTATTCTTTGTTCAACTGGCAGTTTTAACTTAGATACAATAGCCGAACAAAATCTAAAGTACACATAAAAGGGTCAGAGCCCAACTAAAGCAACTACCCATCACAATAATGGTAACTTACAATTTGCGATTTTCTCCTTCAGCGATTCTACTTGTTAACATCAGGTGTCTTCAATAATGCCCAATCATCACTAAATTAATCACTTAGTTATCTCATTAACTTAAACACTCTTGAGTGTGGACTCATACACTCCCAGGAGTGTTAATTTAACACTGGATGTTTCGCTGTGTACAAAGAGCCGTAGTTAACTGACAAGCTGAGCCATATCGCATTAAATATCGCTGGCGATTAGGGCTGTGCGATATATATCGTGAGATTGTTATGCGCATCTCGTCAGTAAAGCCGGTTCCTTGATTAGTAGTAAATCACCATCACCTGCTTTCAGATGGAGCGGCATTTAGGGCTGAGGAGATAATTAAGTGATTAATTTAGTGATGATTGAGCATTATTGAAGACACCTGATGTTAACAAGCAGACTCACTGAAGAAGAAAATCACAAATTGTAAGTTACCATTAAGGTGATGGGTGTTTGCTTTAGTTGGGCTCTAGACCATTATATGTTTACTTTAATATTTACTGTTGTTTGTCTGCTGTTATTGATTTATAACAGTTAAATGAACAAAGTATCTATCTTATAGTGTTGGTTATGTTTTGACATAATCATGCTGTGATCTGAAAAAGGAAACCTATTGAGATAGTTTGGTTTAACTTGTTAGCTGCAGTTTAGTGATTCTACAGCATGTGATTATCAGTACTTTACTTATAATTCTAAATATTTAATAAACAGTGTTCTGATCAAAAGACATTCAGATAAATTCATTTAAAACACAGACATCAATAATCAGCCTGTGAATCTCAACAATGGTGACAATAATAAAGCATGTTGCAGTGGCTGCCACCAATCACAACTCATTAATGGCTCCCATCATGCATTGCAGTATGAATAAATTATGATCTGAATTGTCTATGTAATTTACTTTTCCTAATTGAATATTCTGCTCCTCACCATTGTTGAGATGCATAGACTGAATCTTGACATCTGTGTGTGCCTAAAAGAATGATTTTTTTTTTAAGCAACTTTTAAGAAATCCTTTATATTATATCAAAAATGCTGGGCATTTATGCAGATTCACTAACCAACAACATAAATCGAAGTCAGAAAGAAGGATTTTAATGAGTTCAGTGATCAAGTTCAAATGATGATTATCATAATATAACCTACACCATCAGATCACTTTTTTTTTCTTTGTTTATCTGTCAGTTATAACTCAGATACAGCAGCCAAATAAAATCTAAAGTACACATATAATGGTCTAGAGCCCAACTAAAGCAAACACCCATCACCACAATGGTAACTTACAATTTGTGATTTTCTCCTTCAGTGATTCTGCTTGTTAACATCAGGTGTCTTCAATAATGTTCAATCATCACTAAATTAATCACTTAATTATCTCATTAACTTAAACACTCTTGAGTGTGGACTCATACACTCCCAGGAGTGTTAATTTAACACTGGAGTTTTTGCTGTGAAAGAGCCGTAGTTAACTGACAAGCTGAGCCATATCGCATTAAGTATCGCTGGCGATACGTCCGCGATATTAATGCGATATGGCTCAGCTTGTCAGTTAACTACGGCTCTTTGTAGTAAATGCAGCTTCATCTGAAAGCAGGTGATGGTGATTTACTACTAATCAAGGAACCGGCTTTACTAACGAGATGCGCATAACAATCTCACGATATATATCGCACAGCCCTACTGGCGATACGTCCGCGATATTGATGTGATTTGGCTCAGCTTGTCAGTTAACTACGGCTCTTTGTAGTAAATGCCGCTCCATCTGAAAGCAGGTGATGGTGATTTACTACTAATCAAGGAACCGGCTTTACTGATGAGATGCGCATAACAATATCGCGATTTAAATCGCCCAGCCCTAATTTGCGCCCCTCCCATAAAAAATGAAAATGCAATATTATTCTGCTTTAATCGCCCCTATCTTCAGTGGAGATGTTCAGAACTGCACCATATTTCATGTGTATGATTAACTTGACATCCTCTGGGGGTATCCTCTGCTAAGTTTTGTAGAATTTCATCCATGGGGGGGTATAAAATAAATTCATTTATGTGCACATTTAGTGACTGTACACTCATCGGCCTGTAGATGGTGCTGTTGAGCGAAGGGTTGCTGGTTTAGGATGATACTGTCACACACACACATGCAGGAATACAAACAAACGCAAGCATGCACACACACTGACATCCACACGCACAGACACACACCCATACACACACATACAAATCCACATGCACAGACACACACACACAAACACACACGCGCACACATGTACGCACACATACATACACGCACAGACACACACACAGACACACACGTACACAAACACACACACATACACACACACACACACAGACAGACATGCACATACTATTACTTTTTTTAGGTATATACATAAACACGCAATACAGCCAAATTACTCCACGTCATTTATTTTTGTGGAAAGCCAGTGCAGGCCTGAGCGGCGGTCATATTTTGTACCGCGATGCGGTACATCTAGTTACTAACCAGACTGACTTTATTTCTGTCAGACGTCTACAGAAGTTTTTATTGAGAATTAACAGAGGTTTAACTCTAATGTGTTTCATTTGAAATCACCATAACAGTGAATAGTGTTTCCATTAGTTGGGCTCTGAACTCTTATTATACCTTTTGTCGTTTTTGGCTGTTGTGACCGTGTGTGTGTCAAACACATTTGCAGCTGCAAAGAAAGCAAAAGTGAAATGAGATCAGGTGATGATGGTTACCTGTTGATGGTTTGATAATCATCATGAAATAGACTGATTTACTGAGGTTTTTATAATCTAACAAATATGTTGTTCCATTAATATTTTCACGTTACAAACCCTGTGTTACTGCAGCATGAGATCCAGAAATATAACGATCGGTTTAAATCTTTTAACAAACATGAAATTTAAAAATGAGCTTTTGCTGACACACACAGATATCACCAATCAGCGTATGAATCTCAACAATGGTGACAATCACAAATATTTAGATAAACAGATTAATTCAGAACATCACTGAAAAGCTACTAATTCACAACAAAACCAACAGCAAAAAAAAAAATAAAAGCAAATATTTAGAATCAAACAAAATTATAGGTCAATTCATCTGCATAATTTATCCATGTTGCAATGCATGCTGGGAGTTTTGTATTATGCTGGTACCCAGCATGCATTGCAGCAAAGTACTTTTGATTATCACCATTGTTGAGATTCATACGCTGATTGTTGATGTCTGTGTGTGTCATATTAAACTGACTTTTTTGTGCTCATGTCTGTTAAAGTCTTCTAACTGACTGTTATAATATTGCTGGATCTCATGCTGCAGTAACACAGGGTTTGTGTTGTGAAAAAATATTAATGTGATAACATAATTGTTAGATTGAAAAGACATCAGAGAATCAGTCTATTTCATGATGATTATAAAACCATCAACAGGTAACCATCATCACCTGATCTCATTTCACTTTAGCTTTCTTTGCAGCTGTAAGTAGGGCTGTGCGATATATATCGTGAGATTGTTATGCGCATCTCTTCAGTAAAGCCGGTTCCTTGATTAGTAGTAAATCGCCATCACCTGCTTTCAGATGGAGCGGCATTTAGGGCTGAGGAGATAATTAAGTGATCAATTTAGTGATGATTGAGCATTATTGAAGACACCTGATGTTAACAAGCAGAATCACTGAAGAAGAAAATCACAAATTGTAAGTTACCATTAAGGTGATGGGTGTTTGCTTTAGTTGGGCTCTAGACCATTATATGTTTACTTTAATATTTACTGTTGTTTGTCTGCTGTTATTGATTTACAACAGTTAAATGAACAAAATAAAATGTTATCTTATAGTGTTGGTTATGTTTTGACATAATCATGCTGTGATCTGAAAAAGGAAACTTATTGAGAAAGTTTGGTTTAACTTGTTAGCAGCAGTTTAGTGATTCTTCAGCCTATGATTATCAGTACTTTCTTATAATTCAAAATATTTAATAAACATTGTTCTGATCAAAAGACATTCAGATAAATTCATTTAAAACACAGACATCAATAATCAGCCTGTGAATCTCAACAATGGTGACAATAATAAAGCATGTTGCAGTGGCTGCCACCAATCACAACTCATTAATGGCTCCCATCATGCATTGCGGTATGAATAAATTATGATCTGAATTGTCTATGTAATTTACTTTTCCTAATTGAATATTCTGCTCCTCACCATTGTTGAGATGCATAGACTGAATCTTGACATCTGTGTGTGCCTAAAATAATGATTTTTTTTTAAGCAACTTTTAAGAAATCCTTTATATTATATCAAAAATGCTGGGCATTTATGCAGATTCACTAACCAACAACATAAATCGAAGTCAGAAAGAAGGATTTTAATGAGTTCAGTGATCAAGTTCAAATGATGATTGTCATAATATAACCTACACCATCAGATCACTTTTTTCTTCTTTGTTTATCTGTCAGTTATAACTCAGATACAGCAGCCAAATAAAATCTAAAGTAAACATATAATGGTCTAGAGCCCAACTAAAGCAAACACCCATCACCTTAATGGTAACTTACAATTTGTGATTTTCTCCTTCAGTGATTCTGCTTGTTAACATCAGGAGTCTTCAATAATGTTCAATCATCACTAAATTAATCACTTAATTATCTCATTAACTTAAACACTCTTGAGTGTGGACTCATACACTCCCAGGAGTGTTAATTTAACACTGGAGTTTTTGCTGTGTACAAAGAGCCGTAGTTAACTGACAAGCTGAGCCATATCGCATTAATTATCGCTGGCGATACGTCCGCGATATTAATGCGATATGGCTCAGCTTGTCAGTTAACTACGGTTCTTTGTAGTAAATGCCGCTCCATCTGAAAGCAGGTGATGGTGATTTACTACTAATCAAGGAACCGGCTTTACTGACGAGATGCGCATAACTAGGGCTGGGCGATTTAAATCACGATATTGTTATGCGCATCTCATCAGTAAAGCCGGTTCCTTGATTAGTAGTAAATCGCCATCACCTGCTTTCAGATGGAGCGGCATTTACTACAAAGAGCCGTAGTTAACTGACAAGCTGAGCCATATCGCATCAATATCGCGGACGTATCGCCAGCGATATTTAATGCGATATGGCTCAGCTTGTCAGTTAACTACGGCTCTTTGTACACAGCGAAACATCCAGTGTTAAATTAACACTCCTGGGAGTGTATGAGTCCACACTCAAGAGTGTTTAAGTTAATGAGATAACTAAGTGATTAATTTAGTGATGATTGAGCATTATTGAAGACACCTGATGTTAACAAGCAGAATCACTGAAGGAGAAAATCACAAATTGTAAGTTACCATTATTGTGATGGGTAGTTGCTTTAGTTGGGCTCTGACCCTTTTATGTGAACTTTAGATTTGGTTTGGGCTGTTGTATCTGAGTTAAAACTGCCAGTTGAACAAAGAATAAAAAGTGATCTGATGGTGTTAGTTATGACAATGACAATCATCATTTGAACTTGATCACTGAACTTATTAAAATCCTTCTTTCTGACTTTGATTTATGTTGTTGGTTACAGCATAACTGTGAATCTGAATAAATGGCCAGATTTTTCATGTAATTTAAAGGATTTTTGAGATGTTTAAAAAAAATCATTCTTTTAGGCACACACAGATGTCAAGATTCAGTCTATGAAAGTGAAAGTGAAAGTGAAAGTGACACGTGACGGCCAAGTATGGTAACCCATACTTGGAATTTGACCTCTGCATTTAACCCATCCAAGTTAATGCACACACATTAGGAGCAGAGTAGTGAGTAGTTAACACACACACACTGCAAACGTGGATACACACCCAGAGCAGCGGGCAGCCTTTGTGTGGCGCCCGGGGAGCGATTAGGGGTTAGGTGCCTTGCTCAAGGGCACCTCAGTCATTTCCCACCGGTTCTGGAATCGAACCAGCAACCTTTGGGTTACCAGTCCAACTCCCTAACCACTAGGCCATGACTGCCCCCAAAGTGTGGACTCATACACTCCCAGGAGTGTTAATTTAACACTGGAGTTTTTGCTGTGTACAAAGAGCCGTAGTTAACTGACAAGCTGAGCCATATCGCATTAATTATCGCTGGCGATACGTCCGCGATATTAATGCGATATGGCTCAGCTTGTCAGTTAACTACGGTTCTTTGTAGTAAATGCCGCTCCATCTGAAAGCAGGTGATGGTGATTTACTACTAATCAAGGAACCGGCTTTACTGACGAGATGCGCATAACTAGGGCTGGGCGATTTAAATCACGATATTGTTATGCGCATCTCATCAGTAAAGCCGGTTCCTTGATTAGTAGTAAATCGCCATCACCTGCTTTCAGATGGAGCGGCATTTACTACAAAGAGCCGTAGTTAACTGACAAGCTGAGCCATATCGCATCAATATCGCGGACGTATCGCCAGCGATATTTAATGCGATATGGCTCAGCTTGTCAGTTAACTACGGCTCTTTGTACACAGCGAAACATCCAGTGTTAAATTAACACTCCTGGGAGTGTATGAGTCCACACTCAAGAGTGTTTAAGTTAATGAGATAACTAAGTGATTAATTTAGTGATGATTGAGCATTATTGAAGACACCTGATGTTAACAAGCAGAATCACTGAAGGAGAAAATCACAAATTGTAAGTTACCATTATTGTGATGGGTAGTTGCTTTAGTTGGGCTCTGACCCTTTTATGTGAACTTTAGATTTGGATCTCAACAATGGTGAGGAGCAGAATATTCAATGAGGAAAAGTAAATTACATAGACAATTCAGATCATAATTTATTCATACCGCAATGCATGATGGGAGCCATTAATGAGTTGTGATTGGTGGCAGCCACTGCAACATGCTTTATTATTGTCACCATTGTTGAGATTCACAGGCTGATTATTGATGTCTGTGTTTTAAATGAAAAGTCTGAATGTCTTTTTGATCAGAACAATGTTTATTAAATTTGAATTATAAGTAAAGTACTGATAATCATAGGCTGAAGAATCACAAAACTGCTGCTAACAAGTTAAGCCAAACTATCTCAATATGTTTCCTTTTTCAGATCACAGCATGATTATGTCAAAACGTAGCCAACACTATAAGATAACATTTTACTTTGTTCAGTTATAAAGCAATAACAGCAGACGAACAACAATAAATATTAAAGTAAACATATAATGGTCTAGAGCCCAACTAAAGCAAACACCCATCACCTTAACGGTAACTTACAATTTGTGATTTGCTCCTTCAGTGATTCTGATTGTTATCATCAGGTGTCTTCAATAATGCTCAATCATCACTAAATTAATCACTTAAAGCTGCCGTCGGCAACATTTTTTTGATCAAATTCAGTGAAATTGACACTATAATCCGACAGAACAACATAAATAGAAATGTTTTAGAAAAAAACCCGAGCTTCTAACTCCACCTGGAGCGTGTTATTTGTTTTGCAAAAATCCACCGCTCCCGTCTCATCGGGTCCAATCAGCGCAGGGGGGTGTGAGATCTGACTGTCAATCACAGTTTGTGCACACGCCACAGATCCCCTCTCCCTCGCGCAGACGCGCACATTACAATATCACATGCACACGACATGCCTGAAGTTCGCCTGAAGATTGTACGAAGCGTGATGGCGAAGAGAAAATCTACTAACAAGCTTCCAATTCCTCGGTTATTGCTATCTATGGGTAGATTAGCCAGGGCAGCCTACCTCCGAGTCCATGGTGTTGATCGATGCTGAAGAGACGGACGCGTTCACAGAAAATCAGGTACACACGCACTGACGATGGGCGGGTGCTCGTTGGTAGTGGGGGAGGGGCATGAGAGTTGTAAACATTCAAAATTTTGGCTGTCCACTCAATCTGCCAGACTTGCCGACTGCAGCTTTAATTATCTCCTCAGCCCTAAATGCCGCTTCATCTGAAAGCAGGTGATGGTGATTTACTACTAATCAAGGATCCGGCTTTACTGACGAGATGCGCATAACAATATCGCGATTTAAATCGCCCAGCCCTACGCATAACAATATCGCGATTTAAATCGCCCAGCCCTAGCACAATACATTACCAGCGGCGGTTGTCTCTTGTGTGACAGTTACAGAGGCCAAGAGATCTGAGATAAAAATGATAATGAAAACACATAATTAATCAACAAGTTACAAAAGATGCAATATTTTAACCAGAACATTCTAGGTGAACTCTATTAAACTCTTGGCTGTCCAGCACATTAATAATGTCACAGCTCAGTCATCTCAATGAAAGAACCCAGTGGGCATTTGATGTCAATTTAACATCAATATGACATCACATTGATGTCAAAATTACGTCAAGAAATAGGTCAAAAATGAAAGTCAAATTGACGTCAAAGTGTTGATGTCAATTTGATGTCAAGATTTTGACCTCTGCTGATGTCATTTTGCCAAACAAAAAGGTGAAATGCATGGCCGTACACTTATTACCAGCTTCACTTAAAACTAACCAGATTTACTTTATTTAATTTCCAGTTTAATGAAATCATATTTTGTATTTTAAAGTCACCATGATGGTGGTTAGCGTTTTATTTTAGTTGTGCTCTTGACCCTAAGTCTTAAATATAAAATTTTCTCTAGCTGCTGTAATTGTGTGTTTATAAAACACGTTTGTTGTAGCTAAAAAAGCCATGAGAAAATGAGATCAGGTGATGTTGGCTGTTTATTGATGATATCATCATGTAACTGCCTGAATCCCTGAGCTTATTCAGTGTCTAATGCTTTGATTATATAGGACTTGTGGTTTTAAAACTATTTTATTCATAATAGAAGTTATTGGGCTCCGTGTTTATCAAATAATATACTTGGTTTTTAAAAACTATTTAGTGCACAAAAAACATTAATCTATGGCATTACTTAGACACACACAGACATCAAGAAACAGCATATGAATCTCAACAATGGTGACAATCAAACAACATATCCAGATAATCAGATCAACTCCAGCTGCACAATTTATTAAAGCTGCAATGCATGCTGGGAGATATGGGTGAGTTTTGATTGGTGGTACCCAGCATGCACTGCAGCATGAAGCATTTCATTGATTGTCACCATTGTTGAGAGTCATACACTGACTCTTGATGTCTAAGTAATAATGCTGAGTAAAGAGTTAAATGCTCTAAATGTTTTTAAAATCATTTATATTATTTGATAAACAACATTGCTCTCATGTCGTAAAAATCAATGGATTCTATTATAATACAACATTAAAAACCACAAGTCCATTACAGTTAAAGCATTAGACACAGAACATGATCAGTGATTTTGGCATTTACATGATGATATCATCATCATCAATAATCAGCCAATATCACCTGATCTCATGGCTTTTTTAGCTACAACACATGTGCTTTATAAACATACAATTACAGCAGCCAGAGAAAATTTATATTAAAGAGTCAAGGGTCAAGAGCCCAACTAAAGCAAATGCTAACCACCATCATGGTGACTTTAAAATGCAAAATTTAAATGATTTCATTAAAATTTAAATTAAATAAAGTAAATCTGGTTAGTTTTAAGTGAAGCTGGTAATAAGTGTACGGCCATGCATTTCACCTTTTTGTTTGGCAAAATCAGCAGAGGTCAAAATCTTGACATCAAATTGACATCGAAACTTTGACGTCAATATGACTTTCATTTTTGACCTATTTCTTGACGTAATTTTGACATCAAGGTGCCCGCTGGGAAGTGTGTGTCACATATTAAGAGGGATTCATTAGATCATCAAACACACATCATTAGATCAATGAAGGCCCAATCTTATAAAGTCTTATTTAGCATCTTCTGTGTTGAGCTTGGGGAGGATTTAAACATGATGAAATGTTTTAATCAGATTGGAAACGCATAATAAAATTAGCCCAAATACTTCTTAAACAAACACGTGGACCTAAATGTGTTATTATCATAAAAATAAATAAATGAGCAAAAAACACTGCTTATTGACTTACACAGCATAACAGAGATGATAGCCTGTGCTCTTATAAAACCTGTCATGAAATACGAAGAAAGACAAAAAATCAATAAAAACTCATGAAAATGTATTTGATTGAATTGCAATTTTGAGTTTGAGAAAAGTACATTCATCATCTGTCATAAATGTGTTTGCAGCAGTGAAAAGCACTTTTATAATATACTCACCTTTATGAAGAGAGGAAGCCATTTTCAGTTTGGTCACGCCAGTGTATTTCTCTTTATATAAAAACAGTTCAGATGATGAGTTTCCTTTACAGTTTAGAGAGAGAGAGAGAAAACAAACAAATTACCCGAGATATTTATGCATGACTTTAGTTTGTTGCATGACTTTAGTCAAACACACATGGAAACCAGAGGTGGAAAGTCCAGGGGTCAGAAAGTAAATGTCCTGCCATATTTTTATTCCACCCATGAACTCACACAGCAAAAACTCCAGTGTTAAATTAACTCTCCTGGGAGTTTATATGGCTCCAGACTCAAGAGTGTTAAAGTTAATGAGCTAATTAAGTGATTGATTGAGTGATGATTGACCATTATTGAAGACACCTGATGTTAACAAGCAGAATCACTGAAGGAGAAAATCATAAATTGTAAGTTACCGTTATGGTGATGGGTGTTTGCTTTAGTTGGGCTCTTGACCTTTATATATTTACTTAAAATTTCGTTTGGCTGTTGTATCTGAGTTATAACTCTTAGATGAACAAAGAAAAAAAAGTGATCTGATGGTGTTGGTTATATTATGACAATCATCATTTGAACTTGATCATTGAACTCATGAAGACCCTTTTTTAACGTATATTTATGTTGTTGATCACAGAATAACTGTGATTCTGCATAAATATCCAGAATTTTAGATAATATAAAAAGGATTTCTTAAAGTTGTTTTAAAAAAGAAAAATTAATTCTTTTAGGCACACACAGATGTCAAGATTCAGTCTATGCATCTCAACAATGGTGACGAGCAGAATATTCAATTAGGAAAAGTAAATTACATAGACAATTCAGATCATAATTTATTCATACTGCAATGCATGATGGGAGCCATTAATGAGTTGTGATTGGTGGTAGCCACTGCAACATGCTTTATTATTGTCACCATTGTTGAGATTCACAGGCTGATTATTGATGTCTGTGTTTCTAAATAAATTCAATTGATAGTCTTTTGATCAGAACAATATTAATTAAATATTTTTGATTAGGCTATTATGAAAAATACTGAAATTCATATGCTGTAGAATCACAGAGCTGCTGTAATTAACAAGTTAAACCAATCTATCTCAGTAAGTTTCATTTATTGGATCACAACATGATTATGTCAAAACATAACCAACACCATCAGATCACATTGTCTCTTTGTTCATCTGACTGTTATAAATCAATAACAGCAGACAAACAAAATTTAAAGTAAACATATAAGGGTCAAGAGCCCAGCTAAAGCAAACACCCATCACCATAATGGTAACTTACAATTTGTGATTTTCTCCTTCAGTGATTCTGCTTGTTAACATCAGGTGTCTTCAATAATAGTCAATCATCACTCAATTAATCACTTAATTATCTCATTAACTTTAACACTCTTGAGTTGAGTTGAGTTGGAAAAAATTCAAATTTTGGTTTGACATTAAATCAAAATTTATGGTTTTAACTAAATCATAAATACAATTTGAGAAAATCTAAAAAAATTAGCTGTAACAAATTACATCAATTTTTTTAAGTTAATCCAAAGTATCATTTTTTTCAGTGAATTTGATCTGAACTCATTTAGAGCCTAATCTCTGACTTAAATGTATATTGGTCATTACAACATCACAGTAACTCTACAGGTTAAGATCCAGATTTTTCAATATAATTTAAATTATTTCTTAAAAGTTGTTCTGATAAAGAAAACGATAATCGTTCTTTAAGGCACACACAGACATCAAGATTCAGTGTATGAATCTCAACAATGGTGACAAAAAGAATATTCAATTAGGAAAACAAGACAATTCAGATCATAATTTATTCATACCGCAATGCATGATGGGAGCCATGGATGAGTTTTGATTGGTGGCACCCAGAATGCACTGCAACATGCTTTATTATTGTCACCATTGTTGAGAATCACAGGCTGATTCTTGGTGTCAGTGTGTCCAAAAATATATATTTTTTCAAAGTCTTTTGATCAGAACAACTTTCAAGAAATCTTTCTGAATATATTGAAAATGATTAACACGGTATAATATTAGAATCACAGGCAGCTGTAATCAGCAAGGTAAACTTAACTCTCTAAAAGAGTTTTGTGATTCAGGTCAAATTATGATTATGTCAAAACATAACCAACACCACCTGATCAACGTTTCTCTTTGTTCATCTGAGAGTTGTAACCCAGATACAACAGCCAAACAAAATCTAAAGTTATTAGTGTAAGGGTCAAGAGCCCAACTAAAGCAAACACTGATCTCCATAACGGTGTCTTAAAAAAATAATTTTCTCCTTCAGTGATTCTGCTTGTTAACACCAGGTGTTTTCAATAATGGTCAATCATCACTCAAACAATCACTTAATTTTCTCATTAACTTTAACACTCTTGAGTCTGGAGCCAAATAAACTCCCAGGAGAGTTCATTTAACACTGGAGTTTTTGCTGTGTGAGTTCATGGTTGGAATAAATATATGGCAGGACTTTTACTTTCTGACCCCTGGATTCTCCACCTCTGGTGGAAACCCCCACTATATCTGTGAGTTTACAGTACATGTTGCACAAGTCATAAATGAGGAGAGTCTGTAATGATATAGAGACACATGATGGCGCCATTACGCTACTCTATCTTACTTTTTTACTTTTGTTTGTGAAAAGTAAGAGAGAATGAAGAGGTTTGTGTGTGTGTGTGTGTGTGTGTGTGTGTGTGTGTGTGTGTGTGTGTGTGTGTGTGTGTGTGTGTGTGTGTGTGTGTGTGTTTATTGCAGGGCCGTCGCTAGACTCTTTTTACGGGGAACGACTCCCAGTTAAATATAGTAAAATATTATTGATACAAATCCTTGGTTGATGGTGGAGATTAAATTATACTGTCCTGCTCATTATCCACTGATATTTCAACTATCATGTAATATGTGTTTTCTGTCAGAACTAGCCATTCGTGAATAAATCACTACCCACATAGCAACTTTGTGTCGGCCCAGATCCGGCCCACATCTGGCACACATGGAAAGATGATCTGGCCCACATGCAGCGTGGAATTACGGCACTTGGGTGGGCCACTCCTGTTTGCCAGATCTGGGCCACAAGCAGGCCATAGCAATGCCACATGTCAGCCAAGAGCAAAGAAATAAACCAGAACTGGAGGATTAAACAACTCCACAAACAGCATTACCAGCTTCACTTATTACCAACCAGACTGACTTTATTTCTGTCAGACATCTACAGTTCTTATTGAGAATTAACAGAGGTTTAACTCTAATGTGTTTCATTTAAAGTCACCATTACAGTGAATGGTGTTTCCATTAGTTGGGCTCTTAACTCTTATTATATCTATTGTCTTCTTTGGCCGCTGTGACAGAGTGTTTGTTAAACACATTTTCAGCAGCAAAGAAAGCTAAAGTGAACTGAGATCAGGTGATGATGGTTGCCTGTTGATGATTTATAATCATCATGAAATAGACTGATTTACTGAGGTAATTTGAATCTCACAATTGTGTTGTACCATTAATATATTCTCATCACAAACCCTGCGTTACTGCAGCGTGAGGTCCAGCAATATTATAACAATCAGTTAGAAGATTTTAACAAACCTAGAGTTATATTAACTCTAAAATTCTAAAGTTAATGATTTAAGGTCAAGAGCCCAACTAAAACAAACACTGATCATCATAATGGTGACTTAAAATGACGGTTTTCTCCTTCAGTGATCAGGTGTCTTCAATGTTGGCAATAAAAAAAAAATGTTTTACATTTTTTTTAAAATTTTACTAATTTTAAATGGTTAACTTTTAAGGAATTAATTTGATTAATTATTACTCAATTCTAATTTGTTAAATTTAATTAATAATATTTCTTGTAATCTGTTGCCACAATTTTATTGATTAGATATAGCGTATTCATTTTTACAGTGTTGATCAGATAACATTTTAAGCTGTCATATGTCATGTTACAATGTGCCCCTCACATGTTACAATGTACCCCACCTATGGGGCATGTTGTCACATTTCACTTCCATTCTTTCGGGGTAAATCCAGAAAAAAGTATATACTGTATTAATAAAACAAAACCACATAATTGTACTGGACATGTGGGAAATTAATGTGGGAAAAAATAAATACTCTGAACCATAAGAAGATTTACACAAACTGAGAAAGTCAAATAGCGTTACATTGTGCCCCGCTCTCCCCTAGAGATGGAACTCTCACACAAATGGCATTAAAAGCGGGTTTATATTAAAATGACTGAATTTCATCTGGGAAAATTTGCCAAGCAACGGTAAATTATATATCCAAAAACAGTGACAAAAAAAGATGATCAAAATATGGAAATATTGTTTTAAATTAATAATTGTTGTTATTATTATTACTGTTTAAAATGTACATTAAGTACACATCAGTTTTTTTTTTTTTTTTTTTAAATAAATAAATTTAGAGACTAGCCTAAGCAAAACTAAAGACTGTGATGGTGAGAGCTGTTCATGATAGCTGTGTTACGGTTAGAGATATTGAACAGGCTGAAAACTGTGCTAAAGTGATTTAGTTTTCACTTGAACACTGATGTCTGTTATATCTACTGTCCACCAATTTGATTTTGATAGTAACACTTAAGCATTTTATCCTCATCTGATATATACATTATTTCAAGAGTGTCTTACCTGATATGAGTTTATCTTTAAATGATCTTCGGGTGAAGACACGTGAATATTTGCGAGTCAGAAGTGTAAATGACAATGATCTGCTAATCTTCCTGAGAAACACATTCTGTTATCTCCTCCTGCTCACATTCAAATTTATATTCAAATTCATACACAAAGACAGAACACATGCCAAGATGCTTTTATACGTATTAAACCAACATCAATACAAAGGTCACATCTAACAACTTGGGACATTTACTTTGACCTAGACGTTTTAAAGATTTCTCCAAAAGCTGCTCTTCATAAAAATAAGTCAAATGTCAAATATCTGTGCCCAGTGTGAATAGTTTCATATGAACCTATTCTTTCTATATTGTAAAATCTTATTTGCTGCAAATACTAGGAGGGGTTTGTAAAGGCCCAGAGTCTAACTCTTCGCTTATGATCCTAGTTGGGATATTATTTGAACTGTTTATGATTTGAGTGTGAATTTCACTTATTCAAAGTGAATAGTTGTATGTTGTATGTATTACTTTCACACTACATTTATGTCCATTTTGGTGCATAAAACCTTTGAACCCAGTTTATATTCATAATCCGAATTTGAATATAATATTTTTAATATTTATATCTTGGATCCGAGAAACACCTTATCTCTTTATTTCCATTCTTCTGTGACAAGATAAACACAGATCTGCCCACTACTTTACATCTAGCATCAAAGATGCAAATCCACCAAGGATTAGAGGAATGCATGACGTCGTTTGAGCTAATATTTAATAACTTCATTTTATTTGTTGCTGATGTATCTTACGAGAATTGATCAATAAGTTATGACAACATATGTTTTTACATTGCTTTAACTCAGGAATGGGCAAACTCGGTCCTGGAGGGCCACTGTCCTGCAGAGTTTAGCTCCAACCCTGATAAACTCTCCTGTCTGTAGCTTTAGTAATCCTGAAGACATTGATTAGCTGGTTCAGGTGTGTTTGATTAGGGTCCCAGATAGACAGCAACCATCAAAATAATGTTAATGTTTATTTGTTTGTTTGTTTATTTATATCCCAGTCAACACGTTGATCTCACAGTGATCTCTCCATATGACCACAATGTGAGTTCACAGTGAGCTAAAAGTGTAACCGCACTGTGCACTCACTGTGTGCTCATATTATGGACACAATGTGAGTCACCCCAGCTAGAAATGTAATTGGACATGGACTCCAACATCACTCAGATGTTTAATTAAGTGATTAATTTAGTGATGATTGAGCTTTATTGAAGACACCTGATGTTAACAAGCAGAATCACTGAAGAAGAAAATCACAAATTGTAAGTTACCATTAAGGTGATGGGTGTTTGCTTTAGTTGGGCTCTAGACCATTATATGTTTACTTTAATATTTACTGTTGTTTGTCTGCTGTTACTGATTTATAACAGTTAAATGAACAAAGTAAAATGCTATCTTATATTGTTGGTTATGTTTTGACAATCATGCTGTGATCTGAAAAAGGAAACTTATTGAGACAGTTTGGTTTAACTTGTTAGCAGCAGTTTAGTGCTTCTTCAGCCTATGAATATGAGTATTTTACTTATAATTCAAAATATGTAATAAACATTGTTCTGATCAAAATAAATTAAATTAATTTAAAACACAGACATCAATAATCAGCCTGTGAATCTCAACAATGGTGACAATAATAAAGCATGTTGCAGTGGCTGCCACCAATCACAACTCATTAATGGCTCCCATCATGCATTGCGGTATGAATAAATTATGATCTGAATTGTCTATGTAATTTACTTTTCCTAATTGAATATTCTGCTCCTCACCATTGTTGAGATGCATAGACTGAATCTTGACATCTGTGTGTGCCTAAAAGATTGATTTTTTTTTTTTTAACAACTTTTAAGAAATCCTTTATATTATATCAAAAATTCTGGCCATTTGTGCAGATTCACTAACCAACAACATAAATCGAAGTCAGAAAGAAGGATTTTAATGAGTTCAGTGATCAAGATCATAACATAACCAGCACCATCAGTCACTTTTTTGTTCAACTGGTGATTATAATTCAGAAACAACAGACAAACAAAATCTAAAGTTAATAATATATAGGTCAAGAGGCCAACTAAAGCAACCATTGATCGTCATAACGGTAACTTACAATTTGTGATTTTCTCCTTCAGTGATTCTGCTTGCTAACATCAGGTGTCTTCAATAATGTTCAATCATCACTAAATTAATCACTTAATTATCTCATTAATTTAAACACTCTTGAGTGTTCATATACACTCCCAGGAGTGTTAATTTAACACTGGAGTTTTTGCTGTGTACAAAGAGCCATAGTTACCTGACAAGCTGAGCCATATCGCATTAAATATCGCTGGTGATACGTCCGGGATATTAATGCGATATGGCTCAGCTTGTCAGTTAACTACGGCTCTTTGTAGTAAACGCCGCTTCATCTGAAAGCAGGAGAAGGCGATTTACTACTAATCAAGGAACCGGCTTTACTGACGAGATGCACATAACAATATCGCGATTTAAATCGCCCAGCCCTAGTTAAGACCAAAGAGCCCAACTACAGCAAACACTGACCTCTACAATGGTGACCAAACCAAACTCTTCAAACAAACTTCATCATGTAAACCTCTTAAACATAATTTCTAAACATCGAAACTTCCCGCTATAACTGTCTAAGAATGTTAGGGGGGATAATGTTCTATCAATGTCATCACTAAACATGTTTGAAATGTTTATAGAGAGTGTTATCCTACCTTTTAGGAGAAAATTCTGGTTACAAAAATAAAATTAGCTACAGAAAATATTACAAGAACATAACATAATGCTCTCAAAACATTCATAGAACAATAACATTTCTAGCTGGGATGAGCTCATATTGTGGTCATAGTTTGAGCACACAGTGAGAGTGCTGTGAGGTTACACTTTTAGATCACTGTGAACTCAGATTGCTGACGGTGTGACCACATGGTGACATCACTGTGAGATCATAGTGTTGACTGGGATAGCACAGTTTAATACAACTCACGTTGCCCAAAATGCTTCACAATCACAAGCTAAAAAACACAAGAAGATAGCAAAAATAAACATATCCACATCACATAAACACACATAGACAATAACCCATAGAAGCTCTCCATTTGAATTTAAAAGATGTTGTTTTAACATATGAACATGGGTAAGGATTTGGCAGATCGAATAGATTGAGCATTGGATTGGTCATTCCACAATTTAGGGCCTGCTCGAGAAAAGGCTCTGTCACCTCTATGTTTATATTTTGTCCTGGTAGTGCCAGAGTTAATGTGTCAATGTTAACTGTATTGAATCAACATCTCTTTTGCTCCAGCAATTAATGTTGACATTTTTTGGAAATTTCATCCATAAATCAATGGTAATGGCGTTGAGTCAATGTTACAATGTGATGTTGGTTCAACATCATGTTTGCACTCTCAGAAAATGAAACAACTATAACTGACTTAAAGCCACACAGCCTGAAATCAACTGGAAATAAAATGTTTTTAAATGTTTGGTCACCATTGTTGTGATCAGTGTTTGCTTTAGTTGGACAGCTTTACTCTTGACATTTATGCGTGTTTCTGGTCTTTGCAGTGTTTCCCAAAACATAATTTGTTGCCAAGAAAGCCAGTATCAAAGATAATCAGGTGAAACAGTTTTCAGCATAATTAGAAGTAGAATAGTTTTCTTATTTTTCGCCTCTACAAAAGTGGTTATTGCTTTCTTACAACAGATCAAATGTTCAGAATTTTGATTTTTAAATACATAGTAGGAATTTTCTTTTTTAGACACACAGACATAAAGAATCAGCATACGAATCTCAACAATGGTGACATGCTTCATGCCAATGCATGCTGGTTTTATACTATGGTGGCTCCCAACATGCATTGCAGCATGAAGCATGTCACCATTGTTGAGATTCATATGCTGAATCTTGATGTCTGAATGTGTATCTAAAAATATTTTTCTTTTAATGTATTTTAAAAATCAAAATTCGGAATGTCTGATCTGTAGCAAGAAAGTATTGTTTGTGAATATAACTTTTTTTTTTTTTTTTTTTATATAATATAACTTTTAATAACAAATTACCTCTTTTGGTCAGTGATAAAATTAGTAAAATATGATGCTGCATTTTATCAGCTGATTACCTTTGTTTCTGGCTTTCTTTGCAATAAATTATGTGTTTCAGGACACACTGTTGCAAATATCACACACTGACATTAAAGCCAAGAGTTTTTGCTGTGTGGGGTTTAAAAAGACCCAGAGGCTAACTCTTCGCCTATATATGATCCTAGTTGGGATCATATTTGAACTGTTTATGAGTTCAAATTGAGTGTGAATTTCACTTATTCCAAGTGAATAGTTGTATGTTGTATATGAAACACCTTATCTCTTTATTTCCATTCTACTGTGACAAGATAAACACAGATCTGCCCACTACTTTACATCTTGCATCAAAGATGCAAATCCACCAAGGATTAGAGGAATGCATGACATTGTTTGAGCTAATATTTAATAACTTTATTTTATTTGTTGCTGATGTAGCTTATGATAATTGATCAATAAGTTATGACAACATATGTTTTTACAGTGCTTTAACTCAGGGATGGGCAAACTCGGTCCTGGAGGGCCAATTTACATTAACATTTACCATTTACAGTGCAATTTTCAACTTTTTTATTAGTTATACAAGATTGAACTCAGTCAGCTTAATGTAATTTAAGATGACATTACTTAAGCATCCAAGTTGATTGTACTTAAAAATTTAAGGCAGAAAACTTTTTTTCATACAGAGCATATATTTTGAGAAAAAAGAAACTTGTATTTGATTGATCAGTAGTTTTTCAGTAGGTGAAAGGACAGTATTTGTAGTAAATACATTGTTTTTTTAAAAAACCCTGTGGCAGAAAAAGCCCCGATCTGGCCTGAAACGCCACTGAAAGACTGCAGGAGGAAGATGCAGAACGCCTGAACTGCATTAAAAAGTTTTCCGTACACTGTAAAATCTAATTAGTTAGACTTATTTTTAAAAAGCATGTAAACCTATTGCCTTAAAAACAAAACAAAAAAACAAGTAAAGTGAAATAGGAATAGTATGTGGTACTGACAAATGCTTGTTAAACTCTGCAGGACAGTGGCCCTCAGGACCGAGTTTGCCCATCCCTGCTCTATAACTATGCTTGTCAAAGTATGTAAAGCAGTTTATAAACATGGATATCTTAATACCTGAAAACTCTGGAAAAATTTGGTCAATGTGAATAATATCTTGTGGATAAATTAACATGTAACATGTCTATGATTAAAACTCTAATTATATGATAATATCATCATCATCATCATCATCATCATGAACATAATCACTGAGGTGGCCAGTTGTAACGTTGAATCCAAGGGATGAAGAAGGTGAACAAAGTAATTCCAATAAAAACAGTTTATTAAACAAAGTAATGAAACACAAACTTATCAGTGTGCAAACAATACCGGACAAGGAATGAAAGGAAATGAGGAACTTAAAAACACATGGGCTGAATCCGAAATCGCCCCCTATACCCTCATATAGAGTGCTATTTGAGGGAACAGCCATTTGTAGTGGTGTCTGAAACCATAGTGGACATTATTGAGTGCACATATTCGATCCCACATTGCACCACAATAACGAGTGTACAACCGATGTACGCCCAACGCCTGTCCGAATTTGCTCACTCGTTTTCATTCACTCCTTCAAGTGAACAGTATTGGTGGACTAATGTTGGGAATAGTGAATGAGGGTTTAGGGGGCGATTTCAGATTCAGTCATGTGATGAACTAAATACAGACAGGTGTGCTCGTTATTGAATGTCCATGACAACTAATGACTGGCGGGAAACTTTTTATCGCTTCACGTGGCTATGCGGAAGCGCAAAAAAATTCTGTATTATACATTTTTAAGGCCAGACAAGTAGTTTGTTGAGGGTTGGTTTGTAAAGAAGGACTACACGCCTGAGCACATATATATTCCAATGTGCATACCTATAGACTAAACACGTAATACACATGTGCACGCCGTCAGTGTTCTAACAGGTTTGCGCTTTTGAAGTTTGCACAAAGATTACTTTTTTTTTATATACAATTTTTCTACAATAGCTTGTGTCTTGGATCCTATTTCAAGGTTTGCGTTCTCGAGCCTCAGGCACTGTTTTGTGCAAATGAGTGGCCGAAGTGTGTTAAGGGTTTCATGTTAGGACGGTGTCGTGTTAGCGGCCCCTAAGTTAATAACTAATGATCTTTGCAATGGAAGTGAATCAATCAAAACTAGCTTTAGCTGGACAATAACTTTATTCTAGAGCTGCTGTACACTGTAAAAAAGAATACATTGATTTTATTGATATCTAATTAATAAAAATGAGGCAACAGATTACAAGCAATATTATTAATTAAATTTAACAAATTAGAATTGAGTAATAATTAATCAAATGAATTCCTTAAAAGGTAACCATTTAAAATGAGTAAAATTTACAAAATATCTTTTATTGCCAACATTGAAGACACCTGGTGTTAAAGGACAATTCCGGTATTTAACACTTTGAGTCTATTTTATAGTTTGTTTTGGATGAACAAGAGTGGTGGACAAAGAAATTTTGTCAATGGTTCCTGTTGCGACTTTTTGACTATTTTAGAATTGCCCATGACCGCATTAGAATGGGAGTCAATGGCCATGCATTAACATGTCCTTAAAACAACCCTTAACGTTCGTTTTCAAAACTGTGCAACTCACCGAGTGGTTAGTGGTGTTCGTTGATGTTCCAAAACTAATTGCTCGTTGATATTACTGCGCTAACGGAAACGGAAAGGATGCTGTTTACATTTGATTGTAGTCTTTTAGGTCTTTTCGCTCGGTTTCCTGTCTCTCAGAAGCTATGCTCGCCTCAACGCTGAAATCCTACGAATTCCTGATAAGAATTAAAGGACAAGTTCGGTATTTTACACATAAAGCCCTGTTTACAGATCGTTTCTGATGAAATAGAACGGTTAAGATTAAACTTTTGACAGATGCTGCTGTCGCGAGAATTTTAGGTTTATTTCGCTTTCCCCTCCCCCCTCAAGAATGGTAGTCTATGTGCACTGGAACAATCCTTCCTAAAACGCATTAAACTTTCATTTAAAAAGAGATGAAACTCACCGAGTGGTCAGGTGTGTTCACTGATATGCTCACACAAAAATCGCTGCAAAAGATGCTTTCCAACAGGTTTTATCATAGTTTTTGTCCAACTCCATTGACTTGCATTGAATGTGCTGTGTGAGGTACGGTATTACTCCGCCGCTTCTTCTTCTGCTTCTTCTGTGTATTCAGTGAAATGCCAGTGGTTTGCTTGCAATTGGCAAATGTGCATTATCGCCACCAACTGGGCTGGAGTGTCTATTATTCAAGCTCTCAACGGAAGAATCTACGGGTGTGAGACGTTTGGAAAAATAGATCCACAGTTTTACAACGAATGGTAAAACACCTGTTGGAAAGCATCTTTTGCAGCGATTTTTGTATGAGCATATCAGTGAACACCCCTGACCACTCGGTGAGTTTCATCTCTTTTTAAATGAAAGTTTAATGCGTTTTAGGAAGGATTGTTCCAGTGCACATAGACTACCATTCTTGAGGGGGGGTGGGAAGCGAAATAAACCTAAAATTCTCGCGACAGCAGCATCTGTCAAAAGTTTAATCTTAACCGTTCTATTTCATCAGAAACGATCTGTAAACAGGGCTTTATGTGTAAAATACCGAACTTGTCCTTTAAACTAGTAAAAACTATAATAATTCTTGAAAAAAAAAAAAAAAAAAAAAAAAAGCTATGCTCGCCTCAGGCTAGCGTGAGCAGAGCAACGGAAGTTGCGGAAGAGCGGAAGTTTACGCGGTTGTGAGGTATCTGAAAAAATTCCACTATAGAAAAATAAACGGATTGAAATCATACATTGCGCCGATATATTTGTTTTTAATCATCAACGAACACCACTAACCACTCGGTGAGTTGCACAGTTTTGAAAACGAACGTTAAGGGTTGTTTTAAGGACATGTTTGTGCATGGCCATTGACTCCCATTCAAATGCGGTCATGGGCAATTCTAAAATAGTCAAAAAGTCGCGACAGGAACCATCGACAAAATTTCTTTGTCCACCACTCTTGTTCATCCAAAACAAACTACAAAATAGACTCAAAGTGTTAAATACCGGAATTGTCCTTTAACAAGCAGAATCACTGAAGGAGAAAACCATAATTAAAGTCACCATTGTGGAGATCAGTGTGTGTTTTAGTTGGGCTCTTGACAAATAAAGTAAATAAGTATTTTAATAAAGTAAACCTAACTCATAAATTGGACTCTATATGAGGTTCAGTGATTCAGGTCAAATGATTGTGAAATAATGATTATGTTAAAACACAACCAACACCATCAGATCACCTTTCCTCTTTGTTCATCTGGCTGTTATAACTCATGTACAGCAGGCAAACAAAACTTAAAGTTAATAATTTAAGGGTCGAGCCCAACTAAAACACACACTGATCTCCACAATGGTGACTTTAATTATGGTTTTCTCCTTCAGTGATTCTACTTGTTAAACACCAGGTGTCTTCAATGTTGGCAATAAAAGATATTTTGTAAATTTTACTCATTTTAAATGGTTAACTTTTAAGGAATTCATTTGATTAATTATTACTCAATTCTAATTTGTTAAATTTAATTAATAATATTGCTTGTAATCTGTTGCCTCATTTTTATTAATTAGATATTAATAAAATCAATGTATTCTTTTTTACAGTGTAAAACCAAAACAATCTCTGTTACTGTAATTTCCTATTATCACTGTAAAGCCGCTTTGCTGCCTCAATCTAAGACTGTGTCTGAAGTCAGTTGTAGTTCTTGTGTTTCTGCTCGTCTCTTTTTCTGTTCTCTTCTTTTCTTCAGTGATTCTGCTTGTTAACAGGCTTATTAAGGCTGAAATGACTCCATATTTGATATACACAGGTTTTGTGGCTCAGATAAGGTTCAGTTCTGGTTTATTTATTTGCTCTTGGCTGACATGTGGCATTGCTATGGCCTGCTTCTGGCTTTAAACGTGTGCCAGATGTGGGCCGGATCTGGGACGGCACAATGTTGCTATGTGGGTTGTGGTTGTTCTTTTTTGAGGCTCAGTTTGTTGTTATAAGTAAAGTCTCACAGGAGGAGATCGAAACAATAAAAAATAATTATTTTATTAGTTACAATAAAAAGCAGTTAATGCAAAAAAATAAATAAAACTTTAAATCAGCTTAAGAAAGAAAGTTCAATTGTAAGATCATTCTATGTTTTGCTTTCCAGGCAAATAGCATTCAAGCATCTTTACACAACATTAACCCAAAAGCAATCAAAATAACTTATTTGAAACAGGTACATCACAATATCAATCCAATATCCATAACAACAGACAGGTGTGCTTGTTAATGAATGTCCATGACAACTAATGACTGACGAGAAACTAGAACAAAGGAAACGTGTAACTGACGAGAAATAGACTAAAATCCATGAAAATGAAACAAAACAGAGTATAACCCTTAGGTCATGTGTCCATCAAAAACATCTTGCTGAAAACACCTAGCTGTGGGCGCTTGAGAGCGTTTTGGCAACGCAGCATTTTTTTCAGTTGAGACACTTTCCTTGTTATGATACAGAATATCCACAAAAGTGTTACTAGTATCTCATTTCACACATATTTTGTTCCTGTGTTGATTCTATATTAAAATTTCGATACAATGTAACATATTTTCTCTGGCTCTTGTTTTAAATTATTTTGTTCCATTATTATGCTTGTTGTCATCTGTTGACGTTGTACAAGCAGAATGTGGCGGTTGGTCAGTGTGGTATTAGTTCCGCCTCTCCTCCACTGTGATTGGACGGTTGGGTAAAAAGTGACAGTGATGAGCGCTGCGTTTTACCCAAAGCTGAACATACTTCAACTCTCGGCGACTTGTAAAAAAACACCTAATGCTCAGCGCCTCATTACGCTCATGGCAGTTTAAAAACGCGGCGCTCCCATTGAAAACAATTGAAAAAATACGCCAGCCGCCTGAAAAAACGCTTTGGTGGACACACAGCCTTACACCAGTAGAGCGAAGATACACGGTGAAACATCTGTTGTAAAAGAGTAATTCATCTAAAGTTTCTTAATATTTATTAGAAAACCAATGAAGCTGAAAAAATAATAAAAGGGAAACATTATTTACTGATTCATATCAATAAGCAAAAAATTACAATCGTTTACTGTCTTCGTCATACTAAATATTCTTAAAGTTAATTAAAGGACTACAGTGAACTAAAGGAAACACAAATCACTTTAAGGGTCTCCAGTAAAATAAATCACACACAGGTCTAAAAGAATGAGGCAACAAACCCTCCACCAAGAAGCTAATAGTAAAAAAAGTTAAAAGATTTACATCAAAATTAATGACAGCTAAAAAATAAGACCTGTATAACGTTAGGCTAATTGCTAATTTACTGGCAGAATTGGAGACTGGTGTTAATATCTGAAAGCATTGATTCTGTAGCATTCATCTCTTGAATATGGATGCTGTAGTCCTCAGCTTTTTTTCTGGACACTTTTGATGTTGTTGGGTTTGAGTCCACAGCAAAGACATCTGAAGAACTTCCTGAACTGCTGTCTGACCTGGACAAGAATGAGACGAGAGGAGCTGAGTGACTTCATGACATCCATTTAACCTCTGAAACTCATCAACCACAGTGGAATTTCCTTATAATAAACAGGAAAGAAAATGTGTTTTATGAGACTACTGCTTATTGACTTACACAGCATTACAGAGATGATAGTCTGTGTTCTTATAAAACCTGTCATGAAATACGAAGAAAAAAATCAATAAAAATTAATGAAAATGTATTTGATTGAATTGCAATTTTGAGTTTGAGAAAAGTACATTCATCATCTGTCATAAATGTGTTTGCAGCAGTGAAAAGCACTTTTATAATATACTCACCTTTATGAAGAGAGGAAGCCATTTTCAGTTTGGTCACACCGGTGTATTTCTCTTTAAACAGTTCAGATGATGAGTTTCCTTTACAGTAGAGAGAGAGAGAGAAAACAAACAAATTACCCGAAATATTCATGCATGACTTCAGTTTGTTGCATGACTTTAGTCAAACACACATGGAAATTCCACTATATCTGTGAGTTTACAGTACATGTTGCAACAGTCATAAATGAGGAGAGTCTGTAATGATATAGAGACACATGATGGCGCTATTACGCTGGCCGTCGCTAGACTCTTTTTACGGGGAACGAGTCCCAGTGAAATACAGTAAAATATTACTGATTTAAATCCTTGGTTGATGGTGGAGATTAAATTATACCGTCCTGCTCATCATTCACTGATATTTCAACTATCATGTAATATGTGTTTTCTGTCAGAACTAGCCATTCCCGAATAAATCACTATTGATCTAATTGGGGCCATTTACACAACACTGTTTTCAACTAAAAACTGAAAGAATTGTATGCCTTTTGGGGAACTGAAAAGCAACTTTTGAAAACAGGTTTCAAAGAGCAAGTTTTTGAAAACGATAACGTTATCGTCTCCATGACGGTAAACTTAAAAATGTGAATCTGTGTAAACGTTGACAACATGCACACGCGTATTACGTGTTTAGTGTAGTAAAATAAAGCATATGTGCACAGACGTTTAGGCTGCGTCTGAAATACTCTCTTGAGTACTTAACGTGTAAACACCCTAAAAGGCATGATCACTTTTGCCATATTTAAACGAAATCTCACGGGCAGAAAATGTCCATTGTCTTGTCAATGTTGTGAAACTCTCACACAGATGACACTTTTTAAAAGCGGGTTTATATTGAAATGACTGAATTTCATTTGGGAAAATTCACCAAGCAACGGTTATATATCCAAAAACTGTGACTTAAAAAGATGATCAAAATATGGAGACACTTTTTGATGGCGGTTGTTCCTCAGTATATATGAAACACTAAAAAAGCTCCTGGTTTATAGCTTCAGGGATTTTAGTGTATTTACTCTACTAAATGTAGACTTTTGAAGAGATTTGGCTTGCTGAGCAAAAGCTGATGTTGTACAGTGCAGTTGTTGTAATTGATCGAGCATTGATCAAGCTATTTACAATGTACATTATGTACACATCATTTTTTTAATATTTTTTTTTTGTAAATAAATTTAGAGACTAGCCTAAGCAAAACTAAAGACTGTGATGGTGAGAGCTGTTCATGATGTGTTACGGTTAGAGATATTGAACACAGGCTGAAAACTGTGCTAAAGTGCTAAAAAGTGATTTAGTTTTCACTTGAACACTGAGGTCTGTTATATCCACTGTCCATCAATTTGATTTTGACTTGATTTTGATTAAACAGTCCTTTGAAATTATAAATATTAACCAAATTACTCAAAATAACACACAAATCACAGTTCAGTGTATATGATGCAGAATAGTTGTTTTGAAAAGGCTGACGGTTCATCGTCATCATGAATATCAGAGATTATGATCTGAAGCTGAGGATTTCCCTGCACAACATGTTGCTTGAAACACAAATCACAAACCGCTAATAAAGACCCAACAACTGAGATTGATAGTTACACTTAAGCATTTTATCGTCATCTGATATATAAATTATTTCAAGAGTGTCTTACCTGATATGAGTTTATCTTTAAATGATCTTCGGGTGAAGAAGACAAGTGAATATTTGTGAGTCAGAAGTGTAAATGACAATGATCTGCTAATCTTCCAGAGAAAACACATTCTGTTATCTCCTCCTGCTCACATTCAAATTTATATTCAAATTCACACACAAAGACAGAACACATGCCAAGATGCTTTTATACTTATTAAACCAACATCAATACAAAGGTCACGTCTAATAACTTGGGACATTTACTTTGACCTAGACGGTTTAAAGATTTCTCCAAAAGCTGCTCTTCAAAAAAAGAATGTCAAATATTTGATAAAGATCTGGACGCTGGACGAGTCATTTGCAAATTACGTTACACTGCTCTTCAAAAAAGAAGTCAAATGTCAAATATCTGTGCCCAGTGTGAATAGTTTCATATGAACCTATTGTCTCTATATTGTAAAATCTTATTTGCAGCAAATACTAGGAGGGGTTTGTAAAGGCCCAGAGTCTAACTCTTCGCCTATCCTAGCTGGGATATTATTTGAGCTGTTTATGATTTGAGTGTGAATTTCACTTATTCCAAGTGAGTTGTATGTTGTATGTATTACTTTCAGACTACATTTATGTCCATTTTGGTGCATGAAACCTTTGAACCCAGTTTATATTCATAATCCGAATTTGAATATAATATTTTGAATATTTATATCTTGGATCCGATAAACACCTTATCTCTTTATTTCCATTCTGCTGTGACAAGATAAACACAGATCTGCCCACTACTTTACATCTTGCATCAAAGATGCAAATCCACCAAGGATTAGAGGAATGCGTGGCGTCGTTTGAGCTAATATTTAATAACTTCATTTTATTTTGTTGCTGATATAGCTTATGAGAATTGATCAATAAGTTATGACAACATATGTTTTTACATTGCAGGGAAGGTCAAACTCGGTCCTGGAGGGCCACTGTCCTGCAGAGTTTAGCTCCAACCCTGATAAACTCTCCTGTCTGTAGCTTTCTAGTAATCCTGAAGACATTGATTAGCTGCTTCAGGTGTGTTTGATTAGGGTCCCAGATAGACAGCAACCATCAAAATAATGTTAATGTTTGTTTGTTTGTTTGTTTATATAGCATACTTTAATACAACTCACATTGCCCAAAGTGCTTCAAGTTAAAAAACACAAGAAGATAGCAAAAATAAACATATCCACACCACATAAACACACATAGACAATAACCCATTTAAAGGAGCTCTCCATTTGAATTTAAAAGATCGTTTTAACATAGCTTTGAACATGGGTAAGGATTTGGCAGATCGAATAGATTGAGCATTAGATCGAGTCATTCCACAATTTAGGGCCTGCTCGAGAAAAGGCTCTGTCACCTCTATGTTTATATTTTGTCCTGGTAGTGCCAGAGTTAATGTGTCAATGTTAACTGTATTGAATCAACATCTCTTTTGCTCCAGCAATTAATTGTAACGAATACGACTCTGGGTAAATATGAATTAGCTCAAGAATATGGGGAATTCTCGGAATATTAATATTTATGACTCATGGTCATAATTCATAAGTCGCATGTACATTTATTTTATCAATTATCGAGATTACCTGGTTCTGTAACTGGTCTGACCAACCTTTAACTCGGCCAGCGAGTAGATGTAAGGTCAGTACAGTTAAGAAGGGGGTATTTACAAACTCCAATAAAGTTTAGGTTCTGGCCACGAACAGTAAACTTTATGAGTTTATTAATTAAAACTACTGAATGTAGTCTAATATCGAGCTTGTAGCTGGATCTTTTGTTTCATTGACTTTAGAATGGTGGGTTTTCAAACACAGAGACAGTGAAAAGTATAAATGTATTTTAATAAATGTGACTAAAGATTAAATGAGCTACGAATAGAAACGTACGTAAAAATGCAAACAATAAACACAAACAAACATTTAAACAATAATAACATAAGTGATCAGAATGAAATGAAAGTAAGAAAAAAAAAAGAAAAGAGAAGAGGAAAAGCTAGTAATTGTTACATCCAGAAACCTAAAAGCCGGACCCCAGAAAAGCAGCTTTTAAATATACTTGCAAGTCTGTTCTCTGTTTGGTTGATGCTGAAAGCGCGGACGAGGTCCTGTTTCGACTGCGTCTTCCGGTGTCGCGGGAAGCTTGAAAAGGCTCACTGAAATGTAACGTTACCGAGAAAGTTCGTCTTCATCTTCCGTGAAGGAAGAGGCAAGATATAACTTAGTTGCAAAGAACGGCAGCTACGACTCGAACATGTGTTCGTCCGAGGAGAAGGCCGGAGCCTTTCAGATGTTTCTTGGAGCTGTGGAGAAGAGGAGGAGGAGGTCAGCGGGATCGATGAGAGAAGAGCGGTGAGCGAAGAAGGAAGAGGAAGAAGAGTGGGGGTCTCTTCCTTTTAACAGACAATCTGTTTACGCCTTGTTTTGTGACAGAGCGAATCAAAACTTCTGATCTGTAGCGGGAAGACGTCTTCTTTGTGTGAAGAACAACACGCCCCCTTTTACCATATGTCTTATGAGGGAAAGGATTCATACTTAGAAATATGATATTTCCTGGAACAAGTGCATATTATTGTACTTTGCAGTCAAGATTCGTCTCCGTGAGATAGAGAGGATTACAGAGACATCAATTATGACAGGTAAAGATTGGGGAAACATAACGTTACATTTATATGCATAATTACACACAAATAAAGTTTGATTAAACACACAATGAAATGGTCAGTATTACCGTTATGGCATGTGAAGACACTTGAGAAACATAGGAATACATATCAACATTTTGGTAATGTCCTATGTGGGTAAGTCAATGGAAAATCTGGACGTGTGTGTGTGGTGCGTTTGGGACGTGACTCGCTGGAATGTTAGTTTTCTTGGGTTGTAAAGTTTTATGGTCTGAGGTAGGGTTACCACAAGACACTATTGAGGAACTTCTTTCATGAACCTTCAGAATTAAAGATTTTACTCTAGCAAGTCACACCTCTATTATAAATTTGTAATGAATGGTAAAATGAAATTTTACTATGTGGAAGTCCATATATGGAAATGTGCTTCAGTTGCATCTCGTGGTGGGTTTCTGGTTGAAAGTCCACGAGTGTGTGTGTGTGTGTGGAATGTCACGAGGCTGTAAGGTCCATATTGAAATGGGGGTTTTAGAGGAGATTGTCCAGAACAGGTTTCCTTTTGTGACTAAAAATGTCCCTCTGGGGAGCACCAAATTGCCATTTTGACATGTCCAAGCAGACTTAGTGACGCCGTGGACAGACCCGTTGTCTACAAAGACAACGAAGGATGTGTTTGGAAACAAGGAATTACTAATTGGAACAGCATGTGACCGCATGTCAGGCATTGTCGCTACATAATGTTGACATTTTTTTGATTTATTTCATCCATAAATCAATGGTAATGGCGCCGAGTCAATGTTACAATGTGATGTTGGTTCAACATCATGCCTGCACTCTCAGAAAATGAAACAACTATAACTGACTTAAAGCCACACAGCCTGAAATCAACTGCAAATACAATGTTTTAAAATGTTTGGTCACCATTGTTGTGATCAGTGTTTGCTTTAGTTGGACAGTTTTACTCTTGGCATTTATGCGTGTTTCTGGTCTTTGCAGCTGTGTTTACCAAAACATAATTTGTTGCAAAGAAAACCAGAAACAAAGATAATCAGATGAAACATTTTTCAGCATAATTAGAAGTAGAATAGTTTACTTATTTTCTGCCTCAACAAAAGTGGTTATTGCTTTCTTGCAACAGATCAAATATTCAAAATTTATATTTTTAAATACATAGTTGGAATTTTCTTTTTTAGACACACAGTCATCAAGAATCAGCATACGAATTTCAACAATGGTGACATGCTTCATGACAATGCATGCTGGTTTTATACTGTGGTGGCTCCCAACATGCATTGCAGCATGAAGCATGTCACCATTGTTGAGATTCATATGCTGATTCTTGATGTCTGCATGTGTATCTATAAATATTTTTCTTTTAATGTAGTTTAAAAATAAAAATTCTGAATGTCTGATCTGTGGCAAGAAAGTATTGTTTGTGAATATAACTTTTTAATAACAAGTTATCTCTTTTGGTCAGTGGTAAATTTAGTGAAATATGATGCTGATAACTTTATCAGCTGATTATCTTTGTTTCTGGCTTTCTTTGCAATAAATTATGTGTTTCAGGACACACTGTTGCAAATATCACACACTCACATAAAAGCCAAGAGTTTTTGCTGTGTGGGGTTTAAAAAGACCCAGAGGCTAACTCTTCGCCTATGATCCTAGTTGGGATCATATTTGAACTGTTTGTGAGTTCAAATTGAGTGTGAATTTCACTTATTCCAAGTGAATAGTTGTATGTTGTATGAAACACCTTATCTCTTTATTTCCATTCTGCTGTGACAAGATAAACACAGATCTGCCCACTACTTTACATCTTGCATCAAAGATGCAAATCCACCAAGGATTAGAGGAATGCGTGACTTCGTTTGAGCTAATATTTAATAACTTCATTTTATTTGTTGCTGATGTAGCTTATGAGAATTGATCAAAGTTACGGCAACATATGTTTTTACAGTGCTTTAATACATTAAAACAAGTTAAGCAATTTTAAACTTTTTTATTGGTTATACAAGATTCAACTCAGTCAGCTTAATGTAATTTAACATAACATTACTTAAGCAACCAAGTTGATTGTACTTAAAAATGTAAGGCAGAAAACTTTTTTTTATACAGAGCATATATTTTGAGAAAAAAGAAACTTTATTTGATTGATCAGTAGTTTTTCAGTAGGTGAAAGTAGAGTATTTGTAGTAAAAAAATTGGTTTAAAAAAAAAAAAAACCCTGTGGCAGAAAAGGACCCGATCTGGCCTGAAACGCCACTGAAAGACTGAGGAAGATGCAGAACGCCTGAACTGCATTAAAAAGTTTTCCGTACACTGTAAAATCTAATTAGTTAGACTTAATTTAAAAAAGCATGCAAACCCATTGCCTTAAAAACAAAACAAAAAACAAGTGTAACCTGTTGTATCACTCTATTGTAGGGTTCTAAATAAACTGATCAGTTTGAATGGGCACAGTTTACGTCTAAGTTCGGAAAGGAGGATTGAGACAGCAATTTCAACACAACTTGAGAAATTAAAGAAAATGTACTGTATTGGTACCCGTTTGTGAACATACAGTTAAAAAAAAAAATACAATCAGGCCTGTTGAGTATAACAAATAATATAAATGGTTCCCTAAACACAGTTCAGAAAGTATTTTCCTTGTGTGGTTATTTGTCTTTTTTTCTCCCTTTAAAGTCTGATCCTTCCAGGAAAGAAATATTTAAGTAGAAAAAAAAAAAACAGAAGCAGAAGTGGTCACGTGACAGGAAAAGAAGAAAAAATTTACTACCCGCAGTACCCGGGTAGTTTTAAACTCAGTTTCACCAGAGCCCGTCTACGGAGAGCCTTGGCACTTCCTATTAGCCCCATTGTACCAATCTTGGTTGCAGTTCCTGGTTGTGCCCCTGCATGGACAGAGACGTGTTACTGCAACTAATCCAGAAACCGGAAGTAACCCGAGAGTGCCAATTCTCTTCCTATTAGACATTCTCAGGTTTCACTCAAAGTATCCAAAGTGTATGGTGTGTTGTATTCTCTTATCTGTTTGATGACAGATTAAGGATACTGAGCTCGCTCCAGAGAAAGATGCGTTGTGACATCAACTAGGCACTGTTGGCTCGCCGTTCGCTTGTCCATGGTCAACTGAAGAAGTACACATCAACCGGAAACAAGAAGGAAGAAAAAAAAAAAAAAAAAAAAAAAACCTGCATAATGCAAATAACTTGTCACTCATTCACATTATCTGAATTGACAACAGATATAAATCACATGAAATTTCAGATATTTTGCTTTTCTTTGTTCAATTGCAATTGCACTCTTTCTCGTTTTGCAAAAAATTACGTTTCTTTTCAGCTATTTTAACTCATCACGGAGAAGCGCCCTCTAGTGGAGAACAGCAGTCACTACACTTTTTTTTTCAATTTAAGAGTCTGTTTACTTCCTACATTTAAAGGGGTTACATCAAGTAAAGTGAAATAGGAATAGTATGTGTAACTGACAAATTCTTGCTAAACTCTGCAGGACAGTGGGCCTCAGGACTGAGTTTGCCCATCCCTGCTCTATAACTATGTTTGTCAAAGTATGTAAAGCAGTTTATAAACATGGATATCTTAAAGGTCCCGTTGCATGCGATTCCATGTTTCAAAGTTTAGTTAGTGTGTAATGTTGTTGTTAGAGTATAAATAATATCTGTAAAATTATAACGCTCAAAGTTCAATGCCAAGCGAGATATTTTATTTAACAGAAGTTGACTACAAAAAACGCCTGGATTGGACTACATCCCTCTACATCCTGCTTTAGTGACATCACCAGAACCGTGTTTAGACTAAACTCCACCCACAGGAACACAGGCGTATTGATGGCGAAATGTCAACAGACGGTTGATGTTTATCTATAATCGGAATACCGCAAAAGTTTAATTCGAAGTTGTTAGTTTGCTCTGTCCATTTCACCACGGACTGTTTTTCTAACCTGGGATAATATCAAGCAGGCTTCTCTCAGCGTTTCATACTGACGAAGGGGGCAATTTCAACTATATTCCAGCAAGCGGTAAGTAGTGATTTAATATGGAAGTAGCGATCAACTTCACATCGTTTCTCTTAGTAGGATGAAAATAATCTTACTTAAACTGTGATTAATATACAGAAAGTGATCACAGAACAATCCCTTTCCAATCGGCCAAGCTGTCAATCACACAGCGCGAGTTTATCTGGACACTTGCCAAACCTCGTTATGAAATCAATGACGCTGTTACACTGCACAACGAAGCTCTTACTGTATTTATATACCTCATGTTTGCATTGGTGAAATCATTAGTGAGAGTGCAGAAACTGCATTGCAATGATAAGATCTTTCACGCGATCAACAGACTGTTATCTGCTCAATGCTCATCATCACTGCAATTTTCTATGTGATTGAAATAGATCTAAATACTTAAAGGGTACATAACATGCACAGTTTCACCTAATCTCATGTTAATCTTGAGTACCTATAGAGTAGTAGTGCATCCTTAATATCTCAAAAAAGTGTTTAGTTTTATTATATTTAGAAAAGAAAAATACAGCTTTCCGATTCTCTCCGGAAAAAGCCGAGGTCCTGGAGGCGGAGCTATAGAGTCAAGCGGTAGTGCTTTATTTCCAGCAAAAGACAGAAATCTGATCCAGTTGTACTTACATGAATGGGGTCTTTTATCACTGGGACCGCTCCACGTTTTAATAGCAAAACGATTTGCAAATCCAGCGTCGACCTGAGCCTTGTTAATAAAACATTCGTCACTGAAACGACCAGAACACACAACCGCACTTCCTACACTCCGTTGCTGCCCCGGAAAAACAAACTGCATCCACTGTTCCTGTAACACTGGGTTCTTTGGAAAACTGAACACGGTTTCCCTCACATCCAAATACACACTTTTTTGGAGACATTCTTGAACAAATCCTATGCAGCGCTGCCGATGATTTCCTGTTGAAGCGCGTTGATGTGCGCGGTCTCGTTCTCCTCTGGTCGACGTGCTCGCGGGCGAGCTTTTCCGAGAGAAATGCTCATATAAGGAGTTCCACTCTTATCTACGTCATTAGATCCACGATCTAAAAAAAACCAGCCGAAACTTGTACCAACCCGGAAGTAAGATTTTCAGCATAGAAATTCTCCGTTATTCGTCCAAAATATTTTTTTAAAACTTTGCCCATGTTTAGCATGAGAATCCATCTCTTTAACACTGTAAACAACTCTGAATACATGAAACACCATTGTACCCCCCCTTTAAAAAACTTCTCACGATTCGTTAATCCCGATAGCTGTAATAGTAAAAACGTATAATAGCTGTAATAGTAAAAGTTTTCCAGATAGTTCCACATGTAATGCCAGATATTTCATATGCAAGCATTTCAGCCAATCACAGCAGAGGGCGTTTACACTGAAGTCTCACAGCAGACACGCCCCTTCAAACAGGGTGTTCAAACCAGGGAATGAAATCAGGCTAGGAAACATGCCTTTTACTTCTAAATTATAACAATTTTTGATCTAAAAAACATACTAACATTATAAGGGCACCCCTGGAAACATGATAAAATAATAAAAATAATCCATGGAATGGGACCTTTAATACCTGAAAACTCTGGAAAAAATTGGTCAATGTGAATAATATCTTGTGGATAAATTAACATGTAACATGTCTATGATTAAAAGTCTAATTATATGATAATATCATCATCATCATCATAATCATGAACATCATGATGATGTGGCCAGTTGTAACATTGAATCCAAGGGATGAAGAAGGTGAACAAGGTAATTCCAATAAAAACAGTTTATTAAACAAAGTAATGAAACACAATCTTATCAGTTTTCAAGCACAAACAATACCGGACAAGGAATGAAAGGAAATGAGGAACTTTAGAACACATGGGCTGAATTCCGAAATCGCCCCCTATACCCTCATATAGAGTGCTATTTGAGGGAACAGCCATTTGTAGTGGTGTCTGAAACCATAGTGGACGTTATTGAGTGCACTTATTCGATCCCACATTGCACCACAATAACGAGTGTACAACCGATGTACGCTCAACGCCTGTCCGAATTAGCTCACTCGTTTTCATTCACTCCTTCAAGTGAACAGTATTGGTGGACTAATGTTGGGAATAGTGAATGAGGGTTTAGGGGGCGATTTCGGATTCAGTCATGTGATGAACTAAATACAGACAGGTGTGCTCGTTATTGAATGTCCATGACAACTAATGACTGGCGGGAAACTTTTTATCGCTTCACGTGACTATGTGGAAGCGCTGAAAAATTCTGTATTAGACAAGTAGTTTGTTGAGGGTTGGTTTGTAAAGAAGGACTACACGCCTGAGCACATATATATTCCAATGCGCATCCCTATAGACTAAACACGTAATACGCATGTGCACGCCGTCAGTGTTCTCACAGGTTTGCGTTTTTGAAGTTTGCGCAAAGATTACTCTTTTTTTTATATATACAATTTTTCTACAATAGCTTGTATCTTGGATCCTATTTCAAGGTTTGCGTTCTCGAGCCTCAGACACTGTTTGTGCAAATGAGTGGCCGGAGCGTGTTAAGGGTTTCATGTTATAACAGTGTTGTGTGAGCGGCCCCTAAGTTAATAACTAATGATCTTTGCAATGGAAGTGAATCAATCAAAACTAACTTTAGCTGGACAATAACTTTATTCTAGAGCTGCTGTAAAGCCAAAACAATCTCTGTTACTTTAATTTCCTATTATCACTGTAAAGCAGCTTTGCCTTAATCTAAGGCTGTGTCTGAAGTCAGTTGTAGTTCTTGTGTTTCGGCTCGTCTCTTTTTGACTCCATATTTAATATACACAGATTTTGTGGCTCAGATAAGGTCCAGTTCTGGTTTATTTCTTTGCTCTTGGCTGACATGTGGCATCGCTATGGCCTGCTTGTGGCTTTAAACATGTGCCAGATGTGGGCCGGATCTGGGCCGGCACAATGTTGCTACACAGCAAAATCCCCAGTGTTAAATTAACACTCCTCAGTGTTTATATGTGTCCACACTACAGGGTGTTAAAAATTAACACTGAAGCAGTGTTGAAGTTAATGAGTTAATTAAGTGATTAATTAAGTGATGATTGGCCATTAGTGGTGACACCTGATGATAACAAGCAGACTCACTGAAGGAAAGAGAAACAAGAACAGAAAAAAGAGAAACACAAGAACTACTGACTTCGAGCCATTATTGCACTTATTATTTTACCAGTTTGACTTTATTTCTGTCATACATCTACACACGTTCTTATTTAGATTTAACAGAAGTTTAGATGGTAATGTTTTATGGAATGTTTCGTTTCATGTCACCATTATGGTGACCAGTGGTTGCTTTAGTTGGGCTCTTGACACTTTATTATTTAACATTAGTATTTTTCTGGCTGCTCCAACTCTGTGTTTATAAAGCATATGTGTTGTGGCAAGAGAAACTGTGACTTAGGCTGTGTTTCCTGAAAACATCGCAAGCTTAATTTGATCGTATAGACCATTTGTTGCAGTTGGTCTGCAATCAAGTTAAGTTGAAGATGCTTCTGGAAATTCAGCCCTGGTTATGTTTCAATGATGAAATTAATAGTGGCCTGATTCAATAATGTCACCCAGCATTATAAACTGATTATCTAATTGTTTTATTATTTTTTAACTACAGTAGTTACTTCCAACAATGTTTTAAAGATCTGAAGGAGTTAAAATCACACACTGACATCAAGAATCTACATATGAATCTCAACAATGGTGACAAATGCTTAATGTTGCAATGCATGATGGGAGCCACCAATCAGAATGCATCAATGGCTGACATCATGCATTGCAGCATGAATAAATTATGCAGCTGAATTGTCCTGTAATTTTCATTGTTTTTTCTGTTGGCTTTTATTTTGCTATTGTTTTGTTCTGACTTTAGTAGCTTGTTTTGTGATGTTCAGAGTTGATCTGTTTGTCACTAATTTGTTTATTGTCACCATTGTTGAGATTCATATGCTGATTCTTGATGTCTGTGTGTTTAAACACAGTAACTTCTTTGCACAAAGTATTTTCAAAATTTTTGATATTGCTGTTGGATCTCAAACTGTAGAATCTCAGAGCTACAATCACCAATACTAAAACAAGACATCAAGCATATAGTCAAAGATTTAGACTCTGAATGACATCAGTGAATCAGGACACTACATGATAATGTTTTTATCATCAAAACATATTGTGAGCAGGTCATGTTTTCTCTTGCAGTAACAAATGTGCTTTATAAACACAGAGTTGTAGCAACCAGAGAAAAACATATATTAAAAAATGAAAAGGGTCAAGAGCCCAACTAAAGCAAACACTGATCACCAAAATGGTAACTTGAAAAGAAAAATTCCATAAAACATTAACGTCTAAACTTCTGTTGAATCTCAAGAACTTTTGTCGATGTATGACAGAAATAAAGTCAAACTGGTAATAATAAGTGCAACAATGTGTAATGACTTGAAGTCAGTAGTTCTTGTGTTTCTCTTTTTTCTGTTATTGTTTTTTCTCTTTCCGTCAATGATTCTGCTTATTAACATCAGGTGTCACCACTAATGGCCAATCATCACTTAATTAATCACTTAATTATCTCATTAACTTCAACACTGCTTCAGTGTTAACTTAATTATCTCATTAACTTCAACACTGCTTCAGTGTTAATTTTTAACACCCTGTAGTGTGGACACATATAAACACTGAGGAGTGTTAATTTAACACTGGGGATTTTGCTGTGTATGTGGGTTGTGGTGGTTCTTTTTTTGAGGCTCAGTTTGTAGTTATAAGTCTCACAGGAGGCGATCGAATAAAACATACTTATTTTATTAGTTAGAATAAAAAGCAGTTAATGCAAAAAAAAAAAAAACAACTTTAAATCAGCTTAAGAAAGAAAGTTCAATTGTAATATCATTCTATGTTTTGCAGGTACTTTCCAGGCAAATAGCATTCAATCATCTTTATATAACATTAACCCAAAATAACTTATTTGAAACAGGTACATCACAATATCAATCCAATATCCAAAACAACAGACAGGTGTGCTTGTTAATGAATGTCCATGACAACTAATGACTGACGAGAAACTAGAACAAAGGAAGGTTTTTTTTTATTTTTTTTTTATATATATATTATGGGGTTAAGTGCTCACGGAAGAGGAGGGTTTTCAGTTGTCTTTTGAATGTTTCCAGGGATTCTGCATTCTGGATGAGGGTGGGGAGAGCATTCCACCAGCATGGAACTGTGAATGAGAATGTTCTGGAAAGTGATTTTGTGGCTCTCTGTGATGGAACCACAAGACATCGCTCTCGTGGTTCCAAAACTTGTAACTGACGAGAAATAGACTAAAATCCATGAAAATGAAACAAAACAGAGCATAACCCTTAGGTCATGTGTCCACCAAAAACGCCTTGCTGAAAACACCTAGCTGTGGGTGCTTGAGAGCGTTTTGGCAGCGCAGCATTTTTTTCAGTTGAGACACTTTCCTTGTTATGATACAGAATATCCGCAGAAGTGTTACTAGTATCTCATTTCACACATATTTTGTTTCTGTGTTGATTCTATATTAAAATTTCGATACAATGTAACATATTTTCTCTGGCTCTTGTTTTAATTTATTTTGTTCCGTTATTATGCTTGTCGTTGTCATCTGTTGATGTTGTACAAGCAGAATGTGGCGGTTGGTCAGTGTGGTATTAGTTCCGCCTCTCCTCCACTGTGATTGGACGGTTGGGTAAAAAGTGACAGTGATGAGCGCTGCGTTTTACCCAAAGTTGAACATTCTTCAACTCTCGGCGACTGGTATAAAACGCCAAACGCTCAGCGCTTCAATGTGAAAAAAAAAGCTCAGCGCCTCGTTACGCTCATGGCGTTTTAAAAATGCGGCGCTCCCATTGAAAACAATCGAAAAAATATGCCAGCCACGTGAAAAAATGCTTTGGTGGACACACAGCCTTTTACACCAGTAGAGCATATGAAGATACATGGTGAAACAACTGTTGTAAAAGAGTAATTCGTCTAAAGTTTCTTAATATTTACTAGAAAATCAATGAAGCTGAAAAAATAATCAAAGGGAAACATTATTTACTGATTAATATCAATAAGCAAAAACATACAATCATTTACTGTCTTTGTCATATTAAATATTCTTAAAGTTAACTAAAGGACTACAGTGAACTAAAGGAAACACAAATCACTTTAAGGGTCTCCAGTAAAATAAATCACACACAGGTCTAGAAGAATGAGGCAACAAACCCTCCACCAAGAAACTAATAGTAAAAAAAAGTGAAAAGATTTACATCAAAATTAATCACAGCTAAAAAATAAGACCTGTATAACGTTAGGCTAATTGCTCATTTACTGGCAGAAGTGGAGACTGGAGTTAATATCTGAAAGCATTGATTCTGTAGCATTCATCTCTTGAATATGGATGCTGTAGTCCTCAGCTTTTTTTCTGGACACTTTTGATGTTGTTGGGTTTGAGTCCACAGCAAAGACATCTGAAGAACTTCCTGAACTGCTGTCTGACCTGGACAAGAATGAGACGAGAGGAGCTGAGTGACTTCATGACATCCATTTAACCTCTGAAACTCATCAACCACAGTGGAATTTCTTTATAATAAACAGGAAAGAAAATGTGTTTTATGAGACTATAGTTGCTCTTTCAAAAGTAAATACTGATATTTTACTTTTCTTTCTTATATGTCTCTGTAGAGAGTGCAAATTTTTCCTATGGAGCAGGATCATAAAATTGCTGAACCTATTACTGAGGAATAATAATTAAAAAAAAGCTTGAGAAAGCTGGGCCTAAAAGTTTGAATTTCTGACAGTTGGAGTTTGAAAAGTTTTGAATCATTTGAATGTTCCGTTACAGGAAGGAAATGGAAGAATAGTAACAGATTAAACAACTGACTCTGACATTTCCCTATAAAAGTCATGGATTGCCAAAATAAGGGTGTACTCACACTAGCCAGTTTGAACCGTGCCCGAGTGCGTTTGACCACCAAAGCGCGGTTCGTTTGACTAGTGTGAGTGCTCCGAACCGTGCCCGGGCGCGGCTCGATTAGCCGGCCCTGGCCCGCTTGGAAGAGGTGGGCCAGAGCACGGTTCAGTTGGACTCGGGCGCGGTTCGCATGCAGTGTGAGCGCTAACCGTGCTAGAGCACGGAACAGGACGCGCGACGTCACGGTTTTGCGACGCTCCAAAACCAACATTGGCGGGGAAAGGGTCGCTTTGGTCTACGGCAGAGGTGCAATGCGAAACCTCCTCATACGAGCAGCACGATTACGTGAAAATGTTCGTGCCACAAAGGCGATAGATCTGTTTAACAACAGGCTGTGAGAGGGCTGTGGACCACCGTGGACCAAACGACTCAAAATTATCCACAAAGTAAACAGAGCGATGGACTCCATTGTGTTCAGTGAGAGCGCCGCTCTTTCTGTTTATCCCGAAACCGTTGCACCATAATGACGTAAGCGTGCTCCGGCACGAATGCTGAAACCCTATGTGAGTGCAGGCCAGAGGGGGAGGGGGAGGGGGAGGGGGAGGGGGAGGGAGTGGGGAGTGGGGAGTGGGGGAGTGGGGAGTGGGGAGGGGGGGAGTGGGGAGGGGGGGAGTGGGGGAGTGGGGGAGTGGGGAGGGGGGAGTGGGGAGGGGGGGAGTGGGGGAGTGGGGAGGGGGGGAGTGGGGAGGTGGGGAGGGGGGAGGGGGGAGGGGGGAGGGGGGAGGGGGGGAGTGGGGAGGGGGGGAGTGGGGAGTGGGGAGTGGGGAGTGGGGAGGGGGGACAATCGTACACCCTAAGAAAACAACTGTAATAGTCTTTCATATTCAGTTTTGAATGGAATATGGTGGTAAATTGAGTGATGTCTGACCTCATTATTGAAGACACAATAGACCAGGAAGATGAAGGTTCCCTGCTGGGAGTTCAAGATCAGGAAGAGGATCTCCAGCTCCTTCCTGTCATTAGTGAAGAAACCCAGAATCCAGGAGCAACCAAGAACCACAAACTGAGCCAGTGTTTTAAATACCATAATCCTGCAGAGAAAGAGAGAGAAAGATTTAATGTGTCTTTGTTGTCTATGTTTTTCTATTCTATAGTGTCAGAGCAACAAACAGTGCACATTACTTTGTTTGTTTCATCTGAGAAACTTCAGCATTCAGTTTGGTGAGAGTTAAACACAGACTGATGGCGATGCTGATGAAGAGAATCATGTTCAACTGCAGAAAAATAAGAAATTATCACATAATTTTTCTTGACTTCAACAGCCCATGAGAAATATGTCTGTAACTAGAACTCACTGCTAGTATGACACAAACAGGACCAAGAAAACTCCAGATTAAACCCTTATCCCTTTGAATCCAGCAACTGTTTAGAGGAAACATAATATAAGAACTGAATTAATAAATCTAAAAAAACTATTTCAGGTGTTGACTGTTGAAATACAGATATTAAAGTGTAAAAAATTACTAATGCATTTTTATCTTCTGGGTTATTTTTATACATACAGAATACAACTTACTTAGCTGTGAGCTGTCAATCATTAACATAAAATATTTACTTTAATAAATAAGCAATAAATCCAAAAATAACTCACTGTTCGCTGCCGTATCCTTCAGGAAGCAGCCCGACAGACACGCCCACCACAACCAGAGCAACCGTATATCCAATCACACACAGGAATCCACTGCTAAGCACCTCCCTCTTTTTGGAGCTGATCTGTGATAGGTTCTTCACACAGATGAAGAGCAGCACAGCTTCAATGAACATCCACACAAAGCCGGAGAGAAAGAGGAAGTGCAGCACACCTGATATCACGGCACACAACTCCTGGAGATCATGAGAGACGGTTATGATGATTCTCAGTGAGACTGTGCTGAGCTGTAGGGCTCCTTCATCAATCTCACCTGATGAGGGCGTATGAGGCTCAGGAACTGTTGTGTGAGCAGGAACAGAAGGTGAGCCAACAGCAGACTCACACAGATGTTGATTCGAGCCACATTATTCACTCCAGGACTCCACTGACAAAGGGCAAAGGTCAACAGGGCCAAACTGAAGAACACCAGCCCCACGATCACACACACCAAATTCAACAGCTCCAGCAATGAGTCGCTCTGAGAAAACATCCAAACTAAAATGTTTTAGACAAGTTAAGTGACACAATTGTCCAACATAACACAAATCTGCTTGGTTTGAAAGTGCCTTCTCTGTGAGCTGTGCTTCATACATCACTACAATAAACAATGTTTGCCTGCTAAATTTCACCGAAATTCGCTGATGTGACCGCTCCTTTACACAGAATATCACAGTCCTCAGAAATGGACATAAAAGGATCATCTCACACAGCAGATGACCTAAAGTTCGTCTACAATTGTCTTCAAAGCATTGCTTGAATAGCCATTTAATAGCTTTCAGGGCTGTAGAGGATGTTTTAAAGAGGGTTAATTTAGAGAACTTCTCTGAGGGTTTAGGAAGGGTTCTGACAGTAGGACGTAACAGTTTTCACTCCAGGAAGTTACGCCTGTTAATTAATCTGCTTAAAATCCCCATCTTGCAAAATATTATAGATAAAACAAATAGAAAATAGAAAAAAAAATATGTTTTATCAAATATAAGTAGCCGGGTGGTATTTGAACTTATAAGAAAGAGGAAAACTTATTCTTCCCTTTAAGAAAAGCGAGCCCTAATGATGACGAATCCAGTCGTGTGTCAAGTAAATAAATCCTTGATTTAATCGATGTTCTATGTGAGTAAATGTGATGATCATCATTTAATCTGCTGTAATAGGCTCTGTTCGTTTCATCCTGTGTATGTATGTAGCACTGAGGATGTCAAAAGGGACAAATAAAATTGCACCCCCTTTAAATTTTGAACTTGGTAAAGACTAGGGCTGGGTATCGTTCAAAAAATTTCGATACCAATACCGATACCGATACCTTGTTTTCGATACCGGTTCCTGAACGATACTTTTTTCGATACCAATTTTATGAAATCCATTTTAACAATATTACATAACACATTACCTCAAAAAAACTTTGGTTTTATTTTTTCAGTTTGACTCATGCTCCTTAGCCAGTGCACAAAGGAACAAATAACAATTTTTATATATATATATATATATATATATATATAAAGAACTCATGCTCACCAAAACTGAATTTATTTGATCAAAATTACTGTAAAACTTGTAACATTGTGAAATAGTATTACAATTTAAAATCTTATTTGAATATATTTCTAAATGTAATTTATTCCTGTGATTTTTCCTGAATTTTCAGAATCATTACTTCAGTGTCACATGATCCTTCAGAAATATGAAAACAGTTTGCTGCTTAATATTTTGGAACTATGATACATTTTTTCTTAGATGAATAAAAATTTCAAAAGAACAACATTTATTTGAAACAGAAATCTGTTGTAACATTACACATGTTTTAAGGTCATTTTTGATCACTTGAATGCATCCTTACTGAAAAAAATATATACTGACTAACCAACACATTTTCGAACGGCAGTGTACATTCAGTAGGTCATTATTGAAAAAATAAACACTGTCAGAGTGATCAACAAGGTATCTCTTCATTTACCAGTCGAAGACGGAGCAACTTTCTGCTCTTATGTTTACTCCGTGCACTGTCAAGGTCCTCATCATATCTATCGCGGTACCGGTCTTTGCAGCAAGTAGCAATTATTTTACCGCAAGTTCTGCATCGCGCGCTGTTGGCATCGAACCTGGAGAAATGTAGCCACACTTTTGATCGACTTAGGGTATTGTGTGTGTGCTCGCGTCTCATATGAGTATGTGCGCGGAGAGTTTGTGTGTGTGTGTTCGCGTCTCATTGAGTACGTGCGCGAGTTTGTGTGTGTGTGTGTGTGTGTGTGTGTGCTCGCGTCTCATGTGCGTGGACAGTTTGTGTGCGCGCGCGCGTCTCATATGAGTATGTGCGCGGAGAGTTCCGCACGTCTCGTGTGTGTAGAGTTTGCGTGTACGTGCGTGAGCGACTTTAGGTGTGTCGTTGTGCATTTTATTTGTATTTGTTTGAGTTAACCCCTTAGGTATCGAAATCTGGTACCGAACAACAAGTCATTTTTCGATACTCGATAGTATCGAGGCAATTCGGTCGGTACCTAAAAAGTATCGAACTCGGTACCCAGCCCTAGTAAAGACATTATTGTTACATTTATTTGTAATGGATTGCACAGTGTTCATCTCGGTTAAACTCATGTTCATCAGCAGGGGGCACCCAAGAGTTACACTATGCATCAGTAGCTGACTAACAGAATAGATGTAGCATTCAGTGTGATGAAGTAGCCTGGGTTTCCCAGTGATGAAGTGCAGTGTACATGCAAATAAAAGTGCTCTTTGTTTGACCTGTGTTTTTCATGTCTTTTGTACAGGTAAGCTGAGAATAATCTTTATAATGCCCAACATTATTTTATTTTTATAGAGCCGTAGTTCGTGCCTGAGACGTTAAGAAAAGTTTAATTTGACTGTGATTAAGAGTGTCATACGTAAAATGGTGGACGAGAGTGTTAACAACTCAAGAGAAAAAACTAGTAACTTTTAACGTGAGCAAAAAGGAGGAATAAATCCCTAAAAAGATATACTGTATACTCGAGATGTGAGTGCGAGACGAGGAATAATTAACCAAATAGGTGTGTACGAACATTGATTGTGTAGTGTGTAGTGACGAGTCTGGGCAGTCTGAGTTAAAGGGTTAGTTCACCCAAAAATGAAAATTCTGTCAGTATTACTCACCCTCATGTTGCTCCAACCCCGTAAGACCTTCGTTCATCTTCGGAACACAAATTAAGATTTTTTTTTATTAAATCTGATAGCTTGATCACTCCTCCATAGGCTTCTAAGGGACCGAAACTTGCTGGCCCAGAAAAGTTATTAAAGAGATCGTCCAAGTGACTACAGTGGCTCAATCTTAAGTTTATCAAGCGACGAGAATACTTTTTGTGCGCAAAAATAAACAAAAATAACGACTTTATTCCACTATTCATTTCCTTCTCTCTGGGCCTCCAGTGAGTTCGCGTAGTGTTTTAGCGCAGCGCGTCTGTGTTGTGCGTCACACGCATCACACACATGATCAGCGTCGGCCAATAGTGAGCCTACGTGGTGACGTGCAACACAGACGCGCTGCTCTAAAACATTACGCGAACTCACTGGAGGCCCAGAGAGAAGGAAATGAATAGTGGAATAAAGTCGTTATTTTTGTTTATTTTTGCGCACAAAAAGTATTCTCGTCGCTTTATAAACTTAAGATCGAGCCACTGTAGTCACTTGGACGATCTCTTTAATAACTTTTCTGGGCCAGCAAGTTTCGGTCCCTTAGAAGCCTATGGAGGAGTGATCAAGCTATCAGATTTAATCAAAAATATCTTAATTTGTGTTCCGAAGATGAACGAAAGTCTTACGGGGTTGGAGCAACATGAGGGTGAGTAATTACTGACAGAATTTAAATTTTTGGGTGAACTAACCCTTTAAGAAGGCACACGTGTCTGTGATTAGTCTACACATAGACATGTTAACCTCATTTAGCGTTACTTTGTCAGCCATTACATGTAAACGCGCATTCAGTATGTACTGTTAATAAGAACTCCAGTCAGATTCAGTGGTAAAATCCTTTTATTAATCATTTTGTGAGCTTATTATGAGCACAGTAACTGGTGATCGGTTGAAATCTAGTTCATTATATAGTCAGTTCATTAGCATATTTCATAGAAGATTAAAAACAATTAAAACAGTGATTAGAAAGAGTATTAAAATATATGTGCAGTTATCAATGCTAGAGTAATGTTAATTTATACTAAATAGCTATTTACATGGTTATGTGTATCGAGTTTATGACTCATTTGTATTTATGTTAAAGGAGTTTGTGATACTTTAATGACGTTATTCGTCAGACCTTTCCTTTACGCCATGTGAGAGCACATGTTCAGATCTATGTTATGCTATTTATGTATTTAGAGTATGTATTTCTTGAGAATTGAGTGTGGTATGAAGAGTAATGTGTCTAGTGTACCTGCTTAGACATTTGCACACATCAGACATGATTGTTTATGATAATCTGTTAAGGTATCACACAATAACAGGATAGAAGTAGCATTCAGTACGTGATGAAGTGCGGTGTACATGCAAAGAAAAGCGCTCCTTGTTTGACCTGTGTTTTTCATGTCTTTTGTACAGAAATAAATGTGTTGCCCTAGGAAGTGACATCGCATCCTTCTTAAAAGTGTAACATGTATAATGTGTATTTTGTGGTTAGAGTTCGAGATGATCGAAGATGTTTGATCGATGCACATGACAGGCATTACGAAGTCTCTATAAAAGAGTTCGGTAAGTCGTTAATGTAATGTGTATGTGCATAACAATAACAAATGTGAATGACGTGCGTAATATCATATGAGTGTTATATTTCATTTTCGTGTAATGGTGTTTGAATGCATGTGATGAAAATGCTGACAGTGGTTTTTGTATGTGTGTAAAGTGTATTGTTTAAGAAATATTGTTAGAAATTTACACTTTATAAGGCTTTACTTAATTTTCTGTGAGGATATTTTTGTGAACTATCCATTTTGAGTTTATAAACTTGGTTATATAATTATGGTGACCCCATGTGGGGAATTTGAGTAGTGTGATTGAGTGGTTGAGGTTGAGTGATACTAAATTATCACCTGTTATTTGTTGAATCATTCAGTTCACAGCATTGCAGATCTTAACAAAGAAAATTTAAACAATTGGTTGAATTAATAGAGAATAATAAAGCTAATCTAAAACGTGCTTCAATGTCAATTGATTTTGTTAACTGGCAACATAAAGATAAAACAAATATCTATACCATACAAATCAACTAGTCTGTGGATGACTAGTCCACCAAACTTCTGGTACACAGCGTCATAAATATTACCTGTCTGACATGTTCTCTCACATCTGATGGGCGGCTGGTTTGCAAGATGAGAGCAAATGTGGACAGATGAACACAGGAACACACAGTGTAGCTGCTGTTGGTCTCTAAAACAGAACAACCATCTACAATCCACTCGCTGATATTCCAGTACACACAGGACAGGGAACCGTTGGGGTCAAACTCCTGCAAAAAAAAAAAAAAAAAAAAAATTCAGAAAACGTCCTAGGATTTTTGTCAAGTATCACCGTTTGCTCAGTAATTAACCTCTGCATGGGTACACAAACAATTATGAATTCAAAAGTAAAATTGCACAAAATATTTAAGCTAGATTAGGTAGAAATTGCTTCTTAAGATAGCTGCACTTTCACAACACCTGCTCCCTATAAGTTATCCGTATAATTCAAGTTATTGCTGTGTTGAATAAAACGGAAGAGCAGAACTAGACAATTAAAATAACAAAAAAAGAAATATGCATTTACATCAAGTTTCATTCTATTTAGTCTAAAAAGTCTATGAAAGTCTCTCACTCTGATGTGTTTGAGGGTGAAGTTGACTGGTTTGGTGAGTTTAGTGTTGGTGGTTTTGGGAAGAGTAGCTGAGATCACAGTGGACATCATGGTTTTAATCGTGTCATTTGATGTGTTGAAGAAGTCTGGCTTCAGTAGATTCTCCATTGTGTTATAACTCATGAAAGCCACAGCAGCTGATTTTGTGTAAGATAAAAATGTAAATTTGGTTTAGTGGTAGAATGAATGTTAAAACTGGAGTTAATTAATTTCATTTGCAGAAACCTACAGTGTAATTTAGACACGTACTGTATATCAAAAATCAACACATGAATCTTAATAATGGTAGCAATAAAACAAATTCAGCTGTATAATTTATTAATGCTGCAGTGCATGCTGGGAGTTTTGTACCATGCTGACAACCAGCATGCATTGCGAAATAAAACTTTTGATTGTCACTATTGTTGAAATTCGTGTGCTGATTGTTGATGTCCGTGTGTCTAAATAATACAGGAGTTCAAAATGTTTTATGCACGGTATGATTTCAATATCCTTCAAAATAACTGATTATTGAAACATTGCTGGATCCCATGCTGCAGAATCACAGAGATACTCTGATCAATAAATATAAATTTAAAATACCCATAAAATCAAAGATTAGACATTAGATGATTAGCCTATGGCATTGTCACAACAGCCAAAAATACATGATCAACCTCCTCTTGGCTTTCTCTTGCCATAACAAATGTGATTTACAAACACGTGTCTCAACAGACAGAGAAAAACTAATGTTAAAGAGTCAAGAGCTCAACTAAAGCAAATACTGATCACCATAATGGATCACCATAATACAACTTTATTATTTTCAATAAAACATCAACATCTAAACCTCTGTTCATTCTCAACAAGAACTTTTGTACATGTATGAAATAAATAATCGTAAACTGGTTTCACACTCAGTGTGGCTGGAAGTCAGTTGTAGTTCTTGTTTCTCTTTTTTTCTGTTCTTGTTTCTCTGTCCTTCAGTGATTCTGCTGATCAGGTGTTCATCAGTGTCTCAATTCAATCATTTGTTTTCATTTACTCTGTCAAGTGGACTATATTGGTGAATATTATATTAGTTAAATTCCTGTGGGCTACTTTCTCGAAAATTGCAAATATTTCCTAGAATGCATTGTTTTCTACGGTATATTATTGTTTTAGTGGAAAAAAGTGTGTTATTGCCAGAATTTGGCAGATGTTTTACAGCAAGATTTAACAGTGTGCAACACTGGAAACTGCAGTAATCATGTGTCTAAATTAACACACTATCACTGCAATACTGAAAGCTGCAGTGAACCATACAAGAACCTGCCGCAATTCTATTAAATTTCCACACATGAAGTGCAGTATTTTAAACAGTGTCCTTACTAACAGTTAATGCATTTACACACTACTGAAGTTACTGACGCCGCCACACGTGCACAGGCAGTTATCCGGGAACGTGATCTGATGGGCGAGATCCAGAAATGTTCCTAAATGTTCCTTGAGAGGGCGTTCTCCCTGCTCAAGGCACAGTTTAACTTCAGCAGGGGTGAAAATGGAACAATTAGAGAATTATTAGATGTTGAAGATTTGAGTATAAACAGAGGTTTAGATGTTGTAGATGATTTGTTGAAAATGTTTCCGCTTTTGATTTAATTGGCCTTTTAACCCTTGACTCTTTAACATTATTTTATGTTTTTGACAGTGTGTTTATAAGACACATCCATTATCATGAAAATGTGATCAGGTGGTTTGGATAGTTATTGATCACCATCTAGTGACCTGAATTACTGATCTCATCATCCAGTGTCTAAACATTGATCATATGTGTTATTAATTTTATATTTTGCATGTTTCTGGATTTGTCCATGTCCAGTGCCTGCTGGGAAACTTCCCACTAAAAACTTTATAAGAATGTTAGGGGACAATGTTTTTTTTAATTCCTTCATTAAACCCAATATGTTCATCAGTGATTGTATAACAAGTGCAGGCAACCGTTTGTTAATGTGGTCAGTTAATTTAAAGTGTACAGTAGGTCTGCTCACTGTCAGTAATTGTGGTGAATGTCAGGTTTTTTTTATTAAATACGTTTTACATACTTGTTCCGTTGTTACTCTTTGCAATCCCAACGAGATCAATGTCCAAAGATGCATTTTTTGTGCCCAGCTGAGGGATTTGGTCGGAAGTGAATTTTGGTCCAATCATGAAGATTTGTACCTCTAAAGAAAATAATGTGAATGAATCTGAACTCTTGTGTCTCCTTTTATTTACTTTACATTTAACATAGCAAGAAATGCATGAGGAACTATCTGCAAAAAGCCAGATTCTGCACCTTAACCCAAAAAGGGATTACTAATAATATACAAATAAATCAAATTCTATATTAAAATGATTGATTCCTTGATTAGTTCACAAACCCTCTAGAGCATATTTAGTATGAAAATTGTGTGTAGTCTAGATACTGTTGCGTCTTCACTTACCTACGGTGTCAAGAGTAAAACTGACGCTGTCATTTGTGTCCGTTGGCTTCACCAGTAAAGATATGAGCTTCTCACTGGCTTTTAATACACGGTTTCCAAATGTCACTAGTTCCGTTGAGTCAGCTGATTGAATCTCTGAAGTGTTAAGAGCCACATCCAAAATTGTAGTCACAACCTAATTTGTTATGATACAAAAACACTTATGAATTAATATCAATACTTCCAGACAAGTAGCATTAAATGTTCTGTTATCATAAATTACTGATATTTGGTTATTTTATGATTTCTCTCTTTAAAGCTTACATCCAAAGGGAGCACTTGAGCTGTAATGTTCTCTATGTTGTCAAGAAGATTTTGAAAACATCCTGCAGAAGTCTGACTCTGAAATCACAATTGAGCTTTATAAATAAAACTGAAAGACTCTTTGCACTTGGAAAATTAAAAATTCAGCTTACCTTGCATTGATCTGGCAGAATGTTATCCAGAACTGCAATGAGGGAATTCATCATTAAAACATGAATACAGTAAAATCAAACACCACATTCCAGTCTACATATGCTCACCTGTAGTAGTTGGACTGGGTGTGGTCGGGGTGATGTTATTCTCACAGAAGCAGGAGGAGAAAGTGCGACTAGAGCATGCACAGGTGTCCTTGTTACCAATACATTCACAGTTACCACTCATACATTCATACTGATATTGGTTTTCATATCTATATGTCCGGTAGTAGAAACGATGCATTCTTGTGTTGCAGTACATGCGGTACTGAGCACCAGTGCAGATGTACGTGTCATTATAAAGCCCACAGTCATAGACTGGAGTTACTGCTACAGGGATGATCATGCTATTGATTTGATTAGTACAGAAGCAGGAGGATGAAGAACTAGAGGAACATGTACAGGTGTCCTTATTACCAATGCAGTCACAGTAATCACCCAAACAGTGGTAATGGTTTATATTATAATGGAAATCATGTACACTTGTGTTGCAGTACATGTGATACTGAGCACCAGTGCAGATGTATGAGGTGTCGTTGTAAAGCACACAGTCATAGACTGGAGTAACTTCTGTAGTGAGAGCAATGATATTACCGTAAGTCTCACAGAAGCAGGAGGAGAAAGTGCTACTATAGCATGTACAGGTGTCATTATTACCAACACAGTTACTGTTATTACTTCTACAACGGTGCTCATTTTGGTTGTAATAGAAATCTTGCACCGTTGTGTTGCAGTACATGCGGTACTGAGCACCAGTGCAGACGTACGTGTCTCTATAAAGCACACAGTCATAGACTGGAGGAACTGCTGTAGTGAGAGCAATGATATTACCGTAAGTCTCACAGAAGCAGGAGGACAAAGTGTTACTAGAGCATGTACAGGTGTCCTTGTTACCAATACAGTTACAACCATTACTCCTTGAGCGCCTCTTTCTAAAGTCAAATAAACCACGTGTATTTGTGTTGATGATACCATTGCAGCATTGGTACTGGTCTTGGTTTTGATATCTCTGGTATGAGAAATCATGCATTGTTGTGTTGCAGTACATGCGGTACTGAGCACCAGTGCAGATGTATGTGTCTTTATAAAGCTCACAGTCAGGGTCTGTGACTGGACTAACTGATGTAGGGTTAGTGATGTTATTGATGTAAGTCTCACAGAAGCAGGAGGACAAAATGCTATAGTCACAAATACAGGTGTCCTTATCACCACGACAGTAACAATCATCGCTCATGCATTCGTACTGATATTGGTTTTGGTATCTATATCTCTGGTAGTTGAAACTGTGCATTCTTGTGTTGCAGTACATGCGGTACTGAGCACCAGTGCAGATGTACGTGTCATTATAAAGCCCACAGTCATAGACTGGAATAACTGCTGCAGGGATGCTATTGCTATGATTAGTACAGAAGCAGGAGGATGAAGAACTAGAGGAACATGTACAAGTGTCTCTATTTCCACGACAGTCACAGATATTGCTCGTACAGCGGTGCTCGTTTCTATTGTAATAGAAATCATGTACACTTGTGTTGCAGTACATGTGATACTGAGCACCAGTGCAGATGTATGATGTGTCATTATAAAGCACACAGTCATAGACTGGACTAACTGTAGGGATGGTGTTGCTATAGCCGTAAGTCTCACAGAAGCAGGAGGACAAAGTGCTACTATAGCATGTGCAGATGTCCTTATTACCAAAACAGATACAGTCATTACTCGAGCATTGGTATTGGTTTTGGCTTTGGTATCTCTGGTAGTAGAAACGATGCATTGTTGTGTTGCAGTGCATGCGGTACTGAGCACCAGTGCAGATGTACGTGTCATGATCAAGATCACAGTCCAAAACTGGAGAAACTGCGGCTCTTGATTTAGCGGCAGTGGTGGATATTAAACCTGAGGATGAGAATATCTTCAGCAGGTTTTGCACATTTATTTTGAAACACATGAAACAATGGAAAAGCAAATCTGCAGGCTCTCTACTCTGTTCATTTTTATGATAGTTATATCAAAAAAATATTGTGATAGATATATTGTAATCATCCTTTAAAATGTATAAAATATTTTCCAAAATGCTACATTTAACTTATTAGAGTGACAACCCCAATTCTAAACCCAAATTAATCCCTAAAAAAAAAAAAAAAAGAAAGAAAATCACAAATTCTGTAGTTTCTCCCAACAGCCCAAAACACTGTGAGTCTTAGGAATGCAGATTAACTGTGTATTAGTTACATAGACAACTGCGTATTTGACAATGACTAAACATAGAGAAATGTATGTAATCAATAGTATAAAAAATGTAATAGAGTTCACAGGGTCGAGAGTTTGAAGCAAACACCACTGGCTTACACTTACACAGGATTAAAGTGATGATAGTCAACAGTGACCGTACAACACCTGGCATGAAAAAAAGAGGACAAACATCAGCACAATGCCATGAGAATTGTTTTCTTATAAGAAATCTTGTGTCTTTTTATTTTTAGACTACAAACAACTAAATTAATTAAAATCAGATGTTTTCTGTCTCTCTGAACAAAACCAAACACACTAAAATCCAACTTTTTCTTAACCTCAGACAGATTGAGGTTTCACACCATGTACTCATATAAACTGTCAGTCACAGGTCTGGTTTGAATACGCAAATACATAAGAGCCTATGCATTTGATTTTTTTTTTCAGTGATGGGTATTAAGCTTTTAACAATTAATTTAATACAGAAGCAATGTGTAGTTTCTCATTTCTTAAACAACCATGTCAGGTGATGCACCCCGTGTTGCACCAAAGTTGCTGAAATCACCAGAATGGTGTTAAGAATAGAGTGGAAAGAGGGAAATCCTAGGGTGTCACACTAAATTGAACACTGAAAAAGTGGTAACCAAGGATCTGTTTCTAATGTATCTAACACAGGTTGATGTAGTGAGATTAAACTACAGTTTTTACTTGCATAAAATGTAGATGTTACCACATAAGGGTCCCTAAAGGGACCTTTGCTAAAAAAAAAAAAAAAAAAAAAAAAAAAGTCAAACCAGAAAAGTTGTGAAACCAAAAATGTTGTCAAACCAAATTTGATGCTTCACATGGTCAATTACTCTGTGTGGCGAAAAGCTAATATATTTTAGTATTAAATTAAGATAGTAAAGGTAATTTAGTCTCAGTATATGGAACCATTCAAGAGCGAAGTAGCTGATTATACACTGTAAAATCGAATTAGTTAGACTTACTTAATAATTGAAACTTTGGTTTTCATGCTAAAAGTTCATAATAAAACATTTAATCTACTTTTTTTTTCAAAAAAATAAAAAATTATAAAATATTATTATCCTCTAAAAAGTATAATATTCATATTATCCTCTAAAATATAATATTATCTTTTTTATTGCCTTTTTTTATTACATCACATATTTTAGTAGTTATCATAAATTAGGTATCATTTGAAAGCTTACGATCTCAGAATTCATCCTGTAAAAACTGTTTTGAAATTGGACATTGTGTTACCATAGAAACGGTACTCTAAATCATTTTATCAGGCTCCTCCCCTTTTGGGCGTCGTCATGTTTCATAATTTATGATCAAAATATTTTCTAATCTTGACAAAACACATATTGACAGAAAGGTCTGAGTCTCAAGGTTCCATATTTTGTGACAGAAGTGATATTTGGACAGAAATGTATTAATTTGTTATGGTAGAATGCATACAGTTAAATTCAATGGAATTCAATGACACCCGGTGGCTATTTTTGGTAATACGCCTAAACAAAATCTCATGGGAACTTCAATTTTTGTGATATCAACTTCAAATTTGGAACACAACTTGGTTAGATATATGGCTTTGATTTTATAGTAATTTTTTTGTAAAACATATTTTGTAAAATATATATTTTATATAAAAGAAAAATATTAAATAAATTATATTTGATTTAATGTAAATTTAAACTTCCATAACTTTTTTATACTTTAATTTTTTGAAGTGCTTTCACTTCAGTAATAATCTGTATTTTTTTCCCTTTAAAGGTCCCGTTCTATGTGATCCCATGTTTCAAACTTTAGTTAGTGTGTAATGTTGTTGTTAGAGTATAAATAATATCTGTAAAATTATAAAGCTCAAAGTTCAATGCCAAGCGAGATATTTTATTTAACAGAAGTTGACTACAAAAAACGGCTGGATTGGACTACACCCCTCTACATCCTGCTTTAGTGACATCACCAGAACCGTGTTTAGACTAAACTCCGCCCACAGGAACACAGGCGTATTGATGGCGAAATGTCAACAGACGTGGTCGATGTTAATCTATAATCGGATACCGTTTATCTATAATCGGTGACACAGCGCGAGTTTATCTGGACACTTGCCAAAACTCGTTATGAAATCAATGACGCTGTTACACTGCACAACGAAGCTCTTACTGTATTTATATACCTCATGTTTGCATTGGTGAAATCATTAGTGAGAGTGCAGAAACTGGGTTGCAATGATAAGATCTTTCACGCGATCAACAGACTGTCATCTGCTCAATGCTCATAACTGCAACCTTTTATGTGATGGGAATAGATCTAAAAACTTCTCACGATTCGTTAATCCAGATAGCTGTAATAGTAAAAACGTATAATAGCTGTAATAGTAAACAGATATTTCATATGCAAGCATGTCAGCCAATCACAGCAGAGGGCGTTTACACTGAAGTCTCACAGCAGACACGCCCCTTCAAACAGAGTGTTCAAACCAGGGAATGAAATCAGGCTAGGAAATATGCCTTTTATTTCTAAATTATAAAAAAAATTTGATCTAAAAAACATACTAACATTATAAGGGCACCCCTGGAAACATTATTAAATAATAAAAATAATCCATGGAATGGGACCTTTAAAACAAGACCAAACTTGGGTCTATACTCTAAAGCATTCTTGAATTACAACCATTTAAGCTTGAATAGTGCATTTTAATGTCCATTCTCAAAAAGGGGGGTGACAGCTAAGGGGTTAAAAGTGTGTGCGTTGACTTTTTGTGATAAACGCCAGAAACGCCTGTTATGATGTAGATTTTTTGAGGTGCGCTCTTGTCATAAATTCATCTATTACTGTTCCTGCATAAATTGTAACAAAAAACAGTGCTGAAATATCTATTAAGGAGTCTTAGACATTTCCAACGATATATAGTTTGTCATGATTAAATTAGGATTTAATTGTAATATAGTGAAGTAAACTTAGGTGTCCCGTCCTTTTTTGCAGTGAAATAGGAATGTGTTGTACTGACAAATGCTTAGTTAGTATAGTTCACTTACACAAGAGTTATAGTAGCTAAAAAATAAATTAGGGTACTTGATAATTTACTTTAGATTTACTCTTGACTTAGCTATCATTGTATCATTGTGTTTTGCATGCTGAATGTTGAAGTCTGTGTGTGACTCAAGCTTGGTCAAATGCAAGATATTGTCACAAATATAGAGGGATTATATCAACCCAATTAAAAGTTTCACAACGTGTTTATGACATGAGTTGTTCAAAGCCTTTGTAAGGATGCTGATTGTTAGGAGGCAGACTGAGATGGCAAACAGGAACATGGTTTGTGTAACATTAGCAACACATTACAGGCTGTTTGATAATGTAGTTAGGTAAAAGGCTGATCATATTAATTACCGTTATGAGCCCGACGCTGTAGAGAGTGATACATGAAACACATTCTGATACATCGACTTGTAGACGAGCCTGTATAATTCACTCTTTCACTTCTTCTGAATCACTTTCTGGTTCAAATATACAGTTACATTTACAATTACATTCTTATTAACACCTGAAAGAATAACCAGACTGGGATGAATATTTATTAAACAAATAAATTGTGGTTCTGCTTGTGTGTTGTATTAACTTTCAATAAAAAAAAAGACAAGCAAAAATCACAGTTCATACTTTCACAGCATAACAGAGATCGGTGCTCTTATAAAACCTGACATAAAAAATTGAAATATAATTATGGAGTTATTTTATACATTTATTATTATTTTAATTATAATAATTAAAAAAAAAAAAATAAAGCAAATGAAAATGTATTGCAGTGAATTGAAATTCATAAATCAACAGTTTTTCTCATACATGTTTTTCAGGCAGTGAACCAACCTTTAAATGCTAAAAATGGACAAAATACTCACCTTTTTGAAGAGAGGACGTCATTGTCAATTCTGACAGTCCGATGTGTTTCTCTTTATCCAAAAGAGTTTCCTTTGCAGTTGGAGAAAAACAAATTAGTTTTGACACTGACGCATATTCCTGCTGTTTGTTTCCCCTTTGTGTCAAACATACCAAATCTGCTCTGCATTTATGAATTTAAATGTTATAAAGAGATTATATAATTTGTTGTCAAAGAATAATTCAATAAAGGCATGAAAGGATTCTCAGATTTCAAATGTTTTCAGGGTAATTAAAAACTGTATTGAAATTATGTAAATCATAGTAAGCCTAAACAGGGGACATAAATTATACATGAATCATCAAACATGCAGTTTCCAAAAACATAAACCTGATATTGTGAAATTCATAAAGATTTCGCTCTAAATGCTGTAAATGGCTTAAGAGTGCCTTGTCAATTTACTCCACTAAAATTCCACTCAAATTACGTCAAATCACGTCCATGATCACACATCAACACATGCCACAGTGTGTTTGATTTAAAGAGACTGATGAGAATCGTTATGAACAGAAAGATCTTACCTGAAATAAGCTTATATACAGTGATCCTTACCCGACACAACTGACTGAAGAGGATATTTGTGTGTTTACAGTAGATGTGATGTTTATAGAGAAGTTATCAGTCCATCAAGCTGATGAGGAAATATGAACCCAAGTCTGTTGTTTCCTCTTCAAATTCAAATTCAAATTCAAATACAAATACCTACAAATAGCTTACATGTCCAGTTTCTATACAATGCATTTTCTGTGACCTTCTATACAGTAGCTTCTTAATGCTAATTCAATATCAGGATTGTATCAGTTGCAGCTGTAAGAATTGAGAAATTAGGAAAAGCCGGACAGTCTGATTGACGAGCGACCAGACCCTGAGAGGACAAAAGGACCTCTCTGGAAATTATCATTTAAACTCACCATTTGTGAGGCAAAGTCTCACCTCAGAACACATCTCTCCCCCTCTTCCTCACTCCCGCTCTCACATGCTGAGACCACATGTAAATCACCCAAGAAAATGTATAGTTTAATGTGAATGATTATCTCAGAGTATTTTTCATGTTTGGTATCATTTAAAATGTCTCGGTGCGACTGGTACAAATGTCTCATTTCCAAATAAGTAAAACAAAAGGTAATACGATTTTTAAGAGTTTATGGATAACTGGCACATAAGGAGGAGTTGGCCTCTAGACAAATGGTCTCCCTACGCCCCCAAAAGGTTTAACCTCTGAATGCAAATTTCTTTTGTAAGTACATGTTTCCATGTGAAAGGTTTGTCTATATAATGAAATGTAGCGGGAAATTCTGGGCCTTTTCTGTATTTCAGATTGGCCCGTGAGGCTGAGAGTGAAAGCTCTTAGCCTCATGTATTTCTTAATGTTGGGTTTGCATCTTCTCTCTATTCCAGAGCATTTGATGTTTTGTATCGATTATCTTTGAATTGATTATGAAATTGGCATGATACAGTAACCTGACATAATAAATTGTTACATTTGATTATTCTAACTGACTTTGACATTATTTTCATTGAAGAGTTAAACGGAATAGTCAAACATTCGTTCATGTTTTAATGATGCCCAGATATCATTAAAACCTTTTCATTTATGGAGTCAGATGAAATAACGAGAGAATACATATTCAAATGTATTGCATTTAATCAAAAAATACTTTGCCTCTAGAAAGGACAGTAACACGTTAAGACCTTCCGCGCTGATCGGATGCCGGTTTTGGGCCAATCGAGCGTGAGCTTACACAGCAACTGGTAATTGATCATTCGTTTTTTAATTTTTCATAACGACGCAACCCTTCATGACTAATCCCAACATTCCCTTCTTAACTTCCTCATTAATATGGACATTTCAAGTCTCATTCATCCCTCAGACTCTGATTATTGACTCGCGTTGTAAAAATAAAAGAAAATGTGGATATCAAATTGAGAATCAGAAATAACTTTATTGCCAAGTATGTTTACACACACACACACACACACACACACACACACACACACACACACACACACACACAGTGAGTTTGTCTTGGTGACAGAAGCTTCCAGTGCAGAAGGAAAGTACAGAGATATGTAGGAATTAAACAATAGAAGTTAAATATAACACAATAATAATATTATGAAGAAAACTATTTAAATAATGCAATATAATACAGTAAAAGATTTATAGAAATATATATATAATAGTTTTGTGAATGTACAGATATGTTATTTACAGGTGTACAGTTTAAGATGTTATTTTTTAGGCAAATTGGTGCCCATGTCAAATTGCAGCTTCGACTACGACGGTCAAGGAAGAAAGTGACATCACCTGCAAAGCCGAACTGGACGCAGCTCAGTGACCCTGTGATCAGGGACCAATTCTGAGTGGACTCTGTAACAATATTAGCTCAAAGGGGAAATATGAATAATAATCCATAATTACCAATTATGATTAATTATTAATATTTGGGTCAGTTAATTAGATTAACTTTGAGGTAAGCCAAAATTAATATTACACTCAATTAATCAGTTCCGACGAACTCTTTGATTATTCATTTATTCTAAGAAAAGTATATCTTTCATGGTCACTGAAAAATAATTATTCCTTAGCCTGTACAGTGCTTAGAGCATGTAACAAGATCAAGATCGTAAAAGGGACTTTGTATGCAAACAGAGGATCAGAAACCAAATGCATAATTGTGCACAAGTTTTATTAACTAAATCACAAACATAACTAAACTAAACAAACAAACATACATTTGTCCATACATACATGCATAGGGGTAAGGTGGTGATTGTTATGGAACCGGAAGCAGGTAATAGAACTATGGAAAAGATCTATTTCAGTATGAAAAGAACCATCAGCTGATCATTTTCAGAGCACCTCATTAAATTGATACTTGCATGGATACAATTCTTGAAGTGGTTGAAAATTGAGTTCGTTGGTGGGTCCGTGAGGGTCAAAAGTCATGGTGCAAGTTGCCATCTTGTGGTTCCGACGCTGTTGTGGGTCGGAGCTCGCATGGTGGCTTCGAGCACATGGCTGTTGTGAGTCGAAGCCTGCTGCCCTGGCCTGCTGAGGGCACGCTGGACTGTGCGGCATCCTTTAGTGCCGAGAAGGCAAGGAGTTGATCGTTGCCAATTCAATGATGGTTAAGTTGCAGTTTTTCTGGATTGAAGAAGAGGCAGTCTGTCTCCCTTTGGGGAGCATGAAAACATGGCAGGCAGTGCTCCGGCCTGCTGGGCCCAGGGCCCAGGGGCCCAGTGAGGGGGGAGGGGTTTTCCCCCAGTATCAGCAGAAGCAGTGTTGTAGCTGGATGAGACAAGCTAAGAGAGCGAAGGGCTAGCGGAGAGGCCTTTTAAAGCCTGGTAAAGGTAACACCTTGAAGGGCTGGCACAACCAATGAGAAGGGTGGAATTTCAGGCGGGAGTTTCCTCTGTGGGGAAGATTTATGATGCTATGTTCTAAGCATGCTCATTTGCAATGGCACGCTGGGTTGGTTCTTAAAGATGAAACTAAGAAAGATTCTTGTAATACAAATATGTTGCACAGCTATTGGCATATCATGTACATAATCATTTCGATCTTTGAAGTACCAATTTATAGAGACCAAACATGTGGGTTATATAATAAGATATATAGTATCAAAGAGATAATAGTATTAACAGATAATAGTATTAAAAGACACCACACAAGACAATAAACTCACTAAATGTTCTGGAATGCATGTTAATTTCAGGTTAATCAGTTCATCGATAAATTAATGCAGGACAGTCTGTATTAAGGATTGTTTCTGTCTTTCCATTGTCTCTCTTTTAAGCATGGTACCCATTCTTTAACACTCATAAAACCTTATCTGATCGTGGTCATGACAACTAGGACCGTCTTGCCCAGTTTGGGGGATGGGACCACAGTGAAGTTTGAAGAATTTTATGGTACATATACCAAACAATTGTGTCTGATCTGGTCTGTCGTTACAACTCTTTTAATCTTTTGATTATTTTAATTTCTTCTATGTAAAGCACTTTGAATTACCATTGTGTATGAAATGTGCTATATTATATATATATATATATATATATATATATATATATATATATATATATATATATATAAACTTGCCTTTCCTTGCCCTTACCAACAGGTTTGCGGCTCTCGTGAGCTCAGATGTTGATGAAGAAGAAACACATCGTGTTGCACACAAGTGTGCCACTTTGCCTGCCTTCCCGACACCAAACCCAACCATAGATCTCGGATGAGTGCCTAGACCTGGTTCAAGAGCTGAAACAGATGAAACACGTCAACTTTGAGCGCTATTGTGAACTAAATGGAGAAGTTAGACACAGGATAAAAGTAAAGTGAAAAGCATTTTGGAATAGCGTTGCAGACGATCTTGAAGGTGCAGCATTGAGACAAAAATACTGGGTTCTCTATCAGACTCTCGAGAGGCTGAGTGGACAGTCTAAAGGCTGATTTATACTTCTGCGTCGGACCTACGCCGGAGCCTCTACGCTGTAGGCAACACGTTGGTTTTCATTTATACTTCTACGTTGTTGTCCGCGTTGATGCGCAATTACACTTGCAGAGGGAGTATGTGAAACCCGAGGGAGCGGTCCTAGCAGACCAATCACAGTGCTTGCGTCCGCGTAGAGTTGACGCGTTGTTACATTTTTGAAGAGGTGCACTTCAGGGTACGCCGAAGGGGACACGCGCTACACACAGCCTACAACGTAGCTACGGCGTGAGTTCGACGCAGAAGTATAAATTGGGCTTAAGTCGTCCATTGACAACATCAAGAAGGCGGATGACTCATTTATCAGATCAAAGGATAAGTGCCTGCAGTGGCGGGAGCACTTTCAGCAGCTCCTTAATCATGATCGGCCACAGAGCCGCCACCTGTCGAGCCACCTGCAGTGCCGATGCTTGACGATGGGCAGATGAGGTGCGAGCTGCCGTATGATCATTGAAGGTTCAGCTTGGACCGCATGGTGGCCAAAGCAATTAAGGCCAGTGGAGAAGTTATACAAGGCCGGATCCACGTCTTCAAGAAGTTAATCTGGCGATCGAATGAATCCCATCGACTTGGAAGAAAGCCGTGATCGTCTTCAAGAAAGGTGACAGCCATGAATATAAGCAGACATCAGGAGCAGACGAGTCCTCTCGATTCCATCCTCTCAGAGGCTATTGAGACCAGATCGTCCCTATCCACCAGCTGATGGAGGAGCGAATCCGTTGTCAAGTGTGTGGTCATCGTCTTCTTGACTTCCTAGCAGCAACTCGACAAGTTTTTCGTCCATTCTGGTGTCTAGCAAGGTGACGTCACCTCCCCGCTTTTGTTCAATACATTGATCGATGCGATCATGAGGAAGGTCTTCGAAAACAAGCGGGAGTCCAGTATGGCATTGACGGCTGCGTGACTGACCTATGTTTGCTGACGACAGCGACATCCTGGCCGATACGGAGGCCACTGACACTCTCCATGACGTTGCCTGTTTCGCCAAGCCGTTTGGACAAAAAATCGACATCGATAAGACCAAAGTTATGAGGATCGACAGCTCACCAGTGTCAGTCCACCTCAAGGGAATTCAAATTGAACAAGTACCAAACTTCAAGTACCTAGGTTCTCTGGTCCATGATAAGATGATCACCTAAACTGCTGAAGTTCTTAGCCGAATCAGCCAGGCAACAGCGGTTTTCGCCTCATTGAATTGGTGTTTGTGGAAAAAGTCCAACATCACTACTGCGACTAAGATACGACTCTTCAGAACCCTGTTTTTTCCTATAGTGTTATATAGATCAGTAACCATGGCCGTCCTTAAGTCGGAACTTATCTAGCTCGAGGTCTTCCAAATGCAAAGCCTCTTACAAATCCTCAGCGTCTCCCGGCTGGACCGACTCCGGAACGATGTATCTGAAAAGAGTGTGGCGACCATCCTACAGTGGAAGAGGCCATCCAGAAGCAACGTCTGAATTGGTTTGGACACGTCTTAGTAGAGCGCAACTTCTTCAGCATTGCTACATCTGAACACCAACTTTAGTTAATGTAGAAACACAATCCACTCCTCTTGTTTTCCCCGTTTCCTCTGTGATGTGATCCGCTCTGAACAGCTGGAAGTCAGGCAGATGTTAAACTGAGCTTCACTCAGCCAGGTTTCAGTGAAGCACACTGCAGCAGAGTTAAGTCCTTGAAAAGTCCTTAATGCAGGTGAAAAGAAGTTTGTCAGGCTTGTTAGGAAGGGATCTGAGATTATCAAGATGAATGCTTTGGAGCGTGGTTCGGAACCTGCATTCGCGGAGCTTAACCAACGCGCCGGCTTGTTTTCCCAGTCTGTGTCTGACTGCGCATTTGAACAGCACTGCTGCCCCTTCAACTAGAAATGTCCAACAAAACGTCTGAATAGTCAAAAACTAGAAAAATATTGTCTGGTATGTGTTGCGTAATGTTAAGGAGTTTTGTATCTGGTAAAACTAATAGAAAAAGAATGACTAAACACAGAACAAACAAACAAAAACAACAGAAGAATTGGAGAGCACCACAACGAGGCCGCCATTCACAGCACCGTCTTGTATGCAACAAATATACAGTTCTCGGGGTTGTTTATGTTACATTTTAAAAACTGAAATGCCGTGGAAGATGGCTTAATTTAGTATTTCATATTCAAACTAGGATATTCCTCTTAAATCATTATGGAGCTTTTTTTATTTATTTTGTGCAACATGACAAAAAATAAATTATATCATTGTTTATCTCTGTCAGCGGACAGCAGGGTAACTCAGTTCTCAAAGGTTTATTTGCAGGTGGAAGAGATCGAGGGGAATAAACAGGTAAGTGTTCTGAATGATGGCATGTTGAATAAATTTAGCTTGATGGTAGTTGCCTCTTTATGCTTGCAGGTGCTGGGATCGCGCTGGCGGATGAAGAGCGGAAGATCTGGAGTGAAGATGAAGGACGTAGAAGGTGAGGATTCTCAAACGTAAGATGATCAGGTAAGGAGCCAGTGAAGTTAAGACGTAGTGATCAACAAGACCAGATGATTGTGAAGTGAGGCGTGACTGCTGATATACAGTGCTGAAGAGTGATGACGAGGGTGACGAGAGTGTGTGCAGATGGAGGAGTGTGTGCAGGTGATGGAGGAGTGTGTGCAGGTGATGGAGGAGTGTGTGAGGGTGATGGAGGAGTGTGTGCAGGTGATGGAGGAGTGTGTGCAGGTGATGGAGGAGTGTGTGCAGGTGATGGAGGAGTGTGTGAGGGTGATGGAGGAGTGTGTGCAGGTAATGGAGGAGTGTGTACAGGTGATGGAGGAGTGTGTACAGGTGGTGGAGGAGTGTGTGCAGGTGATGAGGAGTGTGTGCAGGTGATGAGGAGTGTGTGCAGGTGATGGAGGAGTGTGTGCAGGTGATGGAGAAGTGTGTGCAGGTGATGAGGAGTGTGTGCAGGTGATGGAGGAGTGTGTACAGGTGGTGGAGGAGTGTGTGCAGGTGATGAGGAGTGTGTGCGGGTGATGAGGAGTGTGTGCAGGTGGTGGAGGAGTGTGTGCAGGTGATGAGGAGTGTGTGCAGGTGATGAGGAGTGTGTGCGGGTGATGGAGGAGTGTGTGCGGGTGATGGAGGAGTGTGTGCGGGTGATGAAGGAGTGTGTGCAGGTGATGGAGGAGTGTGTGCAGGTGATGGAGGAGTGTGTGCAGGTGATGAGGAGTGTGTGCAGGTGATGGAGGAGTGTGTGCAGGAGTGTGTGCAGGTGATGGAGGAGTGTGTGCAGGTGATGGAGGAGTGTGTGCAGGTGGTGGAGGAGTGTGTGCAGGTGATAGATGAGTGTGTGCAGGTGATGGAGGAGTGTGTGAGGGTGATGGAGGAGTGTGTGCAGGTGGTGGAGGAGTGTGTACAGTTGGTGGAGGAGTGTGTGCAGGTGATGGAGGAGTGTGTGCAGGTGATGAGGAGTGTGTGCAGGATGAGGACTGTGTGCAGGTGATGGAGGAGTGTGTGCAGGTGATGGAGGAGTGTGTGCAGGTGATGGAGGAGTGTGTGCAGGTGATGAGGAGTGTGCAGGTGATGGAGGAGTGTGTACAGGTGGTGGAGGAGTGTGTGTGGGTGATGAGGAGTGGTTGCGGGTGATGAGGAGTGTGTGCGGGTGACGGAGGAGTGTGTGCGGGTGATGCAGGAGTGTGTGAGGGTGAAGGAGGAGTGTGTGCGGGTGATGGAGGAGTGTGTGCGGGTGATGGAGGAGTGTGTGCAGGTGATGAGGAGTGTGTGCAGGTGATGGAGAAGTGTGTGCAGGTGATGGAGGAGTGTGTGCAGGTGGTGGAGGAGTGTGTGCAAGTGATGGAGGAGTGTGTGAGGGTGATGGAGGAGTGTGTGCAGGTGGTGGAGGAGTGTGTGCAGGTGGTGGAGGAGTGTGTGCAGGTGATGGAGGAGTGTGTGCAGGTGATGGAGGAGTGTGTGCAAGTGATGAGGAGTGTGTGCAGGTGATGGAGGAGTGTGTGCAGGTGATGAAGGAGTGTGTGCAGGTGATGAAGGAGTGTGTGCAGGTGATGAGGAGTGTGTGCAGGTGATGGAGGAGTGTGTGCAGGTGATGAGGAGTGTGTGCAGGTGATGGAGGAGTGTGTGACGGTGATGAGGAGTGTGTGCAGGTGATGGAGAAGTGTGTGCAGGTGATGGAGGAGTGTGTGCAGGTGATGGAGGAGTGTGTGCAGGTGATGGAGGAGTGTGTGCAGGTGGTGGAGGAGTGTGTGCAAGTGATGGAGGAGTGTGTGAGGGTGATGGAGGAGTGTGTGCAGGTGGTGGAGGAGTGTGTGCAGGTGGTGGAGGAGTGTGTGCAGGTGATGGAGGAGTGTGTGCAAGTGATGAGGAGTGTGTGCAGGTGATGGAGGAGTGTGTGAGGGTGATGGAGGAGTGTGTGCGGGTGATGGAGGAGTGTGTGAGGGTGATGGAGGAGTGTGTGAGGGTGATGGAGGAGTGTGTGCGGGTGATGGAGGAGTGTGTGCAGGTGGTGGAGGAGTGTGTGCAGGTGGTGGAGGAGTGTGTGCAGGTGATGGAGGAGTGTGTGCAAGTGATGAGGAGTGTGTGCAGGTGATGGAGGAGTGTGTGAGGGTGATGGAGGAGTGTGTGCGGGTGATGGAGGAGTGTGTGAGGGTGATGGAGGAGTGTGTGAGGGTGATGGAGGAGTGTGTGCGGGTGATTTAGGAGTGTGTGCGGGTGATGAAGGAGTGTGTGCGGGTGATGAGGAGTGTGTGCGGGTGATGGAGAAGTGTGTGCAGGTGATGGAGGAGTGTGTGCAGGTGATGGAGGAGTGTGTGCAGGTGGTGGAGGAGTGTGTGCAAGTGATGGAGGAGTGTGTGAGGGTGATGGAGGAGTGTGTGCAGGTGGTGGAGGAGTGTGTGCAGGTGGTGGAGGAGTGTGTGCAGGTGGTGGAGGAGTGTGTGCAGGTGATGGAGGAGTGTGTGCAGGTGATGGAGGAGTGTGTGCAAGTGATGAGGAGTGTGTGCAGGTGATGGAGGAGTGTGTGATGATGATGGAGGAGTGTGTGCAGGTGATGAAGGAGTGTGTGCAGGTGATGAAGGAGTGTGTGCAGGTGATGAGGAGTGTGTGCAGGTGATGAGGAGTGTGTGCAGGTGATGGAGGAGTGTGTGCAGGTGATGAGAAGTGTGTGCAGGTGATGGAGGAGTGTGTGATGGTGCTGGAGGAGTGTGTGAGGGTGATGAGGAGTGTGTGCAGGTGATGGAGAAGTGTCTGCAGGTGATGGAGGAGTGTGTGCAGGTGATGGAGGAGAGTGTGCAGGTGATGGAGGAGTGTGTGCAGGTTATGGAGGAGTGTGTGCAGGTGGTGGAGGAGTGTGTGCAAGTGATGGAGGAGTGTGTGAGGGTGATGGAGGAGTGTGCAGGTGGTGGAGGAGTGTGTGCAGGTGATGGAGGAGTGTGTGCAGGTGATGGAGGAGTGTGTGAGGGTGATGGAGGAGTGTGTGAGGGTGATGGAGGAGTGTGTGAGGGTGATGGAGGAGTGTGTGCAGGTGATGAAGGAGTGTGTGCAGGTGATGAGGAGTGTGTGCAGGTGATGGAGGAGTGTGTGCAGGTGATGAGGAGTGTGTGCAGGTGATGGAGGAGTGTGTGAGGGTGCTGGAGGAGTGTGTGAGGGTGCTGGAGGAGTGTGTGAGGGTGATGAGGAGTGTGTGCAGGTGATGAGGAGTGTGTGCAGGTGATGGAGGAGTGTGTGCAGGTGATGAGGAGTGTGTGCAGGTGATGGAGGAGTGTGTGCAGGTGATGAGGAGTGTGTGCAGGTGATGGAGGAGTGTGTGAGGGTGCTGGAGGAGTGTGTGAGGGTGATGAGGAGTGTGTGCAGGTGATGGAGAAGTGTCTGCAGGTGATGGAGGAGTGTGTGCAGGTGATGGAGGAGTGTGTGCAGGTGATGGAGGAGTGTTATGGAGGAGTGTGTGCAGGTGATGAGGAGTGTGTGCGGATGATGAAGGAGTGTGTGCAGGTGATGAGGAGTGTGTGCAGGTGATGAGGAGTGTGTGCAGGTGATGGAGGAGTGTGTGCAGGTGATGAGGAGTGTGTGCAGGTGATGGAGGAGTGTGTGAGGGTGCTGGAGGAGTGTGTGAGGGTGATGGAGGAGTGTGTGCAGGTGATGAGGAGTGTGTGCAAGTGATGAGGAGTGTGTGCAGGTGATGGAGGAGTGTGTGCAGGTGATGGAGGAGTGTGTGCTGGTGATGGAGGAGTGTGTGCAAGTGATGGAGGAGTGTGTGAGGGTGATGGAGGAGTGTGTGCAGGTGATGGAGGAGTGTGTGCGGGTGGTGGAGGAGTGTGTGCAGGTGATGGAGGAGTGTGTGCAAGTGATGGAGGTGTGTGTGCAAGTGATGGAGGAGTGTGTGCAGGTGATGGAGGAGTGTGTGCAGGTGATGGAGGAGTGTGTGCAGGTGATGGAGGAGTGTGTGCAAGTGATGCAGGAGTGTGTGCAAGTGATGGATGAGTGTGTGAGGGTGATGGAGGAGTGTGTGCAGGTGATGGAGGAGTGTGTGCAGGTGATGGAGGAGTGAGTGCGGGTGATGGAGGAGTGTGTGCGGGTGATGGAGGAGTGTGTGCAGGTGATGGAGGAGTGTGTGCAGGTGATGGAGGAGTGTGTGCAAGTGATGGAGGGTGATGGAGGAGTGTGTGCAGGTGATGGAGGAGTGTGTGCAGGTGATGGAGGAGTGTGTGCAGGTGGTGAACAGGAATGATACTGGGAAGTGTAGTGCTGAGGGTGACTGAGCCTGTGACTTTGACAATCATTTTGTTAAGATATTTTGTAACAAAAATGCATTTGAATAAAACAGGAAAGTGTGAATGTGACCTGAACAAAAGCAAAACTCTTTCATGTGTTTTAATACAAAGAAATCAAGACACAGATTTACTTTGAATGAGACATTAGTTGCACATTTAATTATTTTTTATAGCTTAGTTTTTAAATTTATATCACGATAAATCCTGTGGCCCTCCCTCTCTTGAAAATACATTTATGACATATTTTGTACGAGACAATTAAAGTAGTGTACTGTAAAATGGGTCATTACAAAAAGAAACAGCTTTCTGACCTTCACAAACAAAAATATAATTTTGCAAGATTAACAAATTTATAACTTTACAACTCTGAATGTAAATTCATTTATTTCCCTTCACCATGCACACATTAAACAGTTTAGTTTTTTTTTTTTTTTAACATTTACTTGAAAATATTTCAGCTTAATTATTCTGAGGTATCTGTAAAAATATGCTTTTCACCCTCCACCAAAAAATCCTGTTTACAAAAGACTAAATAAAATGTAAGAGCTTTACATCAATAACATTAACAGCTATAAAATAAGACACTCATATTACATGTTTTCCTATCGTTCAAGTTGAATTATGAATTTAAAATTCCCAAAACATTCACTCTGTTATATAAAATACCCGTATAATAATGGCACTTTTTTCTATTTCCTGATCGTGATTGCTGTAGTCCTCAGTGTTGTTTGACACAGCAAAGACATCTGAAGAACTTCCTGAACTGCTGTCTGACCTGGACAAGAATTAGACGAGAGGAGCTGAGTGACTTCATGACATCATTTAACCTCTGAAACTCTAGCCTGGTTAAAACCAGACCATTCTCAGTAGTAACTGAGTTATGGTCTGGCAAAGCTTCATTAATAACTCATTTCCAAAGGGGTGTCACCAACGGACGTCGCTCAAATGCCTCTGGGCGCAATTGGATGGACCTAAAACCAATCAGAGCGATCGTCATCGTGTAAAGCCATATGCTGCGTCCCAATTCGCCTAAATTACACTACGCCATAAAAGTATGTACTCTTTTTGTGAAGAAAATGTATTTACTGTGTAGCAAAAAAGTGTAGCAAAAAAGTAGGCAAGCTTTGTGACATACTACTTCGTCATCTTTATCGGACGGATCTGTCGCGTGCATCCTGTCACCCTGTCAATCATCTTGTCACATTTAAAATCCTCTATTAAATCTAATTTAACTTCCTACCGTTTCGGAGAGAAATGTAGTAGCACGTTCATCTGCCAGTGGGTCTTTCATGGAGACTGTCCTCATGTGTTTGCAATTTGAATATAATAATGCATTTGAAAGTTGGTGCGCTTCACCAGTGAACGTCGCTCAAATGCCTCTGGGCGCAATTGGATAGACCTAACCAATCAGAGCGATCGTCATTGTGTAAAGCCCTCCTCAACGTTTCTGATTGGTGCCGCTATTTCGATGGATTAGAAATGGGCTTGAATGAGCTCTTTGCCAGACTTGCAGAGCAAATCTAAATTTGCCGGAAGTTGTCTGGGTTTTCCCAGGCTACTGAAACTCATGAACAACAGTGGAATTTCCGGTAACGTTAACGTTCAGTTGTAAGTCATTTTTAAGTGGTTAGTTAATGATGAACTAATCATTTACAAAACATTCATAAATATGCTGATATAGGCCTACTAAGATTGTATGTATGTTTTGTAAATTCCGTTACAAGTCATCTACAAGTGCTTAGTAAATGATTAACTAATTATTTACAAAACATGACTATGCATTTCATAAATGTTTAATAAATGATGTTAATTTTATTGTATGTTTTGCTCACATCAGGTGCACAGTGGTTAAAGACTCCATGTGTTTCAGAGAAGACAGCCGTCTATACCCTCACCAGTCAGCACTTACACTGCAGTACACACTACACTACACTACACTACACTACTCTACACAAGACAGCTGTCTATACCCTCACCAGTCAGCACTTACACTGCAGTACACACTACACTACACTACACTACACTACTCTACACAAGACAGCTGTCTATACCCTCACCAGTCAGCACTTACACTGCAGTACACACTACACTACACTACACTACACTTCACTACACTACACTACACAAGACAGCTGTCTATACCCTCACCAGTCAGCACTTACACTGCAGTACACACTACACTACACTACACTACACTTCACTACACTACACTACACAAGACAGCTGTCTATACCCTCACCAGTCAGCACTTACACTGCAGTGTTCAACACCTGTTATAGATGATGTGTAAATGCATGAATAAATCATTTACAACACTTTCTGCATCCCCTAATCTAAAGTGTAAACTATTCATCACTTGTAAATGTCTTACACATCATTAGTAAATTACCACTTCAAGAATCAATAAGGCATAAGATCTACGAATGTTATCTTCGAATGATGTGTAACATATTTACAAGTAATGAATAGTTTACACTTTAGATTAGGGGATGCAGAAAGTGTTGTAAATGATTTATTCATGTGTTTACACATCATTGTGTTGAACACTGTTACTTACCTGTTACAAATGATCTGTACGTGTATACAAGGCATTTACAACACCTTCTGCACCCTCTAATTGCTACATACATACAAAAAAATAACAATTTATGGTAACACTTTATAATAACTGCATGCTATTAATCATTAGTTAAGCATTACTAAACAGTTATTTTATCATTTATAAAGCATTAATAGACATTAACAAGCAGTTTATAAATACAGCTATAAATGCTTTATTCTTAAAATGTGTTTAGTAATTGAATTTTCATAATTTATTAATGATCAATGTATCATTTTTAAATGAAGTATTGCATTATTTACAAACCAGTTACATAATTTACCATTATTTACAAACTAGGTGTTGTCATTGATTCATAAGATCACTTAGAAAGTGTAAGTAAATGTAGTAGATTCAGGTAGTTTTAAAGCATTTAGTAGTGGTCAGTTAACTATTTTTATGAGCTCATCTAAAGTGAGGACTAGTTATGCCTTGTAAAGCATTTATAAAGGAGATTTAAAGGCTCATTGATCTTCTAAACAGAAAAAGGAAACAAACACAACACTGTGATACAGAACATAGAAATATTGAACAGCCTTTAAATCTCCTTTATAAATGCTTTACAAGGCATAACTAGGCCTCACTTTAGATGAGCTCACAAAAATAGTTAACTGACCACTACTAAATGCTTTATAACTTCCTGAATTAACCATGAATTACAGCATTACAGCAAGCAAGCAAGCAACTGAATAATAAGATGTATTTAAACAGTTTATTTATCATTTACTTACACTTTCTAAGTGATCTTATGAACCACTGACAACTCCTAAATAACCGGTTTGTAAATAATGCTATACTTCATTTAGAAATGATAAATTGATCATTAATAAAGTATGAAAGTACAATTATTAAACACATTATGCTTTAAAATCAAGAACAAATCATTTATAACTGTATTTATAAACTGCTTATTAATGTCTATTAATGCTTTATAAATGATGAATTAACTGTTTACTAATGCTTAACTAATGATTAATAGCGTGCAGTTTTTATAAAGTGTTACCCTATAGAATAATGAATATATCACTTAATAATTTATGAACGCATAGTGTTGTTTCATAAACAATTAGTTAATCATTTACTAATCACTTGTAAATGACTTGTAACGGAATTTACAAAACATACATAAAATGTTAGTATATTACTTGCTAATCATTTATTAATGTTTTGTAAATGATTAGTTCATTTGTAAATGATTAGTTCATCATTCATCACTTATAAATGGCTTTCAACTGAACGTTATTATAAAGTGTTACTGATACTTTACTTTTATATACTGTCACTGAAGAGAGTGAAACGTTTTTTGTATGGAGTGTGATGATAAAATGGCTGAACTAATTACGGAGGACAAACATGTTTTAATCACTGAAGTTTGAAGTAGTTTAAAAACTTGGAGTTTAAGAGGAGTAATGCTGTGCATGAAGACAGACATATCAAAGACATTCTGTATTTATATTCTGACAGTTGGAGTTTGAATAATTTTCACTCATTTGAACATTCCGTCACAAAATCTGGGCCTGGGTCACAATGTTGCTATCTAAATTTCTGCCACTTGCTCATTTTAACATTGCGTCACAGGAAGGAAATGGAGTAACAGATTAAACAACTGCCTCTGACATTTCATTATAAAAGTCATGGATTGCCTATAATAAGAAAACAACTGTAATAAACAACTGTAATAATCTTTCATGTTCAGTTTTGAATGGAATATGGAGGTAAATTGAGTGATGTCTGACCTCATCATTGAGGACACAATAGACCAGGAAGATGAAGGTTCCCTGCTGGGAGTTCAAGATCAGGAAGAGGATCTCCAGCTCATTCCTGCCATTAGTGAAGAAACCCAGAATCCAGGAGCAACCAAGAATCACAAACTGAGCCAGTGTTTTAAATACCATAATCCTGCAGAGAAAGAGTTCAAGTGTATTTATTGACTATTTTTTTCTCTATGGAGTGTTTGAATCTGAATGTTTGTTACTTGGTTTGTTTCATCTGTGAAACTTCAGCGTTCAGATTTTTGAGAGTTGAGTTCAGATTGATGATGATGTTGATGAAGAGAATCATGTTTAACTGAAAAGTAGAAAAATAATAAATAATCACCTTGTTTTCCCTTTAATATAAATTAAAATCATGAGAAATAAGAAATGTGCTTACTGCTAGTACACAGCAAAATCCCCAGTGTTAAATTAACACTCCTCAGTGTTTATATGTGTCCACACTACAGGGTGTTAAAAATTAACACTGAACAGTGTTGAAGTTAATGAGTTAATTAAGTTAACACTGAAGCAGTGTTGAAGTTAATGAGATAATTAAGTGATTAATTAAGTGATGATTGGCCATTAGTGGTGACACCTGATGATAACAAGCAGACTCACTGAAGGAAAGAGAAACAAGAACAGAAAAGAGAAACACGAGAACTACTGACTTCGAGCCATTATTGCCGTAGTATATTAGTAGTAAATCACCATCACCTGCTTTCAGATGGAGCGGCATTTACTACAAAGAGCCGTAGTTAACTGACAAGCTGAGCCATATCGCATTAAATATCGCTGGCGATACGTCCGCGATATTGATGTGATTTGGCTCAGCTTGTCAGTTAACTACGGCTCTTTGTAGTAAATGCCGCTCCATCTGAAAGCAGGTGATGGTGATTTACTACTAATCAAGGAACCGGCTTTACTGATGAGATGCGCATAACAATATCGCGATTTAAATCGCCCAGCCCTAGTCCACACTACAGGGTGTTAAAAATTAACACTGAAGCAGTGTTGAAGTTAATGAGATAATTAAGTGATTAATTAAGTGATGATTGGCCATTAGTGGTGACACCTTATGATAACAAGCAGACTCACTGAAGGAAAGAGAAACAAGAACAGAAAAAAGAGAAACACGAGAACTACTGACTTCGAGCCATTATTGCACTTATTATTTTACCAGTTTGACTTTATTTCTGTCATACATCTACACACGGTCTTATTTAGATTCAACAGACGTTTAGATGGTAATGTTTTATGGAATGTTTCGTTTCATGTCACCATTATGGTGGTCAGTGGTTGCTTTAGTTGGGCTCTTGACCCTTTACTTTTTAACATTAGTATTTCTCTGCCTGTTCCAACTCTGTGTTTATAGAGCATATGTGTTGTGGCAAGAGAAACTATGATTTGGGCTGTGTTTCCTGAAAACATCGCAAGCCTAATTTGATCGTATAGACCAGTGGTTCCCAAACCTGTCCTGAAGGCACCCCAACACTGCACATTTTTTTTGTCTGCCTAATCAAACACACCTGATTCAACTCATCAGCTCATTGACCCATGTGTCCCTTCAGGACAGGTTTGGGGACCACTGGTATAGACCATTTGTTGCAGTTGGTCTGCAATCAAGTTAGGCTTAAGATGCTTTTGGAAATGCAGCCCTGGTTATGTTTCAATGATGAAATTACTAGTGACCTGATTCAATGATGTCACCCAGCGTTATAAACTGATTATCTAATTGTTTTATTAATTTTTCACTACAGTAGTTACTTCCAGCAATGTTTTAAAGATCTGAAGGATTTAAAATCACACACAGACATCAAGAATCTACATATGAATCTCAACAATGGTGACAATCAAACAAATGCTTAATGTTGCAGTGCATGATGGGAGCCACCAATCAGAACGCATCAATGGCTGACATCATGCATTGCAGCATGAATAAATTATGCAGCTGAATTGTCCTGTAATTTTCATTGTTTTTTCTGTTGGCTTTTATTTTGCTATTGTTTTGTTCTGACTTTAGTAGCTTGTTTTGTGATGTTCAGAGTTGATCTGTTTGTCACTAGTTTGTTTATTGTCACCATTGTTGAGATTCATATGCTGATTCTTGATGTATGTGTGTTTTAACACAATAACTTCTTTGCTCAAAGTATTTTCAAAATCTCAAACTGTAGAATCTCAGAGCTACAATCACCAATACTAAAACAAGACATCAATTATATAGTCAAAGATTTAGACTCTGAATGACATCAGTGAATCAGGACACTACATGATGATATTTTCATTATCACCAAAACACATTGTGAGCAGGACATGTTTTCTCTTGCAGTAACAAATGTGCTTTATAAACACAGAGTTGTAACAACCAGAGAAAAACTAATATTAAAAAATGAAAAGAGTCAAGAGCCCAACTGAAGCAAACACTGACCACCATAATGGTAACTTGAAAAGAAAACTTCCATAAAACATTACCATCTAAACTTCTGTTGAATCTCAAGAACTTTTGTCAATGTATGACAGAAATAAAGTCAAACTGGCAATAATAAGTGCAATAATGTGTAATGACTCGAAGTCAGTTGTAGTTCTTGGGCCCTATCTTGCACCCAGCGCAATTGACTTTGTACACCGACGCATGTATCATTCCTATTTTGCACCCGCGCAAAGCGCGTTTTTTCCTCCACAGAAGCACGTCGCTAAACTAGGGAATGAACTTGCGCTCCCTGGGCGGTTCAGCGCAAAAAAGGAGGCGTGTTCCAGCGCAAACGTTCCTTCATGCTATTTTGCAGGTTTAGAAAACAGTTGCGCCACTAACCAGGAAAAAATAGTCTAAAGTCAGTGGCGCGTTGCGCATGTTATTCATATGCTATTTTAAGGGTGCATTTAAGGGTGCATGCTTGGCCATAATCAATGTAGCATGAGCACAACGCGCATACACTTTGATTCTCTCATCTACACAGAAGCAGCAGTTTTCATTTTTGCAAATCATACATTATTACGATAGATAGATAGATAGATAGATAGATAGATAGATAGATAGATAGATAGATAATTTATTATAAAAGCATACATCTAGCTTACACATTTACCCAAATTATCATACGCCTTTTTAACCGAAGTTAATTTGGGTGGGTTTCTCCATCCCCAACGTCCCTGACGAGAGCGTTGCTCTCCTCGGCTCTGGCAAACCCGCCGTTATAATAGGAATCCGCTTTAGAACAAGCGCGCCTGCTCTTAAAGGGAATGTGAGATGACGCTCTGATTGGTTTATTTCACGTTACGCCCAAACCACACCTATGAATAATGAAGCTCTTCAGACCAACCCATTTTAGATTTGCGCCTGGCGCAAGAGTCATTTATCCCGCCGGGAAAATAGCAACAGCGCCAAGACCCGCCCACAAAGTTACTTGCGCTTTGCGCGTTGACACTTGCGTTTCAGATCGTTAAAATAGGGCCCCTTGTGTTTCTCTTTTTTCTGTTATTGTTTTTTCTCTTTCCGTCAATGATTCTGCTTATTAACATCAGGTGTCACCACTAATGGCCAATCATCACTTAATTAATCACTTAATTATCTAATTAACTTCAACACTGCTTCAGTGTTAACTTAATTATCTCATTAACTTCAACACTGCTTCAGTGTTAATTTTTAACACCCTGTAGTGTGGACACATATAAACACTGAGGAGTGTTAATTTAACACTGGGGATTTTGCTGTGTGTGCTTTTACAATGTGTAAAAAAATATTTTTTTTTATCAGATAAGAAATGTTACAAAAGCCCCAAGCTGCTTTAATTCCCTTTAATTCCAAAATCAAATGAACTTAAAAACACAACAACAACAACAACAACATCTCACTGTTCACTTCCGTATCCTTCAGGAAGCAGCCCGACAGACACGGCCACCACAACCAGAGCAACCGTATATCCAATCACACACAGGAATCCACTGCTAAGCACCTCCCTCTTTTTGGAGCTGATCTGTGATAGGTTCTTCACACAGATGAAGAGCAGCACAGCTTCAATGAACATCCACACAAAGCCGGAGAGAAAGAGGAAGTGCAGCACACCTGATATCACGGCACACAACTCCTGGAGATCATGAGAGACGGTTATGATGATTCTCAGTGAGACTGTGCTGAGCTGTAGGGCTCCTTCATCATTCTCACCTGATGACGGCGTATGAGGCTCAGGAACTGTTGTGTGAGCAGGAACAGAAGGTGAGCCAACAGAAGACTCACACAGAGGTTGATTCGAGCCACATTATTCACTCCAGGACTCCACTGACAAAGGGCAAAGGTCAACAGGGCCAAACTGAAGAACACCAGCCCCACGATCACACACACCAAATTCAACAGGTCCAGCTTTGAGTCGCTCTGAGAAAACATGTCAGAGTACATGAGTGCCAAATCTGTGCTGTTCCTCAATGCTCACTATAAATGTTCTCATACCTCTGATGGGCCGCTGGTTTGCATGATGAGAGCGAATGTGGACAGATGAACACAGGAACACACAGTGTAGTTTCTGTTGGTCTTTAAAACAGAACAACCATCTACAATCCACTCGCTGATATTCCAGTACACACAGGACAGAGAACCGTTGGGGTCAAACTCCTGCAAAAAGAAGAAAGAACATGCAGAAAATATAACAACACTGAATATTAGATGTTTTCAGATGTTCATCAGTTCTCAGGTTGGACAAAAACACATTTCAGTCTCTCACTCTGATGTGTTTGAGGGTGAAGTTGACTGGTTTGGTGAGTGTAGTGTTGGTGGTTTTGGGAAGAGTAGCTGACCCAGTCAACACTATGATCTCACAGTGATGTCACCATGTGGTCACAACGTCTGCAATCTGAGTTCACAGTGTTCTAAAAGTGTAACCGCACAGCGCTCTCACTGTGTGCTCAAACTATGACCACAATATGAGCTCATCCCAGCTAGAAATGTTATTGTTCTATGAATGTTTTGAGAGCATTATGTTATGTAATATTTTCTGTAGTTAATTTTATTTTTGTAACCAGAATGTTCTCCTAAAAGGTAGGATAACACTCTCTATAAACATTTCAAACATGTTTAGTGATGACATTGATAGAACATTATCCCCCCTAACATTCTTAGACAGTTATAGCGGGAAGTTTCGATGTTTAGAAATTATGTTTAAGAGGTTTACATGTTGAAGTTTGTTTGAAGAGTTTGGTCACCATTGTAGAGGTCAGTGTTTGCTGTAGTTGGGCTCTTTGGTCTTAGGGCTGGGCGCTTTAAATCGCGATATTGTCATGCGCATCTCGTCAGTAAAGCCGGTTCCTTGATTAGTAGTAAATCACCATCACCTGCTTTCAGATGGAGTGGCATTGACTACAAAGAGCCGTAGTTAACTGACAAGCTGAGCCATATCGCATTAATATCACGGACGTATCGCCAGCGATAATTAATGCGATATGGCTCAGCTTGTCAGTTAACTACGGCTCTTTGTACACAGCAAAAACTCCAGTGTTAAATTAACACTCCTGGGAGTGTATGAGTCCACACTCAAGAGTGTTGAAGTAAATGAGATAATTAAGTGATTAATTTTGTGATGATTGAACATTATTGAAGTCACCTGATGTTAACAAGCAGAATCACTGAAGGAGAAAATCTCAAATTGTAAGTTACCGTTATGACGATCAATGGTTGCTTTAGTTGGGCTCTAGGCCCATATATTATTAACTTTAGATTTTGTTTGGCTGTTGTTTCTGAATTATAATCACCAGTTGAACAAAGAATAAAGTGATCTGATGATGTTGATTATGTTATGACAATCATCATTTGAACTTGATCACTGAACTCATTAAAATCCTTCTTTCTGACTTCGATTTATGTTGTTGGTTAGTGAATCTGCATAAATGCCCAGAATTTTTGACATAATATAAAGGATTTCTTAAAAGTTGTTTACAAAAAAAAAATCATTCTTTTAGGCACACACAGATGTCAAGATTCAGTCTATGCATCTCAACAATGGTGAGGAGCAGAATATTCAATTAGGAAAAGTAAATTACATAGACAATTCAGATCATAATTTATTCATACCGCAATGCATGATGGGAGTCATTAATGAGTTGTGATTGGTGGCAGCCACTGCAACATGCTTTATTATTGTCACCATTGTTGAGATTCACAGGCTGATTATTGATGTCTGTGTTTTAAATGAATTTATCTGAATGTCTATTGATCAGAAAAATGTTTATTAAATATTTTGAATTATAAGTAAAGTACTGATAATCATAGGCTGAAGAATCACTAAACTGCTGCTAACAAGTTAAACCAAACTATCTCAATAAGTTTCCTTTTTCAGATCACAGCATGATTATGTCAAAACATAATCAACACTATAACATAACATTTTACTTTGTTCATGTAACTGTTATAAATCAATAACAGCAGACAAACAACAGTAAATATTAAAGTAAACATATAATGGTCTAGAGCCCAACTAAAGCAAACACCCATCACCTTAATGGTAACTTACAATTTGTGATTTTCTTCTTCAGTGATTCTGCTTGTTAACATCAGGTGTCTTCAATAATGCTCAATCATCACTAAATTAATCACTTAATTATCTCCTCAGCCCTAAATGCCGCTTCATCTGAAAGCAGGTGATGGTGATTTACTACTAATCAAGGAACCGGCTTTACTGACGAGATGCGCATAACAATATCGCGATTTAAATCGCCCAGCCCTAGTGTCCATAATATGAGCACACAGTGAGTGCACAGTGCGGTTACACTTTTAGCTCACTGTGAACTCACATTGTGGTCATATGGAGAGATCACTGTGAGATAAACGTGTTGGGTGGGGAGATCACAGTGGACATCATGGTTTTAATCGTGTCATTTGATGTGTTGAAGAAGTCAGGCTTTAGTAGATTCTCCATTGTGTTATAACTCATGAAAGCCACAGCAGCTGATCCTGTGTGACAGAAACAGAAGCTTACATACAATACTACAACAATAACAACAACAATAAAAAAAATAAAAATAATAATAAGCAAATGTGGCTTAGTGGTTAGCAACATATTAGGACGTCCCAGATCCGGCCCACATCTGGCACACGTGGAAAGATGATCTGACCCACATGTAGCGTGGAATGACGCCCCTTGGGCGGCTCACTCCTGTTTGCCAGATCTGGGCCACAAGCAGGCCATAATGCCACATGTCAGCCAAGAGCAAAGAAATAAACCTGAACTGGACCTTATCTGAGCCACAAAATCTGTGTATATTAAATATGGAGTCATCTCAGCCTTAATAAGCCTGTTAACAAGCAGAATCACTGAAGGAAAGAAGAGAACAGAAAAAGAGACGAAAACGTCTAAATATAGTATAATAGTATATTATTATTATTGTGTTCCTTTAAGAGCCCAACTAATGGACACACTAATTACTGTTATGGTGACTTCAAATGAAACACATTTGAGTTAAACCTCTGTTAATTCTCAATAAAAAAAAAATAAAAAAAAAAAACTTTTGTAGACGTCTGACAGAAATAAAGTCAGTCTGGTTAGTAATAAGTGAAGCTGGTAATGCTGTTTGTGGAGTTGTTTAATCCTCCTCTGCTGAGATCTTCACAGATTTAATGTCTTCTTTTCTCTTCAGTTGATTTCATCTAAGGCTGTGTCTGAAGTCAGTTGTAGTTCTTGTGTTTCTGCTCGTCTCTTTTTCTGTTCTCTTCTTTCATTCAGTGATTCTGCTTGTTAACAGGCTTATTAAGGCTGAAATGACTCCATATTTAATATACACAGATTTTGTGGCTCAGATATGGTCCAGTTCAGGTTTATTTCTTTGCTCTTGGCTGACATGTGGCATTGCTATGGCCTGCTTGTGGCCCAGATCTGGCAAACAGGAGCGGGCCGCCCAAGGGCCATCATTCCACACTCCACGTGTGCCAGATGTGGGCCGGATTTGGGCCGACACAATGTTGCTATGTGGGAAAGGGATGATAACTCTTTCTAAAATGTTTCAAACCTACAGAAACATCTTACATACTTGTTTCATTGTTGTTCTTGGCGATCCCAATGAGATCGATGTCCACAGAAGAATTTGTCGTGTCAAGTCGAGGGATTTTATCTAAGGTGACCTATGGTCCAACCATGAAGACTTCAACCTCTGATGAAAAACAAACAAGCAGTTATGTGCTATATTAATTTATTTACAATTATTATTATTTTTATGAAAGTCCAATTCCATTGAATTTGCACAAAAGGTAAACAAATAAAATGAATACACAGCAAAATCCCCAGTGTTAAATTAACACTCCTCAGTGTACATATGTGTCCACACTACAGAGTGTTAAAATTAACACTGAAGCAGTGTTGAAGTTAATGAGATAATTAAGTTAACACGGGAGAACATGTTCGACATATTTCCTCCTTTTGCAGCCACTCTTCGTCCATATTTCTGGACACAACTGGATATCCATCTTCAAGGAAAATCCCGCGTTCGTTTTTTCAGATAACCAAAGTATTCCCACACTGCAGATTTTAACTTTGTTTTGGGCAGGGGATAGAGATTAGAACTCGCAGCCTCTGTCTCAGACATTTTCTCTGCTGCACATGTATGGGTGGAGTCTAAGCAGTCAAGTGAAAAGAAGTTGCATATGCGCAGGTGAGATTTGGTTTAATTATTTTTCCAAAACCGTGGATTAGCAAATGTTTACGATATGATAATCGTACATGCCAATATCGTGATAAATCGCCATACCGGTATACCGTTACAACCCTACTGACGAGAGGCGCATATCAATGTCATGCGATATATCGCCCAGCCCTAATAGACATATGACAGAAATAAAGTCAGTCTGGTTAGTAATAAGTGAGGCTGGTAATTCTGTTTGTGGAGCTGTTTAATCCTCCTCTGCTGAGATCTTCACAGATTTAATGTCTTTTTATCTTCATCTGATTTAATTTAAGGCTGTGTCTGAAGTCAGTTGTAGTTCTACTGTTTCTCTTTTCTTCAGTGATTCTGCTTGTTAACAACAACAGGTGTTCTTCACTAATGCTCAATCATCACTCAATTGATCACTTAATTGTCTCATTAACTTTAACACTGCTTCAGTGTTACTTTAACACCATGTAGAGTAGGGCTGTGCGATATATATCGTGAGATTGTTATGCGCATCTCGTCAGTAAAGCCAGTTCCTTGATTAGTAGTAAATCGCCATCACCTGCTTTCAGATGGAGCGGCATTTAGGGCTGAGGAGATAATTAAGTGATTAATTTAGTGATGATTGATCATTATTGAAGACACCTGATGTAAGCAGAATCACTGAAGAAGAAAATCACAAATTGTAAGTTACCATTAAGGTGATGGGTGTTTGCTTTAGTTGGGCTCTAGACCATTATATGTTTACTTTAATATTTACTGTTGTTTGTCTGCTGTTATTGATTTATAACAGTTAAATGAACAAAGTAAAATGTTATCTTATAGTGTTGGTTATGTTTTGACATAATCATGCTGTGATCTGAAAAAGGAAACATATTGAGATAGTTTGGTTTAACTTGTTAGCTGCAGTTTAGTGATTCTTCAGCCTATGATTATCAGTACTTTACTTATAATTCTAAATATTTAATAAACATTGTTCTGATCAAAAGACATTCAGATAAATTCATTTAAAACACAGACATCAATAATCAGCCTGTGAATCTCAACAATGGTGACAATAATAAAGCATGTTGCAGTGGCTGCCACCAATCACAACTCATTAATGGCTCCCATCATGCATTGCGGTATGAATAAATTATGATCTGAATTGTCTATGTAATTTACTTTTCCTAATTGAATATTCTGCTCCTCACCATTGTTGAGATTCATAGACTGAATCTTGACATCTGTGTGTGCCTAAAATAATGATTTTTTTTTTAAGCAACTTTTAAGAAATCCTTTATATTATATCAAAAATTCTGGGCATTTATGCAGATTCACTAACCAACAACATAAATCGAAGTCAGAAAGAAGGATTTTAATGAGTTCAGTGATCAAGTTCAAATGATGATTGTCATAATATAACCAACACCATCAGATCACTTTTTTTTTTCTTTGTTTATCTGTCAGTTATAACTCAGATACAGCAGCCAAATAAAATCTAAAATAAACATATAATGGTCTAGAGTCCAACTAAAGCAAACACCCATCACCTTAATGGTAACTTACAATTTGTGATTTTCTCCTTCAGTGATTCTGCTTGTTAACATCAGGAGTCTTCAATAATGTTCAATCATCACTAAATTAATCACTTAATTATATCATTAACTTAAACACTCTTGAGTGTGGACTCATACACTCCCAGGAGTGTTAAATTATCACTGGAGTTTTTGCTGTGTACAAAGAGCCGTAGTTAACTGACAAGCTGAGCCATATCGCATTAATTATCGCTGGCGATACGTCCGAGATATTAATGCGATATGGCTCAGCTTGTCAGTTAACTACGGCTCTTTGTAGTAAATGCCGCTTCATCTGAAAGCAGGTGATGGCGATTTACTACTAATCAAGGAACCGGCTTTACTGACGAGATGCGCATAACAATCTCACGATATATATCGCACAGCCCTAATGTAGAGTGGGACCATATGTGCTCTGAGCAGTGTTAATTTAACACTGGGGAATTTACTGTGTAATCTCAGTTTCATCATCAATAATAACAGTTTCTCCACTCACCTACAACAGCAAGAGTAAAACTGACATTGTCACTTGTGTCTGTCGGCTTCACCAATGTAGAGATGAGTTTCTCACTGGTTTTTAAGATACGGTTTCCATAGGAGGCTAGTTCAGCTGGGCTGACTGATGATGATGATGATGATGAAGATGACTCTAAAATCTTCCCTGAAGCGTTGAAGGCCACAGTCAAAATGTTGGTCACAGTCTAATTTATTGATCAGATAAACAGTGTCACAGTAAATGTCAACAGAGCAAATAAGACAGCACTGTTTTGTCAATCATATATTATCTACAGTATATAACTGACAAATGTTTGATTATTTGATTATTTTTCTCTTGAAGACTTACAGCCACAGAGAGCACTTGTGATGTGATGTTCTCGATCTTCTCAAGAAGATTTTGGAAACAGTTCTGACTCTGAAATCACAATTGTGAAAGCAATAGGCTGTTGATTTTGATCATGTTTTTCAATATTAACAGAGAGCCAAACATGTATTGTTACTGCACTGAAGGTCACTGTGAAGGTTCAGTGATGTTAGTACAGACACACAACACAAATCTAGCAACAATAAATAGAACAGCACATTCATATTTCACATAACATCTACAATGCACATTTTATTGCACTACTCTTTGAACTAATTAACCATTTTCAGTTACGAATTGAGCAAAAAAATTGAATATTGCATAAAATATCACCATTTCCATTCCATGTGTTCAAGAGAACAAAATCGCAACTTCCTGAAAAACTGGCTCAAAACATCAGTAATAAAAATGGAAGCTGCTGCAACAAGAGAAGCCCGTGGCTCTTTTTTGTGCATAAAAATACTTGCTCCTCAAAGCTCAGATGAAACCCAATAATAACCCAGTCAACACATGATCACAGTAACATCACACCATTCTCATTCGGTGATGCTCACAGTAATAGCTCGATGGTGTTTTAAGCCCCCAATGGCTCCTTAGAGGCAGCTAACCCTTCCCTCAACCTTAAACCTACCCATCCCCTCGCTGCCGTTGGGGGCTTAAAACACCAAACACCGTCAGTAATATATGAGCTCATTGTGAATTCATAATGTTGAGCAGGTTGAGAGGAGGCGGTTCTAATATCAGTCACTGGGGGGAGATTCTACTTCCTGTTTCTCAACACTATCACAGTGATGTCACAGTGGTGTCACATGGTCATCTGTGTTTGCTTTAGTTGGGCTTGTGACTTTTAAACATTACATTTTCTTTGGCTGCTGTAACTGTGTTTGTAAGACACATTTGTTATGGCTAAAAGAGAATGTGTCCAGGTGATTTTGGTTTGTTGTTGGTAATAACAACATCATCATCTAGATTCAGTGCTCAGTCTTTGTGAGGTGTTTTTAATTTTAGATTTTAAATTATAATTTAACTTTAATTATACAGTTTGAAATTCAGCAGTATTATAATCATTTATGAAGGATGATGAATGCATAATAAGACACAAACATGTGAATTACTGTGTCATTTAGACACAAAGAGACATCGAGTATCAGTGTATGAATCTCAACAATGGTGACGATCAAAAGCTTCATGCTGCAATGCACGCTGGGTATCTACACTCTAAAAAGAGATGTGTTAAAAAACAACACACAAGATGTGTTGATGGAATTTGACACATGTTGTGTAGATTTTTAACACACAATTTGTGTTAAAATGTAACTCTGGAAACACTCTAAAAAGAGATGTGTTAAAAAACAACACACAGCATGTGTTGATGGTATTTTGACACATGTTGTGTAGATTTTTAACACACAATGTGTGTTAAAATGTAACTCTGGATAGAATAGCACTGGGTGGAGGAGAGTTTGTTTTTATGAAAAAAATTATAGGTATATTTTATATGGCATCCCATAAAATGCTCTAAAATAAATAAAGCAATATATTCAAATAAATAAATTAAATCTTAATTAATGAAAACTTAACGGGTGGGTTTTTTTCAGCCAATCACATCATGCCTCTTTTTCAATGTCTTTTTCAAATGCTGCTTTCACTTGTTATTAATAACCAGATTAACTTTATTTCTGTCAGACTCTACAGAAGCTCTTATTGAGAATTACCAGGTTTTGGTGTTGATGATTCATTGAATGTTTCATTTAAAGTCACCAGAATCGTGATTAGTGTCAGCTTTATTTGAGCTATTGACTCTTTAACCTTAGTTTTTTTTCTGATTGCTGTAAATGTGTATTTAATCTGCGCATTTGAAAAAGCAGAAATAATCATGAGAAAAATATGCTCAGATGATAATATTATCATCATGGACATGTAAGATTATTCAAATGGAGCTCAGAAAGAGTTTAATATTTGAAAGATGAGTGTAACACATAAAAGATTAGCATAATGCACTTAGCCTAAAATTAATTTTTAAATACACAGTTCGTACAGAATCTTACAGTCTAAGGTATCAAACAGACATCAAGAATCAGCGTATGAATCTCAACAATGGTGACAAACGAAAAGCTTCATGCCGCAATGCATGCTGGGTGCCACCATAGTGCAAATCTCATCCATGACTCCCAGCATGCATTGCGGCATGAAGCTTTTTGTTTGTCACCATTGTTGAGATTCATGCGCTGATTCTTGATGTCTGTGTTTGACTAATTTCTGCTGCAGATTAATATTTTCAGAAAACATTTATTTTATTTTTCTGCACTGCTGGATAGCATGATATAGTGTCACAAGATCATTATAACTAACAGCACATAAATAAATTAAATGCACACCATCCATTTACTCATAAACTTGATCAGATCAGCACTTGTTGATTATGACATCATCAAAAAAAATCTGATCATCTTTTCACTCGCCATAACAAATGTATTTTATTAAAATACAGTTACAGCAAGAGAAAAACTAAAAGATGAGTAAAGGGTCAAGAGCTCAAATAAAGGAGCCATTAATCACGATTCTGGTGACTTCAAATAAAACATTCAGTGAAACATCAACATCTAAACCTCAGTTAATTCTCAATAAGAGCTTGTCTATGTAGATTCATGATGTCTAAACCATCCAAATGTTCAAACAAACTCTGTATTAAACGTCACTGGACTCCATAAACACAAGTTAACAATACGTTTCAGTGTTCATCCAAACACACTCACTACATGTGCCAAAACTGACACAACATGTGTCATTTTTAACACATCTCTTTTTAGAGTGTACACTCTAAAAAGAGATGTGTTAAAAATGACACATGTTGTGTCAGTTTTAACACATGTAGTGAGTGTGCTCAGGGACAACACATGTTGTGTCAAATTTAACACAATAAATGTGTAAGTCATTTTAACACACAAATTGTGTCATTTTAAAAAATAAAGCGAAAGGGCCAGATGCAAAAATATTAACCGTTTAATCAATAGTCGAGTACAGAATGCATGTGCACACAAAGTACAACACAATGTTTCAAGCTCAATGACTGGACAGACTCACTGTACTGGACATTATTCAGTTATTCATGCTTCAACCCCTAATTGATAATGCTGCTTTTGACAAAAGTTCATGAAGAAATAAAGGTTAACCGAGTTTGCACTTTGAATTTTATTCAAATGTAGCAACTGACAAAATATATGTATATAAATAACTTGTATTTCCACAGGCCTGTTTGTTTGAGAACATAGCAAACACTGCATACCATTCACAGTGATGGTGAGTGTCGGCGCTCAAAATGAGGAGTTGAAAACAACACAACCTGTAGAAAGAGATGTTAAAAATGACACATGTTGTGTCAGTTTTAACACATGTAGTGTGTGTGCTCAGGGACAACACATGTTGTGTAGATTTTAACACATGTTGTGTAGATTTTAACACATGTAGTGTGTGTGCTCAGGGACAACACATGTTGTGTCAAATTTAACACACAACCTGTGTCAATTCTTAACACATCTCTGTGTTTATAAGGACTACACATTTTGTGTTACCTTTAACACAACTAATGTGTTATTCCTCTTACACAGAAGTGTGTTGAAACCTTTTACACACTAATGTGTTATAGTTACACAACTTGTGTCAGATATGTGTCACATGTGACTGTAGTCGGTGTGTATTTGCCAGAGTTACTTCCTGTGTTTTTACAACTGAGTGTTTGGATAAAAACTGAAACGTATTGTTAACTTGTGTTTCTGGAGTCCAGTGACGTTTAATAAAGAGTTTGTTTGAACATTTGGATGTTTTAGACATCATGAATCTACATAGACAAGCTCTTATTGAGAATTAACTGAGGTTTAGATGTTGATGTTTCATTGAACTTTTTATTTGAAGTCACCAGAATCGTGATTAATGGCTCCTTTATTTGAGCTCTTGACCCTTTATTCTTCTTTTAGTCTTTCTCTGGCTGCTTTAACTGTATTTTAATAAAATACATTTGTTATGGTGAGAGAAAATATGATCAGATGTTTCTTGATGATGTCATAATCAACAAGTGCTGATCTGATCAGGTTTATGAGTAAATGGATGGTGTGCATTTAGTTTATTTATGTGCTGTTAGTTATAACAATCTTGTGACACTACATCATGCTATCCAGCAGAGCAGAATAATAAAATAAATGTTTTCTGAAAATTTTAATCTGCAGCAGAAACTAGTCAAACACAGACATCTAGAATCAGCGTATGAATCTCAACAATGGTGACAAACGAAAAGCTTCATGCCGCAATGCATGCTGGGAGTCATGGATGAGATTTGCACTATGGTGGCACCCAGCATGCATTGCTGTATGAAGCATTTTGTTTGTCACCATTGTTGAGATTCATACGCTGATTCTTGATGTCTGTTTGATACCTTTGACTGCAAGATTCTGTACGAACTGTGTATTTATTAATTAATTTTGAGCCAATTGCATTATGCTAATCTATTATGTATTACACTCATCTTTCAAATATTAAACTCTTTCTGAGCTTCAGCTGAACAATTTTACATGTTCATGATGATAATATTATCATCGGAGCATATTTTTCTCATGATTATTTCTGCTGTTTCAAATGTGCAAATTAAATACACATTTACAACAATCAGAGAAACTAATGTTAAAGAGTCAAGGGTCAAGAGCTCAAATAAAGCTGACACTAATCACGATTCTGGTGACTTTAAATGAAACATTCAATGAATCATCAACACCAAAACCTGGTAATTCTCAATAAGAGCTTCTGTAGAGTCTGACAGAAATAAAGTTAATCTGGTTATTAATAACAAGTGAAAGCAGCATTTGAAAAAGACATTGAAAAAGAGGCATGATGTGATTGGCTGCAAAAAAAACAACCGTTAATCTTTAAGTTTTCATGAATTAAGATTTAATTTATTTATTTGAATATATTGCTTTATTTATTTTAGAGCATTTTATGGGATACCAAATAAAATATACCTATTTTTTTTTTTTCATAAAAACTGCCCTCCACCCAGTGCTATTCTATCCAGAGTTACATTGTAACACACATTGTGTCAAAATGCCATCAACACATCTTGTGTGTTGTTTTTTAACACATCTCTTTTTAGAGTGTTTCCAGTGTTACATTTTAACACACATTGTGTGTGAAAAATCTACACAACATGTGTCAAAATGCCATCAACACATCTTGTGTGTTGTTTTTTAACACATCTCTTTTTAGAGTGTAGGCTTTGCACACTTTGACCTCACATTGTGGCCATAGTATGAGTATCCTGGGAGCTTGTGGTGAGATCACTGTGAGATCAAATAGTTGACTGGGTAACACTGTCATGTTATCTTTTGTTCAGATGCCTAATGTGTGTGACAGTTCTGGGAGATAATCAAACCAAATCATTTTGATGACAGGCATTTCAGAATGACCAAAACTAAACTTTAGATGGTGAGTGATGAGATTGATCAGTCCAGTTATCTAATCACATAATCGTATGCAATATCCCAACGCAGCCCGACGCAATTTTCATTTTCACGTCCTGCGCCACGTTGTTTAAATAGCAAATGCATTTTCGCCCATTTGTGCGGCCATGGGCTTCTGGTCTGAAAACGAGGTGTGTTCTGGTGCATTGATGGTGCGTTTCTATTTTGAGGAACTGAAATAGACGCGCCATTGACCAACTGAAACCTGGTCTAAAGTCAATGGTGCAGTATTTATTTATTTATTTTTATTATTTAAAGAGCGTGTTAGTAATATGAACCTATAGGCAAGTCCACAACGCGCGTATACTCTGCTTATTACACACACAGGGATGCACAGCAGCACACAAACATGCCAAATGTTAAAAACAAAAGGATTACAATGTAAAAGATTAATATTGTGTACATAAAGATAACGTGGAATCTGGCTTGTCCCGTAAATGGTGTTCTTGCGCTTTAACCTCGCACACGAGCAGATCCGTTTCCTCTCTGGAGAAGCGTTCAGTCTTTACGCCTCCAAATTGCGTCATGTAAAGCGAATCCGCCATGAAGCGAGCGCAACTGACTTTTAAAGGGAATGGGAGATGAGACTCTGATTGGTTTGTTACACGTTACGCCCAAAACACACCCATTACTCATTAAGAGAATAGAGACGACCCTTTTAGACCATGCACTTATATTGTTAAAATATAAAACTTCAATTTCAGAAACTCAACTTACGGTGCATCCTTCCTCCAGCGTTATATTTATATCTGCAATGACAGAAATCAGCATGAAGACAATAATAAAATACATCTGCGTCAGACAAAACTTTAGAAAATAATCTCATAAATCCTATCCATTTATATTGTATTTTATTCATTTTGATCTTAGTCCAGAGTAGAAGTCAGTGTCTCACTTTAAACCGTTATGATGTTTCTCCATTAGGAGCAGAACTCATGTTACCAGCACATAAAACTATCAGTGATAAATGTACCTGAGTTATAACAGCCAGATGAACAAAGAGAAAAGTTGATGTGATGGTGATGGTTGTGTTTTAAAATGATCATTATTTCACAATCATTTGACCTGAATCATAGCCTGGCTAACGTCAGACCACTTTCTCTTTGAGACGTGGTCTGGATACTACATGTTCATTTTCTCGTATTTGAGGCGTGGTTTACGAATGCCCAGAGCCATTTATTGGGCGCTACAAATGTCTATCAAATGCGCCTGTACACAGCAAAATCCCCAGTGTTAAATTAACACTCCTCAGTGTTTATATGTGTCCACACTACAGGGTGTTAAAAATTAACACTGAACAGTGTTGAAGTTAATGAGATAATTAAGTTAACACTGAAGCAGTGTTGAAGTTAATGAGATAATTAAGTGATTAATTAAGTGATGATTGGCCATTAGTGGTGACACCTGATGATAACAAGCAGACTCACTGAAGGAAAGAGAAACAAGAACAGAAAAAAGAGAAACACAAGAACTACTGACTTCGAGCCATTATTGCACTTATTATTTTACCAGTTTGACTTTATTTCTGTCATACATCTACACACTGTTTTATTTAGATTTAACAGAAGTTTAGATGGTAATGTTTTATGGAATGCTTCGTTTCATGTCACCATTATGGTGGTCAGTGTTTGCTTTAGTTGGGCTCTTGACAGTTTATTATTAAACATTAGTAGTTCTCTGGCTGCTCCGACTCTGTGTTTATAAAGCATATGTGTTGTGGCAAGAGAATCTATGATTTGGGCTGTGTTTCCTGAAAGCATCACAAGCCTAATTTGATCGTATAGACCATTTGTTGCAGTTGGTCTTCAATCAAGTTAAGTTTAAGATGCTTTTGGAAATTCAGCCCTGGTTATGTTTCAATGATGAAATTACTAGTGACCTGTTTCAATGATGTCACCCATCATTATAAACTGATTTATCCAATTGTTTTATTAATTTTTTTAGTTTTGTTACTTTCCAGCAATATTTTAATGATTTAAAACTTTTAAAATCACACACAGACATCAAGAATCTACATATGAATCTCAACAATGGTGACAATCAAACAAATGCTTAATGTTGCAATGCATGATGGGAGCCACCAATCAGAACGCATCAATGGCTGACATCATGCATTGCAGCATGAATAAATTATGCAGCTGAATTGTCCTGTAATTTTCATTGTTTTTTCTGTTTGCTTTTATTTTGCTATTGTTTTGTTCTGACTTTAGTAGCTTGTTTTGTGATGTTCAGAGTTGATCTGTTTGTCACTAGTTTGTTTATTGTCACCATTGTTGAGATTCATATGCTGATTCTTGATGTCTGTGTGTTTAAACACAGTAACTTCTTTGCTCAAAGTATTTTCAAAATTTTTGATATTGCTGTTGGATCTCAAACTGTAGAATCTCAGAGCTACAATCACCAATACTAAAACAAGACATCAAGCATATAGTCAAAGATTTAGACTCTGAATGACGTCAGTGAATCAGGTCACTACATGATAATGTTTTTATCATCAAAACATATTGTGAGCAGGTCATGTTTTCTCTTGCAGTAACAAATGTGCTTTATAAACACAGAGTTGCAGCAACCAGAGAAAAACTAATATTGAAATATGAAAAGTGTCAAGAGCCCAACTAAAGCAAACACTGACCACCAAAATGGTGACTTGAAAAGAAAAATTCCATAAAACATTACCGTCTAAACTAATCAGAGATCAGACTCTGAATGAAATCAGTGAATCAAGTCACTAAATGATGATTGTCATCATCAATCCTTCACCATCAACACCCGATCAGACTTTTCCTTGGCTTTTGTGCCATAACAAATATGTTTTATAAACTCTCAATTATAGCAGCCAAAGACAATCTTAAGTGCAAAAGTCAAGGGTCAAGAGCCCAACTAAAGCAAACGCTGATCTCCATCATGGTGACCTTAAATGAAACTCAAATCATCAACTTCTAAACCTTTGTTAATTCTAATAAGAACTTCTGTAGACGAATGGCAGTAATAAAGTCAAAGTGGTTAATAATAAGTGAAGTAATGCTGTTCGTGGAGTTGTTTAATCCTCCTCTGCTGAGATCTTGAGATATTTAATGTCTTCTTTTATCTCCAGTTGATTTTGCTGTGGCTGAAGTCAGTTATAGTTCTTGTGTTTCTCTTTCCTTCAGTGATTCTGCTTGTTAACAGCAGGTGCTCATCACTAATGCTCAATCATCACTTAATTAATCACTTAATTATACAATTATCATTCTGGGATCTAGAAATGTTCTATAACTCATTCAGTTTGAGTTCTGTTTCAGTCATTCAAGTTTCGGTAATATTTGAGTGCTGTGAACTCAATTGTATTTAGTACATATTACTGTTAGGTTTTACAGTGTATATGATGACAGAATTTTCATTTTAAAGTGGAGTATCCCTTTAACACTGGGGATTTTGCTGTGTAGTCTATATCACAATTTGATTTAAGTGTACTGACCTTTTTATTAATTCATCGAACATTCGAGAAATTCCGTTAAATTCCGCGTTATACAGTAAATTCAGTTTTTATTACTGGATTATCACGTGAACGCGTGAAACACAGGGCTAGGGGAAAGTGTAGAGGTCAGGGGTAGAAATGGGACTGGGCCAAAACCTCTGAAGATCTCAGCAGAGGAGGATTAAACAACTCCACAAACAGCATTACCAGCTTCACTTATTACTAACCAGACTGACTTTATTTCTGTCAGACGTCTACAGAAGTTATTATTGAGCATTAACAGAGGTTTAGATTTAGATGATTTATTAAAAATAATAGTTTTTTAAGTCACAGTTATGGTGTGTCCTTTAGTTGGGCAGTTTGACGCTTGGCTTTTTATGTCAGTTTGTAACAGTGTTTATCAAAACACATAATTTGTTGCAAAAGAAAACAAGAAACAAAGATGATCAGGTGATTTAATTTTCATCATCAAAAATGAATGAATCACTAATCTTATCACTTACCAAAAGTGGTTATTTGTTTTTAATAGATTATTTTCACCAACAATCAGTGGCGGCACTGGACCGAGGCTTACTGAGGTTTTAGCTCCACAAATTATGATTATGTCAAAACATAACCAACACCACTTGATCAACTTTTCTCTTTGTTCATCTGAGAGTTACAACTCAGATACGATGATTTAAGGGTCAAGAGCCCAACTAAAGCAAACACTGATCACCATAATGGTGTCTTAAAAATAGATTTTCTCCTTCAGTGATTCTGCTTGTTAACATCAGGTGTCTTCAATAATGCTCAATCATCACTCAATGAATCACTTAATTATCTCATTAACTTCAACACTATTGAGTGTTAATTTAACACTCATATTTTAACACTTTAACACTCTTGAGTCTGGAGTCATATAAACTCCCAGGAGAGTTCATTTAACACTGGAGTTTTTGCTGTGTTATAATGATTTAATATCAGCAAATTGACTTACAAAACTTTTATTTCCTTTATTTCAAGGCTACTCAAATGTAGTGATAAGTTAAAATATACCTTAAATAATTAAGGTATCATTAAAACCTTTAAACTTTTACAAAAAAAAAAAAAAAAAAAAATTACTTAGCAGAGGCTGTCTCTTGATATTGTACCTTAACCTTTAAAAGAAATGGTACATATATGTACCTTTTAATGCTTGGGAACATATATGTACCTTGAGGTCCAATAATAAGCCCTATGGGGTACATTAGTGTAGATTGTACCTTGGGGGACAGAAATGGACTCCTACTGTACCCCTATTTCTGACAGTCTGGGCAGTGGATCTGTAGTTCCCAGCATGCTTTGCAAGGGACTGCATTAGGAGGGTAAATTTAGGGATTAAAGTGTTATTTTATGTATTTTTCTGTAAATGGAAAGATGTTGTTAGTTAATGTTAGTGTTTAATATTCAGTTATGTTAGAAACTTAGAGGACTTGTAATGTTTTTGAATTTTGTGGTTACGCAGAAGAGTGGCGACTGTGTTTAGCTTAGGGCTGTGGGCACTCAGTACACAGCAAAATCCCCAGTGTTAAATTAACACTCCTCAGTGTTTATATGTGTCCACACTACAGGGTGTTAAAAATTAACACTGAACAGTGTTGAAGTTAATGAGTTAATTAAGTTAACACTGAAGCAGTGTTGAAGTTAATGAGATAATTAAGTGATTAATTAAGTGATGATTGGCCATTAGTGGTGACACCTGATGATAACAAGCAGACTCACTGAAGGAAAGAGAAACAAGAACAGAAAAGAGAAACACAAGAACTACTGACTTCGAGACATTATTGCACTTATTATTTTACCAGTTTGACTTTATTTCTGTCATACATCTACACACGGTCTTATTTAGATTTAACAGAAGTATAGATGGTAATGTTTTATGGAGTGTTTCGTTTCATGTCACCATTATGGTGACCAGTGGTTGCTTTAGTTGGGCTCTTGACACTTTATTATTTAACATTAGTTTTTCTCTGGCTGCTCCAACTCTGTGCTTATAGAGCATATGTGTTGTGGTAAGAGAAACTATGATTTGGCTGTGTTTCCTGAAAACATCGCAAGCCTAATTTGATTGTATAGACCATTTGTTGCAGTTGGTCTTCAATCAAGTAAGGCTTATGATACTTTTGGAAATGCAGCTCTGGTTATGTTTCGATGTTGAAATTAGTAGTGACCTGATTCAGTGATGTCACCCAGCATTATAAACGGATTATCTAATTGTTTTATTAATTTTTCACTACAGTAGTTACTTCCAGCAATGTTTTAGTGATCTGAAGGATTTAAAATCACACACAGACATCAAGAATCTACATATGAATCTCAACAATGGTGACAATCAAACAAATACTTCATGTTGCAATGCATGATGGGAGCCACCAATCAGAACGCATCAATGGCTGACATCATGCATTGCAGCATGAATAAATTATGCAGCTGAATTGTCCTGTAATTTTCATTGTTTTTTTCTGTTGGCTTTTATTTTGCTATTGTTTTGTTCTGACTTTAGTAGCTTGTTTTGTGATGTTCAGAGTTGATCTGTTTGTCACTAGTTTGTTTATTGTCACCATTGTTGAGACTCATATGCTGATTCTTGATGTCTGTGTGTTTAAACAAAATAACTGCTATGTTAAAAGTATTTTCAAAAATTTTCATATTGCTGTTGGCTCTCAAACTGTAGAAGCTCAGAGCTACAATCATCAATACTAAAACAAGACATCAAGCATATAGTCAAAGATTTAAACTCTGAATTACATCAGTGAATCAGGACACTACATGATAATGTTTTTATCATCAAAATATAATGTGAGCAGGTCATGTTTTCTCTTGCAGTAACAAATGTGCTTTATAAACACAGAGTTGTAGCAACCAGAGAAAAACTAATATTGAATAATGAAAAGTGTCAAGAGCTCAACTAAAGCAAACACTGACCACCATAATGGTAACTTGAAAAGAAAAAATCCATAAAACATTACCGTCTAAACTTCTGTTGAATCTCAAGAACTTTTGTCGATGTAGAAAAGAAAATAAAGTAATAAAAGTCAGTTTGACAGAAATAAAGTCAAACTGGTAATAATAAGTGCAACAATGTGTAATGACTCGAAGTCAGTAGTTCTTGTGTTTCTCTTTTTTCTGTTATTGTTTTTTCTCTTTCCGTCAGTGAGTCTGCTTGTTAACATCAGGTGTCACCACTAATGGCCAATCATCACTTAATTATCTCATTAACTTCAACACTGCTTCAGTGTTAACTTAATTATCTCATTAACTTCAACACTGTTCAGTGTTAATTTTTAACACCCTGTAGTGTGGACACATATAAACACTGAGGAGTGTTAATTTAACACTGGGGATTTTGCTGTGTATACACTGTACATGCATTAAACCTCTTTCGCATAAGTCATATTCATTATTAATCTGTAAAAAGTGGTTTTAATTAAACCAATTCTTTCATTAGAAATAACTGTAGATTCAAATTAACTCAAATTATAATGTTGGCGATTTTAGGCAGGGCAAAAATTAAATGTAGTCAACCGGACAAAACTTTATCTGGCAGGAATGACTAAATTAATTTAAGTTCATACAACAAGATTACAATAAATCATTTCAAACAAATTAGATTTTGTTGGAAAAATGTAATTCATTTTCGTGGAAAAGTTTTCCTTAATTTAATCAAGTTCGTTCTACAGCTTATTTATTTACTTATTTATTTATTTTTGAGTGATGAGTGTCTTGAATATTACTTAGCTATACTTTGATGTATTTTGAAAGTATATGCATTGAATGCATTGTTACAATGATCATTTTCAGCACACACTTAAAAATATAGTCTACCTAAAGTATATTTTTCAGTACAAATAAATACACTTTTAAAAAATAAACCGAATTTTCACTTCAAGTATGTTTTTCTAAAATATATTTTTAGAAAATATACTAAAGTACAATTATTTTAAGCATGATGCTAATATACTTTTAATATATTTAAAGATGTATATTTGCAATGTACTATTGAAAAAGGGAATATATTTCAAATACAATAAAGTATGCTTTCATTAGAGATTGTTTATTCACCACACTCTAAAAAGTTTAACTATTATTTACTCAATTTTTTTTGGTCAAACATGTTTACACAAATTTTTTTTAAAGCTGTGAAATCAATGAAATATACTGTATGAATTGAGTAAATGCAAGTAAAAAAAAATTAAGCAAATCTGAGTAACTGCATCTGGTACATTAACAAATAAAATTGAGTAGAAATAATTGAACATTTAAACATTTAAAAAACAATATTTATGAGTAATTTTAACTGTTTTTATTTTTGAGTAATATCATTTTTTTATTTCCTCTAAACCTTTGTAAAATAGTATTCCATACAACCACCAGTATACATGACATTGGCCTTTATTGTCGATGAGTACAGCAATGCAGGATAGTTTACACTGTTTTAACATGTCCGTGAAATCCACATAAACCCGGGGCGTGTGATTCTGTGCAGTATCGGGTCCCTTAATGAATTAATAACTGAAAGTATGGGATGCTTAGAATAATCAAAGTTCTAAATTAATTCATAATCAATATTTAATACTATTTTCTAATCAGAAACACGATCTAAATTTGATTATCATTTGGATTTGGAGTCAGATTAAGTGCAGAGCTAAAGGAATATTGAAACTAAATTCTAATAAATTAAGTGGACTTCACTGGAGCACTGAAAAGACATACACACATTGTCCCTTTGCCCACCGTTGGATTCCCTCATTGGGCCAATGGGTGGTCCTTACAATTTCACAATCATTTAACCTGAATTACTAAACTCATATACAGCCTAATTTCTGAGTTAAATATACTTTATTAATTATAGCAGCACTATCCTTGAAAAGCATAGTATTTATAACTTTTACAACATAATCCCAATAATTTCCTAAAATTTGTTCACATTCTTAATACATTTTTATTTGTATTTATTATATTTTTTAGACACAGACATCAAGAATCAGCCTGTGAATCTCAACAATGGTGACAATAATAAAGCATTTTGCAGTGCATTCTGGGTACCACCAATCAAAACTCATTCATGGATCCCATCATGCATTGCTGCATGAATAAATAATGAGCTTATGTTCAGAGTTGATCTGTTTGTCACCATTGTTGAGGTTCATACGCTAATTCTTGATGTCTGTGTGTGCCTGAGAAGAATACTTTTTAAGAAGTTTTTTTTTTTTTCCCATAATTGACTTGATCATTTGGATTTCATTGAAAAGGCTAAAAATGGCCTGCTCGACAAGGACAGTGCTTCTATAATCCATTAGGTAAACTTAACTCAGAAATGATGCTCTCAATGAGTTCAGTGATTCAGGCCAACTAATGATTGTTACACAACCAACACCATCAGATCATATTTGCTTTTTGTTCATCTGGCTGTTATAACCGAATTACAGCAGCCAAACAAAATCTAAAGTTAAAAAGTAAGGGTCAAGAGTCAAACTAAAATAAACACAGATCACCATAATTGTGACCATTTAAAAAAATAGTTTTCTCCTTCAGTGATTCTGCTTGTTAATATCAAGTGTCTTCAATAATGATCAATCATCACTCAATTAATCACTTAATTATCTCATTAACTTTAACACTGCTTCAGTGTTACTTATAACACTCTGAGTGTGGACTCATATAAACACTGGGCAGTGTTAATTTAAAGGTACTATAAGCGATGCCACGCGTTTTTTAGGCCAAAACATTTTTTATCACATGCAGCAAATATCTCCTCACTATCCGCTAGCTGCCTGTCCCCTGAACACACTGTAAAAAAACGCGGTCTCTCTAGACACCACAGGCTCCACAAACGGCAATAAAAACAAACTGTGCTCTCCCGCACCACGAAACACAACAAACAGTGTTCCAGCCAATCACTGGTAAGAAGTATTTGAGGGTGGGGTCTGGGGGGGGTTAGTGCGCATACACATGAAGGGGTTGTGGAGGAGAGAGAAGCATGAAGAGGGAAGTTTGAATTATGGCCGACACACGACCAAAGGGAGACGACGTTCCGATGAACAAATTGCAAAGAAGAGGGACAAGGATAAGTAACGTGCGAAGTACTGAATTTACATCGGAAAAACCTTTGAAAGGTGGCGAGAACTCCGCCGGCAGAAGGGCTTCCAATCCGACATAGTTGCTCTGTTTTTGCAGAACAGGTAAATCCATTTTTCTTTCTAAACTGACGTTCATGTTCACCAAACCAACACAAGGATGTAATTAGCTAGAAGAACTATGCAGTCAGCGTTAACTTTGGTGAATACAACATGTATGTTTCTAGCAGCGATCAATCTCTATTGTAAATGATCAAGCAAATTAACAGTAGGGCGACAATTTGTGTGAATGATGTTTTCATCCACTGTTTGTTATGAATTTGAATGTTCATTTATAGGCTATTGACAACTTTGACTAAACTTGTTTACGACGCCGCCGTTGTTTATGCTTACTGGAAAACGCGAAGCTAACGTTATCTTGTTATTATTGCGTCCTTGTATGGGAGCTATATTATAACCTCAGGTGGCGAAACGATTTTAAGACAATGTTTCTCTTTTTCTGCATTCTGTTCTGCAATATATAAAAGCATTTATCTAACTTGGCGACATTACACATTGAATTAAGTATCCGTAAAACTTAACTTTGTTTGTAGTGACTAATTGGACTTTCCTTTATGCCGGAAGGGAGGGGAGGAGGGAGGAGACGGGATGAGGGTCTAGCTAGCCTCCGTTTTGTTTGACAACAATTCGAATGTCAACAAGAAGTTATGTCTACCGGCATCGCTTAGAGCACCTTTAACACTGGGGATTTTTCTGTGGAAAATAAATCAATAGAGACACAGTGTGTAACATTACCAGGTGAGATGGTCACTGGTGTGACAGTTGTAGGGCTGGTGTTAATGCTGCCAGTGTCTGAAAGTTTGGATGAATAGTGATTAATGAACAGAAACACAAATATCATGAGTGTGTAGAAAGAGCTCATGTGAATATAATTACCTGCACAGTATGCAAGATTGCAGAAAGTTGTTTTAACCAGCTCATAGACATAATAATTGCCTGGACAGGCTTTGACTTTAATGGGAAAAGACCCGTAATAGCAGCAGTAACTCCCAGCGTAACCGCAGACATCTCGAGTGACGACTCCATCTGTTACTGTTGGGTGTCCACCACGTATCCACAGTGCGGTATCAGTGCCACATCTGGACTGAGCAACACATGTGTCTGGGATATGAGCGCTCATGTTGTTAATGAAGAGACGATACCAGCCTCTCCAGGAGACATAGTAGTCACAGTTTCTGACTGAAGCATCTGTATTATTGATGGATCTCCATGGATTGTCCAGCTCAGTGTAGTTGTAGCAGGGGTCTGCAGAGAGATAAACTTATGAAAACACCAATATGAAGTCATAGTCTAAATATAATATAATAATATGTTCATGAAAACACATTATATATACTGTATTATACATATATTATATATTTTAAATGAAATATATATCTTATAAAAACATCATGAAAACACCAGTACAAATGTATAGTCTCAATATAAATATATTTACAAAATGCAAATTCCAAATCCATAACCTAATTGATATGCACAAAATGTTATTCCCAAATGCAAAACGTGGTCACAATTTTTTTAAATAAATTTATATTTCCTGCAAATTGTCACATACTTGTAAATCACCCTGAATTTGTGTGTAAATATTTTGGGTTGTTTTTGAGCACAAAATAAGGATGGAAGAAAAAAAGATTATCCCATTAGATGTGTTTTTAATCCGGCCAATCATAACAGGCCTAACTGAACTCATGCGTCATCCGTACAGAGCAAAAGAATGAGAGATGAATGAGAGATGAATGAGGGATGAATGAGAGATGAACGAGGGATGGATGAGAGATGAATGAGGGATGAATGAGAGATGAACGAGGGATGGATGAGAGATTAATGAGGGATGAGTTCTCAGCAAAATTTCTTTATAGTTCTTCATCAGTAAAAACACAAGGACTGTTTCTGACTATGAATTGTGGAATATTCAGAACTACTGTACAGTGAATGACAGTCAGACACTCCTGAGAACAATCTACAGGTTTCATACATTTCTATAAATACATTTCCAGGACTTTTGAGGCAAATATTCATAATCTAACCTAAATGTATGTGATTTTTATTCTTATTCTGCATGTATTCATTGTTCAAATTTACTACAGCATATCTTTATTAAAAATGAATGATAACTCTTGACAATTGTTAAGTTACTTTTTTTTTTTCAGCCATTTTAAAAGTTTTCATAAAACATTTCTACATTGGTAAATCAGATCAACATGGCAGCTTTAATGTCCAACAACTGCTTTTTCTGTAATTATTGACTTACAGAATTGAAGCATTATTGAGAAGTATTAAACTCAGCAGAAATTATAAAGATTGATTGTAACTCTATTGCTGTGTTTCAGATGCTGAATGATGATGTCAGAGTTTGTGGAAATAACACTGTCATTGCTAACTTTATTTAAAACTTGTTTAGTGTCGCTTATACACTCACACACATCTACGGCAAGCCGTTTTAACTTTTATTAATTCTTGATATCAACAATTCAATTTTCACTAGTTCAAATTATAGTTATTGATATCAGGAATTAGATTTAGTAACAACCCAGTCAACACGTTGATCTCACAGTGATCTCTCCATATGACCACAATGTGAGTTCACAGTGAGCTAAAAGTGTAACCGCACTGTGCACTCACTGTGTGCTCATATTATGGACACGATGTGAGTCACCCCAGCTAGAAATGTAATTGGACATGGATGGACACAAATTGTAAGTTACCATTAAGGTGATGGGTGTTTGCTTTAGTTGGGCTCTAGACCATTAAATGTTTACTTTAATATTTACTGTTGTTTGTCTGCTGTTATTGATTTATAACAGTTAAATGAACAAAGTAAAATGTTATCTTATAGTGTTGGTTATGTTTTGACATAATCATGCTGTGATCTGAAAAAGGAAACTTATTGAGATAGTTTGGTTTAACTTGATAGCAGCAGTTTAGTGATTCTTCAGCCTATGATTATCAGTACTTTACTTATAATTCAAAATATTTAATACACATTGTTCTGATAAAAAGACATTCAGATAAATTCATTTAAAACACAGACATCAATAATCAGCCTGTGAATCTCAACAATGGTGACAATAATAAAGCATGTTGCAGTGGCTGCCACCAATCACAACTCATTAATGGCTCCCATCATGCATTGCGGTATGAATAAATTATGATCTGAATTGTCTATGTAATTTACTTTTCCTAATTGAATATTCTGCTCCTCACCATTGTTGAGATGCATAGACTGAATCTTGACATCTGTGTGTGCCTAAAAGAATGATTTTTTTTTAACAACTTTTAAGAAATCCTTTATATTATATCTAAAATTCTGGGCATTTACGCAGATTCACTAACCAACAACATAAATCGAAGTCAGAAAGAAGGATTCTAATGAGTTCAGTGATCAAGTTCAAATGATGATTGTCATAACATAACCAACACCATCAGATCACTTGTTTCTTTGTTCAACTGGTGATTATAATTCAGAAACAACAGACAAACAAAATCTAAAGTTAATAATATATGGGTCTAGAGCCCAACTAAAGCAACCATTGATCGTCATAACGGTAACTTACAATTTGTGATTTTCTCCTTCAGTGATTCTGCTTGTTAACATCAGGTGTCTTCAATAATTTTCAATCATCACTAAATTAATCACTTAATTATCTCATTAACTTAAACACTCTTGAGTGTGGACTCATACACTCCCAGGAGTGTTAATTTAACACTGGAGTTTTTGCTGTGTTCAAAGAACCGTAGTTAACTGACAAGCTGAGCCATATCGCATTAATTAACGCTGGCGATACGCCCGCGACATTAATGCGATATGGCTCAGCTTGTCAGTTAACTACGGCTCTTTGTAGTCAATGCCGCTCCATCGGAAAGCAGGTGATGGTGATTTACTACTATTCAGGAACCGGCTTTACTGATGAGATGCGCATAACAATATCGCAATTTAAAACGCCCAGCCCTAGTCAAGACCAAAGAGCCCAACTACAGCAAACACTGACCTCTACAATGGTGACCAAACCAAACTCTTCAAACAAACTTCAACATGTAAACCTCTTAAACATAATTTCTAAACATCGAAACTTCCCGCTATAACTGTCTAAGAATGTTCTATCAATGTCATCACTAAACATGTTTGAAATGTTTATAGAGAGTGTTATCCTAACTTTTAGGAGAACATTCTGGTTACAAAAATAAAATTAGCTACAGAAAATATTACAAGAACATAACATAATGCTCTCAAAACATTCATAGAACAATAACATTTCTAGCTGGGATGAGCTCATATTGTGGTCATAGTTTGAGCACACAGTGAGAGCGCTGTGAGGTTACACTTTTAGATCACTGTGAACTCAGATTGCAGACGTTGTGACCACATGGTGACATCACTGTGAGATCATAGTGTTGACTGGGAATGCCAATTCTTGAAATCAACAATTACATATTTACTAGTTAAAATGCTCATTCTAGATATCAACTGAATTGAATTTCAACTAGTAAAAACTATAATTCTTGATATCTGTAATTGTATTTTCACTGTGAAATGTCACCATAGGCTGCCATTCAAAATCAATTGTTGATATCAAGAATTTATTTCTTACTAGTTGAAATTTCAATTTCACATATCAGAAATACAATTCTTACTAGTAAAAACCTTTATTTTTGATATCAAGAATTCAATTGTCACTATAGTTGAAATGTCTATTCTTGATATCAAGAATTGAATTGTTACACAGCAAAAACTCCAGTGTTAAATTTACTCTCATGCATGGGAGTTTATATGGCTACAGACGCAAGAGTGTTAAAGTGTTAAAATATAAGTGTTAAATTATGACAGAATTGTGTTCATATTTCTCTCTCTTTCAGTGCTTGAACGATTGAAACAATGTTTCAGGAAATTCATACTAACATTCAAATAACATCCCAGTCAACATGTTGATCTCACAGTGATCTCTCCATATGACCACAATGTGAGTTCACAGTGAGCTAAAAGTGTAACCGCACAGTGCACTCACTGTGTGCTCATATTATGGACACAATGTGAGTCACCCCAGCTAGAAATGTTATTGGACATGGATGGACACAAATTGTAAGTTACCATTAAGGTGATGGGTGTTTGCTTTAGTTGGGCTCTAGAACATTATATGTTTACTTTAATATTTACTGTTGTTTGACTGCTGTTATTGATTTATAACAGTTAAATGAACAAAGTAAAATGTTATCTCATAGTGTTGGTTATGTTTTGACATAATCATGCTATGATCTGAAAAAGGAAACTTATTGAGATAGTTTGGTTTAACTTGTTAGCAGCAGTTTAGTGATTCTTCAGCCTATGATTATCAGTACTTTACTTATAATTCTAAATATTTATTAAACATTGTTCTGATCAAAAGACATTCAGATAAATTCATTTAAAACACAGACATCAATAATCAGCCTGTGAATCTCAACAATGGTGACAATAATAAAGCATGTTGCAGTGGCTGCCACCAATCACAACTCATTAATGGCTCCCATCATGCATTGCGGTATGAATAAATTATGATCTGAATTGTCTATGTAATTTACTTTTCCTAATTGAATATTCTGCTCCTCACCATTGTTGAGATGCATAGACTGAATCTTGACATCTGTGTGTGCCTAAAAGAATGGTTTTTTTTTTTAACAACTTTTAAGAAATCCTTTATATTATATCAAAAATTCTGGGCATTTATGCAGATTCACTAACCAACAACATAAACCGAAGTCAGAAAGAAGGATTTTAATGAGTTCAGTGATCAAGTTCAAATGATGATTGTCATAACATAACCAACACCATCAGATCACTTTTTTCTTTGTTCAACTGGTGATTATAATTCAGAAACAACAGACAAACAAAATCTAAAGTTAATAATATATGGGTCTAGAGTCCAACTAAAGCAACCATTGATCGTCATAATGGTAACTTACAATTTGTGATTTTCTCCTTCAGTGATTCTGCTTGTTAACATCAGGTGTCTTCAATAATGCTCAATCATCACTAAATTCAACATGTAAACCTCTTAAACATAATTTCTAAACATCGAAACTTCCCGCTATAACTGTCTAAGAATGTTAGGGGGGATAATGTTCTATCAATGTCATCACTAAACATGTTTGAAATGTTTATATAGAGTGTTATCCTACCTTTTAGGAGAACATTCTGGTTACAAAAATAAAATTAGCTACAGAAAATATTACAAGAACATAACATAATGCTCTCAAAACATTCATAGAACAATAACATTTCTAGCTGGGATGAGCTCATATTGTGGTCATAGTTTGAGCACACAGTGAGAGCGCTGTGAGGTTACACTTTTAGAACACTGTGAACTCAGATTGCTGACGTTGTGACCACATGGTGACATCACTGTGAGATCATAGTGTTGACTGGGATTTTGGACATTTGATAAAGGTAATTTTTTTTTACATTTCCAAAATCAACACTGAATATTTGGAGAACGTTCTTATAACTAAACTCTGTTTGCTGGGAAGCTTTGTGGTTTATTTTAAAATAAACATTTATTTAAATAACGCTGACACACGAGCAAGACATACAGTAATGACCCTGAGAAATCACTGTATAGATTAACAAATCAATTGGAGGCAACATGTTGCTATACTGTATTTTCTACAGTAAAGTACTGGCAACAACAGCTGACGTTTTTAATTATAGTGATGCAGTAAATATTTCATTCTTCTGATACACACACACATCTATCCAATGACACAGAGCGGCGTTTCCTAAAAGCATCGAAAGCCTAAGTTGATCATATAGTATTGTGTCAGTTGTTCTACAATCAACTTAGGCTTACGATGATTTTTGGGAAATGCAGCCCTGATCTGTAGCCTACATACATTAGAAAACACTCAGAAAATAAGCCAATAGAAACACAGTGTGTGTAACATTACCAGGTGAGATGGTCACTGGTGTGACAGTTGTAGGGCTGGTGTTAATGCTGCCAGTGTCTGAAAGTTTGGATGAATAGTGATTAATGAACAGAGACACAAATATCATGAGTGTGTAGAAAGAGCTCATGTGAATATAATTACCTGCACAGTATGCTGAATAACAGATAGTTGGACTAACCAGCTCATAGACATAATAATTGCCTGGACAGGCTTTGACTTTAATGGGAAAAGACCCGTAATAACAGCAGTAACTCCCACCGTAACCGACCCAGTAACCGCAGACATCTCGAGTGAAGACTCCATCTGTTACTGTTGGGTGTCCACCACGTATCCACAGTCCAGTAACAGTGCCACATCTGGACTGAGCAACACATGTGTCTGGGATATGAGCGCTAGTGTTGTTAATGAAGAGACGATACCAGCCGCTCCAGGAGACATAGTAGTCACAGTTTCTGGCTGAAGCATCTGTATTATTGATGGATCTCCATGGATTGTCCAGCACAGTGTAGTTGTAGCAGGGGTCTGCAGAGAGATAAACTGTTATGATAAAATATTAAGAAATTAACAAGTTTCTGAAAAACATGTTTTATTACAAAATGTAACCAAAAGTGCAGCTTTAGACATTACTTTTTCTCATTCTTCTTCTGCTAATTCAGCGCGATTCATTTCGATCCACAATATTTTTTCAAATGCATTTATAGAATTATTTAAACATCAACACGTTACATACCATTATAATCATGCACATATTATTATTATTACTATTTGTTAAAGGACAAGTTCGGTATTTTACACATAAAGCCCTGTTTACAGATCGTTTCTGATGAAATAGAACGGTTAAGATTAAACTTTTGACAGATGCTGCTGTCGCGAGAATTTTAGGTTTATTTCGCATTCCCCTCCCCCCTCAAGAATGGTAGTCTATGTGCACTGGAACAATCCTTCCTAAAACGCATTAAACTTTCATTTAAAAAGAGATGAAACTCACCGAGTGGTCAGGGGTGCTCACTAATATGCTCATACAAAAATCGCTGCAAAAGATGCTTTCCAACAGGTTTTATCGTAGTTTTTGTCCAACTCCATTGACTTGCATTGAATGTGCTGTGTGAGGTACGGTATTACTCCGCCGCTTCTTCTTCTGCTTCTTCTGTGTATTCAGTGAAATGCCAGTGGTTTGCTTGCAATTGGAAAATGTGCATTATCGCCACCAACTGGGCTGGAGTGTCTATTATTCAAGCTCTCAACGGAAGAATCTACAGGTGTGAGACGTTTGGAAAAATAGATCCACAGTTTTACAACGAATGGTAAAACACCTGTTGGAAAGCATCTTTTGCAGCGATTTTTGTATGAGCATATCAGTGAACACCCCTGACCACTCGGTGAGTTTCATCTCTTTTTAAATGAAAGTTTAATGCGTTTTAGGAAGGATTGTTCCAGTGCACATAGACTACCATTCTTGAGGGGGGGTGGGAAGCGAAATAAACCTAAAATTCTCGCGACAGCAGCATCTGTCAAAAGTTTAATCTTAACCGTTCTATTTCATCAGAAACGATCTGTAAACAGGGCTTTATGTGTAAAATACCGAACTTGTCCTTTAAGAATTTATTTCCATTTTCTTGGTCTAAAAATGACCATTTCAAAATGACCATTGCCAGGTTTTCAGCGGGAATCCATAAACTAATATTCAAGTAACAATCTGACATTCAGTTTGCTCAATATTTCATATGCAAATAATGAAAAAAAACCCTAAATGATTTCACTAAAACAGCAGTATTTTATTATGCAGCATGTGAAGTGTTTTATTCCAGTAGTGTCCTCAGCAACACTGTATCAGTGGTTTGATCGGGTCTGACTCTAAACTAGCACTATTGAGAGAGAGACAGAGATCTGTTGTTCACTCAGTGACAGTCAGTGTTTGAACTGAGAAGAGATCAGACACGAGGTGAACAGAAAAGTGTCCACTAAAGCTCAAGATGGACAGATTCGACACATGCGCACTCCGACTGCACCAGTCCTATAGAGGGCAGTATAGTCGTGACTTGTGTCAGCTACAGGACCTCTGCTCTGAAGGACAAAGAAGAAGAAAAGCTTTGAGTTCCACTTTCGAAGATACACAACCTCAAAATGACCATCATACAGTAAAGGAGCACACACAAACCTTATTCTAATATGGAATTGTATTGGAATGGTAAAGAATGTTGGTACGTGACAGGAGGGCCTCTACTCAAGGAGACAATATGATGAACACGTCTAAGAATGTTCCACATATGGTTGAAATACCATCATTGGCCCTAGAAAGATAACATTCTGGGAGTCAAGACTATAAAGGAGAAAGGATGCCCTCCCTTCACTGTCACACTCTGCAGCCACTCTGTGTGACTGTACGACTGCTGGCCTTTTCTTGCAAGACAATACACCTCATCAAAGACTATTGGAAATGTTTTGTCTTTTATTCAGTGATAGAATTTTGTTTGCCACGGTAAAGCGACTCAAATTTGGCCTTACTCGTAGCCCAGCCTCCCTCATAGTCATACCATTGATAAAGACATGGGCAACTAGAGTGGCTTGAATTTCATCTGAGACTGCTTGTCTTCTTGCCCTTGCCCTTCCTCTAGGGCTGGGCGATTTAAATCGCGATATTGTTATGCGCATCTCGTCAGAAAGCCGGTTCCTTGATTAGTAGTAAATCGCCTTCACCTGCTTTCAGATGAAGCGGCATTTAGGGCTGAGGAGATAATTAAGTGATTAATTTAGTGATGATTGAGCATTATTGAAGACACCTGATGTTAACAAGCAGAATCGCTGAAGAAGAAAATCACAAATTGTAAGTTACCATTAAGGTGATGGGTGTTTGCTTTAGTTGGGCTCTAGACCATTATATGTTTACTTTAATATTTACTGTTGTTTGTCTGCTGTTATTGATTTATAACAGTTAAATGAACAAAGTAAAATGTTATCTTATAGTGTTGGTTATGTTTTGACCTTATCATGCTGTGATCTGAAAAAGGAAACTTATTGAGATAGTTTGGTTTAACTTGTTAGCTGCAGTTTAGTGATTCTTCAGCCTATGATTATCAGTACTTTACTTATAATTCAAAATATTTAATAAACATTGTTCTGATCAAAAGACATTCAGATAAATTCATTTAAAACACAGACATCAATAATCAGCCTGTGAATCTCAACAATGGTGACAATAGTAAAGCATGTTGCAGTGGCTGCCACCAATCACAACTCATTAATGGCTCCCATCATGCATTGCGGTATGAATAAATTATGATCTAAATTGTCTATGTAATTTACTTTTCCTAACTGAATATTCTGCTCCTCACCATTGTTGAGATGCATAGACTGAATCTTGACATCTGTGTGTGCCTAAAAGAATGATTTTTTTTTTTTTAAACAGCTTTTAAGAAATCCTTTATATTATATCAAAAATTCTGGCCATTTATGCAGATTCACTAACCAACAACATAAATCGAAGTCAGAAAGAAGGATTTTAATGAGTTCAGTGATCAAGTTCAAATGATGATTGTCATAACATAACCAACACCATCAGATCACTTTTTTTTCTTTGTTCAACTGGTGATTATAATTCAGAAACAACAGACAAACAAAATCTAAAGTTAATAATATATGGGTCAAGAGTCCAACTAAAGCAACCATTGATCGTCATAACGGTAACTTACAATTTGAGATTTTCTCCTTCAGTGATTCTGCTTGTTAACATCAGGTGTCTTCAATAATGTTCAATCATCACTAAATTAATCACTTAATTATCTCATTAACTTAAACACTCTTGAGTGTGGACTCATACACTCCCAGGAGTGTTAATTTAACACTGGAGTTTTTGCTGTGTACAAAGAGCCGTAGTTAACTGACAAGCTGAGCCATATCGCATTAATTATTGCTGGCGATACGTCCGCGATATTAATGCGATATGGCTCAGCTTGTCAGTTAACTACGGCTCTTTGTAGTAAATGCCGCTCCATCTGAAAGCAGGTGATGGTGATTTACTACTAATCAAGGAACCGGCTTTACTGACGAGATGCGAATAACAATATCGCGATTTAAATCGCCCAGCCCTACCTTCCTCCTCCTCCTCCTCCTCCTCCTTCTTCTTATCCCTCCTCGATCTCTTCCTTCATGTCTTTCTGGATCCATTGTTCCAAAACTCAAACTGATTTGGGCCTTTTATCTATCTATTGAAGGATATGATTGATGTGTGTTAAATTTTGACTCTTTTTGTTTCCACCTGGGTAATTGTGTGCTAAATGAGCTGAAGCTGTGCTGACTTGAGTGAACAATTTTGAATGCTAGTGCTTTATACATGACAACATGGTGTAGGTAATGAGAAATGAAGGGATTTGTATGTAGAGTTTTGCAGTGACAGTTCAACAAATCTGACTCATGCGTCAAAACAGTGAATAGTGTTTATAGTTTAGGGAAATGGGTGTGCTTTTTGATAAATGTCATTATGGTTTTGAAATTTTAGTTCAAAAGCCTGGTTATAGTGTTTAAGCAATCGAGAAAAACTGTAAAAAAAAATAAAAAAAATAAATAAAAATAATTTTGTGTTGTACTGTGTAGTACATGAATGAATAAAAATGTGCCAATGTATCCATTGGTTGTGTCTTTTGTGATCATCATGTGAAAAGGTTTGTGAGGGGGGAACCACAAGCAACATAACTTTGTTTTGAATTTATTGCACCAGTGTGTTAGACTATGTTGTAGTGTGTGTGATTTTGAGGGCTTGTGTGTCCTGTCTGAGGGCAAAGTTTGTTTTTTCAGCAAGAGTGAATGGTTTTGAGTGTAGAGCTTCATTTTGACCTGAAAATAGGATGTTTGGGGAATTGGGTGAGACATTATGGATTTGTGTTTACAGTTTTTAGAATACGAGGCATAGTTTCAAGAAATGTGTTTAAGCAATCGAGAAAAACTGTAATATCAGGACTACTCACAATGTGCTTGCTTTCACCCCTTAAGTCCACGACTAATGCTGGGTACACACCAAAAGATTTTTCACATCTTATAAGATTTTCAAAATGTGATAGACCACAAACATGAGGACAAAAAATCCTAGATTTAAGCATTTTGCTCCTATAGTGTGTGGTGTGCCATGATGCGACAAAGACAGCACACCACACACAAACAGATTTTCAACCAGATTCTCGACTGTGAACACAGGAAATCTCGCAAAATCTCGCGAGACTTCAGAATAAGCATGTTGGATGATATGCAGGAAGAAATTATGATGATAGTGTTTGGAATGATTTTCACAGAAAATTCACATAAAAAAAAAAATAAAAAAAACATTGTACCCACCATTATATATAACCTTTTATACAGAAATATATATCATTCTTTATTGTCTTTATTTATTCTTTATTGTATTTATTGTCTCTTTAGAAAAAGTTAGCCTATTTAATCCCTCACTGAACCCTTATAACACTCAGCTTCCTACATGTGTGCGTGTGCGTGTGTGTGTGTGAGAATGACCGTCTTCCATCATCTCACTTTCTGATTGGATATTGTTTCGTTTCACGTGATAATCTCCAGAACGTGCGCGCGTTTGTCCTCGGGGTTCCCCCCACACATCAGGATTTCTGATCGTAAATATTAAACATGTTGAATATTTACGATTCGCGATCGGGGCGGCTCCGACGTTCTTCCGAGCAGGTTCGGACACTCTTAACACACCTCACACCAAGGGAAAATCTGATAAAATAATCTGTTGAACCATCAAGATAATCGGGACATAGCTAGGATTGACGGAAGGGGGGAAATCGGCCCAAAATCAGCCCGATTATCTTTTGGTGTGTACCCAGCATAAAGCTGCTTTAAGAAGCGGTAAGATCTAGGGCTGGGCGATTTAAATCGCGATATTGTTATGCGCATCTCGTCAGTAAAGCCGGTTCCTTGATTAGTAGTAAATCACCATCACCTGCTTTCAGATGAAGCGGCATTTAGGGCTGAGGAGATAATTAAGTGCTTAATTTAGTGATGATTGAGCATTATTGAAGACACCTGATGTTAACAAGCAGAATCACTGAAGAAGAAAATCACAAATTGTAAGTTACCATTAAGGTGATGGGTGTTTGCTTTAGTTGGGCTCTAGACCATTATATGTTTACTTCAATATTTACTGTTGTTTGTCTGCTGTTATTGATTTATAACAGTTAAATGAACAAAGTAAAATGTTATCTTATAGTATTGGTTATGTATTGACATAATCATGCTGTGATCTGAAAAAGGAAACTTATTGAGATAGTTTGGTTTAACTTGTTAGCAGCAGTTTAGTGGTTCGTCAGCCTATGATTATCAGTACTTTTCTTATAATTCAAAATATTTAATAAACATTGTTCTGATCAAAAGACATTCAAATAAATTCATTTAAAACACAGACATCAATAATCAGCCTGTGAATCTCAACAATGGTGACAATAATAAAGCATGTTGCAGTGGCTGCCACCAATCACAACTCATTAATGGCTCCCATCATGCATTGCGGTATGAATAAATTATGATCTGAATTGCCTATGTAATTTACTTTTCCTAATTTAATATTCTGCTCCTCACCATTGTTGAGATGCATAGACTGAATCTTGACATCTGTGTGTGCCTAAAAGAATGATTTTTTTTTAAACAACTTTTAAGAAATCCTTTATATTATATAAAAAATTCTGGGCATTTATGCAGATTCACTAACCAACAACATAAATCGAAGTCAGAAAGAAGGATTTTAATGAGTTCAGTGATCAAGTTCAAATGATGATTGTCATAACATAACCAACACCATCAGATCACTTTTTTCTTTGTTCAACTGGTGATTATAATTCAGAAACAACAGACAAACAAAATCTAAAGTTAATAATATATTGGTCAAGAGTCCAACTAAAGCAACCATTGATCGTCATAATGGTAACTTACAATTTGTGATTTTCTCCTTCAGTGATTCTGCTTGTTAACATCAGGTGTCTTCAATAATGTTCAATCATCACTAAATTAATCACTTAATTATCTCATTAACTTCAACACTCTTGAGTGTGGACTCATACACTCCCAGGAGTGTTAATTTAACACTGGAGTTTTTGCTGTGTACAAAGAGCCGTAGTTAACTGACAAGCTGAGCCATATCGCATTAATTATCGCTGGCGATACGTCCGCGATATTAATGCGATATGGCTCAGCTTGTCAGTTAACTACGGTTCTTTGTAGTAAATGCCGCTCCATCTGAAAGCAGGTGATGGCGATTTACTACTAATCAAGGAACCGGCTTTACTGACGAGATGCGCATAACAATATCGCGATTTAAATCGCCCAGCCCTAGTAAGATCCATAACCTCAGATGGCGAATCCATGACCCGACAAATGTTTGTCCTGAAAGCAACCATCTGTACGCCACCTGGGCAAACTTTGAACATTACAATCGCCCACACTCACTCCAGGGTTGTAACATAATGGGATATGGGCTACAGGATTTGGAGTACACTGTTAAAAATGTTCGTAATTTTAACAGTAAAAAACTGTAAAAAAGCAACGGAAAAAAAATGTTAATTCCTTAACGTTATGTACCCTTACTATATACAGTGAAAAACTGTAATAGCTCTCACGGGACATTTCATGTAATTTTACATTAATATACTGTTAAATGTACGGATTTTGGAAGTACACTGTAAAAAAAAAAATTTACCGTACCTTACTGTAAAAAATACGGTAGCAAATGTTTACTAATTTTACAAAGTTTTACATCATCGAACTAAAAATTACGGTGAAAAACTGCCAGCTGGTTGACAGTACTTTACCGTAAAAAATACGGTATAAATATTTGTTTTACGGCATTGAACTAAAGTTTACGGTAAAAAACTGGCAGCTGGTTGAAAGCGATTTACCGTAAAGAATACGGTAGTAATATTTTAGGTTTTACGGCAGTGATCTAAATATTACGGAAAAAAACTGGCAGCTTTGGTTGCCAGTACTTTACCGTAAAAAATACGGTAGAATTTTTTTTTGCTTTTACGGCACTGAACTAAAGTTTACGGTAAAAAACTAGCAGCTTGCAAGTGCTTTACCGTAAAAAATACGGTAGTAATATTTTAGGTTTTATGGCATTGAACATTGAACTGAACTTTTATATAAAAAATAAAAACCTGCCAGCTGTGGTTTCCTGTAATCTAATTATTGAGAATTACCAGAGGTTGAGACGTTGATGTTTTATTGAAAATAATAAAGTTTAAAGTTACCATTATGGAGATGAGTGTTTGCTTTAGTTGGGCTCTCTGACTTTTTAACTTTAGATTTACTCTGACTGCCTTAACTGTGTGGTTATATAACACAAACGTTATGGCATGTAATTCAAAGAGAAAATGTGACCAGGTGATGATGAGATGCTCGTCATATTGTGGCCTGATTCACTGATCTCATAAATAGTCTTATCTCTCACTTTGAGAAATGTGATAATGTTAATTATAATATTAAAAATAAATATTTAATATTATTGAGTATAATATACCTGCAAGTGAGCAACAGATAATCTGAAGAACTTTAAAATTACATGGTGTGGAAAAAAGGTTTTGAACTACTGCTTGACTTAAACTAGCACAGACATCAAGATTCAGCGTATGAATCTCAACAACGGTGACAATCAACACAATAATCAGATAAAACTCTGAACATCACAAAACAAACTACTAAAAAGCTGCAACAAAACAACATCAAAAATAAAAGCAGATATAATAATAAAAGAAAATACTAAGGCAATTCAGCATAATGTATTCCTGCTGCAATGCATGCTGGGAGATACTGATGAGTTTTGATTGGAGGCTCCATCAAGTGCACTGCACTTTTATCATCACCATTGTTGAGATTCATATGCTGATTCTTGATGTCTGTGTGTGTCTAAAAAGATGCAGCTGTTCAAACCGTTATTGTACACAATGTTTTAAAAATTCTTCTGATTATCACAGCAATGATAGATCACATGCTATAGAATCACAGGTCTACTTAAATCAATAATGTAAAAATTAATAACACATATAAATAAAGATAAGAGTTCAGTGAATCAAACATGGTGATTGCCATCACTGATACACAACCGCCATCACATGATTCTTTTTCTCTCTGATTTCCTAGCCATAATCAACATGTCTTATAAACACAGAGTTACAGCAGGCAGAGAAAAACTAATGTCAGAAAGTCAAGAGCCCAACTAAAGTAGTCACTGATCTCCATCATGGTGACTTCAAATGAAACAATAAATCATCAACATCTAAACCTCTGTTAATTCTCAAACAGAACTGTAGACGTCTGACAGAAATAAAGTCAGTCTGGTTAGTAATAAGTGAAGCTGGTAATGCTGTTTGTGGAGTTGTTTAATCCTCCTCTGCTGAGATCTTCACAGATTTAATGTCTTCTTTTCTCTTCAGTTGATTTCATCTAAGTGGCTGAAGTCAGTTGTAGTTCTTGTGTTTCTGCTCGTCTCTTTTTTCTGTTCCTGTTGTTTCTCTAAATGGACATTCCCATAATTCCCTGTGTGACACTTCACATTTGATGCTATTTCATTTAAATAATTATGTTTCTTCTTGGTTTTTGTTATCAGTTTTATACATTTGGGGTTTATATTACACCATATATTGTTTAATGAATGTTTATGGCATTATTTGGAGTCATGTGTGTGTGTCACCATGATGGTGTTTTGTGTTTGTGTGTATGACACTGTGCACCTTCTCAATATTAACACGTGCCTTAGTTTGTGGAAAACTAATGGTATACTTAACTAATGGTATACTTAAATCATCATGTTTTTTTCTTTTTTACCACTTGTGTTATTATGATGGTTATCAGTATATTACAAAGATATAAAGCAGACTTTAATACTTCAGTGAAATTTAATGATAACATTTATTGGTTTATGTAATATAATGGTTGTCCCGTGAAAACTAAAAGGTTCCTACTGTATTTTTTATGGTAAAGTACTGGGAACCACAGCTGATTTTTTTTTTTTTACCACACATTTAAATCCTGCTGAAGGATTTTTTTTTTTTTTTTTTTTTCAAAGTAAGGTTGCTACCATATTTTTTACGGTAAAATACTGCCAACCAAGCTGACGTTTTTTACCGTAAATTTCACAGTTTTTTTTACATTGTGTTTTTTTGCCCGTAAATTTAAATCCCGTAAAAACATAAACGGTTGCCATCATATTTTTTACGGTAAAATACTGGCAATCACAGCTGCCGTTTTTTTACCGTAAATTTCACAGTTTTTTTTTTAACAGTGTACGTTCAGATTGGCCCGATCTGAATGACTTGTGTAGCAACAATAATATAGCCTACAGTTGAACTGGGCACATGCAGCCGTGGAGCAGGTCAATATCAGCAAGGGCCAGATTATGGATCTAAACGTGCGTGCTGAGGCGACAATACATCACACTGGAACCAGTAAGAAGCTGAACAGCCGGACGTGCAGGTATGAAATCCTCCAATATTTTCAAGCACAACAGCGCGATTATTGGGTTAACCTGCGCCTTCAAGGTAAACTTGCATGCCTGTGATCATACAGTCTCACACTCTGCGTTACAAAATTCAGCCATTAACGGAGGTATCCTAAAATTTGTTATCAAAGCTCGGCTGCAAACTCTCCCGACCAAATACAACCTCTCTCTGTGGTTTCCAAAACACCACGAACCATTCTGTCTTTTATACAGATAAACCAATGGAATCTACAGCGCATGTAATGAACGGGTGCCCTGCGTTTAAAGGCCTTTACATTGCGCGCCACGATCACATCATAAACATAACAGCTCAAGAACTGCGCAAAGTTTCTGGACAAAGTGCAATACACACAAAAGACACTGTTCAAACTGGCTGGTTTTCAAATCTGAAGGATAAATAAAACTCTAAGAAGTGTTCTCAGAGAATACCCAAATACTCCAGACATTGTAGTTATCAATGAACTTTCTAAAAGCATTCTGATTCTGGAAGTGGGTTGTTGTTGTTTTGATGCTTACATGGACTTGTGTTTTTCTGAGAAAATGTTAAAATGCCAGTCATTAACAAATGCTTTAGCAGTGTGTGTGCTCTCCGCTGTGTGTGTGTGTGTGTGTGTGTGTGTGTGTGCTCTCTGCTGTGTGTGTGCTCTCCGCTGTTCGGGTGTGTGTGTGCTCTACGCAGTATGTGTGTGTGCTCTCTGCTGTGTGTGTGCTCTCTGCTGTGTGTGTGTGTGTGTGCTCTCCGCTGTGTGTGTGTGTGTGTGTGTGTGTGTGTGTGTGTGTGCTCTCTGCTGTGTGTGTGCTCTCCGCTGTTCGGGTGTGTGTGTGCTCTACGCAGTATGTGTGTGTGCTCTCTGCTGTGTGTGTGCTCTCTGCTGTGTGTGTGTGTGTGTGTGTGTGTGTGTGTGTGTGTGTGTGTGCTCTCCGCTGTGTGTGTGTGCTGTGCTCTCCGCTGTGTGTGTGTGCTCTCTGCTGTGTGTGTGCTCTCCGCTGTGTGTGTGTGTGTGTGTGTGTGTGTGTGTGCTCTCCGCTGTGTGTGCTGTGCTCTCCGCTGTGTGTGTGCACTCCGCTGTGTGTGTGCTCTCCGCTGTGTGTGTGTGTGTGTGTGTGTGTGTGTGTGTGCTCTCCGCTGTGTGTATGTGTGTGTGTGTGTGCTCTCCGCTGTGTGTGTGCTCTCTGCTGTGTGTGTGTGTGTGTGTGTGTGTGTGTGCTCTTTGCTGTGTGTGTGTGTGTGTGTGTGTGTGTGTTCTCCGCTGTGTGTGCTCTCTGCTGTGTGTGTGTGTGTGTGTGTGTGTGTGCTCTCCTCTGTGTGTGTGCGTGTGTGTGTGCGCTCTCCGCTGTTTGTGTGTGTGTGTGTGCTCTCCGCTGTGTGTGTGCTCTCCGCTGTTCATGTGTGTGTGCTCTCCGCTGTGTGTGTGTGTGCGTGTGCGTGTGTGTGTGCGTGTGTGTGCTCTCTGCTGGCTGTGTGTGTGTGTGTGTGTGTGTGTGTGTGTGTGTGTGTGTGTGTGTGTGCTTTTCGCTGTGTGTGTGCTTTCCGCTGTGTGTGTGTGTGTGTGCTGTGCTCTCCGCAGTTTGTTTGTGTGTGTGTGTGTGTGTGTGTGTGTGTGTGCTCTCCGCGGTGTGTGTGTGTGTGTGTGTGTGTGTGTGTGTGTGTGTGTGTGTGTGTGTGTGTGTGCTCTCCGCGGTGTGTGTAAAAGCAAAGTCTGCTTAAAAATGTGCTCTGGAAAGTTTCTCTGGACTTGTTTCTGTTTGCAAATCTTCTGTGCTTTAACATGGTGTGTGTAGCAGTGCTGGGCAACGCTGGTAAATGACGCTCTCCTCTCGTTCACTTGTCCTCTCCCTGCTTTCTGCTCACATGCTCTGATAATAATAGCGCTGTAGCACTACTCTATTTTAATAAGCGTTTAAAAAATCTGTTCAATCTGATTCTGTTCAGAACTGAATGAAGAATAAGATATTCATATTTAATATTTTAATGTAGGCCTATTCCCTGTCTAATTTTTGTGTTACTTTATTTCATTGGCTATATCTACAGGTTCACAGGTTATATCAACTGACAGCTATGCTTCAATAAAACCTTGTTTTTTAGGTTGGTTGAAATCAGTTATAATCAGTAATCTTAAATAATTTATTTCATTTCAACATTTCAACCAGTTATTGTAGATGTTTCCACATGAAGTACATTTTCTAAGTTCAAATGACAAAACATTTTTTCAGTGTACATTACCTATTGCAGTCGTCACCGGTGAGACAGTTGAAAAGGCCAAGTACAGTCTTAAGACATCTAAAAAATAATTATAAATACAAATGAATCAACATGTTTAGGACACAATAAAATATAAATAAACATATATAAATATAAATTTGTACTTAAAATAATAGTTCACCCAAAAATGAAAGTTCTGTCATCATGACTTTTTCTTTCACAGAATATTGTATTGTCTATCCTAAAAATTATTATTATCCTCATCCATCTTTTCCACATTATGAAACTCTCAAGCCTTTTCTGTTCGAACTAACAAAAAAGCACCATTGCAGCTCTACAGTATCTATATGAAGTATGACGTGTGTGTCATATTCCAAATCTTCTGAAGTCAAACAGCAGCTTTATGTGAAGAGCAGAATGAAATGGAAGAAGTGGTTGTTTAGAGTGGTTTCTCTACAAAGATAAATCAATCACATTGTAGTTGTATCAATATAAATTATTGCATGAATGACCAAATGATTCAGGAATTCTAGAGGTTTCAACAGAAAGAAAAGCAATTTCTCCCAAACGGATCCTAACATGCAAAAATTAATTTGTGTTTGAGTGACTTGCAAAGGTGTTTAGTCAAGGGGTCAGAAAGTAAAAGCCCTGCCATATGTTTATTCCACACACACAGCAAAATCCCCAGTGCTAAATGAACCCTCCTCAGTGTTCTCCTGGCTCATGGGTGGAATAAACATATGTCAGGACTTCTACTTTCTGACCCCTGGACTATACACCTCTGTTAATAACTACTCAGTTACTATCTTATCCTCGGTTCCCTGAGAGTAGGGAACGAGTATTGCGTAGCTATACGCAGTGGGGAAACTCCTTTTCCTCGATTTACTGAAGCCTAAAATGTAAAACGCATTTGCAGCTGCACAGCTAGCACAGTGAGTGTCTGGCTCACTCATTGGCTGTGCTGCGGCAACTGCACATCCAATGGCGCGGGCGCCTCTAACGTGTGCCCTAATGAGCTAGCAGCGTGTCAGAGCCCGCCAAGGGGGCGTGGCCTTAGCCTATATTAGTCCCCGAAAACACCATTTTAGCAGGTTTAAATGACTGAAGCAACAACTTGCCAGGTTACCATAGTGCGGCCGGCTACGCAATACTCGTTCCCTACACTCAGGGAACCGAGGTTACGATAGTAACCGAGTAGTTCTCTTTCGAGAACGGTCACTTTGTATTGCGTAGCTATACGCAGTGGGGACACCATGCAAAACGCCGCACTATAAGTAACTGGTTGTCTACTGCAGCTCAGGAACCCTGAGCTCACAGAAAAAAGCCAGAACCCAAGTATATATACTGAACAGACCAGACACTGTCGGGTCTAGTAATATATACAGTGGGGAGAACAATTATTTGATACACTGCCGATTTTGCAGGTTTTCCTACTTACAAAGCATGTAGAGGTCTGTAATTTTTATCATAGGTACACTTCAACTGTGAGAGACGGAATCTAAAACAAAAATCCAGAAAATCACATTGCATGATTTTTAAATAATTAATTTGCATTTTATTGCATGACATAAGTATTTGATCACCTACCAACTAGTAAGAATTCCACTCTCACAGACCTGTTAGTTTTTCTTTAAGAAGCCCTCCTGTTCTCCACTCATTACCTGTATTAACTGCACCTGTTTGAACTCGTTACCTGTATAAAAGACACCTGTCCACACACTCAATCAAACAGACTCCAACCTCTCCACAATGGCCAAGACCAGAGAGCTGTCTAAAGACATCAGGGATAAAATTGTATACCTGAACAAGGCTGGGATGGGCTACAGGACAATAGGCAAGCAGCTTGGTGAGAAGGCAACAACTGTTGGCGCAATTATTAGAAAATGGAAGAAGTTCAAGATGACGGTCAATCTCCCTCGGTCTGGGGCACCATGCAAGATCTCACCTCGTGGGGCATCAATGATCATGAGGAAGGTGAGGGATCAGCCCAGAACTACACAACAGGACCTGGTCAATGACCTGAAGAGAGCTGGGATCACAGTCTCAAAGAAAACCATTAGTAACACACTACGCCGTCATGGATTAAAATCCTGCACCGCACGCAAGGTCCCCCTGCTCAAGCCAGCGCATGTCCAGGCCCGTCTGAAGTTTGCCAATGACCATCTGGATGATCCAGAGGAGGAATGGGAGAAGGTCATGTGGTCTGATGAGACAAAAATAGAGCTTTTTGGTCTAAACTCCACTCTCTGTGTTTGGAGGAAGAATAAGGATGAGTACAACCCCAAGAACACCATCCCAACCGTGAAGCAATGAGGTGGAAACATCATTCTTTGGGGATGCTTTTCTGCAAAAGGGACAGGACGACTGCACCATATTGAGGGGAGGGAGGATGGATGGGGCCATGTTTCGCGAGAACTTGGCCAACAACCTCCTTCCCTCAGTAAGAGCATTGAAGATGGGTCGTGGCTGGGTCTTCCAGCATGACAACGACCCGAAACACACAGCCAGGGCAACTAAGGAGTGGCTCCGTAAGAAGCATCTCAAGGTCCTGGAGTGGCCTAGCCAGTCTCCAGACCTGAACCCAATAGAAAATATTTGGAGGGAGCTGAAAGTCCGTATTGCCCAGCGACAGCCCTGAAACCTGAAGTATCTGGAGAAGGTCTGTTTGGAGGAGTGGGCCAAAATCCCTGCTGCAGTGTGTGCAAAACTGGTCAAGAACTACAGGAAATTTATGATCTCTATAATTGCAAACAAAGGTTTCTGTACCAAATATTAAGTTCTGCTTTTCTGATGTATCAAATACTTATGTCATGCAATAAAATACAAATTAATTACTTAAAAATCATACAATGTGATTTTCTGGATTTTTGTTTTAGATACTGTCACTCACAGTTGACGAGTACCTATGATAAAAATGACAGACTTCTACATGCTTTGTACGTGGGAAAACCGGCAGTGTATCAAATACTTGTTCTCCCCACTGTATGTCAGTAACTTAACCAACATAATGTACAAATAAGACACTGTTGGGTCTATTAGTATGGGGAAATATAACCGGCCAAAGGCGGACACCAGACACCGTCGGGCCTTAATCATACCGAAAGTACCTTCGCCTGTAGGGAAGGTACCTCCATGTTATAGAACTTCATAAATGTGGAAGGCGAGGATCAGCCGGCCACCGCTCAAATATCCTGAATAGGAAACCCAGAGGACCAAGCCCAAGACGAAACCATGCCTCTCGTCGAATGAGCTCTAATACCTATAGGGCAAACCTGACCCACTGAGGTATATGCCATAGATATGGCATCCACTATCCATCTAGACAGTCTTTGCTTCGTGGCTGGATAACCCTTAGATCGGCCACCAAAGCAGACAAAGAGCTGTTCTGATTGTCTTAAAGACAGCTGATTGTCTCCAGCCGCCTGAGCTAGACAGGGAGCTGTGAGAAGTGTCATGGGATTTTGAGCAGTGACTATCTGTGGTGGCGCACGCTTTGTAGCGGGCGCACTGACTGCAGTGATAGTGTGCGGTATGAATGGTGCACGCTTGTAACAGGCCTAATGACTGATTTGAGAATGTACCCAGCTACCTGTGAGCGGGGGCTGTGGAGGAACATTTATTTCTCACTCTGTTTGAGCAGCTGTGAAAACAGCGATAGTTTGCAGTGGTGTGCGGTTTACAGCGGGCCCCTTGACTGCAGCTATAGCTCTGTTAGAATCATTTTTTAACATGACTAGCTGGCCATGCTTCATCCAATTGCACTCATGCTGGGTTTAGATGGGAGGCGGGGTCAAACGTTGAGCCCGACCAACCCCTTTTCGGACGTTGCCAAAGAGGGCGAGTCACGCGGGGCCGGGGCCGGCGTCGGCGTGAGCTCGTGCGCTTTGGTGAAAAGATTCAGCTCAGCCGAGATTCGAACTCGGGTCTCTGGCGCAAAAGTCTCAGAATCCACCACTGAGCCACAGGGGGGGGATTGACAGATAAGAGCTCTTATGGTTGATTCCAGGCATGAAAACCACGCTGCTGTGTCTGAATCATGGAGAAGGTTCTGAGTGATGAACAGAACCTAAGGGAGCTGTAGCTCTCTTGTGTCATAAAGAGAGATCTGTCTGTGCGCTTCTTCCGTCACTGCTCAATGAGGGAAGGAAGCGGGCAAGAGCATGTGAGAACATTTTCAGAGAAAACGCGCTTCTGTGTGACGTGCAAAACGGAGGGCAGGGTAGCTCTCTTGGGTCGTAAAGAGAGCTAGCCGCGCGAACATCTACACAAGCTTTTTCCGTCGAGGCTCGATGAGGGAAGAAATGGGGGGAGCGCAAGAGGCTGTTTGCCGTCCCAAAGGAGAGCTAGCCGCGAGCGCATGATGTAAATAAGCCGATCTGCCGAGTGAGACGAGACCCGCTGCTCGAAGTGAGGGGCCCAGGTCTGCCTGAGTGAACAGGACCGGCGAGTGAGACTGAGATGGGGAGAACGAGACACACGGGGACTTGGTCGGCGTGGGCTCGCTCACCTCCATTCTTTCGGGCTGCGGCGCTTCTTTTTCCTCTGGAAAATGACTGCGCATGCGGCTAGCTCTCTCGCCATCTTGCAGAGAGCTAGCCGCATGCGCAGTCACAGAACAGGCATACTCTCGCAGAGAGAGCAGCCTCAGGCATAGAGTGCAGCTTCAGCATGGGGGGTTCCCAGGCATGTGATGCACTTCGTGTGCCCGTAGGCCTCGTGCAGATGGCATCCGCACGTGGTGCATGTAGAGCGAGGCATTTGTAACAACGCTCACGCTCCTTAAGCTGTGTGAACGCGGCGGCGAACATAGCATAAAATAATGCAAAGGACATAGCGCTGGTCGCCGGATAGCGATAGCAGAGAGGTGACAGGGGAAGACGACTTCGGTTGGTGAAGGCGTAATCCGCTGTAGAACTGCACGCTCTAACCGTGTTATGCTAGATTTGACGGCGAAGGCTTGTAGAGGATTCAGAGACGTGAAGTTGTCGCTGAAGGAGTAAAATCTGCTAAAATGCCGTTTTTGGGGACTAATATAGGCTAAGGCCACACCCCCTTGGCGGGCTCTTACATGTAATGGTGCGCTGCACATTGGCACACACGTTAGAGGCGCCCACGCCATTGGATGTGCAGTTGCCGCAGCACAGCCAATGAGTGAGCCAGACACTCACTGTGCTAGCTGTTCAGCTGCAAATGTGTTTTACATTTTAGGCTTCAGTAAATCGAGGAAAAGGAGTTTCCCCACTGCGTATAGCTACGCAATACGAAGTGACCGTTCTCGAAAGGGAACCAATAGTTTGGTGAGTTATAAGTTTAGTCAAACATTTCTTTATAATAAAACTATATCACTTGATAATTTTGTATATTGTTTCCTTGCAACAAAGTATGTTTTTCACTGTAAAAAAAAAAAAAAACACAAACTGATATAAAAAGCTAAGATTGCACAACCAAAAGAAACACTGATTCAATAAAAACCAAACATTTTCAATAAATCATTAACATCTAAACCTCTGCTAATTCTCAAAAAGAGCGTCTGCAGATGAACGACAGAAAAATAAGTCAGTCTGGTTTGAAATAGAGATTTAATGTCTTTTCAGTTGATTTCATATTAAGCTGTGGTTGAAGTCAGTTGTAGTTCTTTTGTTTCTCTTTCCTTCAGTGATTATGCTTGTTATCATCAGGCTTCTTCAATAATCGAACAATCATCACTCAATTAATCACTTAATTATCTCATTAACTAACACTGCTTCTGTGTTTCTTTGAACACTCTGCTGGAGTTTCCCTTATGAACACTGAGCGATGGTAATTCAACACTGGGGAATTTACTGTGTGAAGTGACGTGAAGGATAAACCAGATCTGATTCACTGGTCATTACATCAGCATACAGACAAAAGCAAAAAACACTGTTTAGACTTACACAGAATAGCAGAGATGAGAGGATGAGTTTTTATAAAACCTGAAATATGAAGAAAAAGTCAATAAAAACAACTGAAATTGTATTGGATTGAGTCTGAGAAAACTACATTCATCATACGTTCACAGTTCATAAGGTTTTTGGGATGATGAGAGGCAACCTTTAAACACAAGAAGAATACTCACCTTTATGAAAGGAAGCCATTGTCAGTTTTGACAGTCCAGTTTATTTGTTTATTCACAAACCAGTTCAGAGGACGAGTTTCCTTTACAGTTAGAGAATAAACAAATTAGCAATTGCATTGACACATGACTTAAAAAAACTGTTTTCTCTTTGTTTCAACCACAAATGTAAAACATTCCACAGCATTTGATTTTGTGTTAGAGTTCAAATTGAGACTTTTAAAATCGTTACTGTCAAGCACAATGCAATAAAGGAGGAAACAACTTGATCAATTCCTCATATTTTATGAGGTGGCTATTGGCTAATTCGTACGAATGACCTATATCCCTCAAAGCCCAAATTATTCAACTATTACTACACAAAAAATATACACAACTGTAACACGCACACATTAATACATGTTTTTGACATAAAGAGAGTGATGAGGATCATTATGAGCAGAAAGAAGATCTTACCTGATAGGTGCAAGCCTGATGAAAAAAATCAATGTTAAATATCGATCTTGATTCAATGTTGGTCTGTTATCAGCGTTTTAAAAAAGTGCCTCATAGTCCAACACAACTCTTCATAATGGAGACCATGTTAAAAGCAGAGCATTAATCTAATAGCAGCAAAACTTTCTCTGAATTTTAAATTTGCTTTCACTAAATTTCTCCCATAAATACTGTGAAACATGTAGTCTACAGTATCACAAACAGCTATTAATGACAAAACTGCAAAAATGTGTAGATTGATAGAAACACTAAAGCATTTAATTCTCATTTAAGTAAAGAGAGACTCACCTGATATGAGTTTCTTCACCCAACTAGACTGACTACTCATAAATATGTGTCAGAAGATTATATGACAGTTCTCTGTTCATCTGTTCAAAAAAAAAACAAAAAAAAACAAATATATTTTGTCAACAGTTCCTGCTAAAATTCAAATTAACATTCAAATTTAGACAAATTAATGAACACAATGAATGCGATCACATTTCTAAAAACATGGTACATTTGCTTTAAAGGAGATTAAAAAATTACTATTTACTATAAAATTACTATGTTTTTTTCTCTATCCTTAGACCTTTATATAATCTTAGACCTTCATATTTGCCATAATGCATATTTTGAAGTTTTGCTCAGAAAGTGGGTTTGCAAAGACGACCACAGCTTCACATTCATCTTCAATGTTTAAAGCCCAAGTTTGACCAAAGTGACCAAAATCATCATCAAACTGCTCTTCATTACAAACTTCAGCATGTCTAATATTCATGACCGGTGTGAATAGATGAATCCATTGTTTCTACATTGTAAAATTCTGTCATAGTTTGAATAAGTCCACAGAGTCTGTTTATGCGAATATGGAATGCATGAATAGTTCTATAGAAACTAGAAATCTATAGATTTCTTTATAAACAAATCAATCTCTCAAATTCTGGACACATTTTAAACCAGGTTTCCCAAACAAACTAGTAAAACATGAAGTTCTTTTTGTCAATGATCTGATTTTTAAAATGAACCACTTGAAGGCCAATTTTGAAAATCATGCAGGTTTAGAATGACAAAAGGCTGAGTAAATTATACCAATTTTCTCTTTAATGTGCCTTTTGACAATGTTTTGAAAGCAGGAACCTTGGATTAGAGAAATAATCAGTGTTTCATCTCACTACTTTACATGTTGTATCTGTATCACATATGCAAATCCACCGCAGAGTAAAAGAGTCAACCCAAGTTAACCCTAATGTTAAACTAATACAAAAGTATTTTTATTAATATTATTAGTTAACCATTTATTTGTTCAGCTAAGTTGATTCAACAGGGGTAAAAAGCAACAAATACACAACAAAGCAACTCATTTTCCTTATTTTTCAGCATCTAGATCAGGGATGGGCAAATGCTGTCCTGGAGGGCCACTGTCCTGCAGAGTTTAGCTCCAACCCTGATAAACTCTCCTGTCTGTAGTTTCTAGTAATCCTGAAGACATTGATTAGCTGGTTCAGGTGTGTTTGATTAGGGTCCCAGATAGAAACCACTGATACCAGAGATCAGACCTTGAATGAAATCAGACTGCTACATGATAATATCTTTATTATAAACAAACTGACAGCATACTTGATCACATTTTCTTTTGCTGTTCACACCATAACAAACAATTACAGCTGCCAGAGAAAACCTAACATTAAAAAGTCAAGACCAAAGTGCCCACCTAAACACTGACCTCCTCAATGGAGGTTAAGATTAAAATATTTTAACTGATTGTTATTATATTGCTGGATCTCATGCTGCAGTAACACAGCGTTTGTGATGCGAATATACTAATGGAACAACACAAATGTTAGATCCAAAAGACATCAGTGAATCAGTCTATTTCATGATGATTATAAAACCATCAACAGGAAACCATCATCACCTGATCTCATTTCACTTTAGCTTTCTTTGACACACACACTGTCACAGCGACCAAAAAAAAAGACAAAACATAAATGAAGAGTTAAGAGCCCAACTAATGGAAACACTGATCACTGTTATGGTGACTTCAGATGAAACACATTAGAGTTAATCCTCTGTTAATTCTCAATAAAACTTCTGTAGACGTCTGACAGAAATAAAGTCAGTCTGGTTAGTAATAAGTGAAGCTGGTAATGCTGTTTGTGGAGTTGTTTAATCCTCCTCTGCTGAGATCTTCACAGATTTAATGTCTTCTTTTCTCTTCAGTTGATTTCATCTGAGGCTGTGTCTGAAGTCAGTTGTAGTTCTTGTGTTTCTGCTCGTCTCTTTTTTCTGTTCTCTTCATTCTTTCAGTGATTCTGCTTGTTATCAGGCTTATTAAGGCTGAGATGACTCCAAATTTAATATACACAGATTTTGTCTCAGATAAGGTCCAGTTCAGGTTTATTTCTTTGCTCTTGGCTGACATGTGGCATTGCTATGGCCTGCTTGTGGCCCAGATCTGGCAAACAGGAGTGGTCCAGTCAAGTGCCGTCATTGCACGCTTCATGTGGGCCAGATCCGCATTCCACAAGTGCCAGATGTGGGCCGGATCTGGGCCGAAACAATGTTGCTATGTGGGATAGTAAGTGGCAGAGCAGTCTTTGGGACCCTTTACCAGAATCCCCACCATACAATGCTGTTTCAGTGTTTTCCTGTTGGAAAGCCCTGACACACCACTGTGTGTCTTTGTCAGGAAAGCATTACTTACTTTTAGAGTCATCTTTGAGTAAATGATGTCATGTATTTACTATTTCTGAATTGGTTTTTAATCATTTACGTGTGTAATTGGCATGATACATTTTTACCTGACAAATAAATGTTACATCTTGATTTATTCTGAAGTTTTCTGAAATCATTATTTTAGTAGATTATGAGGAGGCTGGCGCTACCGCAGCTCTGTGTGCAGGATAGGTCAAACTAAAAGGCGCATATGAACGGAGCAGTAGGCACGTCATCTGAAGACCTTTTGATTTCTGTCTATCACTGACTTGGCAAGTTGTAAGGAAGTGGCTAAATAAACTACACTTTATGTATGAGTGAGCAGTAGGCAACTGACTAAAGAGGTATTTGCAAACCCTGCACCCTCTGACCAATATCAGACTGGCCGTGAGATCCACGTAAACCCGGGGCGTGTGACTGTGCGGCATCGGGTCCCTTAATGAATGAATAATTGAAAGTATGGGATACCTAGAATAATCAAAGATCTAAATTACATCAAAATTAATATTTATCATTATTTTCCAATAAGAAACACAATCTAAATTTGATTATCATTTGAAATTGGAGTCAGATTAAGCATAGAGCTATAAAGTAATATTGAAACTAAATTCTAATAAATTAAGTGAAATTCACTGGAGCGCTGAAAAGACGTACACGCATTAACCCTTCTCCCAGACTTTATTGTTTATTCTTTATGTTCATAAGATCACTTTTCTACACTGTTAGACCTTACCAGGTTTTTTAACAGTAAAATACTGGCAACACTGTTGCCAGTAATATACTGTTAATTGTACAGCTCTTTACTGTAATCTACAGTATGTTACTGTAAAAATGTACAATTAAAACTCATTAACTAATTTCACTTGCAAAAAACCGACTGCCTTAAGTTGACCAACTGTCCTTTAAATGTATTAACTAAAATTTGTAATGCATAAATAATGTGAGCAAAGTATTACCGTGAACTTATTTAATTTAAGACATTAAAAAACTATTGAACATAAAAAGATTTCCAGTGGACCAGCAACTACACAGTCACCGTCTGGTAAATAAAGCAACATGCAGCAAATCATCAATGTTTGTAGATCTTCTCCTGGACTGAAGCACAGGCTCTACTCTTCTGCACAATGGTGACCCAAAAACAAGATTTTACAGTAAACTACTGGCAACAGTGTTGCCAGTATATACCTGTTTTATAACTTAGTTTATTACTGTAAAATACATTTTGTGGGTGTGACTTTTTTATCTTACACTGTTAACCCTTTCAACACCACAGGGAAATCCACACTACAAAGAGTAAAAGTAACATTGAGACAGTGTCGCAGGGAGATAATTAAGAGAATATGTAAGTGATTGTTGAGCATTAGTGATGAACACCTGCTGTTAGAACAGAAAATAGAGAAACACAAGAGCTACAACTGACTTCCAGCCATTCCACATTATTACACTTATTATTAACAGTATGCCTTTATTTCTGTCATACATCTACAGAAGTTGTTATTAAGATGTTTAATTGAAAATGTTTGGTTTGAAGTTACCATTATAGTGATCAGTGTTTGCTTTAGTTGGGTTGCTGACCCTTGACTTTATAACATTATTTTTTCACTGGCTGATTGAACTGTGTTTTTGCACTTGTGCACACACATGGATTGTGAATGATTGTGGTTATGTTGATTATGATGACAAAAATCTTCTTTTAGCCTGTTTATTCACTAAATCTCTTTCAGTTTTTAATCTTGTATCAAAAGTGTTATATTACCACCACTGTGAATCTACAGTAATAAGTTACAATGATACATAATGCACAACCTAAAAAGAAACAGAGCTATGCTTTTTTTGTAGAAACACAGAGATATAAAAAATCTGCATATGTTTCTCATCAATGGTGGCAATCATTTATTTTTATTTATTTATTCATGCAGGAGTGCATGCTGGGAGTTTTATACTATCCTGACACCCAGCATGCATTGCGACATGAAAGTTTTTACTGTCACCATTGTTGAGATTCATGTGCTGATTGTTGATGTCTGTTTGTGTCTGAGTTAAGCAGGAGCTCAAAATGTTTTAAAGCACTATATTATTTCAATATTCTTCAGAATAACTAATTACGGAAACATTGCTGTATTTCATGTTATAGACTAACAGATATGATTAATATGAAATACCCATAAATTCAAAGCTTTTACACTGGTTAAGATCAGAGAATCAGACATGTCCAGGATGATTATGCAATCATCACAACAGTCAAAAACACCTGATCATTTTTCTCTTGACTTTTTCTTGCCATAACAAATGTGTTTTATAAACTCATAGTTAAAGCAGTCAGAGAAAAAAACTGACATAATAAAGCCAATGGTTCAAGAGCCCAACTAAAGCAAATACTGATCTCCATCATGGTGATAATAACTTTTATTATTTTCAATAAAACATCAACAACTAAATATCTGTTAATTCTCAACAATAACTTTTGTACGCAAGAAATAATGTTAAAGTGGTGTGTAAACTGTTTTCACACTCAGTGTTCCTGGAAGTCAGTTGTAGTTCTTGTGTTTCTCTTTTTTCTGTTCCTGTTTCTCTGTCCTTCAGTGATTCTGCTGATCAGGTGTTCATCAGTTTCTCAATTCACTCACTTCTTTTCATTCACTCTGTCAAGGGGACTATATTAGTGAACTAATGTAGAGAATAGTGAATGAGGGTATAGGGTGTGATTTGGAAACAGCCTCTGAGTAGGGCTGGGCGATTTAAATCGCGATATTGTTATGCACATCTCGTCAGTAAAGCCGGTTCCTTGATTAGTAGTAAATCGCCATCACCTGCCTTCAGATGGAGCGGCATTTACTACAAAGAGCCGTAGTCAACTGACAAGCTGAGCCATATCGCATTAATATCGCGGACGTATCGCCAGCGATACTTAATGCGATATGGCTCAGCTTGTCAGTTAACTACGGCTCTTTGTACACAGCAAAAACTCCAGTGTTAATTTAACACTCCTGGGAGTGTATGAGTCCACACTCAAGAGTGTTTAAGTTAATGAGATAATTAAGTGATTCATTTAGTGATGATTGAACATTATTGAAGACACCTGATGTTAACAAGCAGAATCACTGAAGGAGAAAATCACAAATTGTAAGTTACCATTATGACGATCAATGGTTGCTTTAGTTGGACTCTTGACCCATATATTATTAACTTTAGATTTTGTTTGTCTGTTGTTTCTGAATTATAATCACCAGTTGAAAAAAGAAAAAAGTGATCTGATGGTGTTGGTTATGTTATGACAATCATCATTTGAACTTGATCACTGAACTCATTAAAATCCTTCTTTCTGACTTCGATGTATGTTTGTTGGTTAGTGAATCTGCATAAATGCCCAGAATTTTTGATATAATATAAAGGATTTCTTAAAATTTGTTTAAAAAAAAAAAAAAAAAAAAAAATTCTTTTAGGCACACACAGATGTCAAGATTCAGTCTATGCATCTCAACAATGGTGAGGAGCAGAATATTCAATTAGGAAAAGTAAATTACAGAGACAATTCAGATCATAATTTATTCATACCGCAATGCATGATGGGAGCCATTAATGAGTTGTGATTGGTGGCAGCCACTGCAACATGTTTTATTATTGTCACCATTGTTGAGATTCACAGGCTGATTATTGATGTCTGTGTTTTAAATGAATTTATCTGAATTTCTTTTGATCAGAACAATGTTTATTAAATATTTTGAAGTAGAAGTAAAGTACTGATAATCATAGGCTGAAGAATCACTAAACTGCTGCTAATAAGTTAAACCAAACTATCTATCTCAATAAGTTTCCTTTTTCAGATCACAGCATGATTATGTCAAAACATAACCAACACTATAAGATAACATTTTACTTTGGTCATTTAACTGTTATAAATCAATAACAGCAGACAAACAACAGTAAATATTAAAGTAAACATTGTAACGAATACGACTCTGGGTAAATGTGAATTAGCTCAAGAATATGGGGAATTTTGGGAATATTAATATTTATGACTCATGGTCATAATTCATAAGTCGCATGTACATTTATTTTATCAATTATCGAGATTATCTTGTTCTGTGACTGGTCTGACCAACATTTAATTCGTCCAGCGAAATAAATGTAAAATCATTACAGTCAAGAAGAGATATTCACAAACTTCAAGAGAGTTTCATGTCCTGGCCACGGACATCAAACTTCCTGAGTTTATTAATTAAAACTACTCAAGTAGTCTATATTTCGAGCTTGTAGCTTAAGATCTTTTGTTTCATTGACTTTAGAATGGTGGGTTTTCAAACACGGAGACAGTGAAAAGTATTTATGAATTTTAATAAATGCAAAACTATAGATTATATGAGCTACGAATATAAACGTAAGTAAAAATGCAAACAATAAACAAACAAACAGATAACCAAACAATAACATAAGTGATCAGAATGAAATGAAAGAAAGAAAGAAAGAGAAGAGAAGAGGAAGAAGGGTAACTTAATTCACAGACCTAAGAGATAGACACCCGGAAAACAGCTTTTATCAACTCAATATACTTGCAGAATTCTGTGCTCTTTCTGGTGAGGCTGTAAAAGAGGCGTGCGTGTCCGGCTGGTTTGCGTCTGGCTTCGTCTTCTGGGTCGTTTCGCAAGACGATGTAAAGGCTTACTTGAATTTAAGTTACCGCGAAAATTAGGTTCGTCTCCCGGGACGGGAGAGGTTTCAGATCTTGGTTGCAGAGACGGCAGGCTTTTTCATGGTGCGGGCCATGTGTCCCAGAGGCCAAGGCAAGGCCCGTTCATCTGGAGCAGCGCTGCACGTGGAGAAGGAGGAGGAGGTCAGCGGGATCGATGAGAGAAGAGCGGTGAGCGAAGAAGGAAGAGAGTGTGATGAGGGGGTTTCTGCCTTTTAACAAACATCTGTTTACGCCTTCTCTTGGAACGACAGCGAATCAGATTGTCTTTTCTGAAGCGGGAAAATTCTCTTTGTGTGAAGAAGAAAACGCCTACTTTCACCATATGTCTTATGAGAGAAAGAATTCATATTTCTTCTTAAGATTGTACACCCGGAACAATACATCTTACTGTAATTTACTATGTGTGACGGGTTGAATTAAAACAGGACGGTCAGACAGATACTAATTATGACAGATAAAGGTCGGGGAAACATGATGTTACATCTATATGCATAATTACACACACATAAAGTTTGATTAAACACACAATAAAATTGTCAGCGTTTCCGTTATGGCAAGTGAAGGCACCTGGGAAACAAAGGAATATGTATCAAACATTTGAAGAGTTTTCTCTGAAGAGTTCCATGAAAAGTAAATGTGTTGGAATGTTGGTTTGCCAAGGAACTGGATGAGCTGCAGCTTTGGGGCCATAAAATTTTATGAGCAAATTACCAGATCGAACCAGGTCGAGTTACAAGACACTATGGAGTGATTTTCTTTCAATTAACCTTCAGAATTAAAGATTTTACTCTAGCAAGCCACACCTCTATTATAAATTTGTAATGAATGGTAAAATGAAATTTTACTATGTGGAAGTCCATATATGACAATGTGCTTCAGTTGCATCTCGTGGTGGGTTTCTGGTTGAAAGTCCACGAGTGTGTGTGTGTGTGCGTCTGTTGGAATGTATTTGAGGCTGTAAAGTCACAGGAAATCCATGCTGAACTGGGGGGTTTTACAAGGGTCCCCCTTTGTTTACGTTAATGTATGACTGGGGGGGAATACCAGCCTGGCTGGTAAATGGTCCTCGAGAGAATAATTAACCAGCTAAGGACAAAGATGATGTGTTCGCCATCACATGATCTACTTAATGTGAAAAGCAGATGCCATTGTCGCTACATAATTCCCCCCTGTTGTAAGACGAAATCCGGGATGGACTTTATCGAACAACAAATTAGCACAATGGATGGCAGGTGGATCATGACGATCACATAACAGGTGGTTGCAAGGCTGGTGACTCAGTTCAAGTGAGGTTGAGGTGGTCGATGGCGTGGGACCCCCCTCTTTCAAGGTTCGTAGGAGATCGCCAGACACGGTTTCGTGAGCTTGGCTGTGGATGCTCACGTCTCGTTGAGTCTGGTACAGGATGAAAGCCAAGACGCGTGTCGGGGCGTGGTCGGTGATCGTGGAGGTGCCCATCACAGTGTTAGACTTCCTGGGTGTGAGTCTTGCCTTGGTGATCAGGAGTCGGGCTGCTCTCTCTCCATGCGATGCCGGATGCCGGATCTGGTGATGTCCGATTGCGGCTGCTTTCTAGCGAACCACCACAGCATCCTGTTAGAGGCAAAAGGGTGAGAGAGAGAAAGGGAGGCAAAACTTCAGCGATGGATGTCCTTGGTTGGCTAGGACAGTCTTGTTGCTTCGCTGAGGTTGGTATGCCACATGCTTTGATGTCTCATGCGTGGCTTTTGTGCTGCGATGTTCAACACATGAGGCGTCTTGGTGGCATAGGAAAGGTCTGTTCATCAGAGGCCCGCATGACCTTTCTTTGTACACAGCGGAGGTGGCGTAAGCGGCTCTGAGGCGTGCAGTGTAGTTGGTAAAGTTTGATTGTGCTGTGTAGTCACTGCAATCGTGATGGTGGTAGGTATGTGCCGCAGACATTGGTCTGGTTGCACAGCTGCAGGTCAGAGATGACCTTGAAGCAGCAGGTGTCAGTGTTCGTTTTCTGTGTCGGTGTCAGACGTGGCTGCACTGTCTTCATCTGTTGTGTAAGAAGACTCTGGCTCACCAGTGTTCTGGGGAGAGAGGTTGCAGGTTCGACGGTCTGGGCTTGGAGTTCTGGATGGCGGATGATGCTGGTTCCAGAATCTTTCTGAGCGCTCGGTCCGGCGCTTTGGATGAGCACCGTCACAGTCGTGCTGCCACCTGCTGTCTGGCTCTGAGCAGTGCTCAGAGACGGAGTAAAGTGTGTGTGTTTTGACAGTCTTTTCATCCATAGCCCTTTGCTTGGTGTAAGCCTTGTGGGCTAAGTCTCTGAGTTTTCGAGTAGACATGGTTCGTGGGCAGACGAGCACACCGAGATGTTTACTCACAGTGCTATGTAGATTTCGCAGAAACAACGTTCTAAAAGCTACATCTTCTTCCATATGTGGGGAGTTGATTGCTCCGAAGAACGTTTGTCGGAGTCGGTCATAGTAGGACTGGGGGTGTTCAAGTCGGGCCTGTTTGATGTCAAAGGCCTTGATAAACCCTTGGTCTGATTCTGGATCAGAGAATTCACGGATCAACGCTTGTCGCAGTTGCTTGTAATCTGCTTTGACCGCCTCTGGTTGTCGATCCAGGAAGCTACGCACTTCTCTATTTGCGGTTATTCGTAACAAATACAACTTGTCCCAAGCTGTCACGTTAGCGACAGTTTGCATGTGAAAATCAATGTCTTGAAGGTACGCATAAACACTGCCGTCTCCGGCAAATGTAGGAATGTGTCTGGCCAGCTTGTCAAGGCTTTTGGGAGGAGAGCTGTTGCTGGGGGCCCAATCCGTCTGGGGAGGATTCTGACCCTTTACAGCTCCGCCCCCTTCAGCTTTTGGATTTTGGCTGACAGGGTTGTGTGTTTCTCCGTTCCACCAACTCTGCAATCTGTAAGAATGTTTTAGTTCTGCATGAACAGTGTCAAGTTCATCTTGGAGCTCATGTCTCTGCTGAGCAAGCTGATGGATTTTAGTCTCTGCTCTCTCAAGGAGAGCTTCAGCCTGTTGGAGCCTTTCGTTGAGTTCCTTCCGGGTGAGTTCCTCAGACTGTTGTCTTTGGTCCGTGTGCCGATGAGGATCGTCTCGGGCATTTTGAAGTCTTTCAACTTCCTGTTGTAGCGTTGTGTCCGTCTCGTCCTCTTCCTCGGTCAGGAAGAGTAGCTGGTCTAGACGGCTCTGTGTGTGTGCTCGGTCCTCCAGGGCCTCTGTGGCCTGGAGCTGTAGTGCGGCTACCTTCTGCTCCAGATCGAGGTTGGTTCTTTCGCTGGCCCGGGCCTTGATGACGAGGTTGAGTGCGAGTTTTCCGAAGATTTTGGCCAACTGCTCGTGGTCGTACTTCTGGGTTGGATCGTAGGTCTCAAACTGGTCCAGGTCATGAGGGTCGGCGGCGTCCTGTTGTAGGATGGTTGCCATCATCTCTCTCAGCCATGTTTCGAGAGTGTGCCAGCGGACTGGGTGACTGGGTGAGCTCGACATCTCTGCTTACTGTGGTGAGAGAAGCACAGCACACACAAAAAGAGACAAAATGCAAGTTTGTTTTAGGGTCAAATGAGCTATACTCATACGGCTATGCCGTCTATGAGAATTTCGGGGCTAACTGATGCCGACAGTTAGCGGAGCCAATTTCGTGGGTATGGATAAACCCACAATAGAGATTTTGACAGGCGGTAGCCTGGGGGTCGTCTAATGACGCCGGCTTTGATCGTTACTCTATTCGCTTTCCTGGGGTCTCTCTTAGGTTCTGTCTGTAAGTGAAATGAGAGAAACAAATCACAACAGAAATGGAGAAAAATTAAAATAAAAACAAAGTTGAAGGTAGGGAAGATCAAAGGGAAACACAACACAAGGAAGTGAATTGGTCTGCAATGAAATGTCACAAACAATAACACGGGGAGTGTTATAAAAAAATAAAAATAAAGAGGCCTAAGCCTATAAACACTGACTGAGTCCTGCCAATAGGTACACAATAAGGGATTAAGATGTTAGACTTAATGTAAATTAAGGCTTTCTGGTTTCATCAAATTGAGTAAATATGTATGCAGGAGTCCGAGGCAAAGGCTTTACTAAAATAGTGATACAACAAAAGGGAAATTATGATAACTGATGGTGATTTATCAGAATAACCTACCCCCCCCCCCCCCCCCCCGGGATAGGGATAGGCCCCGGCAGTGGGTTTGTGCCACTAGGGTGAGGGCCGTATGTCTTCTCAGTGGTCTTCCCTGGCTGATTAGACACAATTTTGAATTAAAATTCAAACTAGTTTGAATTGAAATTCAACTAAGCATGCAAGGGGAGGTTCAAAATAATAAAAATAAGGAAGGAAAGAAAATTAGAATGATGACAGTGATGTATCAATACTAAAATTAATTAAACTGAAATTCAGAATGACTTCCTATAATCCTTACAATAACACTGAAGTTATTAGTATTGCTTATAAAAATAATCAAACGAAAAGGGTAGCAATAAAGCACTTCCATGCAGACTGGGACTGGGTGGACCATCAATAGCTGAGTGAATCAAGTCTAAGCTTTAATTCGAAAAATTTTCCCTTTTTTTTTTTTTCGAACTTAACTTAAAGTGTGACAGTCAAAAATAGCAAAGAGAATTGTCTAACTCCAAATAATATCAGCATAAGCTAAGCTTTGAATGCAGTTAAGTATTTGAGAGAGAAAATGAATGCAGAGAGAAAAAGAAATTGAAAGCAGGTATTATCTTAGAACGCCACCAGAGGGCGTAATTGTGCTCGCGCAGGCTGACGTCAGTGGGAGGCGACGCTCACGCAGGATGACGTCGGTGGAGGCGCGTAATTTGAGAACTGCCACACACCTAGAGGCTGCCATCTAGTGTCGGTCAGTGGCGTGATTCAGCAGATTTTTTTTTGGAATCACGAGTATTTTGCGCTCTGTTGCATGCGGAAAATTACACGGGTTTCATAACATGTGACTAATAGGAATTACACATCTATTTAATTACACATTATATATGAAACGGTTTACAATAAAAACAGGTATTAAAACTTCTTGTTTTAATCACTACACAGCAAAATCCCCAGTGTTAAATTAACACTCCTCAGTGTTTATATGTGTCCACACTACAGGGTGTTAAAAATTAACACTGAACAGTGTTGAAGTTAATGAGTTAATTAAGTTAACACTGAAGCAGTGGTGAAGTTAATGAGATAATTAAGTGATTAATTAAGTGATGATTGGCCATTAGTGGTGACACCTGATGATAACAAGCAGACTCACTGAAGGAAAGAGAAACAAGAACAGAAAAAAGAGAAACACAAGAACTACTGACCTCGAGCCATTATTGCACTTATTATTTTACCAGTTTGACTTTATTTCTGTCATACATCTACACACTGTCTTATTTAGATTTAACAGAAGTTTAGATGGTAATGTTTTATGGAATGCTTCGTTTCATGTCACCATTATGGTGGTCAGTGTTTGCTTTAGTTGGGCTCTTGACACTTTATTATTAAACATTAGTAGTTCTCTGGCTGCTCCAACTCTGTGTTTGTAAAGCATATGTGTTGTGGCAAGAGAAACTATGATTTGGGCTGTGTTTCCTGAAAACATCGCAAGCCTAATTTGATCGTATAGACCATTTGTTGCAGTTGGTCTTCAATCAAGTTAAGTTTAAGATGCTTTTGGAAATTCAGCCCTGGTTATGTTTCAATGATGAAATTACTAGTGACCTGTTTCAATGATGTCACCCATCATTATAAACTGATTTATCCAATTGTTTTATTAATTTTTCACTACAGTAGTTACTTCCAGCAATGTTTTAAAGATCTGAATGATTTAAAATCACACACAGACATCAAGAATCTACATATGAATCTCAACAATGGTGACAATCAAACAAATGCTTAATGTTGCAATGCATGATGGGAGCCACCAATCAGAACGCATCAATGGCTGACATCATGCATTGCAGCATGAATAAATTATGCAGCTGAATTGTCCTGTAATTTTCATTGTTTTTTCTGTTGGCTTTTATTTTGCTATTGTTTTGTTCTGACTTTAGTAGCTTGTTTTGTGATGTTCAGAGTTGATCTGTTTGTCACTAGTTTGTTTATTGTCACCATTGTTGAGATTCATATGCTGATTCTTGATGTCTGTGTGTTTAAACACAATAACTTCTTTGCTCAAAGTATTTTCAAAATTTTTGATATTGCTGTTGGATCTCAAACTGTAGAATCTCAGAGCTACAATCACCAATACTAAAACAAGACATCAAGCATATAGTCAAAGATTTAGACTCTGAATGACATCAGTGAATCAGGACACTACATGATAATGTTTTTATCATCAAAACATATTGTGAGCAAGTCATGTTTTCTCTTGCAGTAACAAATGTGCTTTATAAACACAGAGTTGCAGCAACCAGAGAAAAACTAATATTGAAATATGAAAAGTGTCAAGAGCCCAACTAAAGCAAACACTGACCACCAAAATGGTGACTTGAAAAGAAAAATTCCATAAAACATTACCGTCTAAACTTCTGTTAAATCTCAAGAACTTTTGTCGATGTAGAAAAGAAAATAAAGTAATAAAAGTCAGTTTGACAGAAATAAAGTCAAACTGGTAATAATAAGTGCAACAATGTGTAATGACTCGAAGTCAGTAGTTCTTGTGTTTCTCTTTTTTCTGTTATTGTTTCTCTTCAATGATTCTACTTATTAACATCAGGTGTCACCACTAATGGCCAATCATCACTTAATTAATCACTAAATTATCTCATTAACTTCAACACTGCTTCAGTGTTAACTTAATTATCTCATTAACTTCAACACTGTTCAGTGTTAATTTTTAACACCCTGTAGTGTGGACACATATAAACACTGAGGAGTGTTAATTTAACACTGGGGATTTTGCTGTGTAGAAACTGTGAGCAAACAGGCATTAAACATCTATTTACTTAAGCTGTGAGCACGACAGGCATCAAAACAGCTGTGAGCAGGAATTATTATCTGCTCATCTCCCATAAGCAACAATCAAAATAGCACTTTATGATAATGCGTAGGTTTACGAAATTGGATCGCGAGGCCAATTTCTGACCAGGAGCTTATCGTTAACGTATTGTATATAATAAGGCCTATTACGACTGAAAAACTGAGTCACTGCTCAGGTCAGATTTACGTCTTCGTCCTAAAAAGAGTCCTCCGTCTTATTTAGTCGGTTTAAATCATATTACAGGTACCCACTGCAAAGAGTTTTGCTTCGTCTTTACAGAAACAAATGTAATATCATGAACTGCAGTTTTAGCACTTAACAGTGATTAAAAATGCTTAGACATTTTTTGAAACTGTTAATTTGAAGAGCTGAGCTGGCTTTGTGCCTAACGTCAGCTGAGTGAGTTCGCTTTATAGCGACTTACCTCACAATTCAAAACGCGCGTGTAACGTTACAATTATTAATACCAATAATACACATTCACTGAAACTGAATTTTGCCCACCAAATAAAGTTTGAAACTGCCAAAAATTACTCCACCATTAACTGTAACGAATACGACTCTGGGTAAATGTGAATTAGCTCAAGAATATGGGGAATTTTGGGAATATTAATATTTATGAATGGTCATAATTCATAAGTCGCATGTACATTTATTTTATCAATTATCGAGATTATCTTGTTCTGTGACTGGTCTGACCAACATTTAATTCGTCCAGCGAAATAAATGTAAAATCATTACAGTCAAGAAGAGATATTCACAAACTTCAAGAGAGTTTCATGTCCTGGCCACGGACATCAAACTTCCTGAGTTTATTAATTAAAACTACTCAAGTAGTCTATATTTCGAGCTTGTAGCTTAAGATCTTTTGTTTCATTGACTTTAGAATGGTGGGTTTTCAAACACGGAGACAGTGAAAAGTATTTATGAATTTTAATAAATGCAAAACTATAGATTATATGAGCTACGAATATAAACGTACGTAAAAATGCAAACAATAAACAAACAAACAGATAACCAAACAATAACATAAGTGATCAGAATGAAATGAAAGAAAGAAAGAAAGAGAAGAGAAGAGGAAGAAGGGTAACTTAATTCACAGACCTAAGAGATAGACACCCGGAAAACAGCTTTTATCAACTCAATATACTTGCAGAATTCTGTGCTCTTTCTGGTGAGGCTGTAAAAGAGGCGTGCGTGTCCGGCTGGTTTGCGTCTGGCTTCGTCTTCTGGGTCGTTTCGCAAGACGATGTAAAGGCTTACTTGAATTTAAGTTACCGCAAAAATTAGGTTCGTCTCCCGGGACGGGAGAGGTTTCAGATCTTGGTTGCAGAGACGGCAGGCTTTTTCATGGTGCTGGCCATGTGTCCCAGAGGCCAAGGCAAGGCCCGTTCATCTGGAGCAGCGCTGCACGTGGAGAAGGAGGAGGAGGTCAGCGGGATCGATGAGAGAAGAGCGGTGAGCGAAGAAGGAAGAGAGTGTGATGAGGGGGTTTCTGCCTTTTAACAAACATCTGTTTACGCCTTCTCTTGGAACGACAGCGAATCAGATTGTCTTTTCTGAAGCGGGAAAATTCTCTTTGTGTGAAGAAGAAAACGCCTACTTTCACCATATGTCTTATGAGAGAAAGAATTCATATTTCTTCTTAAGATTGTACACCCGGAACAATACATCTTACTGTAATTTACTATGTGTGACGGGTTGAATTAAAACAGGACGGTCAGACAGATACTAATTATGACAGATAAAGGTCGGGGAAACATGATGTTACATCTGCATAATTACACACACATAAAGTTTGATTAAACACACAATAAAATTGTCAGCGTTTCCGTTATGGCAAGTGAAGGCACCTGGGAAACAAAGGAATATGTATCAAACATTTGAAGAGTTTTCTCTGAAGAGTTCCATGAAAAGTAAATGTGTTGGAATGTTGGTTTGCCAAGGAACTGGATGAGCTGCAGCTTTGGGGCCATAAAATTTTATGAGCAAATTACCAGATCGAACCAGGTCGAGTTACAAGACACTATGGAGTGATTTTCTTTCAATGAACCTTCAGAATTAAAGATTTTACTCTAGCAAGCCACACCTCTATTATAAATTTGTAATGAATGGTAAAATGAAATTTTACTATGTGGAAGTCCATATATGACAATGTGCTTCAGTTGCATCTCGTGGTGGGTTTCTGGTTGAAAGTCCACGAGTGTGTGTGTGTGTGCGTCTGTTGGAATGTATTTGAGGCTGTAAAGTCACAGGAAATCCATGCTGAACTGGGGGGTTTTACAAGGGTCCCCCTTTGTTTACGTTAATGTATGACTGGGGGGGAATACCAGCCTGGCTGGTAAATGGTCCTCGAGAGAATAATTAACCAGCTAAGGACAAAGATGATGTGTTCGCCATCACATGATCTACTTAATGTGAAAAGCAGATGCCATTGTCGCTACAACATATAATGGTCTAGAGCCCAACTAAAGCAAACACCCATCACCTTAATGGTAACTTACAATTTGTGATTTTCTTCTTCAGTGATTCTGCTTGTTAACATCAGGTGTCTTCAATAATGCTCAATCATCACTAAATTAATCACTTAATTATCTCCTCAGCCCTAAATGCCGCTCCATCTGAAAGCAGGTGAAGGCGATTTACTACTAATCAAGGAACCGGCTTTACTGACGAGATGCGCATAACAATATCGCGATTTAAATCGCCCAGCCCTACCTCTGAGTGTCGATTTTGAGCACTGTTAATTCACAGTATATTCCTGTAGGCTATTTTTGTTTTCTACGGTATATTACTGTTTTAATGGAAAATGGTATGATATTGTCAGAATTTGGCCTTTTTTTACAGCAAGGGTTAACAGTGTAAGTAATCTTATGAACCACTGATAACTCCTAAATAACTGGTTTGTAAATAATGCAATTTTTCATTTAGAAATGATAAATTGATCATTAATAAAGTATGAAAATACAATTATTAAACACATTATAGATATGCTTATAAATCAATAATAAAGCATATATAGCTGTATTTATCAACTGCTTTGTCTATTAATGTTTTATAAATGATGAATTAACTGTTTACTAATGCTTAACTATTGATAGCCTGAAGTTATTATAAAGTGTGACCCAAAAATATGTTAGCTGGGTTTCCTGTGGGGTTGAAAGGGTTAAAATGGTGAGATGTTCAAATCTGTTTTCTGTTGTGAAATTGGATGTTTTACTCCAGTTGTACTGCTTCTACAACATTTTGTTCTTTATTGGAGCATTTGAATACTGGTTTTCAACTTACTGCCAAACAACACAACCCTTTATCGTCTTGTAAAGGATACACAAAAGATGTTCAGTATATTCCTGAAATTATGTAAATAATTTTCGACGAAAGCACAGTGTTAAAAGCCACAGTTTTTGTATGTGAGGGCTGTGTGTTATTCTAGACTGAATGCAAATGAATCTTCCTCGGAGGCCGTAGTGATCAGTTTACTGTTAAGAGGTTTATCTTTAGACCACAGTTACTGACAGACTATAATCTAGATGTGCTGTGTTTGACAGTAACTTGGGTAAAACCAGACAATTACATAACTTTAAATGAGTCCACCCCGCAAGATTAGTGCACAGCAAAAACTCCAGTGTTAAATTAACACTCCTGGGAGTGTATATGAGTCCACACTCAAGAGTGTAAAGTGTTAAAATATGAGTGTTAAATTAACACTCAAGAGTGTTAAAGTTAATGAGATAATTAAGTGATTAATTTAGTGATGCTTGAGCATTATTGAAGACACCTGATGTTAACAAGCAGAATCACTGAAGGAGAAAATCACAAATTGTAAGTTACCATTATGGTGATCAGTGTTTGCTTTAGTTGGGCTCTTGACCCTTATATGTTTACTTTAAATTTTGTTTGTCTACTGTTATTAATTTATAACAGTCAGATAAACAAAGAGACAACGTGATCTGATGGTGTTGGTTATGTTTTGACATAATCATGTTGTAATCCGATAAACGAAACTTATTGAGATAGTTTGGTTTAACTTGTTAATTACAGCAGCTCTGTGATTCTACAGCATATGATTTTCAGTATTTTTCATATAATCCAATATATTTAATACACATTGTTCTGATCAAAAGACTTTCAAATGATTTTATTTAGAAACACATACATCAATAATCAGCCTGTGAATCTCAACAGTGGTTACAATAATAAAGCATGTTGCAGTGGCTGCCACCAATCACAACTCATTAATGGCTCCCATCATGCATTGCGGTATGAATAAATTATGATCTGAATTGTCTATGTAATTTACTTTTCCTAATTGAATATTCTGCTCATCACCATTGTTGAGATGCATAGACTGAATCTTGACGTCTGTGTGTGCCAAACATATTAATATTTTTTTTTCTTTTTTTTTTTTCTCAAAACAACTTTTAAGAAATTCTGTGTATTATATCTAAAATTCTGGATATTTATGCAGAAGCACAGTAATGCTGTAATCAACAACATAAATCTACGTCAGAAATAAGGGTCTTACTGAGTTCAGTGATCAAGTTCAAATGATGATTGTCATAACATAACCAACACCATCAGATCACTTCTTTTCTTTGTTCATCTGGCAGTTATAACTCAGACACAGCAGCCAGACAAAATCTAAAGTTAATAATATAAGGGTCAAGAGCCCAACTAAAGCAAACACCCATCACCATTACGGTGGCTTACAATTTGTGATTTTCTCCTTCAGTGATTCTGCTTGTTAACATCAGGTGTCTTCAATAATGATCAATCATCACTAAATTAATCACTTAATTATCTCATTAACTTCAACACTCTTGAGTGTGGACTCATATACACTCCCAGGAGTGTTCATTTAACACTGGAGTTTTTGCTGTGAAAGAGCCATAGAAAAAAGAGCCGTAAAAAAAAGACATGCCAGAGAAATGACCCTCTGTCCCCCAGCAAGTAACCATTGAAGTGTCCTATAGTTAAAGTGTATAATTGCATAAAAAAACATAAAAAAAAAAACTAAAAAAAAAACATTGTGTAAGGCAAAACATACCCTGTTGAAATTTGTGGCACAATGATGACTCCCTAAACATTCTGGCATCGTGTACAGACCCTTGCCATTTGGCTTCAACATTAGTGATGAGGTGGGTTGCATCACATATTACCTAGTTAGTGGGGACCAGTAATGAGGGTGATTTAATGGTTTAAACATTTAGCACCCAAAAAAATCTATTGTCACCTGCACATTGATGCTATGGACTGACTTCCTATTAACATAGTCTCCTTCATTGACTGAAGGAGCTTTAATGGGAATGTGGGTTCCATCAATGCACCCAATCACATTTGGGAACCCTGAAATTGAAAGTTATATAATTAGAAACATTTAAAATTATTGTGATTGTATACAGTATGGATAGATTAAGTAGTGCTATGTAACTAAAATGGTCTGTCATAGAATATCATAGAACGGACAAACCCGCCACTCTGTGGAATTCCTCTTTAATGACCCTCAGTGGTTCTCTACTACTCTATTCTATTCTGTTCTGTTCTAAAAAAAAAAAAAAAAAAAAAAAAATCTGTGTTAGATTAAACTGAGAAGGGTCATAGCACTTGCATATTGTTGTCCTACTGTTAGTTTAACTGCTTCTATTGTTCTCATTTGTAAGTCGCTTTGGATAAAAGCGTCTGCTAAATGAATAAATGTAAATGGTTTATGGCCAGGGAACTGCACAAAAGTGTGTAGGAACCGTTTGAGTGCAATGCATTCTGTACGAACAGCCCTACACACAGTTGCCTTTCCCACATGCTCTGCATTGCCTATTGTATACAAAAAAAAACTCCCCGTCGCAAAAAAGCGAAGGGCAATGCACAAAATGTGCTCCGTGTTAAGCACTATTCCGCGATGTGTCACGTTTGCTATGTATGGTTTCAAAATCTTTGTTAAATAAATTAACGATTCTTTTGAAAAACGGTAACGCTCCCGCAAATATTCCTTTGGATACGAAAACACATCGATACGTGGTCGTATCACCCTCTCTGTGCTTCCACATCCACTGGATCGTCTTCAAAAGGGCACGCTATGCTCCGTCACCTCTCTGAAACAAACTAACCCTGGAACATAACCTGCTCCGGAGCAGGTTAAGTTCAGAGAGTGAGTTGCTATGACTACTAACATACCCTGAAAGTTACCTCCGTTTTTGGAACCGAAAGTTGAGGTTATCCGCTTACTTACTGTTAAACATACCTGGCTATGTCACATAACCTGCTTTCTGGAATACCCCCCTGATGTTAATAAGCAGAATCATTGAAGGAACGAGAAAAAACAATAACAGAAAAAAGAGAAACACAAGAACTACAACTGACTTCGAGTCATTACAAATTGTTGCACTTATTATTACCAGTTTGACTTTATTTCTGTCACACATCTACAAAAGTTCTTGAGATTCAACAGAAGTTTAGACGGTAATGGTTTATAGAAAATTTCATTTAACCATTTTTTTTTCGTCACCATTGTGGTAGTCAGTGTTTGCTTTAGTTGGGCTCTTGACCCTTTACATTTTTTAATGTTAGTTTTTCTCTGACTGTTCCAACATTGTGTTTATAAAGCACATTTGTTACTGCAAGAGAAAACATGACCTGCTCACAATATGTTATGATGATAATGACATTATCATCATGTAGTGTCCTGATTCACTGATGTCATTCAGAGTCTAGATCTTCGACTATATGCTTGATGTCTCGTTTTATTATTGGTGATTGTAGCTCTGAGATTCTACAGTTTGAGATCCAACAGCAATATGAACAATTTTGAAAATACTTTATGCACAGAAGCAATTGTGTTTAAACACAGACATCCATAATCAGCATATGAATCTCAACAATGGTGACAATAAACAAATTAGTGACAAACAGATCAACTCTGAACATCACAAAACTAAAGTCATAATAAAACAATAGCAAAATAAAAGCAAACAATGAAAAAACAATGAAAATTACAGGACAATTCAGCTGCATCATTTATTCATGGTGCAATGCATGATGTGAGCCATTGATGCGTTCTGATTGGTGCATTTGTCACCATTGTTGAGATTCATATGTAGATTCTTGATGTCTTTGTGTGATTTTAAAACTTTCATTAATCAATATTTCATCATTAAAATATTGCAGGAAGTAGCTACTGTAGTGAAAAATTAATAAAACATTTATATAATTAGGTTATAAAACTGGGTGAAATCATTGAAAAATAACCAGGGCTGCATTTCCATAAGCATCTTAAGCATAACTTGATTGCAGACCAACTACATCAAATGGTCTATACGATCAAATTAGGCTTGCGTTGCTTTCAGGAAACACAGCCAAAGTCATAGTTTCTCTTGTCACAACAAATGTGTTTTATAAACACAGAGTTGGAGCAGCCAGAGAAATACTAATGTTAAGAAGGAAAGGGTCAAGAGCCCAACTAAAGCAAACACTGACCACCACAATGGTGACTTGAAACGAAAAATTCTACAAAATATTACTGTCTAAACTTCTGTTGAATCTCAAGAACTTTTGTAGATGTGTGACAGAAATAAAGTCAAACTGGTAAAATAATAAGTGCAATAATGGCTCAAAGTCAGTTGTAGTTCTTGTGTTTCTCTTTTTTCTGTTATTGTTTTTTCTCTTTCCGTCAATGATTCTATTAACATCAGGTATCACCACTAATGGCCAATCATCACTAAATGAATCACTTAATTATCTCATTAACTTTTAACTTAATTATTTCATTCATTAACTTAATTTTAACACTCTGTAGTGTGGACACATATGTACACTGAGGAGTGTTAATTTAACACTGGGGATTTTGCTGTGTATGATAATTTTTTTCCCTTTGAGCAATGATGGAGCTATACTTGACTCTTCTTAGGAGCATATAAAACAAAAACAGCTCATTATTAAAAAAAAAGAAAGAAATGTAATATTGTAGTAGGCTAGTTATAAACAAATGTTTATTTTATTTCAGATTAACATTTGAAGGCAGCAATTTTATTCATAATGTCGAAATAAAACCAACGTTACTTGAAAGCACAATATTTCTTCCTGGTTTCCGCGTCAGTGCTTTTTGATCCGTTAATAACGGAGAAATGTGAATGCTTCTCACTAGATCTCACAGTGATGATATTATTTCAGTTGCGAATTCAAATGCTTTCTTTACTGGATCTCTTAGCGCTGTTTAGTAACAGTGTCACTTGATCAATATCGGCTCGTGCTGCATTTGTCCCATAGGCAGTATAAGAAATGGACACAGTGACCCCACTGGATTCAACGGAGAAAAGTGAAGTCAATTAGAAGCACTCACTTCCTGGGGGTCGAGCGTACTGCGCAGACTCAAACTGAGCTTGACAATGTAGATGTGACGTGAGCAACCCGTCTGTCTTCTAGTAGCTGTGCTGAGAGAAATCTGAATCATTCCCTTCTGAAACTTGCAGAGACGGAGAGTGTGAGTAGGAGCTGTCCATGAGCTAGGAGCAGGAGCAACTTTTGCTAAGTATTCTGATCAATTATTTTGTCATTTTGCATCCACGTCCTCCGATTGCCCGTGAGCTTCTCCTCCTGTCCATACGGTAAGTTGTAAAGAACTACAACTGCACAGTAAATTCCCCAGTGTTAAATTTAACACCGCTCGGTGTTCATATGGGAACCACCAGCAGGGTTTTAAAAGTAACACTGAAGCAGTGTTAGAGTAAACCCTCTGGGCGCCACGGTCGAGTTTACTCGACAAGATGCGGCACTGAATAAAACGGCCGATTTTGTCAAATAGGGTGTCAAATTTCGTTCAACCTCCCCTCCACTAGTTGGCAGACATGTCATACTTCATCCCCGACTCAAAAAAAAGTCATGCTTCTATACAAAATCTTCGAGCTAGAGCGCATTGAATCAGTGCGAACAAAAGCGGAGCTAGTGTGCGAGTGAGCCATTTTATCAGAGCAATATTGTCAACATCAGCGAGTATTTGCATTCGATTATTATTATTATTATTATTATCTAATGGCATCAATAAAGCTTACCCGCAATGAAGTGTTGTGTCTTCTATTCGCGGACCCTGATTCTGAAGGGGAATAACGTTATCTGCCTTCAGAAAATGACGGTGATTCTGAAAGTGAAAGTATCCCAGCTGGCATTTTAACGTAGAGTCAGCGTTGAATCAACGTCAGGTGTCAGTGTTGGATAACCGTTGGATTTTGTTTAGATTTTGCAAATCTAATCAACGTTGAAATAGCAACGTCATTCCAACGTCAATCTAATCAACGTTGAAATAGCAACGTCATTCCAACGTCAATCTAATCAACGTTGAAATAGAAATGTCATTCCAACGTCAATCTAATCAACGTTGAAATAGCAACGTCATTCCAACGTCAATCTAATCAACGTTGAAATAGCAACGTCATTCCAACGTCAATCTAATCAACGTTGAAATAGCAATGTCATTCCAACGTCACGTTTCTCAACATAGGTGAATTCGCCAACGTTGAATCAATATTGATTTTAGTTTAGATTTTGCAAATCTAATCAACGTTGAAATAGCAATGTCATTCCAATGTCACGTTTCTCAACATAGGTGAATTCGCCAACGTTGAATCAATATTGATTTTAGTTTAGATTTTGAAAATCTAATCAACGTTGAAATAGCAACGTCATTACAACGTCACGTTTCTCAACATAGGTGAATTTGCCAACGTTGAATCAATATTGACTTTAGTTTAGATTTTGCAAATCTAATCAACGTTGAAATAGCAATGTCATTACAACGTCAATCTAATCAACGTTGAACAGTCAGCTAGGAAGAAGCCAATTGGTCAAAGCAAGACCAGGAAGAAGATTAATAAAGACATTTCACTGACGTAAGAAACATGCTTTATTGCATGGCTGCAAGTGTGCCAACATTTCACACAACATCATTTTACACGTGTCGAACTTTAACCTTTAGAAAAACGCCCAAACATTGGGCAACATTGAACACGGCTGGTTAAATCTTCCCTTCTTGTTACTTCTTTCTGCCACCGCCACCTATCCTCTCTGGTGCATATTTCAAGTATTTGGCCATGTATTCGTCTGCTTTTGTTGTAGTTGTATCAAATGAGCTCAAGACAGCGTCTGATGAGGGGGGGAAAAACAGATCAGTATTAGCAAACGTCAACCTCTCAAATTAAAATATTTTGCAAATATCAACTTGTGTGGAATTGCCAATGTTTCAAGTATATAAATTAGTATTGATCAATGTGCAAGGTCATTGATAATCATGTGCTTGGGCAAGCAACAAAAGGCAGTTGGTAGTAACCAGTGCTGCCGGTAGAGAAGTTAGTCTAGAGCCCAGAATGGAGTACTGTATATAATATTTGAGCATGCTCTGTAGAGTCCTCCAACTAAAATGATTTCTTCATTTCTTATGAATTATTATTCTGCTTACTATATTCAATTATTTAAAACACTGTTACAAAACTACTATGTTAAAGCAAACTCACCACAGATTATCTTGTAGAGACAGGTCTTCATGAAGGCAACCTTCCCACACTCTAAAAAGAGATGTGTTAAAAATGACACATGTTGTGTCAGTTTTAACACATGTAGTGAGTGTGCTCAGGGACAACACATGTTGTGTCAAATTTAACACAATAAATGTGTAAGTCATTTTAACACACAAATTGTGTCATTTTAAAAAATAAAGCGAAAGGGCCAGATGCAAAAATATTAACCGTTTAATCAATAGTCGAGTACAGAATGCATGTGCACACAAAGTACAATGTTTCAAGCTCAATGACTGGACAGACTCGCTGTACTGGACATTATTCAGTTATTCACGCTTCAACCCCTGATTGATAATGCTGCTTTTGACAAAAGTTCATGAAGAAATAAAGGTTAACTGAGTTTGCACTTTGAATTTTATTCAAATGTAGCAACTGACAAAATATATGTATATAAATAACTTGTATTTCCACAGGCCTGTTTGTTTGAGAACATAGCAAACACTGCATACCATTCACAGTGATGGTGAGTGTCGGCGCTCAAAATGAGGAGTTGAAAACAACACAACCTGTAGAAAGAGATGTTAAAAATGACACATGTTGTGTCAGTTTTAACACATGTAGTGTGTGTGCTCAGGGACAACACATGTTGTGTAGATTTTAACACATGTTGTGTAGATTTTAACACATATTGTGTCAGTTTTAACACATGTAGTGAGTGTGCTCAGGGACAACACATGTTGTGTCAAATTTAACACACAACCTGTGTCAATTCTTAACACATCTCTGTGTTTATAAGGACTACACATTTTGTGTTACCTTTAACACAACTAATGTGTTATTCCTCTTACACAGAAGTGTGTTGAAACCTTTTACACACTAATGTGTTATAGTTACACAACTTGTGTCAGATATGTGTCACATGTGACTGTAGTCGGTGTGTATTTGCCAGAGTTACTTCCTGTGTTTTTACAACTGAGTGTTTGGATAAAAACTGAAACGTATTGTTAACTTGTGTTTATGGAGTCCAGTGACGTTTAATAAAGAGTTTGTTTGAACATTTGGATGTTTTAGACATCATGAATCTACATAGACAAGCTCTTATTGAGAATTAACTGAGGTTTAGATGTTGATGTTTCACTGAATGTTTTATTTGAAGTCACCAGAATCGTGATTAATGGCTCCTTTATTTGAGCTCTTGACCCTTTATTCTTCTTTTAGTCTTTCTCTGGCTGCTTTAACTGTATTTTAATAAAATACATTTGTTATGGTGAGAGAAAATATGATCAGATGTTTCTTGATGATGTCATAATCAACAAGTGCTGATCTGATCAGGTTTATGAGTAAATGGATGGTGTGCATTTAGTTTATTTATGTGCTGTTAGTTATAACAATCTTGTGACACTACATCATGCTGTCCAGCAGAGCAGAATAATAAAATAAATGTTTTCTGAAAATTTTAATCTGCAGCAGAAACTAGTCAAACACAGACATCAAGAATCAGCGTATGAATCTCAACAATGGTGACAAACAAAAAGCTTCATGCCGCAATGCATGCTGGGAGTCATGGATGAGATTTGCACTATGGTGGCACCCAGCATGCATTGCTGCATGAAGCATTTTGTTTGTCACCATTGTTGAGATTCATACGCTGATTCTTGATGTCTGTTTGATACCTTTGACTGTAAGATTCTGTACGAACTGTGTATTTATTAATTAATTTTGAGCCAATTGCATTATGCTAATCTATTATGTATTACACTCATCTTTCAAATATTAAACTCTTTCTGAGCTTCAGCTGAACAATTTTACATGTTCATGATGATAATATTATCATCGGAGCATATTTTTCTCATGATTATTTCTGCTGTTTCAAATGTGCAAATTAAATACACATTTACAACAATCAGAGAAAACTAATGTTGAAGAGTCAAGGGTAAAGAGCCCAAATAAAGCTGACACTAATCACGATTCTGGTGACTTTAAATGAAACATTCAATGAATCATCAACACCAAAACCTGGTAATTCTCAATAAGAGCTTCTGTAGAGTCTGACAGAAATAAAGTTAATCTGGTTATTAATAACAAGTGAAAGCAGCATTTGAAAAAGACATTGAAAAAGAGGCATGATGTGATTGGCTGCAAAAAAAAACAACCGTTAATCTTTAAGTTTTCATGAATTAAGATTTAATCTATTTATTTGAATATATTGCTTTATTTATTTTAGAGCATTTTATGGGATACCAAATAAAATATACCTATATTTTTTTTTTCATAAAAACTGCCCTCCACCCAGTGCTATTCTATCCAGAGTTACATTGTAACACACATTGTGTCAAAATGCCATCAACACATCTTGTGTGTTGTTTTTTAACACATCTCTTTTTAGAGTGTTTCCAGTGTTACATTTTAACACACATTGTGTGTTAAAAATCTACACAACATGTGTCAAAATGCCATCAACACATCTTGTGTGTTGTTTTTTAACACATCTCTTTTTAGAGTGCACACAGCAAAAAGTCCAGTGTTAAATTAACTCTCCTGGGAGTTTATATGGCTCCAGAGTCAGTGTTAAAATATGAGTGTTAAATTAACACTCAAGAGTGTTAAAGGTAATGAGATAAGTAAGTGATTAATTGAGTGATAATTGACCAATATTGAAGACACCTGATGTTAGCAAGCAGAATCACCAAAGGAGAAAATCTAATTTTTAAGACACCGTTATGGTGATCAGTGTTTGCTTTAGTTGGGCTCTTGACCCATAAAGCGTTAACTTTAAATTTTGTTTGGCTGTTGTATCTGAGTTACAACTGCCAGATGAACAAAGAAAAAAGGTGATCAGGTGGTGTTTAGGGCTGTGCGATATATATCGTGAGATTGTTATGCGCATCTCGTCAGTAAAGCCGGTTCCTTGATTAGTAGTAAATCGCCTTCACCTGCTTTCAGATGAAGCGGCATTTAGGGCTGAGGAGATAATTAAGTGATTAATTTAGTGATGATTGAGCATTATTGAAGACACCTGATGTTAACAAGCAGAATCACTGAAGGAGAAAATCACAAATTGTAAGTTACCATTAAGGTGATGGGTGTTTGCTTTAGTTGGGCTCTAGACCATTATATGTTTACTTTAATATTTACTGTTGTTTGTCTGCTGTTATTGATTTATAACAGTTAAATGAACAAAGTAAAATGTTATCTTATAGTGTTGGTTATGTTTTGACATAATCATGCTGTGATCTGAAAAATGAAACTTGAAATAGTTTGGTTTAACTTGTTAGCAGCAGTTTAGTGATTATTCAGCCTATGATTATCAGTACCTTACTTATAATTCAAAATATTTAATAAACATTGTTCTGATCAAAAGACATTCAGATAAATTCATTTAAAACACAGACATCAATAATCAGCCTGTGAATCTCAACAATGGTGACAATAATAAAGCATGTTGCAGTGGCTGCCACCAATCACAACTCATTAATGGCTCCCATCATGCATTGCGGTATGAATAAATTATGATCTGAATTGTCTATGTAATTTACTTTTCCTAATTGAATATTCTGCTCCTCACCATTGTTGAGATGCATAGACTGAATCTTGACATCTGTGTGTGCCTAAAAGAATGATTTTTTTTTTTTTTAAGCAACTTTTAAGAATTCCTTTATATTATATCAAAAATGCTGGGCATTTATGCAGATTCACTAACCAACAACATAAATCGAAGTCAGAAAGAAGGATTTTAATGAGTTCAGTGATCAAGTTCAAATGATGATTGTCATAATATAACCAACACCATCAGATCAGTTTTTTTTTCTTTGTTTATCTGTCAGTTATAACTCAGATACAGCAGCCAAAGAAAATCTAATGTAAACATATAATGGTCTAGAGCCCAACTAAAGCAAACACCCATCACCTTAATGGTAACTTACAATTTGTGATTTTCTCCTTCAGTCAGTGATTCTGCTTGTTAACATCAGGAGTCTTCAATAATGTTCAATCATCACTAAATTAATCACTTAATTATCTCATTAACTTAAACACTCTTGAGTGTGGACTCATACACTCCCAGGAGTGTTAATTTAACACTGGAGTTTTTGCTGTGTACAACGAGCCGTAGTTAACTGACAAGCTGAGCCATATCGCATTAAGTATCGCTGGCGATACGTCCGCGATATTAATGCGATATGGCTCAGCTTGTCAGTTAACTACGGCTCTTTGTAGTAAATGCCGCTCCATCTGAAAGCAGGTGATGGCGATTTACTACTAATCAAGGAACCGGCTTTACTGACGAGATGCGCATAACAATCTCACGATATATATCGCACAGCCCTAGTGGTGTTGGTTATGATTTGATAATCATAATTTGACCTGAATATCAACTCTCATTTAGAGACTCAGATTTACCTTGTTGATTACAGCAGCCTGTGATTCTACAGCAAATGATTTTTATCATTATCAATATAATCCAAAATATTTCTTAAAAATTGTTCTGATAAAAATACTTAGAAAGTTACTTTATTTAGACACACTGACATCAATAATCAGCCTGTGAATCTCAACAATGGTGACAATAATAAAGCATGTTGCAGTGCATTCTGGGTGCCACCAATCAAAACTCATTCATAGCTCCCATCATGCATTGCGGTATGAATAAATTATGATCTGAATTGTCTTACTAATTTCCTTTTCCTAATTGAATATTCTGTTTGTCACCATAGTTGAGATTCATACACTGATTCTTGATGTCTGTATGTGCCTAAAAGAAAGATTTGTTTTATCAGAACAACTTTTAAGAAATCCTTTAGACTAGTTAGAAAAAAAAGATATTATGCTGTAGAAACACAGTGATGCTGTAATCAACAATACACAGTCAGAGATTAGACTCTAAATGAGATCAGTGTTTCAGGTGAAATTATGATTATGTCAAAACATAACCAACAAAACACATTAATGAGTGTTTCTCTTTGTTCATCTGGCAGTTATAACTCAGATACAACAGCCAAAGTTAATCTAATGTTTACAGTTTATGGGTCAAGAGCCCAACTAAAGCAAACACTGATCGTCATAACGGTGTCTTAAAAAATTCAATTTTCTCCTTCCGTGATTCTGCTTGTTAACATCAGGTGTCTTCAATAATGCTCAATCATCACTCAATTAATCACTTAATGAGCTCATTAACTTTAACACTCTTGAGTGTTAATTTAACACTCATATTTTAACACTGACTCTGGAGCCATATAAACTCCCAGGAGAGTTAATTTAACACTGGACTTTTTGCTGTGCACTTCTTCCTCTGAGGCTCATTATGGCCATCATTTTATTTGTCATAGTTCTGCCATGGTTAAACAGATTTATATTAGAATATTATATTGCAATCAAGTTCATTATGAAAATGTAGCAGAGAGTGAGTAAGTGGGTGTGTGGGGGGAGTGCATGACAGTATCAGGGAACATCACTGTAAACTAATGCAAAAAAGGAACATAAAGTTACTTATGCAGCCATTGACTTCTTCACATGGTCTGCAGCATCAACGCCTCCCAACATCTTCAGATGTTTACTCGGAAAAGAACAAGAAACAAGAAATTAAAATTATAACCAGAAAATGTGGTCAGAGTCCAGACCTCCACAAAGCAGGCACATGATGAGGACGAGGAGTGTGTAGTGGTCACCAAAGTGAACAAGCCAATTGTCATAATGAAACTTTGCCAGCACTTTACAAGATTAATTATTTAAAACTTACCAGATCTACTCCCTCATTCTTGTCCTCCAAGCGATTCTCTAAAGCTTCAAGCTCTTCTTCAGTGTTTGCCGGCTTCACTTCATAACTTGTTCCAGCAGAGCTCTTTTCCCGCTGTCTTCCCGTATAGTATTTTCCTATAAAATATCCCGAAAAATGAAAATTTCAACATTCATCTTTCTGTTGCTATCCCTCTGCTGACAGCAAAAATTCGTACTACAAAACTGCAGCATTAACTATGCGAGTTGTGAAGCTAGGTCTAACGTGACTTTGCTTACAGATTGGCATGAAATCGTGCTCTCACAACAACCACGCTGTTATCTTAAAAAGGCCAATATCACGCTAAGGTTGACTTCAAGTAAGCAAAACGATGCTTTGAAAACATCTGTTTCGCTGAAAGGGCAAGGGGGTAGAAACAGGACAACAGTGCAGAGACTGACAGGTCCGATGGAAGGGCTAACATTAATGTTATGAGAGTAAGGTATTAAAATACGGGATATTTTACAGGAAAATTTGTCCACATACTGGTCCCTGGTTTCCCCATTTAACGTATCCCGGTAAATTCCACATCCTTTTCGGGATTCTAGCATCTTTTTTCTTTCTTTTCTTCTCCCTACTCTGTTTCTCCTCGTTCGACTTGCTGTATGTTTACATTCGCGAGGCCATCAACATGGCCGCCACGCCAAGTATGACGTCACGACGCCCATATTAATATATGTGACAGAGTCAGGCACACACAACATTTATTTAGGAATTTTCTAGTTATAAAATGTGACTTCAAAAACTTTGCTTACCGTTTGAGATGTTACCACCAAATTCATTCCGAACCCGTCCAGGTCAGAATCTGCCTGACGATGACGACACAGACCCACTTCGCGCATGCGCAATCGGGTGTTGTCTGGAACCGTCAGAGCCAATAGAATCACAGTTGTGTGATGGACAACCGCCGTCCTCCAATCAAGCTCTTGTGTTGAACGATATTCCAAAATGATCAATCAGACTGGAGTTGCTCTCAAAGTATGCCAGGAGATGTAGAAAGCGTCTCAATTCTCTTTTGGCTGATGTGTATTTATTTTTATTTTTTATTCCTTATGAAAACATGAATTGTATCTAAATGATGTATTACAAGATCAATTTCTTTTTTCGGCAAATTGTAACAAATGTGTTATGCAATAAAAAAAAAATTAAAAAAAAGATGTAACGTTAGAAAGCGCTTTTATCACGACTCAACAAACGTTTAATTCAGAGTTGATCTTTCAACGTTGTATCATTATTCATGTATCAACACTTTTTCAACAGTTAATTGATCAGCATTGTTTGGATGTTGGAACGTTATTTTTCTATTGATATATTTCAACAAAATGTTTAAAAGTCATGGTTGTAAAAAAATAATGTTGATTTGACGTACAACTAAAAAATTTATTTTTATTTCTATGTTGAATCCGTAGTGAGTTAACAACACCACTTCAACCATTTAGTGTTCAACGTTGTTTTGACGTTGAATTAATGTTACTTAACAAACGTTTAATTCAGAGTTGATCTTTCAACGTTGTATCATTATTCATGCATCAACACTTTTTCAACAGTTAATTGATCAGCATTGTTTGGATGTTGGAACAACGTTATTTTTCTACTGATATATTTCAACAAAATGTTTAAAAGTCATGGTTGTAAAAATAATGTTGATTTGACGTACAACTCAAATTTTATTTATATTTCTATGTTGAATCCACAGTGAGTTAACAACACCATTTCAACCATTTGGTGTTCAACATTGTTTTGACGTTGAATTAATGTTTTTCCATAAACTGACATTATTTCAACCACATTTAAACGTTTAAGGTCAGTCGAATGCCAGCTGGGATAGCCCTACACCAAGCACAAACGGTGAATCCTTTGCCCTATATAACGTTAGATGGTCCTTTGCCCAATGTCAGTGGTGGGAACAATGTTTCCCGGGGTTGGAGTGTTCATCGCGAAGTTAGCAGGCGTGTTAGTGTTGTGGGGAACGAGGCGGCCGCGGGAGATTTTTACCGTGCTAGCCGTGACCGTGTGCCTCTCCGCAATCGCGGCGACAGTACTGTATTGTGGTGGAGACTTTGTCTAATGCCACTGGGTATATTAGACGAGGTCAAAGTATTCATAGGGCAGTTAGGGGGCAACGTGGAGGCAGGGTGGGGAGTCGCAATGACAATGACAGTAGTCCGAGCTGTGCACATTCGGCGCGCGCGCGAGGCAGATCTGGCCGCGCCCGCGCGCGCTGCTGCTCGTAGCAGGAGAAGAGGCGATGTGACACGGGGCAGAGGGGCTATTATGCATAGTCTGTCGCAAGACCACACCATGAAACACTACAAGAAATGTCACCTGGATGAATAGGGAGTCATTATCTCTACAGCAAAAGCCCTGCAACAATTGTTTTTGTCTGCCATTTATTACACTGTTGATTTACTATCTATTTCCCTGACCATTTAGTAGTGTACAATATGTGTTCTTTTTTGTGTGTTCATGTCCTTGTGATGTGTGCGTCTTTGTCAGCTAAAAAAAAAAAAAACACCAAATAAACATCAACAAAAACCATAAAAATTCTATAATCCAAGATGGCCGCCACCATATGACGTCATAATATGCAAATTAGGTGGGAAAATGTAATCCCTACATAAACTTTGGGTCATCCTTAATATTTCTCTAATTTACAGAAAGTCTCTATCTTTTATCACTTTTAAGATATAGCCTTTTGAAATTAAGATGTCAAAATCGAACGTTTTAGGAAAAAACCTCTGGCGCCTAAAGGGTTAATGAGATAATTAAGTGATTAATTGAGCGATGATTGAGCATTGAAGACACCTGATGATAACAAGCAGAATCACTGAAGAAAAGAGAAACACAAGAACTACAACTGACTTCCGGAGATGAAATCAACTGAAGATAAAAGACGACATTAAATCTCTCAAGATCTCAGCAGAGGAGGATTAAACAACTCCACAAACAGCATTACCAGCTTCACTTATTACCAATTAGTTATTGAGAATAGAGTTGTAGATGTTGATGTTTTATTGAAAATAATATGTTTTAGTAAAATCACCATTATGGTGATCAGTGTTTGCTTTAGTTGGGCAGTTTGACTCTTTGCTTTGCTATGCAAGTTTGTGGTCTTTGTAACAGTGTTTACCAAAACACATAATTTTGTTACAAAGTATGCCAGAAACAAAGATGATCAAGTGATGGAGTTTTAACCATCATGAAGTAGAAATATTCACTAATCTCATGAATTAGCAAAAATGGTATTTGTTATTAAAAGATTACTTTTTTACCAATGATAATTTCTTGCCACAGAGCAGACATTCTGAATTTTTTTTTTTTTTTTTGTGAACATTGTGGAGCAAATGATTTAAGACACACACAGACATCAAGAATTAGCATATGAATCTCAATAATGGTGACATGCTTCCTGCAGCAATGCATGCTGGGAGCCACCATATTATAAAACTAATGGCTCTCAGCATGCATTGCAGCATGAAGCATGTCACCATTGTTGTGATCCATATGCTAATTATTGATGTTAGTGTGTGTATGCGTGTTTTCGGTTTATTTTCTCACAATATATTTAGAAGTTAAAATTCAGAATGTTTGATCTTTGGAAAAAAAAATATTGATGGTAAAAATCTGTTAATAACAAGTTACCTTTTTTGGTGAGTTATGACATTCATCAAACTTTTTTTTTATGATGATGAAATATATATCATATCTTAGATTATGGATTTCTTTGCAACAAATTATGTGTTTCAGTAAACACTGCTACAAAGACAACATCTAACATAAAAAACTATAAATGGTCAAACCACCCAACTAGATGAAACACTGATCACCATAATGGTGACCAGACATTTTCAATAAAACTTCAACATCTAAACATTTGTTCATTCTCAAAAATAACTTCTGTAGATGAATGACAGAAATAAGGTCAAACTGGTTTGTAATAAGAGCGATTTCATGTATTTTCAGTTGATTTCATCTAAGGCTGTGTCTGGAAGTCAGTTGTAGTTCTTTTGTTTCTCTTTTCTTCAGTGATTCTGCTTGTTATCATCAGGTGTCTTCAATAATCAAACAATCATCACTCAATTAATCACTTTAAAACAAATGTGTTTTTATAAACACTCAGTTACAGCAGCCAGAGGAAAAACTGGTGTTATAAAGTCAAGGGTCAAGAGCCCAACTAAAGCAAACACTGATCACTATCATGGTGTCTTTAAATGAAACTCAAATCATTATCATCTAACCCTCTGTTCATTCTCAATAACAACTTCTGTAGACGCATGACAAAAGTCAAACTGTTTGGTAATAAGTGAAGCTGGTAATGCTGTTTGTGTAGTGGTTTAATCCTCCTCTGCTGAGATCTTTAGAGATTTAAACGTCTTTTATCTTGAGTTGATTTCATCTAAGGCTGTGGTTGGAAGTCAGTTGTAGTTCTTTTGTTTCTCGTTCCTTCATTGATTCTGCTTGTTAACAGCAGGTGTTAATCACTAATGCTCAATAATCACTTAATTAATCACTTAATTTCTTGACTGCAATGTATATCTACTTTTAGTAAACTCAACTGAAATAAGTTCAGAGTACTCATAACTATTGTTTTTATAAACTTAATTGAATTGAGGCAGTCGGTTTCCTCAAATGAAATGAGTTAGCTTAACTTGTTGGGTTTTACAGTGTAGACAATTAAAGTAGTGTACTGTAAAATGGGTCCTTACAAAAATAAACGGCTTTCTGACCTTCACAAACAAAAATATATTTTTGCAAGATTGACAAATTTATAACTTTACAACTCTGAATGTAAATTCATTTATTTCCCTTCACCATGCACACATGAAACAGTTTTTGGTAGTTTTTTTTTTTTTTTTTTTTTTCCCAACATTTACTTGAAAATATTTCAGTATATCAATATTCTGAAGAATCTGTAAACATATGCTTTTCACCCTCCACCAAAAAATCCTGTGTTTACAAAAGACTAAATAACATTTAACAGCTTTACATCAATAATATTAACAGCTATAAAATAAGACACTCGTATTACATGTTTTTCTATCATTCAAGTTGAATTATGAATTTAAAATTCCCAAAACATTCACTCTGTTATATAAAATATACGTATAATAATGGCACTTTTTATTTCCTGATCGTGATTGCTGTAGTCCTCAGTGTTGTTTGACACAGCAAAGACATCTGAAGAACTTCCTGAACTGCTGTCTGACCTGGACAAGAATGAGACGAGAGGAACTGAGTGACTTCATGACATCCATTTAACCTCTGAAACTCATCAACCACAGTGGAATTTCCAGTAACACTTAACATTCAGTTGTAAGTCATTTTTAAGTGGTTAGTTAATGATGAACTAATCGGTAACACTTTAGAATACTGTTCCTTCATTAATGAATAATTACACAGGAACAAACGAGTAACGAATTATTAACATTCTAGTAACTACTATTAACTAACAAGAAACTCTGATTAACAAATTAGTAAGTAATAGCGCTCAGATGAATGTAGTAGTTCACTATTAGCTAATCAAGAACTATACAGCAAAATCCCCAGAGTTAAATCAACACTGCTCAGAGCACATATGGTCCCACTCTACATGGTGTTAAAGTAACACTGAAGCAGTGTTAAAGTTAATGAGATAATTAAGTGATTAATTTAGTGATGATTGATCGTTACTGAAGACACCTGATGTTAATAAGCAGAATCACTGAAGGAGAAAATCTCAAATTGTAAGCCACCGCTATGGTGATCATTGTTTGCTTTAGTTGGGCTCTTGACCCTTATATGTTTACTTAAAATTTTGCTTGTCTGCTGTTATTGATTTATAACAGTCAGATGAACAAAGAGACAATGTGATCTGATGGTGTTGGTTATGGTTGGTTATCGGATCACAACATGATTATGTCAAAACATAACCAACACCATCTGATCACATTGTCTCTTTGTTCATCTGACTGTTATAAATCAATAACAGCAGACAAGCAAAATTTAAAGTAAACATAGGGTCAAGAGCCCAACTAAAGCAAACACCGATCGCCAAAACGGTGGCTTACAATTTGTGATTTTCTCCTTCAGTGATTCTGCTTGTTAACATCAGGTGTCTTCAATAATGCTCAAGCATCACTAAATTAATCACTTAATTATCTCGTTAACTTTAACACTCTTGAGTGTTAATTTAACACTGGAGTTTTTGCTGTGTAGTAAATGCCGCTCCATCTGAAAGCAGGTGAAGGAACCGGCTTTACTGATGAGATGCGCATAACAATATCGTGCGATATATCTCCCAGCCCTACCCAGGAGTGTTAATTTAACACTGGAGTTTTTGCTGTGTATGCATGAAGACAGACAGACATATCAAGACATTCTGTATTTATATTCTGACAGTTGGAGTTTGAATAATTTTGACTCATTTGAACATGCCGTCACAAAATCTGGGCCTGAGTCACAATGTTGCTATCTAAATTTCTGACACTTGCTCATTTTAACATTGCGTTACAGGACGTAAATGGAAGTAACAGATTAAACAACTGCCTCTGACATTTCTTTATAAAAGTCATGGATTGCCTATAATAAGAAAACAACTGTAATAAACAACTGTAATAGTCTTTCATGGAATATGGTGGTAAATTGAGTGATGTCTGACCTCATTATTGAGGACACAATAGACCAGGAAGATGAAGGTTCCCTGCTGGGAGTTCAAGATCAGGAAGAGGATCTCCAGCTCCTTCCTGCCATTAGTGAAGAAACCCAGAATCCAGGAGCAACCAAGAATCACAAACTGAGCCAGTGTTTTAAATACCATAATCCTGCAGAGAAAGAGTTCAAGTGTATTTATTGACTGCTTTTTTTTGTTCTATGGAGTGTTTGAATCTGAATGTTTATTACTTGGTTTGTTTCATCTGTGAAACTTCAGCGTTCAGATTTTTGAGAGTTGAGTTCAGATTGATGATGATGTTGATGAAGAGAATCATGTTTAACTGAAAAGTAGAAAAATAATAAATAATCACCTTGTTTTCCCTTTAATATAAATTAAAATCATGAGAAATAAGAAATGTGCTTACTGCTAGTATGACACAAACAGGACCCAGAAAACTCCAGATAAAACCTTTATCAATTTTAATCCAGCAACTGTTTAGAGGAAACATAATATAAAAACTGAATGAATGTGTCAAAAATACTATGTCTGGTGTTGGCTTTTTTAGTCTTTTTAAACTTGTGCTTTTACAGTGTGTAAACAATTTTTTTTTTATCAGATAAGAAATGTCACAAAAGCCCCAAGCTGCTTTATTTCCCTTTAATTCCAAAATCAAATGAACTTAAAAACACAAAAACAACAACTCACTGTTCGCTGCCGTATCCTTCAGGAAGCAGCCCGACAGACACGGCCACCACAACCAGAGCAACCGTATATCCAATCACACACAGGAATCCACTGCTAAGCACCTCCCTCTTTTTGGAGCTGATCTGTGATAGGTTCTTCACACAGATGAAGAGCAGCACAGCTTCAATGAACATCCACACAAAGCCGGAGAGAAAGAGGAAGTGCAGCACACCTGATATCACGGCACACAACTCCTGGAGATCATGAGAGACGGTTATGATGATTCTCAGTGAGACTGTGCTGAGCTGTAGGGCTCCTTCATCATTCTCACCTGATGAGGGCGTATGAGTCTCAGGAACTGTTGTGTGAGCAGGAGCAGAAGGTGAGCCAACAGCAGACTCACACAGAGGTTGATTCGAGCCACATTATTCACTCCAGGACTCCACTGACAAAGGGCAAAGGTCAACAGGGCCAAACTGAAGAACACCAGCCCCACGATCACACACACCAAATTCAACAGGTCCAGCAGTGAGTCGCTCTGAGAAAACATGTCAGAGTACATGAGTGCCAAATCTGTGCTGTTCCTCAATGCTCACTATAAATGTTCTCGTACCTCTGATGGGCGGCTGGTTTGCATGATGAGAGCGAATGTGGACAGATGAACACAGGAACACACAGTGTAGCTGCTGTTGGTCTTTAAAACAGAACAACCATCTACAATCCACTGGCTGATATTCCAGTACACACAGGACAGAGAACCGTTGGGGTCAAACTCCTGCAAAAAGAAGAAAGAACATGCAGAAAATATAACAACACTGAATATTAGATGTTTTCAGATGTTCATCAGTTCTCAGGTTGGACAAAAACACATTTCAGTCTCTCACTCTGATGTGTTTGAGGGTAAAGTTGACTGGTTTGGTGAGATTAGTGTTGGTGGTTTTGGGAAGAGTAGCTGAGATCACAGTGGACATCATGGTTTTAATCGTGTCATTTGATGTGTTGAAGAAGTCTGGCTTCAGTAGATTCTCCATTGTGTTATAACTCATGAAAGCCACAGCAGCTGATCCTGTGTGACAGAAACAGAAGCTTACATACAATACTACAACAATAATAACAACAATAAAAAATAAATAATTATAAGTAAATGTGGCTTAGTGGTAACCCACATAGCAACATTTTGACGTCCCATCCGGCCCACATCTGGCACACATGTGGAAAACTGATCTGGCCCACATGCAGTGTGGAATGACGGCCCTTGGGCTGCTCACTCCTGTTTGCCAGATCTGGGCCACAAGCAGGCCATAGCAATGTCACATGTCAGCAAGAAATAAACCAGAACTGGACCTTATCTGAGCCACAAAATCTGTGTATATTAAATATGGAGTCATCTCATCCTTAATAAGCCTGTTAACAAGCAGAATCAACTGAAGGAAAGAAGATAAAAGAAAAAGAGACAAGCAGAAACACAAGAACTACAAATGACTTCAGACACAGTCTAAGATGAAATCAACTGAAGAGAAAAGAAGACATTAAATCTGTGAAGATCTCAGCAGAGGAGGATTAAACAACTCCACAAACAGCATTACCAGCTTCACTTATTACTAACCAGACTGACTTTATTTCTGTCAGACGTCTACAGAAGTTTTTATTGGGAATTAACAGAGGTGTAACTCTAATGTGTTTCATTTGAAGTAGGGGTGTGCGATATGACGATTTTTGATCGTGGACGATCTGCTTTTGAAGAAATATTGTAGTACACTCAAGAAAAAAATTGTGTCTAAACATAAGATTTATGTATTTGAATTGCATACAAAATTTCCATGCATTTGGATTACATAGTTTTAACATAAACCAATCAATAATCCTGAATGTGATTCATATTTTTAAGTCATATATAAATGAAACAGATAAGATTTATGTAATTGTATTAATAAACTGAATGTGATTTATATTTGTCAGTCATACGTAAATGAAACGGGTAAGATTTATGTCATAGTACACAGAAAAACGCCCATGTTAAATTAACACTTCTCAGTGTTCATATGTGTGCACACTACAGAGTTAAAGTACCATTGAAGCAGTGTTGAAGTTAATGAGATAATTAAGTGGTGATTGAGTATTAATGATGAACACCTGCTGTTATAACAAGCAGAATCACTGAAGGAAAGAGAAACACAAGAACTACAACTGACTTCAGACACAGTCTTAGATGAAATCAACTGAAGAGAAAAGAAGACATTAAATCTGTGAAGATCTCAGCAGAGGAGGATTAAACAACTCCACAAACAGCTTTACCAGCTTCACTTATTACTGACCAGACTGACTTTATTTCATTTCCATTTGAATGATATCAATAGTTGTATTTTAAGTAACCATGATGGTGTTTAGCGTTTGCTTTAGTTGGACTCTTGACCCTTGACTCTTTAATATAAAACTGTATCTTGCTGCTATAATTGTGTGTTTATAAAACACATTTGTTGCAGCGAAAAAGCCAAGAGAAAATGAGATCAAGTGATATTGGCTGTTTATTGATGATGGTGTAATCATCATATTGTGGCCTGAATCACTTATCTTTTTCAGTGTCTAATGCTTTGATTATTGGGGTTATGTGTTTTTATTTTGTTTTATTTATTAGAGTAGCTGTGTAACCTGACAGCATTAGATCCAACAGGTAATCAAATAATATAAATAATTTAAAAAACATTTAGTGCACTAAACTTTCTTTTTTTTTACATTATTACTTAGACATCAAGAATCAGTGTATGACTCTCAACAATGGTGACAATTAATGAAATGGGTACCACCAATCAAAACTCACCCATATCTCCCAGCATGCATTGCGGCATTAATAAATTATGCATCTGGATTTTTTGTAGCTTTTGTCACCATTGTTGAGATTCATATGCTGTTTCTTGATGTCTGTGTGAGTCTAAGTAATGCCATAGATGAAAGGTTTTTGTGCACTATTTAAAAAAAAAAAAAAATATATTGTTTGATAAACAACACTGCTAGATTTCATGCTGTAAAATCAAATGGCTTCTGTTATGAATAAAACAATATTAAAAAAAAAAACACAAGTCCTATATAATCAAAGCATTAGACACTGAACAAGATCAGCAAATCAGGCAATTACATGATGACGACTTTGTCATTATCAATAAACAACCAACATCACCTGATTTTCTCATGGCTTTTTCGCTGCAACAAATGTGTTTTATAAACACACAATTACAGCAGCCAGAGAAAATTTTATATTAAAGAGTCAAGGGTCAAGAGCACAACTAAAGCAAATGCTAACCACCATCATGGTGACTTTAAAATACAACTATTGATTTCATTCAAACGGAAATGAAATAAAGTCAGTCTGGTTAGTAATAAGTGAAGCTGGTAATGCTGTTTGAGTTGTTTAATCCTCCTCTGCTGAGATCTTCACAGATTTAATGTCTTCTTTTCTCTTCAGTTGATTTCATCTGAGGCTGTGGCTGAAGTCAGTTGTAGTTCTTGTGTTTCTCTTTCCTTCAGTGATTCTGCTTGTTAACAGCAGGTGTTCATCATTAATGCTCAATCACCACTTAATTATCTCATTAACTTCAACACCGCTTTAACTCTGTAGTGTGCACACATATGAACACTGAGCAGTGTTAATTTAACATGGGCGTTTTTCTGTGTACTATTACATAAATCTTACCTGTTTCATTTACATATGACTAACAAATATGAATCACATTCAGTTTATTAATACAATTACATAAATCTTATCTGTTTCATTTATGTATGACTTAAAAATCTGAATCACATTCAGATTATTTATTGGTTTATGTTAAAACTATGTAATCCAAATGCATGGAAATTTTGTATGCAATTCAAATACATAAATCTTATGTTTAGACACAATTTTTTTTGAGTGTCTACACAGTAAATTCCCCAGTGTTAAATCAACACTGCTCAGAGCACATATGGTCCCACTCTACATGGTGTTAAAGTAACACTGAAGCAGTGTTAAAGTTAATGAGACAATTAAGTTATTAATTTAGTGATGATTGAGCATTATTGAAGACACCTGATGATAACAAGCAGAATCACTAAAGGAGAAAATCACAAATTGTAAGCCATCGTTATGGTGATGGGTGTTTGATTTAGTTGGGCTCTTGACCCTTAAATTATTAACTTTAATTTTTGTTTGATTGCTGTATCTGACTCTGAGCAGTGTTGATTTAACACTGGGGATTTTACTGTGTATCGTCTCTGTCTTGAAGTCTATGTTTTGTTTTATTTTCATATTTGTTAATTTAATAACTTTCTTCAATGCTACTGTTAAATACACCTACTGTAGCTGAAAACATAAAGCACTGTTTATTTAGTTTGTACACTGTAAAAAAGAATACATTGATTTTATTGATATCTAATCAATAAAAATGAGGCAACAGATTACAAGCAATATTATTAATTAAATTTAACAAATTAGAATTGAGTAATAGTTAATCAAATGAATTCCTTAAAAGTTAACCATTTAAAATGAGTGAAATTTACAAAATATATTTTATTGCCAACATTGAAGACACCTGGTGTTAACAAGCAGAATCACTGAAGGAGAAAACCATAATTAAAGTCACCATTGTGGAGATCATTGTGTGTGTTTTAGTTGGGCTCTTGACCCTTACATTATTAACTTTAAGTTTTGTTTGGCTGCTGTACCTGAGTTATAACAGCCAGATGAACAAATAGAAAAGGTGATTTGATGGTGTTGGTTGTGTTTTAACATAATCATTAATTCACAATCATTTGACCTGAGTGTGCTCAGGGACAACACATGTTGTGTAGACTTTAACACATGTAGTGTGTGCGCTCAGGGACAACACATGTTGTGTCAAATTTAACACACAACCTGTGTCGATTCTTAACACATCTCTGTGTTTATAAGGACTACACATTTTGTGTTACCTTTAACACAACTAATGTGTTATTCCTCTTACACAGAAGTGTGTTGAAACCTTTTACACACTAATGTGTTATAGTCACACAACTTGTGTCAGATATGTGTCACATGTGACTGAAGTCGGTGTGTATTTGCCAGAGTTACTTCCTGTGTTTTTACAACTGAGTGTTTGGATGAAAACTGAAACGTATTGTTAACTTGTGTTTCTGGAGTCCAGTGACATTTAATAAAGAGTTTGTTTGAACATTTGGATGGTTTAGACATCATGAATCTACATAGACAAGCTCTTATTGAGAATTAACTGAGGTTTAGATGTTGATGTTTCATTGAATGTTTTATTTGAAGTCACCAGAATCGTGAGTAATGGCTCCTTTATTTGAGCTCTTGACCCTTTACTCTTCTTTTAGTTTTTCTCTGGCTGCTTTAACTGTATTTAATAAAATACTTTTGTTATGGTGAGAGAAAATATGATCAGATGTTTCTTGATGATGTTATAATCAGCAAGTGCTGATCTGGTCAAGTTTATGAGTATATGGATAGTGCACATTTAATTTATTTATGTGCTATTAGGTATAACACTCTTGTGAAACTACATCATGCTATCCAGCAGTGCAGAATAAAAAAAAAAAATGTTTTCTGAAAATTTTAGTCTGCGACAGATACTAGTCAAACACAGACATCAAGAATCAGCGTATGAATCTCAACAATGGTGACAAACGAAAAGCTTCATGCCGCAATGCATGCTGGGAGTCATGGATGAGATTTGTACTATGGTGGCACCCAGCATGCATTGCGGCATGAAGCTTTTTGTTTGTCACCATTGTTGAGATTCATACGCTGTTTCTTGATGTCTGTTTGATACCATAGTCTGTAAGGTTCTGTACAAACTGTGTATTTAAAATTAAGTTTTACGTTAATTGCAATATGCTAATCTGTTTAAATATGATCTTTTATATATTACACTCATCTTTAAAATATTAAACTCTTGCTGAGCTTAACAATCTTACATGTCCATGATGATAATATTATCATCTGAGCATATTTTTCTCATGATTATTTCTGCTGTTTCAAATGTGTTAAAATAATTACACCTTTACAACAATCAGAGAAAACTAATGTTAAAGAGTCAAGGGTCAAGAGCCCAAATAAAGCTGACACTAATCACGATTCTGGTGACTTTAAATGAAACATTCAATGAATCATCAACACCAAAACCTGTTAATTCTCAATAAGAGCTTCTGTAGACGTCTGACAGAAATAAAGTTAATCTGGTTATTAATAACAAGTGAAAGCAGCATTTGAAAAAGACATTGGAAAAGAGGCATGATGTGATTGGCTGCAAAAAAACACCCGTTGATCTTTATTTTCTTTAGTTTTCATGAATTAAGATTTAATTTATTTATTTGAATGTATTGCTTTATTTATTTTAGAGCATTTTATGGGATACTATATAAAAAATACCTATAATTTTTTTCATAAACACAAACTGCCCTCCACCCAGTGCTATTCTATCCAGAGTTACATTTTAACACACATTGTGTGCTAAAATCTACACAACATGTGTCAAAATGCTATCTACACAGTCAAATGTGTTGTTTTTTGACACATCTCTTTTTGCAGTGTAACTGTGATTCTCACACACACGAGCACATGCAGTGACCGTTACACAAGAGCCAGACAGCAGCCGCTGACCTATCTAATATCAGCACACATAAGTTAACATAACGTTAGTCTACTCTTATTCACATTGGATATACAGTATAATGATGGTGGCCGTGGGCTTTTATTTATTTTTTTAATTAACGGGCTCGTCGAGGTCGACCCGTTTGGCAGATTTACCTCAGCTCGACAAATATGCAGTCCGTTTTCAAACCGACGACTACTTCAACGCAGAATTATGACGTTTCAATGACGTGCGGGTCGGATACATGCGACCTGGCCATTCAGACTGAAGTCGCATTTCAAAAGATCGGATATGTATCGGATTTGGACCACATACCCAAGTGGCCTGGGTCGCATTTGAAAAGATCGGATTTGTGTCGTTCAGACTGTCATGAAAAGATCAGATACAGGTAGCATGGGGCAAAAAAATCGGAATTGGGTCGTTTCAGCCTGCAGTGTGAATGTAGCCTTTGATCTTAGTATTTAATAACAAAGAAAATAATGACAACATTTTTTATATTCGCCCCTGTCTGCCATTCTTTTTTATTTTATATTTTGTTACCTAAGGCTTTGTTTTTAAAATATGGACATTAGTTTGGCTGTAATGCTCAAAGAAAGCTAAAGTGAAATGAGATCAGGTGATGATGGTTACCTGTTGATGGTTTTATAATCATCATGAACTAGACTGATTCACTGATGTCTTTTGAATTTAACAGTTGTGTTGTATCATTAATATTTTTCACATCACAAACACTGTGTTACTACAGCATGAGATCCAGCAATATTATAACAGTCAGTAAAACATTATGCAGCGGATCTGGGGTGTCAAAATGTTGCTATGTGGGAATGGGATGATAACTCTTTCTAAAATGTTTCAAACCTACAGAAACATCTCACATACTTGTTTCATTGTTGTTCTTGTTGTTATTGGCGATCCCAATGAGATCGATGTCCACAGAAGAATTTTTTGTGTCAAGTCGAGGGATTTTATCTAAGGTGACCTGTGGTCCAACCATGAAGACTTCAACCTCTGATGAAAAACAAACAAGCAGTTATGTGCTATATTAATTTATTTACAATTATTATCTTTTTAATGAAAGTCCTATTCCATTGAATTTGCACAAAAAGACAAACAAATAAAATGAATATTCACTATTGGTGGGTTTTCATCTCTGATGAACCCTTCAGGTTTACTTATATTTACATTTTTTCAGTTAGCAGATTAAATTAATCACTATTACACATCAAAATCCCTAGTGTTAAATTAACACTCCTCAGTGTACATACTGAAGCAGTGTTGAAGTTAATGAGTTAATTAAGTTAACACTGAAGCAGTGTTGAAGTTAATGAGATAATTAAGTGATTAATTAAGTGATGATTGGCCATTAGTGGTGACACCTGATGATAACAAGCAGAATCACACTGAAGGAAAGAGAAAAACCAATAACAGAAAAAAGAGAAACACAAGAACTACGACTGACTTCCAGTCATTACACATTACACATTACCATTGTGGTGGTCAGTGTTGGCTCTTGACTCTTTTCATTGTGTTAATATAAATTTTTCTCAATGTTCCAACATTGTGTTTATAAAGCACATTTGTTACTGCAAGAGAAAACATGACCTGCTCACAATATGTTTTGATAATGACATTATCATCATGTAGTGACCTGATTCACTGATGTCATTCAGAGTCTAAATCTTTGACTATATGCTTGATGTCTTGTTTTATTATTGGTGATTGTAGCTCTGAGATTCTACAGTTTGAGATCCAACAGCAATATGAAAATTTTTGAAAATACTTTGTGCAAAGAAGTTATTGTGTTAAAACACACAGACATCAAGAATCAGCATATGAGTCTCAACAATGGTGACAATAAACAAACTAGTGACAAACAGATCAACTCTGAACATCACAAAACAAGCTACTAAAGTCAGAACAAAACAATAGCAAAATAAAAGCAAACAGAAAAAACAATGAAAATTACAGGACAATTCAGCTGCATAATTTATTCATGCTGCAATGCATGATGGGAGCCATGGATGCGTTCTGATTGGTGGCTCCCATTATGCACTGCAACATGAAGCATTTGTTTGATTGTCACCATTGTTGAGATTCATATGTAGATTCTTGATGTCTGTGTGTGATTTTAAAACTTTCAGATCATTAAAACATTGCTGGAAGTAACTACTGTAGTGAAAAATTAATAAAACATTTGGATAATCAGTTTATTATGCTGGGTGACATCATTGAATCAGGTCACTAGTAATTTCATCATCGAAACATAATCAGGGCTGCATTTCCAAAAGCATCTTAAGCCTAACTTAATCGCAGACCAACTGCAACAAATGGTCTATACAATCAAATTCGGCTTGCGATGCTTTCAGGAAACACAGCTCAAATCATAGTTTCTCTTGCCACAACACATATGCTTTACAAACACAGAGTCGGAGCAGCCAGAGAAATACTAACATTAAAAAGTAAAGGGTCAAGAGCCCAACTAAAGCAAACACTGACCACCATAATGGTGACATGAAACGAAACATTCTATAAAACATTACCATCTAAACGTCTGTTGAATCTAAATAAGACCGTGTGTAGATGTATGACAGAAATAAAGTCAAACTGGTAAAATAATAAGTGCAATAATGGCTCGAAGTCAGTAGTTCTTGTGTTTCTCTTTTCTGTTCTTGTTTCTCTTTCCTTCAGTGAGTCTGCTTGTTATCATCAGGTGTCACCACTAATGGCCAATCATCACTTAATTATCTCATTAACTTCAACACTGCTTCAGTGTTAATTTTAACACCCTGTAGTGTGGACACATATGTACACTGAGGAGTGTTAATTTAACACTGGGGATTTTGCTGTGTAACTGTAAGGTTATCTTGAGGTCAAATGTTAGATCTTACAGTACACTGTATAGTCAAGTACTGTACAAGTGATTCAGTTGGAACTGGTTTAGCTTCCAAATCCAAATGTCCAAAATGTCCTTAAAATCATCTGTCTAATGTGACGAGTTTCTACCAAATGATGAATGACTTTGAACCAAAAGACACAAAAAGAGCAGAAAACACTGTCTAAAACATTTGTAATTCTTCACAATTATATAGTTACTGTAGCTGCATTTATCATCCTCACCGTCTGACACCCGTGATCCAACGCTGCTCTCTAGACTATAAACTCCCTGATATCATATATAATCTCAGTTTCATCATCAATAATAACAGTTTCTCCACTCACCTACAACAGCAAGAGCAAAACTGACATTGTCACTTGTGTCTGTCGGCTTCACCAATGTAGAGATGAGTTTCTCACTGGTTTTTAAGATACGGTTTCCATAGGAGGCTAGTTCAGCTGGGCTGACTGATGATGATGATGATGATGATGATGAAGATGACTCTAAAATCTTCCCTGAAGCGTTGAAGGCCACAGTCAAAATGTTGGTCACAGTCTAATTTATTGATCAGATAAACAGTGTCACAGTAAATGTCAACAGAGCAAATAAGACAGCACTGTTCTGTCAATCATATATTATCTACAGTATATAACTGACAAATGTTTGATTATTTGATTATTTTTCTCTTGAAGACTTACAGTCACAGAGAGCACTTGTGATGTGATGTTCTCGATCTTCTCAAGAAGATTTTGGAAACAGTTCTGACTCTGAAATCACAATTGTGAAAGCAATAGGCTGTTGATTTTGATCATGTTTTTCAATATTAACAGAGAGCCAAACATGTATTGTTACTGCACTGAAGGTCACTGTGAAGGTTCAGTGATGTTAGCACAGACACACAACACAAATCTAGCAACAATAAATAGAACAGCACATTCATATTTCACATAACATATATCTACAATGCACATTTTATTGCACTACTCTTTGAACTAATTAACCATTTTCAGTTACGAATTGAGCAAAAAAAAATGAATATTGCATAAAATATCACCATTTCCATTCCATGTGTTCAAGAGAACAAAATCGCCACTCCCTGAAAAACTGAAAAACTCGCTCAAAACATCAGTAATAAAAATGTAAGCTGCTGCAACAAGAGAAGCCTGTGTTTTTAAGCTCATTGTGAATTCAAAATGTTGAGCAGGTTGAGAGGAGGCGGTACAAATATCAGTCACTGGGGGGAGATTCTACTTCCTGTTTCTTAACACTATCACAGTGATGTCACAGTGGTGTCACATGGTGAGCTCTGGTTGGCTGCTGTAACTGTGTTTGTAATGCCGCGTTCCAGGCAACCTGTAACCCGTGTTTTCCAACTCGTAACTGGGAGTACATCGATCTAGTACGAGTTCACGGGTGGAAAGTTACGGGTTTTACTGCCGTTCCAGTGCACTTTCACGGGTATAAGGTTGGAAAAACACGGGTTACAGGTTGCCTGGAACGATGTACTCCCAGTTACGAGTTGGAAAATCACAGGTTACAGGTTGCCTGGAACGCGGCTTAAGACACATTTGTTATGGCTAAAAGAGAATGTGTGCAGGTTATTTTGGTTTGTTGTTGGTAATAACAACATCATCATCTAGATTCAGTGTGCAGTCTTTGTGAGGTGTTTTTAATTTTAGATTTTAAATTATAATTTAATTTTCATTATACAGTTTGAAATTCAGCAGTATTATAATCAATTATGAAGAATGATGAATGCATAATAAGACACAAACATGTGAACTACTTTGTCATTTAGACACAAATAGACATCGAGTATCAGTGTATGAATCTCAACAATGGTGACGATCAAAAGCTTCACGCTGCAATGCATGCTGGATATCTAGTCTTTGTGCACTTTGACCTCACATTGTGGCCATAGTATGAGTATCCTGGGAGCTCGTGGTGAGATCACTGTGAGATCAAATAGTTGACTGGGTAACACTGTCATGTTATCTTTTGTTCAGATGCCTAATGTGTGTGACAGTTCTGGGAGATAATCTGGGAGAAAGTTCTGAAGGACAGAGAAACAAGAACAGAAAATAGAAAGAACTACAACTGACTTCCAGACACACTAAGTGTGAAACCAGTTTACAAACCAGTTTAACATTATTTGTTTCGTACAAAAGTTATTGTTGAGAATTAACAGATATTTAGTTGTTGATGTTTTATTGAAAATAATAAAGTTATTATCACCATGATGGAGATCAGTATTTGCTTTAGTTAGGCTCTTGAACCATTGACCATATTATATCAGTTTTTCTCTGGCTGCTGTAACTATGAGTTTATAAAACACATTTGTTATGGCAAGAACAATTCAAGAGAAAGATAAGTTGTTTATGACTGTTGTGGCATGCCTGATTCTCTGATCTTAACCAGTGTAAAAGTTTTGGATTTATGGGTAGTTCATATTAACCGTATCTGTTAAACTATAAAGTGAAATACAGCAATGTTTCTGTAATTAGTTTTTCTGAAGAATATTGACATGATATAGTGCTTTAAAACATTTTGAGCTCCTGTTTGTCTTATACACACACAGACATCAACAATCACCACATGAATCTCAACAATGGTGACAATCAAAAGTTTCATGTCACAATGCATGGGTTCCAGGATAGTATAAAACTCCCAGCATGCACTCCTGCATGAATAAGTCAAGTTTATTTATATAGCGCTTTTCACAATACAGATCAAAGCAGCTTCACAGTATTAAATTAAAATAATACATCAATGTTTGTTTCTAGTGGAAAACGTCCATGTTTGGTAATGCTGATCAATAGTATTGTTGATTGATTAATTAAATTAAATATCCCCAAATATCCCCAACTGAGCAAGCCAAAGGCAACAGTGGCAAGGAACCGAAAAACTCCATCAGGTGACCTAATGGAGAAAAAAAAAACCTTGGGAGAACCCGGGCTCAATCGGGGGCCAGTTCTCCTCTGGCGTTTTTGAACTAGAGACCGGATTTAACTGTAAGATTAAAAGTATTATATGAATGCCTGGCTGAAGAGATGCGTCTTTAATCTAGTTTTAAACTGGGAGAGCGAGTCTGAGCAACGAACAGTATCAGGAAGGCTATTCCAGAGTTTTGGAGCTAAATGTAAAAATGCTCTCCATCCTTTGGTGGATCTGGATATCCTAGGTATGACCAAAAGCCTCGAATTTAGTGATCTTAAAGAGCGCGATGGATTATAGGGCGATAGAAGGTCCGTTAAATTAGGGCTGGGCGATATATATCGTGAGATTGTTATGTGCATCTCATCAGTAAAGTCAGTTCCTTGATTAGTAGTAAATCGCCATCACCTGCTTTCAGATGGAGCGGCATTTACTACACAGCAAAAACTCCAGTGTTAAATTAAGAAAGAAGTTAGAGAAGTTAATGAGATAATTAAGTGATTAATTTAGTGATGATTGAGCATTATTGAAGACACCTGATGATAACAAGCAGAATCACTGAAGGAGAAAATCTCAAATTGTAAGCCATCGTTATGGTGATGGGTGTTTGCTTTAGTTGGGCTCTTGACCCTTATACATTCACTTTAAATTTTGTTTGTCTGCTGTTATTGATTTATAACAGTTAAATGAACAAAGTAAAGTGTCATCTAATAGCAATGGTTATGTTTTGACATAATCATGCTGTGATCTAAGAAATGAAACTTATTGAGATAGTTTGGTTTAACTTGTTACCAGCAGCTCTGTGATTTTACACCATGTGATTATCAGTATTTTTCATATAATCCAAAATACTAGAGTTGTGACGTTCGCGAACGAACCGATTCTTTTGAACGGCTCATAAACATGAACGACGGGAGCCGAGTCGTGGCTGGAGGGGAGCCGTTCTTTCTGTCGTTCTTTTTTTCCTATGCGTGTTTCACACAGATGCACACAAATTAGCTCCTCTGCGAGACAGAACAGTTATAGGGGGTGCAGTGAATTAATTTAGTTATGATTGAACATTATTGAAGACACCTGATGTTAACAAGCAGAATCACTGAAGGAGAAAAGCACAAATTGTAAGTTACCGTTATGACGATCAATGGTTTCTTTAGTTGGACTCTTGACCCATATATTATTAACTTTAGATTTTGTTTGTCTGTTGTTTCTGAATTATAATCACCAGTTGAACAAAGAAAAAAGTGATCTGATGGTGTTGGTTATGTTATGACAATCATCATTTGAACTTGATCACTGAACTCATTAAAATCCTTCTTTCTGACTTCGATTTATGTTGTTGGTTAGTGAATCTGCATAAATGCCCAGAATTTTATATATAATATAAAGGATTTCTTAAAAGTTGTTAAAAAAAAAAAAAAAACTTTCTTTTAGGCACACACAGATGTCAAGATTCAGTCTATGCATCTCAACAATAGTGAGGAGCAGAATATTCAATTAGGAAAAGTAAATTATATAGACAATTCAGATCATAATTTTTTCATACCGCAATGCATGATGGGAGCTATTAATGAGTTGTGATTGGTGGCAGCCACTGCAACATGCTTTATTATTGTCACCATTGTTGAGATTCACAGGCTGATTATTGATGTCTGTGTTTTAAATGTCTTTTGATCAGAACAATGTTTATTAAATATTTTGAATTATAAGTACTGATAATCATAGGCTGAAGAATCACTAAACTGCAGCTAACAAGTTAACCCTCTGGTGTCCTTCATTTCAGAGTCACACTCAAGACCTTCGGGACCAAATGGAGGGTGGGAATAATATTTATAAAAAAAAATAATCATTTTTTTTTTTTTACTTGTTTTTTATAATATTTTTTCTTTTCTTTTTTGGTGTTTTGAGATAATTTTATGATTTATAATTAATATTTATGCAATAATTATGACCCATTTTTTCCCATTGAATATAATAGAATTTTTTTATATATATGTAATTTTTTTTATTTTTTTTATTAAAGCTGTATTTCATTTTAGAGTCAAGCCTAGGCCTCATGAAAGCAATTTTTTAAATGAGATGGATGCCATCTGGTGGATACACTGAGCATTTTTATCACGCAATAGCACATTTTTACCACTAGATGGATTTACAGCTTTCTGTAGAAAGGCTTGCGAATTCTAGTGATTTTTGCACATATTGGCCAATTTTTTTGCAGGTTGTTGATTTTAAAATATAATAACAGATTCTCAAAGACTATTTTTGTCTTTTTTGTTTGTTTGTTTTATACAAAAAACCTCTGTTTTCATTTTTTTTTGACAATTTCCCATTCATTTCCTATGGGGGTCATTTTTGACCAAAGAGCAGAAGTGTGACGACCACTTAGCATGCTTGGATCATGACCTCAATATTTTTTGTGTGTTCACATACCTAATACCATAAAAGTCACCTAGTTTCGTAACATTCCGATGAAGCTGCGATTTTTAAAAATTCAAAATAGATGTATGTAATCTGAATTTATTAGTGTGTATGTGTATAAAAGTGTGTTTGTGTGTGTGTGTGTGTGTGTGGATGTGTCTGTTTTGCACTCTTGATGTTTTATAGATTCACCCCTTCACTGTTGTGTGCTTTTTTTCTGGATCGTGGCTGATTTGTAGATTGTACGCACATAAAAACTCTGTATTTTCACATTTTTGCCAATTTCCCATTCATTTCATATGGCGGACCATTTGGTCCCGAAGACCTTGAGTGTGACTATTTTTTTTACAACCACTTAGGCTATTCAAATCCTGTCGCCAATTTTTTTGGGTGTTCATATACCAAGTACCAACAAAGTCACCAAATTTCGGACCATTCCGATGAAGCTATAATTTTATACATTTTTTTATTTAAACATTTTGGGACCATTTGGTCCGAAGAACACCAGAGGGTTAAACCAAACTATTTCAATAAGTTTCCTTTTTCAGATCACAGCTTATGTCAAAACATAACCAACACTATAAGATAACATTTTACTTTGTTCATTTAACTGTTATAAAACAATAACAGCAGACAAACAACAGTAAATATTAATGTAAACATATAATGGTCTAGAGCCCAACTAAAGCAAACACCCATCACCTTAATGGTAACTTACAATTTGTGATTTTCTTCTTCAGTGATTCTGCTTGTTATCATCAGGTGTCTTCAATAATGCTCAATCATCACTAAATTAATCACTTAATTATCTCCTCAGCCCTAAATGCCGCTTCATCTGAAAGCAGGTGATGGCGATTTACTACTAATCAAGGAACCGGCTTTACTGACAAGATGTGCATAACAATATCGCGATTTAAATCGCCCAGCCCTAGTTGCCAGTAGTTTACTGTAAAATTTAGTTTTTTGGGGTCACCATTGAGTAGATCCTGTGCTTCAGTCCAGGAGAAGATCTACAAACATTGATGATATGCTGCATGTTGCTTTATTTAACAGGCGGTGACTGTGTAGTTGCTGTTCCAGTGGAAGTCTTTTTATGTTCAAGAGTTTTTTAGTGGTTTCAAATGAAAGAATTTCACAGTAATATTTTGCTCACATTATTTATGCATTATACATCTTAGTTAATACATTTAAATGACAGTTGTTCAGTTTAAGGCAGTCGGTTTCTGCAAGTGTAATTAGTTAACTCAAGTTTTAATTTAATGCATTTTAATGCATTTATTTTACTGTAAAAAAACACTGGTAAGGTCTAACAGTGTATTAAACACAAAAGGATTACAATGTAAAAGATGAATATTGTGTACGTAAATATAACGTGGAATCCGGCTTGTCCCGTAGATGGTGTTCTTGCGCTTTAACCGTGTGCACTAGCAGATCCGTTTCCTCTCTGAAGAAACGTTCAGTCTTTCCACTTCCAAATTGCATCATGTAAATAGCGAATCCGCCATGGTGCGAGCGCAGCTGACTTTTAAAGGGAATGGGAGATGAGACTCTGATTGGTTTGTTGCACATTACGCCCAGAACACACCCATTACTCATTAAGAGAATAGAGACGACCCTTTTAGACCATGCACTTAAATTGTTAAAATATAAAACTTAACTTACGGTGCATCCTTCCTCCAGCGTTATATTTATATCTGCAATGACAGAAATCAGCATGAAGACAATAATAAAATACATCTGCGTCAGACAAAAGTTTAGAAAATAATTTAATAATTTAATTAAAGTCCTATCCATTTATATTGTATTTTATTCATTTTGATCTTAGTCCAGAGTGGAAGTCAGTGTCTCACTTTAAACTGTGATGTTTCTCCATTAGGAGCAGAATTAATGTTACCAGCACATAAAACTATCAGTAATAAATCACTGTGCTAAACAAGATTAATAGATTAGCTGCAGTCAGAATTAAAGAAATTATAAAAAATAAAATGACGGATGTGACCATAAATGTGGGAATGAAGAAACGTTGCCTGTGGAATTATTATTATTATTATTATTATTATTATTATTATTATTATTATTTTCATATATGGACATACAATCTAAATCTATCTCCTCTCAGTCAAAATAAAACCAACAACAAAAAAAATCTCAACATACAGTAGCTTGTGTGCAGACAATTTCATGTTAAAAAATGCATGCGATGATCTGCAAATTCACATTTCACACACTCTTTTACCCACTAAGCAAAATGATGTCCAAAACACGTCTTTTCAACGTCTTTGTCACAGAATTCTGACGTTGAAAAGACGTCCACTGAGCAGCCAGGATGAAAGTTTTTATGACGTCTTTTTTTAACGTGTTCTGCACGTCCGATATAGACGTTCATCGAACCTTAGTACAAGGTTAAAACTAGTTCAGATGTGGCCATTGTGGACATATTTCAACATCATTTATGGTCTCATTTAGACATAATTACTTTGACTATTGCTGTCAGATGATCTTAGTGAGAATTAACAGAGGTTTAGATGTTGATATTTGTTTAATTTGAAGTGTCACCATTGTGGTGATCAGTGTTTGCTTTAGTTGGGCTCTTGGTCCCCGTTACTTTTACTTTAACTTTTATTTGACTGCTTTAACTGTGTATTTGTGTAACACAATTGTTGTGGCAGAGAAAGCCTAGAAAAAGTATGAGATGTTCCCTTTCGTTGTCACTCCGAGTTACGTCGGATGACGACGAATGGGGTTTCGCTTAGAAATCCTATCATCTTCGAGTATTAAAACACGAGCCAATGGCAAAGAAATGCCATGGGTCTGCGGAATTTGCATAGCGTAACTCCGCCCCGCCCTGGGGGTATAAAGGAAGTCGCTGGCAACATGCAGATATGTTTTCGCTTCGGAGCCAAGTTCAGTACTTCACTCCACAAGCCTTTTGAGTGTCATCTCAAATCTCTTCGAGACGAGCGGCTCTTCAGTGTGTTGGTGTGACGGCGTGTTCCAGCGAGATCGCATTTCCTGCTGCTGTTTTGTGCAGTAATCTGCCTACAGTGAGTGTGTTTCTCCCCGGGCGCTTCAGCACTCTGCTGAGCTTTTCCACTCTCTAAAAGAGCTGCACGCGGCACGTCTTTTTCAAGACGGTTCGCCCGTGTATTTTCTATTTTCTGGATGTGTGTGCGTGATTCATCTGCCTAACGGTCGCGAGCGCTGTTTTGCGTGTTGGGCTTAATCACGCTCGGCAGCGCTCGTTGATGAGTCATGTTTTTCATTGCGGGAACATGACCATCGCGATGTTTATAGATCGAGACTCAATGATCTCCATGTGAGTAGAGTCCCCTCTGCCACACCCCAATTTATCTCTTCCTCGAGAAGGGATACTTTGGCTGGTGGCCAGGGTGATCTGAGGGTTCGGTGTGGCACAACAACCGACGAGTCAATTCCTCGGGCCACACCCCCCTCCACATCGCAGACCATGCACTCACAGCATCACAAGGCGGGCTTGATTCCTCTGGAAATGAAGTTTCGGCTGCGTTGCCTCCCACGGGAGTGCCATCGTTGCCGGGACCGATCCAGAGCTGTCAGCCATGCTTTCCCGGGCAGCTGAAAGCATCGGCTGGAGTGGCCCCGCCCTCCCCCCGAGCGCTGTAAGCTTCTCCCGGACGTGCATCAGGACGACTGCGCTCCGTGAGAGTCCACGTGACTTTCGCGGCCCGCGGGTGTCCTCCGCCTTCACTGCTTTCGATCGCACGGCGATCATGGTCTGTATGGTCCCTGTCACTATCGTGGCACGGTCATGCAGTGCTGTGTGTCGCCTGCGCCTTCGATGCAGTGCTGTCCCGGGAGTTCTGTCCGAACCGGCCGCAGTGGAACGCTAGTCCTTCCCTGGCCAACCCTGGCAGAACGCGGAAATTCTAACCACGCCCCTATGCTGGGACGCTATGCCTCCCATGCCCGGCCTGGTTTGTTCCGCCACGCACACTGCCGACCTCGCTCAGGCGACATCAGCACCTGCGTGATCCTGGGTCAGGTGATGTCCACTAGTGTGGTCCAGACATGGGCTTAGCCAGGTTGATGTGGGGGTGTCTGAGAGTTCATCTTCTAAGCTCCCCCATGTCCCAGGCTGGGCCCTTTGGCGGTGTGGCTTCGACCACCTGAAGTAGACTCGGGTCCTGCACCGATGGTCATCCATCCGTGTGGTCTCCTTAGTCTGCTTCCCGCCAAGGCTCCCTCCATGCGGTTGCTCCCCTCGGGTCTTCACCGGCCCTGAGCAGGAGCAAGTCGCAGGAGGGCGGCGCTGCCCGTCTCCACCCCTTAGACTGCCACGTCAGTCTAAGCAGCACTCTGAGACGGGCAGCCTAGTCGGCGGTGTGGTTCAGGATTGCGCCCAACAGTCTTCGATCACTCTATAAGCAGGCTGAGGACCTTCTGCACCGACGGTCATCTGTCCATGCGGTCTCCTTAGCCTGCTTCCCGCCGACACCGCCCCTCTGCGATTCCTCCCCTCGGGCCTTCACTGGCCCAGAGTACGAGGAGGTCGCAGGAGGGTGGCACCAACCTGTCTCTGCCCCTTAGCCGGCTAACACCTGGCTGAGCAGCACAAACCTGAGAGGCAGGCAGCTTGGAGTTAGGGCTCAGTTCTTCAGGAGCTGGTAGCAGGACCACTCCTTCCCCCACTGGAGGGCTGGGGCAGAATCTCTACAAAAGAACTGATGCTCTTTCTCTGAGCCCCAAGAGGCTTGGATGACAGCACGCGCCGCCCACGGGCCACGCTCCTCTCATCCCCCTCTGTCGCCAGACCCCTGCCAGAGCACGCCCCCGTGGGACGCTGGTCCTCCCCTGGCCTCCTCTGGCAGGACGCGGTTAATGACCGTGCCCCCGCACCGGGCCGCTATGCCACCCACGCCTGGGCCGGTCATTCCGCCTCGCTGCACCCCCGACGGTACGTCTGTGGTTCGTATGACCCTGCTGGTGCACTTTCTGGAAGCCTGGCTAGAGCTTCCCAGACTGTCCCGCTGGGTCGCAAGAACCATCAGGCTCGGCACGCGATTCAGTTCGCGCGATCTCCTCCCCGCTACAGCGGAGTCCGCTTCACTATGGTCGGTGGCAATGCCCCTGTCATGAGAGCGGAGGTCGCCACCCTACTGGCGAAGGGTGCGATCGAGATTGTCCCTCCAGCCGAAATGAGGTCCGGCTTCTACAGCCCTTACTTCATTGTTCCGAAGAAATCGGGTGGGTTACGACCGATCTTGGACATGCGCGTCCTGAACCGCTCCCTTCACAGGCTGCCGTTCAAGATGCTCACGGCCAAACGCATTTTCGAGTGTGTGCGGCCACAAGATTGGTTTGCAGCGATCGACCTGAAGGACGCCTACTTCCATGTCTCCATTTTACCTCGACACAGACCGTTTCTACGGTTTGCTTTCGAGGGGCAGGCATACCAGTACGCGGTTCTCCCTTTCGGGCTAGCCCTGTCTCCTCGCGTCTTCACGAAGGTTGTCGAGGCAGCCCTTGTTCCCCTCCGGGAACACGGGGTTCGCATCCTGAACTATCTCGACGACTGGCTAATCCTAGCTCAATCTCGAGACCAGGTTTGCGAACACAGGGATCTGGTGCTCCAACACTTAGCCCGTCTGGGCCTTCGGGTCAACTGGGAAAAGAGCAAACTTTGCCCCGTGCAGAGGATCTCTTTTCTCGGTATGGAGATCGACTCGGTCGCCATGTGCGCGCAGCTTACGAGCGAGCGCGCGCAGTCACTGCTGACTTGTCTTCGCCAAATCGAGGGCAAGAGTGCGGTTCCACTGAAATTATTTCAGAGGCTCCTGGGGCATATGGCATCCGCAGCCGCAGTAACGCCGCTGGGTTTGCTTCATATGAAACCGCTTCAGCTTTGGCTTCGCGATCGAGTCCCGAGGTGGGCATGGCAACACGGCAAGCTCCGGGTCCCAGTGACTCCGACCTGCCGTCAGACCTTCACCCCGTGGTCGAACCTCAGCTTTCTACGGGCCGGAGTGCCCCTGGAACGAGTTTCCCGGCATGTTGTTGTCTCAACAGATGCCTCCACCACGGGCTGGGGCGCCATGTGCAATGGACATGCTGCCGCGGGCTCCTGGACAGGACCCCAGCGCCTATGGCATGTCAATTGCCTCGAGTTGCTGGCTGTACGTCTCGCCCTGCACCGCTTCCATGCGTTGCTCAGGGGTCAGCACGTACTAGTCCGATCAGACAATACCGCGACAGTAGCGTACATCAACCATCAAGGTGGTCTACGCTCCCGCCGTATGTCGCAACTCGCTCGCCACCTCCTCATATGGAGTCAGAAGCATCTGAGGTCGCTTCGAGCCATTTATATCCCGGGACACCTGAACCAGGCGGCCGACGAGCTGTCTCGAGTTCGGCCTCTCGCTGGAGAATGGCGGCTCCATCCCCAGACGGTCCAGCTGATTTGGGATCAGTTCGGCGACGCACAGGTAGACCTGTTTGCCTCCCACGACTCGTCCCATTGCGACCTGTTTTATTCCCTGACCGAGGGCACGCTCGGCACGGATGCACTGGCGCACAGCTGGCCGCGGGGCCTACGCAAGTATGCGTTTCCCCCAGTGAGCCTTCTTGCGCGGACCCTGCGCAAGATCAGGGAGGACAAGGAGCAGGTTATATTGGTTGCCCCATACTGGCCCAACCACACCTGGTTCTCAGAACTCATACTCCTTGCGACAGCACCTCCTTGGCCAATTCCTCTGAGGAAGGACCTCCTTTCTCAGGGACGGGGCACCCTTTGGCACCCTCGTCCCGGTCTTTGGAACCTCCACGTGTGGCTTCTGGACGGGACGAGGCAGGTTTGAGTACCCTACCACCAGCGGTGGTGGCTACCATCACTTCCGCTAGAGCATCGTCCACGAGACATGTCTATGCGTTGAAGTGGAACCTCTTCGTCACCTGGTGTTCTTCTAAAAATCTTGAACCCACGAAATGCCCCATCAGTGTCGTGCTTTCCTTCCTGCAAGAAGGGTTGGAGCGAAGGCTGTCTCCCTCCACCCTGAAAGTGTATGTTGCCGCCATTGCCGCACATCACGACGCAGTTGATGGTAAGTCCTTGGGAAAGCACGACCTGATTGTCAGGTTCCTGAGGGGAGCCAGGAGACTAAATCCTCCTCGTCCTCCCCTCGTACCCTCTTGGGACCTCTCAGTGGTTTTAACTGCCCTGCAGAGTGCTCCATTTGAGCCTTTACAATCAGTGGAGCTTAAGTTCCTGTCAATGAAGACAGCGCTCCTGGTTGCATTGGCCTCCATCAAGAGGGTAGGGGACCTGCAGGCATTTTCGGTTGACGAAGCGTGCCTGGAATTCGGGCCGGCTAACTCTCACGTGATCCTGAGACCACGGCCTGGATATGTGCCCAAGGTTCCTACCACACCCTTTCGAGACCAGGTAGTGAACCTGCAAGCGCTGCCCTTGGAGGAGGCAGACCCAGCCTTGGCACTGCTCTGTCCAGTACGCGCCCTTCGTGCTTACGTAGACAGAACGCAGTGTTTCAGGACCTCAGACCAGCTCTTTGTCTGTTATGGTGGGAAGCTGAAGGGAAAGGCTCTCTCCAAGCAAAGGTTGTCTCACTGGATAGTGGACGCCATTGCTTTGGCTTACCAGCAGCAAGGTCGACCATGCCCCCTTGGTGTGACGGCTCACTCCACTCGGAGTGTGGCATCCTCTTGGGCTCTAGCGCATGGTGCCTCGCTAACAGACATCTGCAGAGCTGCAGGCTGGGTGACACCTAACACATTCGCGAGATTCTACAATCTCTGAGTAGAGCCAGTTTCTTCTCATGTACTCGCTTCAACTAGCCGGTGCTAGATTCTGCTCAGGTGTCTTCGCTTGCTCGCCATTCCTCTCCACGGACGGGATACGTGCGATATTCCTCAGGTGAGCCTCATAAGCCCTGAGTCTCCTCCAGCACTGACGACGTCAACGCCAGAGTTATGCCACTGGCAGCTTTCGCGCTTGGCTAGGTGTCTCCATGTGCATGGTTCCCTTCGGGCGACCCCCACATGTGTATTTCCACTGTAAGCCTCTTTGAGCATGTGTCTTTCCCTTGGCAAGCCACCTTGCCACCCCTGGGGTTGAAATATTCCACCTGCGGCTGGACACCCCAGTGTTACTCCGTATGCAGCCCTTCGGGGTCATATGTGTATTCCAAGTCCCCCCCTTCGGGTTGGGCATGATTGCATATTTCCACTGGATATGCTTCCCAGTGTACCTTGGTATTCCTGTGTTAAGTAGGACTCCTTCGTCCGTGCTAGTTTCACGACAGGGAGCTCAGACTTACGCAGGGCACTGGAAGACAGTCGAGAGGTGGCGTGATTATACGGGAACCCCATTCGTCGTCATCCGACGTAACTCGGAGTGACAACGAAAGGGAACGTCTCGGTTACGTATGTAACCCTCGTTCCCTGAGTAGGGAACGGAGACGTTACGTCTCCCTGCCACTTCCGCTGTACCGCTGGAACGCCTGAGTTCAGTCTCGGCTCCTCAGCGAAGACATATCTGCATGTTGCCAGCGACTTCCTTTATACCCCCAGGGCGGGGCGGAGTTACGCTATGCAAATTCCGCAGACCCATGGCATTTCTTTGCCATTGGCTCGTGTTTTAATACTCGAAGATGATAGGATTTCTAAGCGAAACCCCATTCGTCGTCATCCGACGTAACGTCTCCATTCCCTACTCAGGGAACGAGGGTTACATACGTAACCGAGACGTTATCAGCTCAATGTTGATGAAGACATAATCATCATAAAATGGGCATCTAATATTGTGTTTAAAGTTTTGTGTTTATATTTGGCATTCATAACCACCAACCTAGTGGAACTGCATTATCGGTTAGTGATGGGATTTATGGCTCTTTGAGGGGATCCGGATCTTGGCGATCCGTTCCTTTCAAAGAGCCGTTCAAAAGAACGGCTCTTTTGGCTCTTTTTAAATATTTAGTCAGTTTTAAGAAGCCAGCTTGGGGGCATCTCAGTTTATCCTGGAAATAATCACTGGGAGGAATGATGAGGTGAGATTTGTAGTCAAATAATTAAAACTCAGATATCACACACCAATATCTGAGTTTGAATTATTCTGAAATATTGATTATTACCTCATTTGTCATGTGTGGACTATATTCCATAGGGTTGCACAACATCCCTCTGCTTAGACAGTGACATCACTATTTTGGATTTACCTTTAGTACAAAGTGTGTGTATGTGTAAAGCTACGTTGACTTATGTTATTCAATACTTACTCACAAATAAACATCAAAAACAAAGCTGGCTGCAATGAATTTCTGTGCAAAACAGCTTTTACTACAAACACTTCCACTCAAGAACATTGTTATCACACAAGAACATTTTGATAGAAAACAAAAAATATTTAAAGTTTTAAATATATACTGCCGTGCACAACTATCATCATGCTGTTAGGCAGTAGCACCCCTGCGCTGGGTGCGCCCCTCCCTCTATAACTGTTCTGTCTTGCGGAGGAGCTAATTTGTGTGCATCTGTGTGAAACACGCATAGGAAAAAAAGAACGACAGAAAGAACGGCTCCCCTCCAGCCGCGACTCGGCTCCCATCGTTCATGTTTATGAGCCGTTCAAAAGAATCGGTTCGTTCGCGAACGTCACAACTCTATTATCGGTGCCAAAAGCATTAAAATGATCACTTATTTAAAGGTGTATAAAAAGCATGTGCACATGATATTTTGAGCAAATGTGTTATATAGTCACACACAGACATCAAGATTTTGCATATGATTCACAACCAGTGTTGGTCAAGTTACTTGGAAAAAGTAATTAGTTACTGATTACTGATTACTTCTCCAAGAAAGTAATCCAGTTACTTTACTGATTACTTATTTTCAAAAGTAATTAGTTACTTTACTAGTTACTTTACTAGTTACTTTTCAAAAACATGATGCACGAAATGAATACGCTATAAAGCAATAGACCTTTCTGCTTAATTCTATTCTTTCTGCATATTCCATCATCTAAAATTGAATCAAATGAAACATTCTTTTTTAAAACTTGTTTTATTAGTTTCAGTATTTTAACTTTATGCACATTGCATCAATGACTCACTCATTAAGATGGTCGCCTGCTGCCTCCTACTGGCGGTTTATAAATATTATTTCTATGCACAAATAATATTTCTTATTTGTATATTCAAAAAATATTTTAAATAATCTCATTACATTATTTAATGCAGTTTATTTGATTGGTAACAGCCGTTTAGCATCTTATTCTATTGTAATTTATTGATCAAATTTAAGAATTTTAAATGAAAGATGAAGCAAACAATTAGGGAAAAATGCCCTTTATAAAGGTTAAAATATCATAAATATGCCGATTTATATATGTTAAAGCTGACTGAACTGATGAGAATACTGATTCGGAATAAATTATATTTAGCCTACAACACACACACAAAAAAATCTACATTTTTTCCTGTTCTAACAAATGTTTTTACTCGGACAAGTGAATGACCGACCGAAGGACAAATGAAAAGGCTTAAATGTTGAGCCCTGGTATATATTTTTTATTTTTATTCATTTATTTACCCATAAACCTGTCTTTAGGAAGCCATAAGTTACAGTGGCAAGAATAACTTTGTGAAACCTTTGAGGGTGGTGGACAGGGTTTACATTAAGACAGGAGTTTGCCTTAATCTAGTTGATCATGCATTTCTTTTCTTTTATTCCACAGCTGATGTGTGCAGTTTTTTATTGCTTGCATTAAAATAATTTTCTCTTTTTTTGTTTTTTAATTGCAGTCTTTTTCTTCTGCCATTCATGCTTATCAGCTCCATGCAATCTTAAGTTTTTATTGGTTTAGCTGCACACAGTTTGAAAATGTTTTTTGGCAGTTTGCTAAAATAAAAGACCCATTCTAAGAGCTGTTGACTTTTCTACCTTGGGAAAGAACGTTAAACGAACAACTTAAAAAGGCATGACAAATCATGACATAACTGACATCACTCACAACGTACCAATGCATTATCCCTCATGAACAAATATAACGTCTGATGTTTGCACGTGCATACAGTTTACCATTACGACATCGTTCATGAATAAACATGACGTCTGAACACGGACAAACGGTGCGTGTTGACGCGTCAAAATTCACGCGTTTCGTTTAAAGACTTTTGAACGCGATCGCTTGCCATAGTGTTTACCACTGACTTCGCGGCGCTCATGTCATTGTCACTCACGAGTCACGGCTCACGTCGCGAGACAGTCTCGCAGTATAACGCAGTAACGCAGCCTGCTTACGGGGAAGTAACAGTAATCTAATTACTGTTTTTGCAATTGTAATCCCTTACTTTACTCGTTACTTGAAAAAAGTAATCGGATTACAGTAACGTGTTACTTCTAACGCGTTACTGCCCATCAGTGTTCACAACAATGGTGTACCAATTTAGTACCAATGAAGTACCAATTTACTTCACTATATTACAATTAAATCCTAATTTAATCATGACAAACTATATATTGTTGGAAAGGTCTAAGACTCCTTAATAGATATTTCAGCACTGTTTTTTGTTACAATTTATGCAGGAACAGTAATAGATGAATTTATGACAAGAGCGCACCTCAAAAAATATACGTCATAACAGGCGTTTCCGGCGTTTGTCACAAAAAGTCGATGCACACACTTTTAATAATTGAAACTTTGGTTTTCATGCTAAAAGTTCATAATAAAACTTTTAATCTAGTATTTGTCAATAAAAAAAAAAAAAAAAATTATATTATCCTCTAAAAAGTATAATATACATATTATCCTCTAAAATATAATATTATATTTTTTATTGCCTTTTTTTATTACATCACATATGTTAGTAGTTATCATAAATTAGGTATCATTTGAAAGCTTACGATCTCAGAATTCATCCTGTGAAAACTGTTTTGAAATTGGACATTGTGTTACCATAGAAACGGTACTCTAAATGATTTTATCAGGCCCTTCCCCTTTTGGACATCGTCATGTTTCATAATTTATGATCAAAACATTTTCTAATCTTGACAAAACACATATTGTCAGAAAGGTCTGAGTCTCAAGATTGCATATTTTGTGACAGAAGTGATATTTGGACAGAAATTTATAATTTTTTTTATGGTAGAATGCATAGGCTACAGTTAAATTCAATGGAATTCAATGACACCCGGTGGCTATTTTTGGTAATACGCCTAAACAAAATCTCATGGGAACTTAAATTTTTGTGATATCAACTTCAAATTTGGAACACAACTTGGTTAGACTTATGGCTTTGATTTTATAGAAATTTTTTTGTAAAACAAATTTTGCAAAAAATATATTTTATATAAAAGAAAAATATTTAAAAAATAATATTTGATTTAATGTAAATTTAAACTTCCATAACTTTTTCATACTTTAATTTTTTGAAGTGATTTCACTTCAGTAATAATCTGCTATTTTCCCTTTAAAACAAGACCAAACTTGGGTCTATACTCCAAAGCATTCTTGAATTACAACCATTTAAGCTTGAATAGTGCATTTGAATGTCCATTCTCAAAAAGGGGGGTGACAGGTAAGGGTTAATTTCATGTTATAAAAAAAAAATCTGCAATGATCTGCAAATTCACATTTCACACACTCTTTTACACACACACACACACACACACACACACACACACTCCAGTAGAGGAAACATCAGACTACATTACCGGCTGGTGTCGTCTCTGGTGTGACTGTTGTATCGGTGCTGATGATGTCAGTAACAGCTGGAAAAAAAAAAAGTTAATAAATTTAAAAATGCAAATAAATAAAATGTAAATATATTTACCAGCACAGTATGAAAAATATTGGCCAAATTGTGTGACCAAGCCTTAAGCATAAACATTGCCAAGTCAGGCTAGTTGAATTTATTTAAACTTTTCTGAAGATGATGAAGAAAACTAATATACGTCTCCAATAAGGCTCTGGTAAATCTGAGAACCAAAATAATTCTGACAAATTTGACTAGTCAGTTCCAGTATAGTTAATACTTGACCCAGTCAACAAGTGAGATCATGTGATGATCACACTGACATCACACCATTCTCATTCAGAGATATTCACAGTGTCAGTAATATATGAGCTCACTGTGAAATTAAATTGTGCGTCTGCGCCATTCATTCATGTTCAGAGACTCGCAGAACATGCAGGATTCATATTTAAATAGTCTTTTTGCAGTTTAATATTCACACATACTAGTCTATATCACGATTTGATTTAAGTGTACTGACATTTTTATTAATTCATCGAACATTCGAGAAATTCCGTTAAATTCCGTATACAGTAATTATACAGTACACTGTTAACAATTTTCTTGTAATTTTACAGTACAGTACTGGCAGCAAGGTTGCCAGCAAGTTACTGTATTTTGATTTACAGTAACTGTACTGTAGTATTTTTACTGTATTTTGTAATGTTTCTGCTTCTGCTGTAATTAATTATACAGTATTGTACTGTAATATCTATATTGATACATTATTGCTAAATATTATAATTTTCAAATTACTAAAAATGATAATATTATATTTATATGTAGTTATTACAGTATATAAATTTACAGGTAATAATATTATAATGCAACTTCAGAATAACTGCAAATCAATCAATCCAAACAATATTATTGTCAAAAAATTTTTTTATTAATCAATTACACAGTGTATTTGTGAAAAAAAAACATTTCATTTAGGAACATTGCATGTCCAGTACAGCAGCACTTTACAGGTAAACAGCTTTTAAAGGGATAGTTAAAGGAACACGCCGACTTTTCGGGCTTTAGCTTATTCACCGTATCCCCCAGAGTTAGATAAGTCCATACATACCCTACTCATCTCCGTGTCTGCTGTAACTCTGTCTGACGCACCCACCGCTAGACTAGCTTAGCACAAAGACTGGAGGTAAACGGCTCCAGCTAGCATACTAATCCCAATAAGTGACAAAATAACGTCAACATTTTCCTGTTTACATGTTATGATTTGTATAGTCACAGCGTGTTCAAATAACAAGGTCACATGAGACACAACATCTTCTAACCTTATACATACTGGGAACTATATTCTCAGAAGGCGAAGAACTGCTAATTCTGCGGAGTGATTTGCTTGCAGCACCTGAGAAGCTCGGTGTTAAGGAGCAGAGTTCGCTCAGAGTGTTGCGCTAATCACTCCGCCCATGTAGTAGTGCTTCGCCTTCTGAGAATATAGTTCCCAGTATGTATACGGTTAGAAGATGGCTGTGTCTCATGTGACCTTGTTATTTGTACACACTGTGACTATACAAATCACAACATGTAAATAGGAAAATGTTGGAGTTATTTTGTCACTTATTGGGATTAGTATGCTAGCTGGAGCCGTTTACCTCCAGTCTTTGTGCTAAGCTAGGCTAGCGGTGTGTGCGTCAGACAGAGTTGCGGCACACACGGAGATGAAAAGGGTATGTATGGACTTCACTTATCTAACTCTGGGGGATACGGTGAATAAGCTGAAGTTCCAAAAAGTCGGTGTGAGAGGTTGAGAAACTGCATGACTTGCAGCTGTAGCTGGACATACTTTTAAATTAGGCTGGGACTTGTGGTACTGGAACTTGGCGGTGACCAACACTGAAAAAGACATGACACAAAAACACGTATGAGAAAACCTGTTATCCACAGCACCAATAAAGATGAGCAGACAGTGTAAGAGAGAAATTGTAAAAGAAAATTCTGTATAAATAACAAAAATTAATAATAAAAAAAACAGCCAATTAAAAAAAAAAAAGTAACCTTTAGATTTTAAAACTTTAAAACATTGTATTAACATGGCTAATACTTACAGAAAACCCCTTCCCAGGCTGCAAATAAAATTGTCCCACACTGTAGAGCTGTAAGAAATCAAAATACATATTATTCAGTTAACTGTTATGTTTCTTGTTGAGGACATATATTTCATACATCTGCTTACAATACATCTAGGTTAATAAAAATAAGCTTCACTTTAAGCTTCACTTGACCTCTCTAAATATTCTAACTTGCTTTTTTGGCATGCATTTTACTTGTCTTTGTTGCCTAATAGATCATTATTAACTCTGATAGTTTTTTTTTTTTTTTTTTTTTTTTTTTTAAACAATTTACACCTTTATTCATATGTTTAATTATTATAATAATCATTATTTGTCATTACAAATCACAATGCTACAGAACTGGGTCTCCCGCCTAAATAGAAATGAAATAAAAGGCTAAACTGGCACCAATAGCCAATCTCTCTTATAGCCCAAATCACCCATTTTGCATTGCAAAGGAAAGTGCAGTATTTTTAACCCTTGTTTTCGCATGTTTTTGTGTCTAAACGACTTATTAAATTTGGTCCAGTATTTATCATAAAAGTTCGTTAAATCATAAAATCATCAAGGTCGCCATTTGAGAAACGGACTGCAAATGTAGGCAAGCAGTTTGAGCAAAATAACGTTATGTCTATAAGTGCTTGTTTTTACCACTGACGGGCTCGGATGTTATGGAAAGGATCCCTACAGATAACAGTTAACGTTAGACATGTTTGTTATCATAAGATCCTTCAAACGTAACATGTCAAATGCAGTAATTTTATCTCGCAGACCATCGTATAACACATTTAACGTTAATTGACCACCTCGATTTGTTCTTCCACCGTTCCAACAAGTCTGTTTTGGTCGAAATAACGTTAGATTTGAAAATGTCGGGACAAGCAACGGTGAAAGAGCAGATCTAACTAACGGTGTTTTTGCAACCATCGCTGGCTAAACTTCCACTGTCATTTGTACACTATAGTGTAAAATCCTAAAACCTTATTATAAAATTCAAAATTAACTTACCAAATGTCCAGATATCCGCAGAGTGAGATCCATCCATCCAGCGAGTGATCTGCGTACCTGCCTGCAGTTGTGCTCTGACGTCAGTCGGGCGGCGCGCGCGCTCTCTGTTTACAGCAACCCTGTATTATTGCCTGGCATATTACAGCCAGGTTACAGCTAGGTTACAGCAACGCTAAAATTTACTGTAAAATGTTCCCGCTCAAACAAAATTACCCACAATACAATGCAAATTACGGTACTTTACTGTAATATAAAAATGCAGTATTGTACTGTAGGTTATTACAGTAATGTGCTGCTAAATCTACAGCGACATCTAACAGTGTAGTTATACAGTAAATTCAGTTTTTATTACTGGATTATCACGTGAAAGCGTGAAACACAGGGCTAGGGGAAAGTGTAGAGGTCAGGGGTAGAAATGGGACTGGGTCAAAACCTCTGAAGATCTCAGCAGAGGAGGATTAAACAACTCCACAAACAGCATTACCAGCTTCACTTATTACTAACCAGACTGACTTTATTTCTGTCAGAACTCTACAGAAGTTCTTACTGAGCATTAACAGAGGTTTAGATTTTGATGATTTATTAAAAATATTAGTTTTTTGAAGTCACAGTTATGGTGATCAGTGTGTCCTTTAGTTGGTCAGTTTGACTCTTGGCTTTTTATGTCAGTTTGTAACAGTGTTTATCAAAACACATAATTTGTTGCAAAAGAAAACAAGAAACAAAGATGATCAGGTGATTTCATTTTCATCATAAAAAGTTATGAATGACTAATCTCATCACTGACCAAAAGGGGTTATTTGTTATTAATAGATTATTTTCACCAACAATCTGTGGCGGCGCTGGACCGAGGCTGACTGAGGCTTTAGCTCCACCAAACAAGTGCTTAGCACCGGCGCAGCCCGCCAAGGATTTCCTAATGATTTTCCTGTTTTTTACTCTCAGGGTCACTTTCATTAAAATAAATTAAGTCATTAAAAACGTTAAAAAAGGGGGTAATAAATGTTGTAAATGTTCCTACAAAGCTTTTAATGGTTGAGGATTCAATTGCACACGCAGGTACAGCACACGCATTAGCGAATGGTGATCATATTAATTTCCTCATCAACAAAGATCATATTGGAGAGCTATTAAATATGAAGAAAAAGACTTTTGACACATCTCGGAATAGTTCAGAAGAGAACAGACAAACTGTCCTCTTGTAATCTGCTATTGGTGAGTAGCTACCAGAGGTGGGTAATCCAGGGCCAAAGAGTAAAAGTCCTTGCCATATGTTTATTCCACCCATAAACTCAGTCAGCTGATTTCACTAATTAGTTCTCTCTCCTGCTGAATTAGCAAATCCAGGTGATTGGAACAAAATACTGAGGAGGAGTTTTACTTTCTAAACCTGGACTTTACACCTCTGCATAGCAATGCCACATGTCAGCCAAGAGCAAAGGAATAAACCAGAACTGGTCAGTTCTGGTCACAAAGTCAGTCTGGTTAGTAATAAGTGAAGCTGGTAATGCTGTTTGTGGAGTTGTTTAATCCTCCTCTGCTGAGATCTTCACAGATTTAATGTCTTCTTTTCTCTTCAGTTGATTTCATCTGAGGCTGTGTCTGAAGTCAGTTGTAGTTCTTGTGTTTCTGCTCATTTCTTTTTTCTGTTCTCTTCTTTCTTTCAGTGATTCTGCTTGTTAACAGGCTTATTAAGGCTGAGATGGCTCCATATTTAACACCGATTTTGTGGCTCAGATAAGGTCCAGTTCTGGTTTATTTCTTTGCTCTTGGCTGACATGTGGCATTGCTATGGCCTGCTTGTGGCCCAGATTTGGCAAACAGGAGTGGCCCACCCAAGTGCGGTAATTCCACGCTGCATGTGGGCCAGATCATCTTTCCACGTGTGCCAGATGTAGGCCGTATCTGGGCCGACACAATGTTGCTATGTGGGAATTAGCTGATGTGAACAGCAAAAAATCGAGATCTCTGGTTCTGCCGCTGCCACAGAAGACGCAGTAGTCCAGCGTGTCGGATACACATTTCCATGTTGTAAAACTTAAATAAGACAACATCTGTATTGCGAACCACTCCATGTTGCTGTTGTTGTATTTGGCGTATGCCTACTAACACAACGTCATTGCCATAGAAAACAATGCAGATATTCCCGAAACAATCAGAACATCATCTTTAAATATAGACAGACATGGAGACACAAATATTAATGCTGCCAGCATCTGAAAGTTTGGATGAATAGTGATTAATGAACAGAGACACAAATATCATGAGTGTGTATAAAGAGCTCATGTGAATATAATTACCTGCACAGTATGCTGAAGAACAGAAAGCTGGAATAACCAGCTCATATACATAATAATTGCCTGGACAGGCTTTGACTTTAATGGGAAAAGACCCGAAATAGCAGCAGTAATTGTAAGCTTGACCACAGACATCTCGAGTGACGACTCCATCTGTTACTGTTGGGTGTCCACCACGAATCCACAGTGCGAGATCAGTGCCACATCTGTACTGAGCAACACATGTGTCTGGGATATGAGCGCTAGTGTTGTTAATGAAGAGACGATACCAGCCTCTCCAGGAGACAGACCTGTCACAGTTGGAGTTAGCTGTATTATTGATGGATCTCCATGGATTGTCCAGCTCAGTGTAGTTGTAGCAGGGGTCTGCAGAGAGATAAACTTATGAAAACACCAATATGAAGTCATAGTCTAAATATAAATATGTTCATGAAAACACATTATATATATACTGTATTATTATATATTATAAATTAAATATATATATCTTATAAAAAACATTATGAAAACACCAGTACAAATGTATAGTCAATATAAATATATTTACAAAATACAATTTCCAAATGCATAACCGAATTGATTTGCACATCATTTTATTCCCAAATGCAAAATGTGGTCACAATTTTTTAAAATAATTTTACATTTCCTGCATTTGCAAATTGTCACATATTAGTAAATCACGCTGAATTTGTGTGTAAATATTTTGGGTTGTTTTTTAATCCAAAATAAAAGGATGGAAGAAAAAAAAGATTATCCCATCAGATGTGTTTTTAATCCGGCCAATCATAACAGGCCTAACTGAACTCATGCATCATCCATACAGAGCGGATGAATGAGGGATGAATGAGAGATGAATTTAAAAGTTTTCAGAAAGCATTTCTACATTGGCAAATCAGATCAGCATGGCAGCTTTAATGTCCAACAACTGCTTTTTCTGTAATTGTTTACTTACAGAATTGAAACATTATTGAGAAGTATTAAACTCAGCTGAAATTGTAAAGATTGATTGTAACTCAATTGCTGTGTTTCAGATGCTGAATGATGATGTCAGAGAGTGTAGAAATAACACAGTTATTGTTAACTTTATTTAAAACTGGTTTAATGTCGCTTACACACTCACACACATCAACATTCGGCATATGAAACACAACAATAGTGACGTTTTCTGAAAACTCCTGCAAAGACTGAAACAAAAGAGACTTAAACATCAAGAGTCACGAGCACAACTAAAGTAAACGCTGATGGTGATCAATGGTGACGTCAAACGAAACAATCATTCATCAACATCTAAAACTCTGTTAATTCTCAATAAGAGCTTCTGTAGACGTGACAGAAATAAAGTCAGTCTGGTTAGTAATAAGTGAAGCTGGTAATGCTGTTTGTGGAGTTGTTTAATCAGATCTTGAGAGATTTAATGTCTTTTATCTTCAGTTCATCTAAGGCTGTTTATGAAAAAGTTGTAGTTTGTGTTTCTCTTTCCTTCAGTGATTATGCTTATGATTATGATTATGTCTTATTTCTCTCTCTTTCAGAGCTTGTTCACATCAGGTGTTTGAATGATTGAAAGAATGTTTTCGGGAACATCACAATAACATTCAAATAACATTTTGGACGTTTGATAAATGCACAAATGGATTTTTTTTACGTTCCCAGAACCAACACTGAATATTTTGGAGAACGTTCTTGTAACTAAACTCTGTTTGCTGGAAAGTTTTGTGGTTTATTATAAAAGAAACATTTATTTAAATAACGTTATTTTATTTAATTATAGTGATGCAGTAAATATTTCATTCTGCTGACACACACACACATCTATCCAATGATACAGAGTGGCGTTTCCTAAAAGCATTGTAAGCCTAAGTTGATCATAGACCATTGTGTCAGTTGTTCTACGATCAACTTAGGCTTAGGATGCTTCTTGGAAATGCAGCCCTGATCTGTAGCCTACATACATTAGAAAACATTCAGAAAATAATCCAATAGAGACACAGTGTGTAACATTACCAGGTGAGATGGTCACAGTTGTAGGGCTGGTGTTAATGCTGCCAGTGTCTGAAAGTTTGGATGAATAGTGATTAATGAACAGAGACACAAATATCATGAATGTGTAGAAAGAGCTCATGGGAATATAATTACCTGCACAGTATGCTGAACATATAGACGTTGGATTAACCAGCTCATAGACATAATAATTGCCTGGACAGGCTTTGACTTTAATGGGAAAAGACCCGAAATAGCAGCAGTAACTCGCAACTATACCGCCCCAGTGACCGCAGACATCTCGAGTGACGACTCCATCTGTTACTGTTGGGTGTCCACCACGTATCCACAGTGGGACATTAGTGCCACAGCTGTACTGAGCAACACATGTGTCTGGGATATGAGCGCTCAGGCCGTTAATGAAGAGACGATACCAGCCGCTCCAGGAGACAGACATGTCACAGTTTCTGACTGAAGCATATGTATTATTGATGGATCTCCATGTATTGTTCAGCACAGTGTAGTTGTAGCAGGGGTCTGCAGAGAGATAAACTTATGAAAATATATTAATAAGTTTATATCATTCATACTGACAAGCAGCCTCTGGAGTTGACATGACTGGCAGCTGCCAAGCCACTCCCTAGCTACAAACAGAGTACCCTAGCAACCAAAATCCAAAGAGGGATATCTTCCATTCTAAATGTCACAGAGGCATGGAAGTTGGTTTATATCATTTATAGTGACAAGAAGCCTTTGCAGTTTCATCATTGGCAGCTGCCAAGCAACTCCATAGCAACCAAACAGAGTACCCTAGCAACCGTTTAGCAAAACGTATATGTCTGCATCAAAACATCGTATAGAGATGGGGCTTGGCACTTTTGACTAAATGGTAAACTATGGTAAATCATGCTAGAATCATAGTAAATCATGATAGAATCATAGTAAACCATGCTAGAACATGGTAAATCATGGTTCACTATAGTAAATCATGGTAAACTATGGTAAATCGTGGTAAATCATGGTAAACTATGGTAAATTATGGTAAACTATGGTAAATCATGCTAGAATCATAGCAAATCATACTTGAACATGGTAAATCATGGTAAACTATGGTAAATCGTGGTAAATCATGGTAAACTATGGTAAATCATGGTAAACCATGCTAGCAACATGGTAAAACCAGAGAGCTAGCATCATGTTACCATGATTAGCATTTTGCTAACATAATGCTAACATGATTAGCATTTTGCTAACATCATGCTAACATGATTAGCATTTTGCTAGCATGATGTTAGCAAAATGCTAATCATGGTAACATGATGCTAGCTACATGATAATCATGCTAACATGATGCTAATAATGCTAGCATGATTCTAGCAAAATGCTAATCATGGTAACATGATGCTAGCTCTCCGGTTTTTACCATCCTAGTTTTTACCATTTTTCTCCTAGCATGATGCTAGCAACATGCTAATAATGTTAGCTTGATACTAGCTACATGCTAATCATGCTAGTTTCTTGCTACAAACATGCTGACAAACATGCTATTCATGTTAGCATCTTGTTAAAAATATGCTAACATCATTCTAACAACATGCTAATCATGCTAGCTACACGCTAATCATGCTAGCTACATACTAATCATGTTAGCTTTGCTAAAAACATTCTAGCATGATGCTAGCAACATGCTAATCATATTAGCATCATGTTATCTACATGCTAATCATGTTAGCATCATGCTAGCTACATGCTAATCATGCTAGTAACAAGCTAGCATTATGTTAGTCACATGCTTATCATGCTAGCATGATGCTAATTTTGTTATCATCTTGCTAAAAACTAGCTAACCGCACCCTAGGAACCGAGTTGAAAAAAAAGTTGAATGTTAATAAATATAAAAATGCAAATAAATAAAATGTAAATATATTTACCAGCACAGTATGAAAAATATTGGCCAAATTGCGTGACCAAGCCTTAAACATAAGCATTGCCAAGTCAGGCTAGTTGAATTTATTTAAACTTTTCTGAAGATGATGAAGAAAACTAATATACGGCTCCAGTAAGGCTCTTAGAACCAAAATAATTCTGACAAATTTGACTAGTCAGTTCCAGTATAGTTAATACTTGACCCAGTCAACAAGTGAGATCATGTGATGATCACACTGACATCACACCATTCTCATACAGAGATACTCACAGTGTCAGTAATATATGAGCTCACTGTGAAATAAATTGTGCGTCTGTGCCATCATTCATGTTCCGAGACTCGCAGAACATGCAGGATTCATATTTAAATAGTCTTTTTGCAGTTTAATATTCACACATACTAGTCTATATCACGACTTGATTTAAGTGTAAAAAGTTGCCAATAAAGTCCTGTAAAAATGTTGGTAATTGCTGTAAAATTGACAGTATGTTACTTTACAGTATGTTACTGTAAACATACCATGGAAGGTAACTCATATAATTTGGGGAACCGATTGCTTCAAACAGTTCGAGTTCAAAATCTAGTATTTATAATGAAAGTACTACGAACTGACTTAATTTGAGTCCACTGAATATTAATATATTTTTATATAAAACTGCAAACACCTAATGTGTAATAGAGAATTAATTAAAAGCATGATTTCAACTAAAGTCATTGAAGTTCGTTTAGCGAACAATAGCATACATGTATGTGTTAAAGTACTTAGCAAAGAGATTGTCACTGCATCAGCAACTACACAGTTACTGCTTTTAAATAAAGCAACCGGCAGCATAACATCAGTGTTTCTCTGCTCATCTTAACTGAAGCACAGGCTCTACTCTCCAGCACAATGGTGACACACACAAACTAATTAATTACACAAAAAGATCTCTCCTATATCATCTAGTTTAATATTTACTCATCAGTTATTGACTTTGCATAACTTTCTTCTATGAACTTTCACTAATATTTCAGTGAAATTAACATCTTTTGTTTAATAAATCTGACTGTTACGTTTTACAGTATATTACTGTTTTTCCTTGATTTTACGGTAATCTACTGGCAGCTGTGGTTGCCAGTAAATTGCTGTTTTTCTACAGTTTTATGCTGTAAATTAATTTACAGTTGTTTACTGTTTTTTTTTTTGTTTTTTTTTTTTTGACAAATTTAACCATTTTAACTCCACTGCAAGTTTTGAATGAACACTTGTGTGTACACACCATAGAGTGTTGGAGTAACACTGGAGCAGTGTTGAAGTTAATGTTATAATTCAGTGATTAATTAACTGATGATTGAGCATTAGTGATGAACACCTGATGTTAACAAGCAGAATCACTGAAGGACAGAGGAACAACAAGAAGATAAAAAAGAGAAACACAAGAACTACAACTGACTTCAGCCACAGAAAACATTAAATCTCTCAAGATTTCAGAAAAGGATAAATAAACACCTCCAAAAAAATAGCATTACCAGCTTCACTTATTACTAACCAGATTTACTTTATTTATTTTTTCAAATGTCTACAGAAATTCCTATTGAGAATTAACAGGGGTTTAGATGTTGTTTTGTTTCATTTGATGTTACCATTATGGAGATCAGTGTTTGCTTTAGTTGGGCTCTTAAACCCTTGACTTTAACATTTGTTTTTCTTTGGCTTCTGTAACTGTGTGTTTTTAAAACACATTTATTATGGCAAAAAAGCCAATAATAATGAGATCAGGTGTTGCTGATTATGATGTCATCACATAATGTTTGGATCACTGACCTCATCCCTTGTCTAATCCCTTATCAAAAATGATTTTTGTAATAGACCTTAATTGTATGTTACTTTACTGTGAGACTCTACAGCAAAATAGCAATCAGTTGTGAATGAGCCTTTAAACTAATCATTCATTAAAAAATGTTGAACTACGGCTTCAGTTAGACACACACAAATATCAAGAATCAGCCAATGAATCTCAACAATGGTGACAATCAACAAAAAAGATAACATAAAATCCGAACATCACAGAATACGCTACTAAAAGTCAACACAAAACTTTTATTTTTATTTTTTTAAGACAGTTACCGCAGGAAAAGAAAAATTAATATTCAAAAGTCAAGGGTCAAGAGCCCAACTAAAGCAATCACTGATAACCATCATGGTAATATCAAATGAAAATAAAATCTAAACCTCTGCCACCTTTCCATAAGACCTTCTGTAGACGTATATAAAGTCAGTCTGGTTAGTAATAAGTGAAGCTGGTAATACTGTTTGTGGAGTTGTTTAATCCTCCTCTGAGAGATCTTTTGCTAAGATTTAATTTATTTTCTCTTGATTTCACCTTTTTTTCTGTTCCTCTTGTTCCTCTTTCCTTCAGTGATTCTGATTGTTAACAGCAGGTGTTCCTCAGTGTCTCAATTAACTTCAAATTAACTATGAAATGATTCACTCAGTCAAGTGGACTATATTAGTGAACTAATGTAGGTAATAGTGTGAATGAGGGTATAGGGTGTGATTTTGAACACAGCCTCTGAGTGTCGACTTTGAGCGCTGTTAATTCACCGTATATTCCTATAGTTTCTCGAGAACGACAAATATCACCCAGAATGCATTTTTTATGGTATATTACTGTTTTAATGGAAAACAGCATGTTACTGCAAAATTTGGCCGTTTTTTACAGCAATCAGTGTGTTTCAGTGTGTGTTGCAAGTGTGTTTCAGTGTGTGTCGCAAGTGTGTTTCAGTGTGTTTCGCAAGTGTTTCAGTGTGTCGCAAGTGTGTTTCAGTGTGTGTCGCAAGTGTGTTTCAGTGTGTGTCGCAAGTGTGTTTCAGTGTGTTTCGCAAGTGTTTCAGTGTGTCGCAAGTGTGTTTCAGTGTGTGTCGCAAGTGTGTTTCAGTGTGTGTCGCAAGTGTGTTTCAGTGTGTGTCGCAAGTGTTTCAGTGTGTGTCGCAAGTGTTTCAGTGTGTGTCGCAAGTGTTTCAGTGTGTGTCGCAAGTGTTTCAGTGTGTCACAAATGTTTCAGTGTGTGTCACAAGTGTTTCAGTGTGTGTCACAAATGTTTCAGTGTGTGTCGCAAGTGTTTCAGTGTGTGTCACAAATGTTTCAGTGTGTGTCACAAGTGTTTCAAATGTCTGTACAAGTCTAATGTGAACACGCAAGTGTTTCAATGTGTTTCGTCCCATACGGCCTCCCATAGCCTCTCATATGTTTGTGCTCTTAGCTGTGTGTGTTCTCTCTGCTGTGTGTGTGTGCTTTCCGCTGTGTTTGTGTGTGTGTGCTCTCCGCTGTGTGTGAGTGCTCTCCGCTGTGTGTGTGTGTGTGTGTGTGTGCTCTCTGCTGTTTGTGTGTGTGCTCTCCGCTGTGTGTGTGTGTGTGTGTGTGTTTGTTTTTGTGGTTTACGAGGACTTTTGACGTGAATACGCACCAGCACTATGGGGACATTTGGGTTTATGAGGATAGAGGCCATGTCCTCATAAATCCGACAGTGTAGATGTCATTTACTACGTCCCAGAAGCTCCCTCTCAAATTTTGGCGCCATGTCCTTACATACCACAAAACCCTGACATTTTACCATACACAGTGTATCCCTGATTTCGAGAGTGCGCTCCGGAGCCAGGTCCTGGTATTACACCCGCGTCATCAAAAATGTGCATTTTTCACACAAGTGTATGCTTTGGGGCCTGTGATTGGTCAGATCGGTACCGGTAGACAGGAAATCGCGAAAACAAGATGGCGCCAGTGGGCGGAGCTTCAATCGGCTTTAGTGATTGGTTAGATCGGTAGGTGGGAAATCGCGAAAACAAGATGGCGCCAGTGGGCGGAGCTTCAATCATCTTTAGCATGTCTGTATAGCAAGCAACTTAATGCAAAATTCTAATTATTGAAGTATTTTTGCCTGTAATTTATTAAATGTGCATTAAATATATGTATAAATAAATAAATAAAATCCCGTTTATATAATGATAAGTATGACGTAATCAGAGGTGTATTCAGCATTTGTCACGGTCATTTCCTGTTTGGACTGGACAGAAGCTCTGAGAAGACATCTGTGGGCCTGATGAAGGCAACTGTTATCTGTAAGGTAAGTTATAATGTTGTTTAATTGCTTCTCTAATAGCATGTGGGTCCGTTTGGCTTGTTTGTGCATGTCCTGTAAGCTCTTCGCTGCTCGTTTTACAGTTAGAAAGCAGCTAGCGTGTGATGCTAACGGTGCTAGCGGACCTATAGTGATTCTGTTTACAGACTGACATGAGGGAATCAGCGATGCTTGTCATTTTAAACTCGTTTTCGATTGCACTACAATTGTAACTGCTACCTTTTCTGATCGCTTAAAATAGTCTAGCTATCATAATAACGCGTTGTCATGACTACAGTATGTGAAGGAGGGTGTTTCACCCAGTACAGTATCCTGATATGCTACTGTTAATATTACTACAGTTCTGCTTGCTTTAAACACATTAAGACACAAATATGTGCTCTTATTACTCCTGACTATAATAAAATATACTCTGAATATTAACTGTCAGTCTGATTCAGTCTTAATACTGTCACTATTATTGCCTATAATTTATCAATTGTGAATGAAATGAATGAATGAATAGTTATCCTCAGTTAACATATTCCTTAAATATCATATAATAAAGTATGAAAATAACTTGAATGCTGTTTACCATAATTGATCAATTTATTTAAAACAAGCTTGTTGAATAATATGTCAAATGAAATGATGATTTTACTTGTTTTATTATTAAATGTTAAAAATACCTTTACTGATATTGCAATATTTTTTTTTTCTGCAATAAATAATGCCATATGAAAAACAATTTCACCAAATGACTTGAATAGCTCTATTTGGAAATAAGTAATCATCCTAGAATGATTGGTGTGGTTTTGTAGGGGTTTGCATCTGCATAGAAAATAATAAATTGCAAGCAGAGATAAAAAATTAACAAAGATGTGAAATAAACAATGCCTCATATATTCCAGGTAAGTCTAACAGCATTTAGGTACAGAAATTGAGTAATCAACTGTAAAATAACACGGCAGAGTCTTTACATAGCCTGACTTCACAGAGGCCTATGTCACTACCACAGATGGGTATGAATGATAAAGCAATGCATTGTGCAGCCCTACAAGTTAATGTTCATGGCTTTAATGCATCACATTACATGCATGTTCATTACAGTGTGTCAGGTGTGTGTGTGTCTTACACCTGTTTTATGAGGACACCGTTTTATGAGGACATCATAAGAACATGTTCCTGATGTTTGACTTGACTGGAAAATCTCAGTGTGTTGTGTAAGTTTGACAGAATCCTGGTCTATGAGGACACTAGTACCGGGACACACATATGGAATATTAGAATCAATACTGATAACCCATAATTCACAGCTCATTGTGGCTAATACCAATAGCGAAAACTATTTGTGCTTGTTAGATTAAATATAATCATATAACAAGATGTTGGTAGAAAATAGCAACCTTTGTTGAAATTGGCTTTCAATAAGTAATACTAAAATTAGTATTTATTTGTATTTTTTATATTTTTTTACTACTTTTTTTTCCAGATGATAACTGAGAAGAATCAGATGAAACCTGAACAAGATACAGCAACTCTAAAGGTGTCCAAGAAGTTAATGTAATAACTGAGTTATTCCCTAAAGAAACGACCAGTGTTCCTCAGAAACAGATTATCTGCCACTGTTATCAGTCCCTGAATTTTGATTGTGTGTGTAAGAAGTGAGTCACGATCACTTACTGTACATCTAGCACAGGCGCAATGTCTCGTATCACTCTCATACATACACCCACTTGAACTCAGTGCCGTCCAAATGTATCTAGTTACCAGTGTCCCAGTAAAACTAGTGTCCTCATAGACCAGGATTCTGTCAAACTTACACAACACACTCAGTCAAAGTCAAACATCAGGATCATGTTCTTATGATGTCCTTATGATGTCCTCATAAAACTGTGTCCTCATAGACCAGGATTCTGTCAAACTTACACAACACACTGAGATTCTTCAGTCAAGTCAAACATCAGGATCATGCTCTTATGGTGTCCTCATAAAACTGTTGTAAAGCTACACACAACCTGACACACTGTAATGAAAACACATGTAACGTGATGCATAAAAGCCGTGAACATTACCTTGTGGTAACATTTAAATATTGAAATATTGATTTGAAAACTTTAACTATTTTGTAATCTTGTATATTATCTCAAATCAGTATTTCATGTGCAAATATTTATTGATAGGTAGCTGTGTATCAGGACCCTTATTATCCTGTCTGTGTTTATTTTGTATTCATTACTGACTGACTGTACATTATTATATATTCCATTTATTATGCTTTTTTTAAACTCTTAGGTGAAGTGTTTCTGTATGTAACGTTTAATTTCATATTTTCAGATAAGCCATAAGAGCCAGTCATCAGGCAGTGATTGTGCTGCTCTGACTGTGGGACTAGACAAGGGAAGTGAGAGTTGTGCTGGAAAAGAACGAGCAAACGAAGCAGAGACATCTGTGAGATCTAGTGTTCACATATTTACACCACTGTTTCATGTCTAATGTTATGTTTTGTAGACTCTCAGTGAGGTTGAACCCTCCACCCTCGAAATAAAGAGTCCGTCCCCGTCCCGGTCAGAAGTCAGAGATGTACAGAAGTCAGAGAAGTACAGAAGTCAGAGATGTACAGAAGTCAGAGATGTACAGAAGTCAGAGATGTACAGAAGTCAGAGATGTACAGAAGTCAGAGATGTACAGAAGTCAGAGAAGTACAGAAGTCAGAGATGTACAGAAGTCAGAGAAGTACAGAAGTCAGAGATGTACAGAAGTCAGAGATGTACAGAAGTCAGAGATGTACAGAAGTCAGAGAAGTACAGAAGTCAGAGATGTACAGAAGTCAGAGATGTACAGAAGTCAGAGAAGTACAGAAGTCAGAGATGTACAGAAGTCAGAGATGTACAGAAGTCAGAGAAGTACAGAAGTCAGAGATGTACAGAAGTCAGAGATGTACATAAGTCAGAGATGTACAGAAGTCAGAGAAGTACAGAAGTCAGAGATGTACAGAAGTCAGAGAAGTACAGAAGTCAGAGATGTACAGAAGTCAGAGATGTACAGAAGTCAGAGATGTACAGAAGTCAGAGATGTACAGAAGGTATTGTTTTTTTTGTTGTTGTTGTTTTGGAAATCAAATTAGGGGTACACCGATATGAACATTTGGGCCGATTTCGATAACTGATCATTCTTTATATTTGAAAGCCGATATCTGATATATTAGCCGATGAATCTAAATCCAAAATTTGATATACTTTGAAAGCCTGATTACAAAAACGAAACGCACATCATTTAAAGCCAATGTCACAAACACTTCAACATAAATCAAACATATACAGTACACTGTAAAAAATAAAATCGTAAAAAAACAGTCATTGACTGTCAGCTACGGCTGCCAAACAAAAACCGTAAAAATAAAGTAAAATATCCTAATTTAAATTAAGTGCAAAAAACTTTTACAGAAATTTTCCTTAATTTTTTTACGGAAAAACAGTGTTATTTTACAGCTATTTCCTGAATTATTACGATCAAACACCTTCATTGTAAAAAAATCCCATAAAAAACAGTCAAATGACTGTCAGCAATGGCTACCATACGAACACCGTAAAATTAATGTAAAATATCCTAATTTAAATAAGTGCAAAATACTTTTACAGAAATCTTCATTAATCTTTTTTAACAGAAACACACAGTTAAAACACAGTTAATTCACATTTTTTCTGATTTTTTACTGAAAAACATGCAGTTAATTACATGCATGATTTGCTGTGACTATATGTCACTGCATCAGCAACTACATAGTTACTGTCAGTTAAATAAAGCAACATGCAGCATATCATCAGGGTTTCTCTGCTCATCCTGGACTGAAGCTCAGGCTCTACTCTTCAACACAATGGTGACACACGAAACGCACCATACAGAAACACTTTAAACCCCAACAGAACATTAAACACTAACAGATCTCTCAGGATCTCAGCATCTTCACTTATTACAATCCAGACTTTATTTCTTTCATACTAACATTCTTATTGAGAATTAACAGAGGTTTAGAAGTTGAAGTTTTATTGAAAAGAATAAAGTTTGATGTCACCATGATGGAGAGCTCTTGACCTTTTAGTGTTTAACTTAAGTTTTTCTCTGGCTGCTTTAACTGTGTCTTTGATGCATGTTATGGTAGGAATCCAAGAGAAACTCAGATCAGATGATGTTGGTCTCTTTTTAGTGATAATAGTCATCATGTAGTGTTCTGCTTCATTGATACCACCTGAAGTGTAAATCTGATTAAGTAATTAAATATTAGTTGTTAATTTTTGCATGATAAAACTGCTATAGAAGATCCTGCAGTGCTGTGATACTCAGATTTTATGTCATTATATAGAAAATGTTTTGACAGGATTATATAGACTCACTCAGACATCAAGAATCAGCGTATGAATCACAACAATGGTGACAACGAAAAAAAAATCTGAACTACTATAAAGTCACAAAAAGGCTTTGTTGGTTGTCACCATTGTTGAGATTCATATGTTGATTCTTGATGTCTATACTACAAAAAAAATTAACCATCTTAAAACTTTTTCCATATAATATATATCTTTTTAAATTTCAGATTATTACAATATTGTTGCCAAGGATCATGTGAGAAATTATGACATTATAGACTTTGTATAAAGCTAAATTCCATCTACATATTATGTAATCTAAAATAATATATTCAGAGATTTGGCTGTCATATCAGTGAATCAGATCATCACGATGACTGTAACATCACTGATGAATGACCAAGATCATCTGATATTTCTTCTGCATTTATTGCTATAACAAATGTGTATTAAATACACAGTTAAAGCAGCATCAGAAAACTAATGTTAAAAACTCACGGGTCATGAGCCCAACTAAAGCAGACACTGATCTCAATCATGGTGATATCAAATTTATTTTAAAGCTGTCAGCTGCGGCTGTCAAACAAAAACCATAAAAATAAAGTAAAATATCCTATTTTAGAAGTGCAAAAAACTTTTACTGAAATTTTCCTTAAATGTTTTACAGAAAAACACTGTTATTTTACAGCTATTTCCTGAATTATTACGATTGCAAAAATTATATGCATGTGAGAAATTATGACATTATAGACTTTGTATAAAGCTAAATTCCGTCTACATGTAATCTAAGCTAATATATTCATATTTTTGACTGTCATATCAGAGAGTCAAGCCATCATATGATGACATTATCAAAGAATGACCAAAATCATCTGAAATTTTCTCCAACATTTATTGCTATAACAAATGTGCATCAAATACACAGTTAAAGCCGCCAAAGAAAAACGTGTGTTAAAAATTGAAGTCATGAGCCCAACTAAAGCAGACACTAATCTCAATCATGGTGACATCAAATTTATTTTAAAGTTTTTTACAATTTATTTAAATTAGCATATTTTACTTTAATTTTAGGGTTTTTGTTTGGCAGCCGCAGCTGCCAGTCATTTGACCCTTTTTTTACGATTTTTTTACAATGAAGGTATTTGATCATAATAATGCAGGAAAAAACTGTGAAATAACAGTGTTTTTTCGGTTTATTTAAATTACCATATTTGACTTTAATTTTAAGGTTTTTGTTTGGCAGCCGCAGCTGCCAGTCATTTGACCCTTTTTTTACGATTTTTTTTACAATGAAGGTATCATAATAATGCAGGAAATACCTGTAAAATAACAGTGTTTTTCAGTTTATTTATTATAGGATGTTTTACAGTTTTTTGGGGAGCTGACAGTCATTTGACCATTTTATCATTTAACTGTTTTCTTTCTGTTAAATTACAGATTATATTTGTAATTTTACATACATTTTTATGTAATTTAAGAAAACAGAAAAAATACTGTATGAAAAATACAATAAATTTTCTGTATAAAAAGTGTGAATTACTGTAATTTGTCATTAATGTCACAATACCTAAAATAACAGCTGAATTTTTATTTTACAGATATTATTTGTAATTTTACAGTGTTTTGAGTACAATTTAAAATTAAAGAAAATTATCGTAAAAAAATCACAGTTATTTTCTGTAAAATTAGGATTTTTTTTTACAGTGTACAGTGGCCTAGTTTGAACCAGTGTAAGATTCCTTAAAGGGGGGGTGAAATGCTATTTCATGCATACTGAGTTTTTTACACTGTTAAAGAGTTGGATTCCCATGCTAAACATGGACAAAGTTTCAAAAATTAAATTGTACGTTTGAAGGAGTATTTCTGTGCCAAAAATTGTCCTTCCGGTTTGTCACAAGTTTCGGAAAGTTTTTTTCGAGTATGGGTCTGCGTGACGTCAGATGTAGCGGAATTTCCTTATACGGGTCCTAAGGGCACTTCTCCAGTAAGATCGCGGGCGCGCGCGCACTCGTAGACCAGAGCAAGAGAGCGAAAACAGTACGCCCATCAAAGCGCCCTGCCCGGCTTTTGGGAAGTCAATGTCACCAAAGAAGTGGGTTTTTGGTTGCCAGGGCAAGCAGCCCGGTCTCACCCCAAAACGTCATGTACTGACGGGTCTTGACCATACGGCAACATACGACGAAAAGGGTACCCCTAAAACGTCCATATGAGACGAAGACATAAGCGCACCAGCAGCGCCTCCTAGCGGTACCCTAACGCATACCTAAACCTACCCATAACCCGAATCGTCACATATGGACGTTTTAGGGGTACCCTTTTCGTCGTATGTTGCCGTATGGTCAAGACCCGTCAGTATGTGACGTTTTGGGGTGAGACTGTGTTAGGGCAAGACAACCCTGCACAGATTCCCAAAGAACCCAGCGCTAAGGGACCAGTGGATGGAGTTTGTTTTCCTGAGCATAAACGGAATTGTGTAAGACTGTTTGTTCCCTGCATTTCGACGATGATTGTTTTATAAACAAAGCCTAGTTCGAAGGATTTGCAGATCGTCTAATGCTTAAGGATCGAGCAGTCACAATGATAAAGGTTCGCGGTCGCAGGCGGTGAGTAAAACTGCTTCAAATGTCTCTGTGTGTTGTTGTTAGCTCGGCGCGTTAGCACAGCTTTAGCTTCGCCCACACGGCCTGCCTCCAGCCGCTCGTTTTTTTCCGGAAAGACTCGGTACAGCCTATCTTTCTTTTATAAATATAATAAAACTAAAGACTTTTTGGAGATATGAAGGATGCAATACTACTCTATAGGTACTCAAGATTAACAGGAGAATGAGTGAAAATGAGCATTTCACCCCCCCCCCTCCCTCCCTTTAACTGTTAAAATTAATTTTACATTCATATTTCCAACTTTCTTTATAAAAAAAATGGCAACACTTTACAAAAAGGTTTCATCTTGTTAACATGAACTAACAATGAATGAACAATACTTCTACAGGATTTACCTAACGTTTATCTTACTTAAGGTTAATCTCAACATTTTCCAAGACATTTTAGGATCCAGTGTTGAATCTGTTAATTTAATGCACTGTGAACTAACATGAACTCACATATTTTATTAACTCACATTAACAAAAGTTTCTCCCTCTGTTAGTTCGTCAATGCAATAACATATGTATTGTGAAGTTTTACCAAAACATCTATTGCCTTACAAATAATAATAATAATAATAAATAAAATGAAATAAAATGTTATTGCTTGTTATTGGACAACATTACTTAGGCTACTAATAAAGAATCAAAATGCCAATGCCATGGATAAATAAAATGAAATGGCCTCCGCACGGACAATAAGGGAATGATTTTACTCAAACCAATGTTGTTGATGAAAATGATACAAGAACAATAAAAGTACTTGTTATGAATAATAAAGCATCAGTGTTTTTGAAAACATATTAAACTTTTTAATATTACAGTAATATTAAAAATCTTTAATATTTCTGTTTCAAATAACGTTGTGTTTGAGCTGCGTGCGCTAAAGCTAAAGAGCTGAAGGAACACCCCTAAACTGAAGCTTTGTTAGATGGTTTTAGCTCAACGGAACACTACCTATATATGATAAATTAGATATTTATACAAAATAAACACAATATTACAACTTATACTTGCACAAAATCACGCACAGATTAACTTGAGCTATTATTAATAGTAATCAACTATTACATAGTGAAACTCCTGTTGTGGATGCGCTCCTCCCAGGACAACACACTGAAACAGCAACTAAACCCAAAGAATTCACAACGTTTTTAATGCAATAGTTTGCTCATTATAATGTTATGCATATGACAGTCCCAATCATAATTAATGTTCTGCATTGAAGCTAAATGATCATCACAGGTACAATGAAGTGTGTTCTGCATTGCTGTTTGAGCGTGCGTGCTGAAGAGATGACCACCGGTAGGCCTACAGTAAAGCGCTTTACTGCAGCGCTCATTAACTCAGCCATACGCATCCTATATGAGATAAATCAGATATATATCACAAAATTAAAAAAAATATTACAACTTACAATTCCACAGAATGCTACGAATGCACAAGCGAACTCTCCCTGAAATGTTTTGAGATAATAATTCGCTAATTATTATTAATAATTCTAATAATAGTGATCTTAGTGAAGTATTATAGTTGTTATTAATATTATTATTATTTTTAAACGGTGGCATTTGTCATGTTTCATAAATGACTTCTGAATACAGGTTAAACCGAAGATGTTCTTGTTTTAAATGTCTCTTTTTCTTTAAGATGAGATCAGTATGATGGACTCTGATGCCAGTGATCCTGATGAAAGCGGTTCTGAAGGTGATCTTCCTGCTGGAGCTGCAGGCGTCTCCAGTAATGTTGGAATGTGTCAACTAATGCTGGGTACACACCAAAAGATTTTTTACATCTTATAAGATTTTCAAAATGTGATAGACCACAAACATGAGGACAAAAAATCCTAGATTTAACCGTTTTGCTCCTATAGTGTGTGGTGTGCCATGATGTGACAAAGACCATTGGGTATCGTTTCAATTTTAACGATTCCGATTCCGCTTATCGGTTCTTAACGATTCTTGGTTTCGATTCCAATATTTATTGGAGAGAAAAAAGAGAGCAAATACTTGTAAAAATTCTGTTACCTTTTATTCTTGTTACATTTAGGCTATTACCAGTAAAACTGTGACAATGCGTCTTAATTTACTATATATATATATATATATATATATATATATATATATATATATATATATATCACTTTAAGGAATTATAGACTCGACTCGTATTAATTGTCTGATGTATTTATTCATGATCTCTATTTTAAACAAAACAACTCAACAAGAACAATTTTAAACAAAACTGGTTCTCATTTTATCCAGAATTATGCGGCTCTAATTCGAAGACGAATGTCCGCTCATCTGTGTTTTGTACCTGAGTGTGAGAGACTGCTATTGCTGCTGCTGGTAGCTTTATCTGGTGTGTGGAAACCTGTGGTACTGCTGCTGAGAGATTTCAACGAATCAAATGCGCTGCATTCCTTCAAACTGACCCCGTGTTGAAGCAAATGTTTCATCATATTGGAGGTGCTTCCTCCTTTGCATGAAATGTCTTTCTTGCATGTGATACAATTCGCTGTATTTTCATCTTTTTTGGAAAAGCTTAACCAAACTTTTGAACGTCTGCCGCGCTCCGCCATCGTAATTATAACGTACAGCGCATGTGCGGCAGGCAGGTCCTGGCAGATCAATACAACTGTAAACAAATGCTCACTGTCATTCACCGCACACACGCGCGCAAGCATCACCAAAGTAAGGAATCGATAAGCGGAATCGAAGTGCGCGCATCTTATCGAATCCCCGGTTTTTGGCATTTTGGAATCGGTTCTAAAAAGGAACCGGTTCTCAATACCCAGCCCTAAAGACCATGCACAAACAGATTTATTTAACCCAATATATATTGTAGTGCAATTTTACGTTAGTATTTTCACCAAAGAAAAATGATTTTAAGCCAGTTATATACACTGAACAAAATTATAGATCTAACTCAAAGATCTAAGACTTTTTCTATGTACTCAAAAGGCCTATTTCTCTCAAATATTGTTCACAAATCTGTCTAAATCTGTTTTAGTGAGCACTTCTCCTTTGCTGAGATAATCCATCCACCTCACAGGTGTGGCATATCATGATGCTGATGAGACAGCATGATTATTGCACAGGTGTGCCTTAGGCTGGCCACAATAAAAGGCCACTCTAAAATGTGCAGTTTTATCACACAGCACAATGCCACAGATGTCGCAAGTTTTGAGGGAGTGTGCAATTGGCATGCTGACTGCAGGAATGTCCACCAGAGCTGTTGCCCGTGAATTGAATGTTCATTTCTCTACAATAAGCCGTCTCCAAAGGCGTTTCAGAGAATTTGGCAGTACATCCAACCGGCCTCACATACCACTGACCACGTGTAACCACACCAGCCCAGGACCTCCACATCCAGCATCTTCACCTCCAAGATCGTCTGAGGCCAGCCACCCGGACAGCTGCTGCAGCAATCGGTTTGCATAACCAAAGAAAACCGTCTCAGGGAAGCTCATCGTCCTCATCGGGGTCTCGACCTGCAGTTCGTCCTTGTAACCGACCTGAGTGGACAAATGCTCACATTCGATGGCGTCTGGCACTTTGGAGAGGTGTTCTCTTCACGGGAGAATCCCGGTTTTCACTGTACAGGGCAGATGGCAGACAGTGTGTATGGCGTCGTGTGGGTGAGCGGTTTGCTGATGTCAACGTTGTGGATCGTTACCCCATGGTGGGGTTATGGTATGGGCAGTCATATGTTATGGACAATGATCACAGGTGCATTTTATTGATGGCATTTTGAATGCACAGAGATACCGTGACGAGATCCTGAGGCCCATTGTTGTGCCATTCATCCACGACCATCACCTCATGTTGCAGCATGATAATGCACGGCCCCATTCTGCAAAGATCTGTACACAATTCCTGGAAGCTGAAAACATCCCAGTTCTTGCATTGCCAGCATACTCACCGGACATGTCACCCATTGATCATGTTTGGGATGCTCTGGATCGGCGTGTACGACAGCGTGATCCTGATCAACTCTATGCGAAGGAGATGTGTTTACTGCGTGAGGCAAATGGTGGTCACACCAGATAATGACTTGTTCCCCCTTAACTTAAATTTCTCCGTCATTTATGGTCATACAGAAAAACGAAATATAAAAAAAGAATCTGTGATATTTCTACTTTTGTATGTGTCCACTTACAATCAAATCAAAACATTGTGCTTTTGTAAAATAAAGAAAATAAACAGGTTGTGCGTTCTGCCTCTCCGTCACGGTGAACTTTTTTTTCTTGAGCACGTCTATAAACTGAAACAAAACTCAGCGAATACTTGTCACACATTTATGAGCCACATACCTTTATAAACATTTAAGTGTGTACTTTTAAATGATCGGATTCAAACTGAAAACAAATATTCTCTGTTTAAGTAATTTGTATAAAACCAACAAGATGTCCAGCTTCTCAAACGCTTCCTAATTATTTTTAATTTGACCACGCCCACTCGCGCAAAAGAGATTCACATGCAAATTTCCATATGGAACGCGAACGCGCTCATTACCTCAAAAACCAAACACCAAAACACTTCACAAGTCTCTGCTTTTCGTCGAGTTTGAAAGACGCGCCATGAGCTTACATTGGATTTACCTCAGAAGAAGAAGAACGCGATTTGAAGACAAGAAAGATGTAAGGTAAGAAATTCTTACATATTAGTTTGTTATTGTTGCATAAATTTCACATTGCAGTTGAACTGTTGCTAGATATATGGTGAATATTATAATATTTAGACCCGTGTTTACTGTTACTGTGTTTGTGGATATCTGCTTAAACGTAGATATGTAGGCTATATGGTAACCATAATGTTTTATATTTGAGCGCGATCGCGTTTGAAAAGCAAAACGCACCAAACGGCTTCATGTTTTTATCTAATTTCATATCATCATAACGAATGGAAACATTTGAAGTAACATGATAATCAATATATTTTTCTCTAGCTTAGTTGTTACTGAAATCTTTTGGAAGATTTATAGGCTGCTATAGGTTATTGTTATTATTTTATGCAGCACTGCGCATAGCCTATGCCTACAAGGCACAACAAACCTGGTGTTCATTATATTATATATTGTTGGAAACATTTGTGTGTGTGTGTGTGTGTGTGTGTGTGTGTGTGCTCTCCGCTGTGTGTGTGTGTGTGTGTGTGTGTGTGTGTGTGTGCTCTTCGTTGTGTGTGTGTGTGTGTGTGTGTGTGTGTGCTCTCCGCTGTGTGTGTGTGTGTGTGTTCTTCGTTGTGTGTGTGTGTGTGTGTTCTTCGTTGTGTGTGTGTGTGTGTGTGTGTGTGTGTACTCTGCTGTGTGTGTGCATGTGTGTGTGCTCTCCGCTGTGTGTGTTTGTGTGTGTGTGTGCTCTCCTCTGTGTGTGTGTGTGTGTGTGTGTGTGCGTGTGTGTGCGTGTGTGTGTGTGTGTGTGTGCTCTCCGCTGTGTGTGTGTGTGTGTGTGCAGAGGCGGAGCCAGAGGGGGGTCCGGGGTGGCACTGGACACCCCTGACATGCGATTGGCCACCCCGGGTGCCACCCCAAAATTTTATTTGCTACTGGCAGTTGCTGATGCTGATTAAAAAAAAAAAAAAAAAATTACGTTCGCCGGCAGCGCGGCGCCGCGCAGTTTTCAAACGGACGAGCAGAGGACGAGGAGAGATAGTTGCAAGATACCGAACTTCACCGAATAAGAAAAGAAAACATCATATTTGAAGTAAGTTTTTAAGGTTTAGCATCAGGGGGGTTTGCTCCGAATACATTCGGCCTAATACACGCATATACAGTAGGCTACCTTGCCGTGTGTACGTTACAATATACAAATGTTCTAGTGAGGATAGGAGATCAAAACGCAGGCAAAGAAGAGCAGAAACAAGCGATATCATAATGCGATCACTATAGGACTATGAAGCTTTATGGGTGTGTTGATGGACTCGATCTACTGTGTTTTGATCATCATTAAATCTGATCTAGATGTAGTCTTTGATAAAAATGCGATTTTTTGATAAAAAAAGACGCACAAAGCTAGAATAAAACAGATTTTTTTTTTTTTAAAGCACAGGATCTGTTCTTTCTTTTGGTATGTTCAGATATTTCTACAACAAAATATTCTGGGGTGCCATGAAATTGTGAAAATGACCAAAAACACCTCTTTTTTTTATACTGGAAAGTGTTAAGATAAAAATATTTTTAATAAGCACAAACATAGTCCAGTCATTTTATGAATAAAGGTTGAACAAATTGCAACAAAAGCAAACTCAAATAGCCTAATTTTGTATCCTGAATATGTCCTGAGTAAGGAAAAGAAGTCCAGAAGAATCCCATTAGGGGAAAGTTTTGAAAACTGTTTCTGGGGATTCACTTTTTATTTTACCTACCTTTTGTCTTCTGCATTCTCCTTACCATTGTCTCCTGTTCTTCCCTCAGACTCGTCCCCCAGAAACAGTCCCACAGACCCAGCCCCAAACCCCATCTCTTAAAAATTAATAAAGGCATGGTTTCTAAAGTACTTCTTCCTGCCTCTATGTATTAATGCTCATGGGTAGCCTAAATTGGTTCCATTCAGACCTTAACATTAAGTATTTTACTGTTATATGTCTACAAGATTCAACAAGACATTTTCACCTGGCTATACCCAATGTTTAGATCTGTTGTGGTATTTATGCAAATTAGCACATACATAATTCGATTATGCACCATTTGTCCATGTTAACAAACAATTTAAAAAAAACTTGTAATACATTTTTTGTTTGTCTTGATGCAAGTAATCAACTCAGTAATTTTCATGGTGATATCTAAAGGTTACAATTTTTACCCTATTCATGTGAGAGAAAGAATGAATAGGCGTATGAATAGGCTATATTTGGGTCTTTTTCGAAACTTTCCCCTAATGGGATTCTTCGGGACTTGTTTTTCCTTACTTAGGACATATTGAGGATACAAAATCAGTTGAGTTTGCTTCTGTTGAAACATAACCAACATAAGATCACATTAGTTATTTGTTCATCTGACTGTTATAAATCAATAACAGCAGACAAACAAAATCTAAAGTAAACATATAATGGCCAAGAGCCCAACTAAAGCAAACACTATTCTCCATAATGGTAACTTACAATGTGTGATTTTCTCCTTCAGTGATTCTGCTTGTTAACATCAGGTGTCTTCAGTAATGTTCAATCATCACTAAATTAATCACTTAATTAGCTCATTAACTTTAACACTGCTTTAGTGTTCATTTAACACTGCTTCAGTGTTCATTTAACACTCTGCTCAGAGTTTATACAATCCACACTCTCAGTGTTAATTTAACACTCTCAGTGTTAATTTAACACTGGGGGATTTTGCTGTGTAACAGGCAGATCAGATGCAAACAGACCCCAGCCCTTGCATCACCACTGGCTAGTCAGAGTCAGTGTGGTCAGACTTCAGGACCAGCAACAGCTCAGAGCATCTACCAGACACAGGCAGTCAATCACATACCCAATTCAGGAATTTAAGTTGAGAAGATTTTGCCAGATTAAAAGGATAGTTCACCAAAAAATGAACACAAAAAAATAATTATAAATTAAATAATTATAATTAGAAAGATGTTCAACACTTATAGACACAAACAGAGTGACACAATTCCTTCCATAAGCTTTTCCACTGTGTGTGTGTGTGTGTGTGTGTGTGTGTGTGTGTGTGTGTGTGTGTGTGTGTGTGTGTGTGTAAAAATATTTTTTCAGTGTACATTACCTATTGCAGTCGTCGCCGGTGAGACAGTTGAAAAGGCCAAGTACAGTCTTAAGACATCTAAAAAATAATTATAAATACAAATGAATCAACATGTTTAGGACACAATCAAATATAAATAAACATATAAATATAAGCTTGTACTTAAAATAATAGTTCACCCAAAAAATGAAAGTTCTGTCATCATGACTTTTTCTTTCACAGAATATTGTATTGTCTATCCTAGAAATTATTATTATTCTCACACATCTTTTCCACATAATGAAACTCTCAAGCCTTTTCTGTTCAAACTAACAAAAAAAATCACCATTGCAGCACTACAGTATCTATATGAAGTATGATGTGTGTGTCATACTGATATAAAAAGCAAAGATTGCACAACCAAAAGAAACACTGATTCAATAAAAACCAAACATGTTCAATAAATCATTAACATCTAAACCTCTGCTAATTCTCAGATGAATGACTGAAAAAGAATTCAGTCCGGTTTGAAATAGAGATTTAATGTCTTTTCAGTTGATTTCATATTAAGCTGTGGTTGAAGTCAGTTGTAGTTCTTGTGTTTCTCTTTTCTTCAGTGATTCTGCTTGTTATCATCAGGTGTCTTTAATAATCAAACAATCATCACTCAATTAATCACTTAATTATCTCATTAACTCCAACACTGCTTCTGTGTTTCTTTGAACACTCTGCTGGAGTTTCCCTTATGAACACTGAGCGATGGTAATTCAACACTGGGGAATTTACTGTGTGAAGTGACGTGAAGGATAAACCAGATCTGATTCACTGGTCATTACATCAGCATACAGACAAAAGCAAAAAACACTGTTTAGACTTACACAGAATAGCAGAGATGAGAGGATGAGTTTTTATAAAACCTGAAATATGAAGAAAAAGTCAATAAAAACACTGAAATTGTATTGGATTGAGTCTGAGAAAACTACATTCATCATACATCAGTTCATAACGTTTTGGGGGCGATGAGAGGCAACCTTTAAACACAAGAAGAATACTCACCTTTATGAAAGGAAGCCATTGTCAGTTTATTTCTGATTATCCACAAACCAGTTCAGAGGACGAGTTTCCTTTATAGTTAGAGAATAAACAAATTAGCCATTGCATTGACACATGACTTATAAAAAGGCTCTTTGTTTCAACCACACATGTAAAACATTCCACAGCATTTGATTTTGGATCAGAGTTCAAATTGAGACTTTTAAAACCGTTATTGTCAAGCACAATGCAATAAAGGAAGAAACAACTGGATCAATTCCTCATATTTTATGAGGTGGCTAATTTGTAGAATGACCCCGTCCCAGACCTCTCCCCTAAACCTACCCCTGACTCCGCCCTTAAACCTAACCCCTGACCCCGCCCCTAAACCTAACCCTCACTGGCATTTAGACAAATCAGTCGTCAAATGAAATAATGCTCTGTTGTTTTCCTAGAAATTAAGAATCGAAAGTACTCTGGAGTTATTCATGAAGTTTCATCCATGAAAATGTTAGTAAGAGTCCTGACCTGGTCAAAGCCCAAATTACTCAACTATAACTACACACAAATCAATTATAACTACACAACAACACATATGAAATATGAAACCAAGTCTGTTTTCCTTCCTCAAATACAACTTTCCACACAAAATTTTCTCAGATCGACGTGACCCGGCATGGATAATGCCAACATTCTCGTCCATCCCTCAAACTCAGATTACTGACTCGTGTCATACATATAAATTGTGCATAGATGTTGTGATCAGATTCTCTGATTATTTCACAGATATCTACAGTTAAGACTTTCGTATGTTACATTTTAAATCGATATGTTGCAGAAGATGGCTTAATTTCATTTTTTAATTTTACAAACTATTCTTCTCAAATTAGAGTCAGTTTTATACATATATCAAATATACATAAAGCCAAGAGAAAATATGATCAGGTGATATTGGGAAACTGTTGATCTGAACTGCTGATAATGCTTTTTTTTCTTCCCTCATCACTAAAATCATTCATAACTGATTGCTATAAAATGCATTAATAATATAACACACTTTCTAAATGAAATTAAACAGTCTCTGCTTGAAAGATGTAAAAACGGACGTGATTCACCAGCATAGAAATAAAGTAAGATTTGTTCTATTTATTTAAGATTTAATTAAGATCGTGTTGTACATAAAGCAAGATTGATTTGTTATTGTTTCAGTGTTGATTCGATGTAAAATAAGTGATTTTATTTTAATGTCCATCAATAAATATTCTTTATAATTGAAATAACATTATTTCAAGGTGCAAACCTGATGAAAAAAATCAGTTAAATATCGATCTTGATTCAATGTTGGTCTGTTATCAGCGTTTTAAAAAAGTGCCTCATAGTCCAACACAACTCTCCATAATGGAGACCAAAATACTGTGTTGACCATGTTAAAAGCAGAGCATTAATCTAATAGCAGCAAAACTTTCACTGAATTTTACATTTGCTTTCACTATATTTATCCCATAAATACTGTGAAACATGTGGTCTACAGTATCACAAACAGCTATTAATGACAAAACTGCAAAAATGTGTAGATTGATAGAAACACTAAAGCATTTAATTCTCATTTAAGTAAAGAGAGACTCACCTGATATGAGTTTCTTCACCCAACTAGACTGACTACACAGAAATATGTGTGTCAGAAGATTATATGACCATTATCTGTTCATCCAATGAGGGAAAAATAAACATATTTTGTCAACCCTTCCTGATAAAATTCAAATTAACATTCAAATTTAGACGAATTAATGAATACAATGAATACAAAGATCACATTTCTAAAAACATGGTACATTTGCTTTAAAGGAGATAAAAAAATTTCTATTTACTATAAAATTACTATCTTTTTTCTCTATCCTTAGACCTTTATATCATCTTAGACCTTCATATTTGCCATTATGCATATTTTTGAAGTTGTGCTCAAAAAGTGGGTTTGCAAAGACGACCACAGCTTCACATTCATCTTCAATGTTTAAAGCACAAGTTTGATCAAAGTGACCAAAATCATCATCAAACTGCTCTTCATTACAAACTTCAGCATGTCTAATATTCATGACCGGTGTGAATAGATGAATCCATTGTTTCTACATTGTAAAATTCTGTCATAGTTTGAATAAGTCCACAGAGTCGGTTTATGCAAATATGGAATGCATAAATAGTTCTATAGAAACATACATTTCTTTATCTAAACAAATCAATCTCTCAAATTCTGGACACATTTTAAACCACACAGCAAAATCCCCAGTGTTAAATTAACACTCCTCAGTGTTTATATGTGTCCACACTACAGGGTGTTAAAAATTAACACTGAACAGTGTTGAAGTTAATGAGTTAATTAAGTTAACACTGAAGCAGTGGTGAAGTTAATGAGATAATTAAGTGATTAATTAAGTGATGATTGGCCATTAGTGGTGACACCTGATGATAACAAGCAGACTCACTGAAGGAAAGAGAAACAAGAACAGAAAAAAGAGAAACACAAGAACTACTGACTTCGAGCCATTATTGCACTTATTATTTTACCAGTTTGACTTTATTTCTGTCATACATCTACACACTGTCTTATTTAGATTTAACCGAAGTTTAGATGGTAATGTTTTATGGAATGCTTCGTTTCATGTCACCATTATGGTGGTCAGTGTTTGCTTTAGTTGGGCTCTTGACACTTTATTATTTAACATTAGTATTTCTCTGGCTGCTCCAACTCTGTGCTTATAGAGCATATGTGTTGTGGCAAGAGAAACTATGATTTGGGCTGTGTTTCCTGAAAACATCACAACCCTAATTTGATCGTATAGACCATTTGTTGCAGTTGGTCTTCAATCAAGTTAAGTTTAAGATGCTTTTGGAAATTCAGCCCTGGTTATGTTTCAATGATGAAATTGCTAGTGACCTGTTTCAATGATGTCACCCATCATTATAAACTGATTTATCCAATTGTTTTATTAATTTTTCACTACAGTAGTTACTTCCAGCAATGTTTTAAAGATCTGAAGGATTTAAAATCACACACAGACATCAAGAATCTACATATGAATCTCAACAATGGTGACAATCAAACAAATGCTTAATGTTGCAATGCATGATGGGAGCCACCAATCAGAACGCATCAATGGCTGACATCATGCATTGCAGCATGAATAAATTATGCAGCTGAATTGTCCTGTAATTTTCATTGTTTGTTCTGTTTGCTTTTATTTTGCTATTGTTTTGTTCTGACTTTAGTAGCTTGTTTTGTGATGTTCAGAGTTGATCTGTTTGTCACTAGTTTGTTTATTGTCACCATTGTTGAGACTCATATGCTGATTCTTGATGTCTGTGTGTTTAAACACAGTAACTTCTTTGCTCAAAGTATTTTCAAAATTTTTGATATTGCTGTTGGATCTCAAACTGTAGAATCTCAGAGCTACAATCACCAATACTAAAACAAGACATCAAGCATATAGTCAAAGATTTAGACTCTGAATGACAACAGTGAATCAGGTCACTACATGATAATGTTTTTATCATCAAAACATATTGTGAGCAAGTCATGTTTTCTCTTGCAGTAACAAATGTGCTTTATAAACACAGAGTTGCAGCAACCAGAGAAAAACTAATATTGAAATATGAAAAGTGTCAAGAGCCCAACTAAAGCAAACACTGACCACCATAATGGTGACTTGAAAAGAAAAATTCCATAAAACATTACCGTCTAAACTTCTGTTAAATCTCAAGAACTTTTGTCGATGTAGAAAAGAAAATAAAGTAATAAAAGTCAGTTTGACAGAAATAAAGTCAAACTGGTAATAATAAGTGCAACAATGTGTAATGACTCGAAGTCAGTAGTTCTTGTGTTTCTCTTTTTTCTGTTATTGTTTTTTCTCTTTCCGTCAATGATTCTGCTTATTAACATCAGGTGTCACCACTAATAGCCAATCATCACTTAATTAATCACTTAATTATCTCATTAACTTCAACACTGCTTCAGTGTTAACTTAATTATCTCATTAACTTCAACACTGTTCAGTGTTAATTTTTAACACCCTGTAGTGTGGACACATATAAACACTGAGGAGTGTTAATTTAACACTGGGGATTTTGCTGTGCAGGTTTCCCAAACAAACTAGTAAAACATGAAGTTCTTTTTGTCAATGATCTGATTTTTAACTTGAACCACTTGAAGGCCTATTTTGAAAATCATACAGGTTTAGAATGACAAAAGGCTGAGTAAATTATACCATTTTTCTCTTTAATGTGCCTTTTGACAATGTTTTGAAAGCAGGAACCTTGGATTAGAGAAATAATCAGTGTTTCATCTCACTACTTTACATGTTGTATCTGTATCACATATGCAAATCCACCGCAGAGTAAAAGAGTCAACCCAAGTTAACCCTAATGTTAAACTAATAGAAAAGTATTTTTATTGCTGTTATTATTTAACCATTTATTTGTTCAGCTAAGTTGATTCAACAGGGATAAAAAAGCAACAAATACACAACAAAGCAACTAATTTTCCTTATTTTTCAGCATCTAGATCAGGAATGGGCACTTCTAATGTCTAGATCAGTGGTTCCCAAACCTGTCCTGGAGGCACCCCAACACTGCACGTTTTCGTTGTCTCCCTAATCAAACACACCTAATTCAACTCATCAGCTCATTATCACATGGGTTAATGAGCTGATGAGTTGAATCAGGTGTGTTTGATTAGGGAGACAACGAAAACGTGCAGTGTTGGGGTGCCTCCAGGACAGGTTTGGGAACCACTGGTCTAGATCACTGTTTCCCAACCCTGCTCCTGAAGGACCCCCAACACTGCACGTTTTCTTTGTCTCCCTAATCAAACACACCTGATTCAACTCATCAGCTCATTAGAAGAAACTCTAGGGGTGCTTCTCAATTCTTATTTGTGCATCCTCTTTCCTTTCCTTGCTTCCTTTCCTCGCGTCTCAGCTCCACCCCCTGTAGGATGCGAGGGAAGGCTGCAAGGAAAAGAAGCGAGGACGGAGGAATCGAAGCAAAGCTTATTTATACATTGGAATACTTGTTCACTCGAGCATCACTCCACAGCGTCATCATCAGCGCTCAAAGGATCTGCCTTTATGTTGTTAAAGTTAGGTTATTTAAGAAATTCATAATAAATAATAATAAAGCAAGATGTCCTGTTGAAATATGTGAGATGTGTGGTTTGTATAAACTGCAAAGGTAAAGTATAAATTAAAATTATTGTAACAGATGTTATGGGGGAGGAGAATTTGTTTGTGCGTCACGTTTAGTCGATAAAACTCTTCCGCAAAGGATACACCTGTGCATCCTCGCTCATGACTCCTCAGGAAGCCTCCTCACTCCTCGATCCTCGCATCCTCGTGGTGCAATTAGAGAATTGAGATGTCCTTCAAGATGGCTGAGCTCTATCGGTTTCCAGGTCATAGAATGGAGGACGGAGGAGAGAGGAGAAGCACCCAGATATTGAGAAGCACCCTAGGACAGGGATGGGCAAATGGTGTCCTGGAGGGCCACTGTCCTGCAGAGTTTAGCTCCAACCCTGATAAACTCTCCTGTCTGTAGCTTTCTAGTAATCCTGAAGACATTGATTAGCTGGTTCATGTGTGTTTGATTAGGGTCCCAGATAGACAGCAACCATCAAAATAATGTTAAATGTTATAAACTTAATAATGGTAAATGTTGTTAACTTAATAAAACTGTCTAGAAATCATTTGGATGGTTAAACAACCTGTTCTGGTGATATTGGTGACTTTCCCCGCTCCCCCCAGCGTTCCCAGGCGGAAAACCAACCTTGCAATTTGGGGACTACCGTCCCGGCAAGATAGAAATTGGAAGTCTCGCGAGAACGAGAACGAGAACGAGCGCGAAACACGAATTGCTTTACGGCAATTTGACATAAACACACACGCATGTATGATGTATTACCAGATTACCCACCTCGGTAGACATAGCTCCACACGATACAGTTGGCTTGCTCTGATCAAAACAAACGCACATGAGCAGCGGTAGAGAGGGGGAGGAGGCCGCCGCAAGTGAGTTTTTTACGACCGTGTTGTGACATATACGCCCCACAGCTGTAGGGGGAGCTCGTTGGGAAAACATGCGACAACAAAAGGAAAAATGAGTGAAGAAGTGACTAGAGTTCGCTAGAGTTGCCGAGTTCTCCTTTAAGCACATTTTTCACGTAGGCTATCTGTACTTTACTTAAGTAGAATCAAGTGCATAGGCTACTTTTGACTTTTACTTCGTTACATTTTGTAGCAATTATTATACTTTACTCCACTATATTTCTACAACGTTTCGTTACATTTTCGTTACATTTTCTCAGTGAAAGTTTTAAAGCAGTCTTTAGTGCCGCTTTCAGAGCGCTCACGTCCGTAATATAGTTTTTTCCTCATAAATGCGAGCATGAAAAATAAAATAAAATGAATATGTTATGTTATGTTCTGTGGAGAGCCAACCCTTCTTGATCCGGTGGGTAGTTTTACTTTTGGTTTGCGCAGTGTCATTCACAGAATTACAAAAAAAATGTTGTCACCTAAAAGTTAAAGATTTTTTGTGTCACGTCCACGGCATGTGTAGCCTATTTCCCTCATAATAAATATAAAACGCATGTATAGACTTATATTTTTCTAATGTCTGGACTCCTTTATTAAGGGAGTATGGATATATAAACAGTTTCAATATATTGGTAGGCCTATTAAATGCATTTTCTGAGAATATATATTTCAAGTTTTTACTGCAAATGTCACGTCCATAACGCGGGAATTGACATCACTTGATTACACATTGTATTACCTTGTTATGATAATAGTGACTCATACAATGTGCCAAACATATTTTCCTTACCTTGTCATTCAAAGCCAGGGCACTTTTTGTACAACCAACGTTGTGCTGAACTGCTGCAGTGGCGGCCAGCAGCTCGTGAGTTTTTTTTTTTTTTTTTTTTCAAGGCAGTAGAAGGTTCTGGAACTTTTGCGCGCTTCCACATCCCGCGAAACTACGGATCTCCCATGAACATTCATTATATATTACTGCGTACATTTATCCTTGTCGGAGTTCTGAGTAGTAGCCTACCTAGATGCGCATGGCATGCGCGAGCGGTGCGCGATCATGGTCGACTGACAACAAGATTAAGCAGCTGAACAAGAATAAGGCCGTGTTCCGATTGTTCTCATCTCAGCTCCGCCGAGACAAAATAGACATGCCATTTCAAAAATCTTTCATTTATTGTCAGAAATGTGTTTTCAAAGCCCCGGCCCATAACCACTGATTATACCTTTTAAAACACATTCCTCTAATGTCAAGAAAACTGGAAATATTTCACGTTCCCAGAACCAACACTGAATATTTGGAGAACGTTCTTATAACAAAAGTCTGTTAGCTGGGATACAATCATCAAACATGCTCTCCTTCAATCCTCTCTTAACACTGGAAAGTCTGATTCACTTTATTGAGAAGCTGATTTCAAGTTACTTCATCTTTTAATAGTGCTCCCAAAGTCCTTTTACAGCTATTTTTGTCAGTAACTGTAGTCTAAAAAAAACCTCTGAACAGTAAACTGATCACTACGGCCTCCAAGGAAGATTCATTTGCATTCAGTCTAGAACACACATATACACATATACAAAAACTGTGGCTTTTAACACTGCTTTCGTCAAACACTATTTAAATAAGTTCAGGAATATACTGAGCATCTATTGTGTAACCTGTACAAAACAAACAAAAACAAAACACATAGCAACATTTTGACGACCTAGATCCGGCCCACATCTGGCACCCGTGAAAAGATGATCTGGCCCACATGCAACGTGGAATGACGGCCCTTGGGCGGCTCACTCCTGTTTGCCAGATCTGGGCCACAAGCAGGCCATAGCAATGCCACATGTCAGCCAAGAGCAAAGAAATAAACCTGAACTGGACCTTATCTGAGCCACAAAATCTGTGAATATTAAATATGGAGTCATCTCAGCCTTAATAAGCCTGTTAACAAGCAGAATCACTGACGGAAAGAAGAGAACAGAAAAAGAGATGAGCAGAAACACAAGAAAATACAACTGACTTCATACACAGCCTCAGATGAAAATCAACTGAAGAGAAAAGAAGACATTAAATCTGTGAAGATCTCAGCAGAGGAGGATTAAACAACTCCACAAACAGCATTACCAGCTTCACTTATTACTAACCAGACTGACTTTATTTCTGTCAGACGTCTACAAAAGGTTTTATTGAGAATTAACAGAGGTTTAACTCTAATGTGTTTCATTTGAAGTCACCATAACAGTGATTAATGTTTCCATTAGTTGGGCTCTTAACTCTTATTATATCTTTTGTCTCTTTTGGCTGCTTTGAAAGTATGTTTGTCAAACACTTTTGCAGCAGCAAAGAAAGCTAAAAGTGAAATGAGATCAGGTGATGTTAATTTAACACTCATATTTTAACACTTTAACAGTCTTGAGTCTGGAGCCAAATAAACTCCCAGGAGAGTTCATTTAACACTGGAGTATTTGCTGTGTGGTTTATTTATTTGCTCTTGGCTGACATGTGGCATTGCTATGGCCTGCTTGTGGCCCAGATCTGGCACACAGGAGCAGTTCGCCCAAGGGCCGTCATTCCACGCTGAATGTGGGCCAGATCATCTTTCCAGGTGTGCCAGATGTGGGCCGGATCTGGGCCGACACAATGTTGCTATGTGGGACAGTGTGTAACATTACCAGGTGAGATGGTCACTGGCGTGACAGTTGTAGGGCTGGTGTTAATGCTGCCAGTGTCTGAACGTTTGAATGAATAGTGATTAATGAACAGAGACACAAATATCATGAGTGTGTAGAAAAAGCTCATGTGAATATAATTACCTGCACAGTATGCAAGATTGCAGATAGTTGGACTAACCAGCTCATAGACATAATAATTGCCTGGACAGGCTTTGACTTTAATGGGATAAGACCCGTAATAGCAGCAGTAACTTGCGTAACCACTCCAGTGACCGCAGACATCTCGAGTGATGACTCCATCTGTTACTGTTGGATGTCCACCACGTATCCACAGTGGGATATCAGTGCCACAGCTGTACCTCTCAACACATGTGTCTGGGATATGAGCACTAGTGTTGTTAATGAAGAGACGATACCAGCCGCTCCAGGAGACAGACACTTGTGTCACACTTGTAGGAGTTTGATGTCTGACTGCTGTTGGATCTAGGGCTGGGCGATATATATCATGAGATTGTTATGCGCATCTCGTCAGTAAAGCCGGTTCCTTGATTAGTAGTAAATCGCCATCACCTGCTTTCAGATGGAGCGGCATAAATCAAATCTCTGAATATATTATATTAGATTACAAAATATGTAGATGGATTTTAGCTTTATATAAAGTCTATAATTAATGCCGTATTTTTTCACATGACCCTTGAAATATTGTGGCATCGGTTTTATAACAATTTGAAATTAAAAATATATATATATTATACAGAAAAAGTTTTGAGCTGGTGCATTTTTATTGTAATGTAGAGACATCAAGAATCAACATATGAATCTCAACAATGGTGACAACCAACAAAGCCTTTTTGTGACTTTATAGTAGTTCAGAGTTGATCAGATTTCATTGTCACCATTGTTGTGATTCATATGCTGATTCTTGATGTCTGAGTGAGTCTGTTGGGATGTAAAGTGATTCTGTATGGTATGTTGTGTGTGTCACCATTGTATTGAAGAGTAGAGCCTGAGCTTCAGTCCAGGATGAGCAGAGAAACACTGATGAAATGCTGCATGTTGCTTTATTTAACTGACAGTAACTGTGTAATTGCTGATGCAGTGACGTGTAGTCACAGCAAATCATGCATGTAGTTAACTGCATGGTTTTTAGTAAAAAAAATTCAGGAAATAAATGTGAAATATCTGTGTTTCTGTTAAAAAAAGATTAATGAAGATTTCTGTAAAAGTATTTTGCACTTATTTAAATTAGGATATTTTACATTAATTTTACGGTTTTTGTATGGCAGCCATTGCTGACAGTCATTTGACTGTTTTTTATGGGATTTTTTTTACAGTGTAAAGCCAACATTAACAGAAATTCTTCTAAATTAGCATGACAAAACATTAATCACTATTAAATCTCACACTTAACATTAATCTTATACAAAAAAAACAAACAAAAAAACATTATATTGCACTTAATTTTAGCATTTACTTTCCCTTTCGAGTGCCATCGGCAAAGCATGCTGGGAAATAGACATCCCAGCCGTTTCAGTTAAACTTAAGTTTGTCTAAATTAAAATAAATAATTTCATAAAACTCAAAACAATGAAACAGTTCAGTTTACTTAAAATATATATGTTCTGTGAACTTGAAAGAAAAAGAAAGTGCTAAATACTCATACAAGTTAATTTGACTGAACTAATTAGTTAAATTTAAGTTTGTCCTACTCAAACCAATTAATTATTTTTGAATGTTAGGGTTTAATCGTACTTTAAAATGTATAAAATATTTTCTAAATTCCTAAATATAATTTATGAGAGTGACAACCCCATTCTAAAGCCAAATTAATCCCTAAAAAAAAAAAAAAAATAATAAAAAGAAAATCACAAATTCTGTAGTTTCTCCCAACAGCCCAAAACACCGTGAGTCTATGCAATAGGAATGCAGATTAACTGTGTATTAGTTACATAGACAACTGCGTATTTGACAATGACTAAACACAGAGAAATGTATGTAATCAATAGTATAAAAAATGTAATACAGTTCACAGGGTCAACCGAGAGTTTGAAGCAAACACCACTGGCTTACACTTACACAGGATTATAGTGATGATAGTCAACAGTGACCGTACAACACCTGGCATGAAAAAAAGAGGACAAATATAACAATGTTTAATGACTTAAACATCAGCACAGTGCCATGAGAGTTGTTCTCAAATCTTGTGAACAAAACAAATCTTGTGTCTTTTTATGTTTAGACTACAAACAACTAAATTAATTAAAGTCAGATGTTTTCTTTCTCTCTGAACAAAACCAAACACACTAATAGGAGAATAGCAACAGGTAGGCTCATGCTGTTAAGTGTACTGCACGTGTTAAGTGTATTATTTACATAAATTTACAACTGTACTTCAGTTTCTTTGTGGGTACACCACCGCCTTCACCTGCCATGTCTATCGGCTCGCTTTCGGGTGTGTTATAGGTTGCCAGGTTGAGGTGACAAACGGGTTGAAATTGTATATGGTGTGTGGATTGTGTGAATATAATGCATTTAATACAAGATCTGACAACTGGTCAACATTAGACAAACATATTGATCCGATTATTCATAAAGGAGTTTGGGCCATGCAAATTACGGGAGTTTCCCGGGAGAAATAACAAACCGGGAGGGGTCCGGGAGATAGGGCTAAAAAACGGGAGAAACCCGGAAAAAACGGGAGTGTTGATGGGTATGGTGGTAACCTGTAGATCTGTTTCTAATGTATCTAACACAGGTTGATATAGTGAGATTAAATTACAGTTTTTACTTGCATGAAATGTAGATGTTACCACATAAAGGTCCCTAGAGACCTTTGCAAAAAAAAAAAAAAAAAAAAAAAAAAATCAAACCAAAAAAAGTTGTGAAACCAAAAATGTTGTCAAACCAAATTTGTTGCTTCACATGGTCAATTACTCTGTGTGGCGAAAAGCTAATATATTTTAGCATTAAGATAATAAAGATAATTTAGTCTCAGTATATGGAACCATTCAAGAGCGAAGTAGCTGATTATACACTGTAAAATCAAATTAGTTAGACTTACTTAAAAAAGCATGCAAACCGATTACTTAAAAAAAAAAAAGTAAAGTGAAATAGGAATGTGTTGCACTGACAAATGCTTAGTTAGTATAGTTCACTTACACAAGAGTTCTAGTAGCAAAAAAATAAATGAGGGTACTTGATAATTTAATTTAGATTTACTCCTGACTTAGCTATCATTGTATTTTGCATGCTGAATGTTGAAGTCTGTGTGTGACTCAAGCTTGGTCAAGTGCAAGATATTGTCACAAATATAGAGGGATTATATTATGAAGGTAAATCAGTAGCAAAACTCGAGAGCACGTAGATGTGAACTTGAGAACTTGTACAATAAATATTCGTACTTGTACATGAACATTTACACTCACAGCTCAAATGTGAAAACCTGTAAAATAAAAATCTGAAGTTGAATGTTGAAATTTGCACTCGCAGACTATAGTCACAAACCTGTATTCTGAATCTGAAGTTGCAGACAAGTAGACACAAATGTGTAAAATGCCATTCACAGAAATACAACGACAGACACAAACTTGTAATATATATTTTGCGTTTAATCTTACATTCACATTCGCGGTACAACCTCAATTAGGCACTTGCAACTTCTCAAATCTGTCACTGCAAATTCAAATTTCGCGCCTTGACTTTTGCTACTCTTTTCGCGATATATCAGGTGCAAAACTAACTTGTGCACTTGAAACTCAGAGGCGGTGAGAGAGAAAGGGGGGCGGGAGGAGGGGGGGTCAAAGGAGCCGTTTTATTGGTTGGCACCTAGCCAATGAAATGGGACTTCGATGATGTCACGAAACCCACTTGCACTGACTGATATTAAAAGAAATAAACAATATTATCAAACTCAGTAAACACCATGCTAATAATGCATACTACAGAAAAGCAGATGAGCACAGAATATGAACACAACGCGTTTAATTGAGACAGTGGTATTAAAAGACCAAACTCAGGAAACACCATACAAACAAAGCACACAGAAAAGACACAGAATATGAACGCAACAATTGTACGTTTTCTTCCCATAGAAAACCAAGAAAACGCTTAATGAGGCTTAATGGATCAACAGTTATATATATTTAAAAAAAACAATAACAAAAAACATAATTCGTTGCATTATTAATAAAACACAGGCAGCAAGTTTATTTGCACTGAACACACATTTGCTTTCTTTCGTCATATTCTGTGCTCATCTGCTTTTCTGTAGTATGCATTATTAGCATGGTGTTTACTGAGTTTGATAATATTGTTTATTTCTTTTAATATCAGTCTAATAGCGTTTCAGTGCAAGTGGGTTTCGTGACATCATCGAAGTCCCATTTCATTGGCTAGGTGCCAACCAATAAAACGGCTCCTTTGACCCCCCCTCCTCCCGCCCCCCTTTCTCTCTCACCGCCTCTGAGTTTCAAGTGCACAAGTTAGTTTTGCACCTGATATATCGCGAAAAGAGTAGCAAAAGTCAAGGCGCGAAATTTGAATTTGCAGTGACAGATTTGAGAAGTTGCAAGTGCCTAATTGAGGTTGTACCGCGAATGTGAATGTAAGATTAAACGCAAAATATATATTACAAGTTTGAGTCTGTCGTTGTATTTCTGTGAATGGCATTTTACACATTTGTGTCTACTTGTCTGCAGCTTCAGATTCAGAATACAGGTTTGTGACTATTGTCTGCGAGTGCAAATTTCAACATTCAACTTCAGATTTTTATTTTACAGGTTTTCACATTTGAGCTGTGAGTGTAAATGTTCATGTACAAGTACGAATATTTATTGTACATGTTCTCAAATTCACATCTACGTGCTCTCGAGTTTTGCTACTGATTTACCTTCATATTATATCAACCCAATTAAAATTTTCACAAGGTATTTATGACATGAGTTGTTCAAAGCCTTTGTAAGTATGCTGATTGTTAGGAGGCACACAGCAAAATCCCCAGTGTTAAATTAACACTCCTCAGTGTTTATATGTGTCCACACTACAGGGTGTTAAAAATTAACACTGAACAGTGTTGAAGTTAATGAGATAATTAAGTTAACACTGAAGCAGTGTTGAAGTTAATGAGATAATTAAGTGATTAATTAAGTGATGATTGGCTATTAGTGGTGACACCTGATGTTAATAAGCAGAATCATTGACGGAAAGAGAAAAAACAATAACAGAAAAAAGAGAAACACAAGAACTACTGACTTCGAGTCATTACACATTGTTGCACTTATTATTACCAGTTTGACTTTATTTCTGTCAAACTGACTTTTATTACTTTATTTTCTTTTCTACATCGACAAAAGTTCTTGAGATTTAACAGAAGTTTAGACGGTAATGTTTTATGGAATTTTTCTTTTCAAGTCACCATTATGGTGGTCAGTGTTTGCTTTAGTTGGGCTCTTGACACTTTTCATATTTCAATATTAGTTTTTCTCTGGTTGCTGCAACTCTGTGTTTATAAAGCACATTTGTTACTGCAAGAGAAAACATGACTTGCTCACAATATGTTTTGATGATAAAAACATTATCATGTAGTGACCTGATTCACTGTTGTCATTCAGAGTCTAAATCTTTGACTATATGCTTGATGTCTTGTTTTAGTATTGGTGATTGTAGCTCTGAGATTCTACAGTTTGAGATCCAACAGCAATATCAAAAATTTTGAAAATACTTTGAGCAAAGAAGTTACTGTGTTTAAACACACAGACATCAAGAATCAGCATATGAGTCTCAACAATGGTGACAATAAACAAACTAGTGACAAACAGATCAACTCTGAACATCACAAAACAAGCTACTAAAGTCAGAACAAAACAATAGCAAAATAAAAGCAAACAGAACAAACAATGAAAATTACAGGACAATTCAGCTGCATAATTTATTCATGCTGCAATGCATGATGTCAGCCATTGATGCGTTCTGATTGGTGGCTCCCATCATGCATTGCAACATTAAGCATTTGTTTGATTGTCACCATTGTTGAGATTCATATGTAGATTCTTGATGTCTGTGTGTGATTTTAAATCCTTCAGATCTTTAAAACATTGCTGGAAGTAACTACTGTAGTGAAAAATTAATAAAACAATTGGATAAATCAGTTTATAATGATGGGTGACATCATTGAAACAGGTCACTAGCAATTTCATCATTGAAACATAACCAGGGCTGAATTTCCAAAAGCATCTTAAACTTAACTTGATTGAAGACCAACTGCAACAAATGGTCTATACGATCAAATTAGGGTTGTGATGTTTTCAGGAAACACAGCCCAAATCATAGTTTCTCTTGCCACAACACATATGCTCTATAAGCACAGAGTTGGAGCAGCCAGAGAAATACTAATGTTAAATAATAAAGTGTCAAGAGCCCAACTAAAGCAAACACTGACCACCATAATGGTGACATGAAACGAAGCATTCCATAAAACATTACCATCTAAACTTCGGTTAAATCTAAATAAGACAGTGTGTAGATGTATGACAGAAATAAAGTCAAACTGGTAAAATAATAAGTGCAATAATGGCTCGAAGTCAGTAGTTCTTGTGTTTCTCTTTTTTCTGTTCTTGTTTCTCTTTCCTTCAGTGAGTCTGCTTGTTATCATCAGGTGTCACCACTAATGGCCAATCATCACTTAATTAATCACTTAATTATCTCATTAACTTCACCACTGCTTCAGTGTTAACTTAATTAACTCATTAACTTCAACACTGTTCAGTGTTAATTTTTAACACCCTGTAGTGTGGACACATATAAACACTGAGGAGTGTTAATTTAACACTGGGGATTTTGCTGTGCAGACTGAGATGGCGAACAGGAACATGGTTTGTGTAACATTAGCAACACATTATAGGCTGTTTGATAACGTAGTTAGGTAAAAGGCTAATCATATTAATTACCGTTATGAGCTGACGCTGTAGAGAGTGATACATAAAACACATTCTGATACATCGACTTGTAGACGAGCCTGTATAATTCACTCTTTCACTTCTTCTGAATCACTTTCTGGTTCAAATATAGTTACATTTACAATTACATTCTTATTAACACCTGAAAGAATAACCAGACTGGGCAGAATATTTATTAATATTACACGTATTTATTGTGGTTCTGCTTGTGTATTATATTAACTTTCTATAAAAAAATAAATAAAAAAAGACAAGCAAAAATCACAGTTTATACTTTCACAGCATAACAGAGATCAGTGCTCTGTTCAATTATTTTATACATTTATTATTATTTTAATTATAATAATTTAAAAAAATAAAGAAAATTAAAATGTATTGCATTGAATTAAAATTCATAAAATCGACAGTTTTTCTCTTGCATGTTTTTGAGGCAGTGTGAACCAACCTTTAAATGCTAAAAAAATGACAAAATACTCACCTTTTTGAAGAGAGGACGTCATCATCAATTCTGACAGTCCGATGTGTTTCTCTTTATCCAAAAGAGTTTCCTTTGCAGAAAAACAAATTAGCTTTGCCACTGACGCATATTCCTGCTGTTTGTTTCCCTCTTTGTGTCAAACATTCCAAATCTGCTCTGCATTGAATTTAAATGTTATAAAGAGATTATATCATTTATTGTCAAAGAATAATTCAATAAAGCATGAAAGGATTCTCAGATTTCAAATGTTTTCAGGGTAATTAAAAACTGTATTGAAATTATGGAAAATCATAGTAAGCCTAAACAGGGGACAGAAATTATACATGAATCATCAAACATGCAGTTTCCAAAAACATCACACCTGACATTTTGTGAAATTCATAAAGATTTCTCTCTAAATACTGTAAATGGCTTAAGAGTGCTGACCTTGTCAATTTACTCCACTAAAATTCCACACAAATTTCCTCAAATCACGTCCATGATCACACATCAACACATGCCACAGTGTGTTTGATTTAAAGAGACTGATGAGAATCATTATGAGCATAAATAAGATCTTACCTGATATAAGCTGATATACAGTGATCATCACCCAACACGACTGACTAAAGATGATATTTGTGTGTCTTTACAGTAGATGTGATGTTTATAGAGAAGTTATCTGTCCATCAAGCTGATGAGGAAATATGAACCCAAGTCTGTTGTTTCCTCTTCAAATTCAAATTCAAATACAATTATATACCAAAAAATAGCTTACATGTCCAGTTCCTATACAATGCATTTTCTGTGACCTTCTATACAGTAGCATCTTAATGGTAATCCAATATCAGGAGTGTATCAGTTTTAACTCAAGGACTGTGATGTTGCTGTAATGTTGGCAGCAACTGGTAATTGATCATTCTATTTTTTTTTTTTTTTTCAGCTCGACGCAACCTTTCATGACTAATCTCAACATTTCCTTCTTAACTTCCTCATTAAGATGGACATTTCAAGTCTCTTTCATCCCTCAGACTCTGATTATTGACTCGCGTTGTAAAAATAACAGAAAATGTGCATATCAAATTGAGAATCAGAAATAACTTTATTGCCAAATGTGCGCGCACACACACACACACACACACACACACACACACACACACACACACACACACACACACACACAGTGACTTTGTCTTGGTGACAGAAGCTTCCAGTGCAGAAGGAAAGTACAGAGATATGTAGGAATTAAACAATAGAAATTAAATATAAAACAATAATATTATAAAGAAAACTATTTAAATAATGAAATATAATACAGTAAAAGATTTATAGACAGAAACATATAATAGTTTTGTGAATGTACAGATATGTTATTTACAGGTGTACAGTTTAAGATGTTATTTTTTAGGCAATTTGGCGTCCATGTCAAATTGCAGCTTCGACTACAACAGGAAAATAAAAAAGTGACATCACCTGCAAAGCCGAACTGGGCGCAGCTCAGCGACCCTGTGATCAGGGACCAATTCTGAGTGGACTGTTTTAATCTTTTGATTATTTTAATTTCTTCTATGTAAAGCACTTTGAATTACCATTGTGTATGAAATGTGCTATATAAATAAACTTGCCTTGCCTTGCCTTGCCCTGCCTTGCCCTTACCAACAAGTTTGCGGCTCTCGTGAGCTCAGATGTTGATGAAGAAGAAACACATCGTGTTGCCACAAGTGTGCCACGCCACTTTGCCTGCCTGCCTGCCTGCCTGCCCGACACCAAACCCAACCATGGATCTCGGATGAGTGCCTGGACCTGGTTCAAGAGCTGAAACAGATGAACACACGTCAACTTTGAGCGCTATCGGGAACTAAGACACAGGATGAAAGTAGAACGAAAAGCATTTTGGAATAGCGTTGCAGCCGATCTTGAAGGTGCAGCATTGAGACAAAAATACTGGGTTCTCTATCAGACGCTCGAGAGGCTGAGTGGACGCTCTAAGTCGACCATTGACAACATCAAGAAGGACGGATGGCTCATTTATCAGATCAAAGGACGAGTGCCTGCAGTAGCGGGAGCACTTTCAGCAGCTCCTTAATCATGATCGGCCACAGAGCCACCACATGTCAAGCCACCTGCAGTGCCGATGCTTGACGATGGGCAGACGAGGTGCGAGCCGCCGTATGATCTTTGAAGGTTCAGCTTGGACCGCATGGTGGAATCCAAATTGAACAAGTACCAAACTTCAAGTACCTAGGATCTCTGGTCCATGAAAAGATGATCACCTCAACTGCCGAAGTTCTTAGCCGAATCAGCCAGGCAACAGCGGTTTTCGCCTCATTGAAATGGTGTTTGTGGAAAAAGGCCAACATCACTACTGCAATTAATATACAACTCTTCTGAACCCTGTTTTTTCCTATAGTGTTATATAGATCAGTAACCCTGACCGTCCTGAAGTCGGAACTTATCTAGCTCGAGGTCTTCCAAATGCAAAGCCTCCGACAAATCCTCAGCGTCTCCCGGCGGGACCGACTCCGGAACGAATGTATCTGAAAAGAGTGTGGCGACCATCCTACAGTGGAAGAGGCTGTCCAGAAGCAACGTCTGAAGTGGTTTGGACACGTCTTAGCAGAGCGCATCTTCTTCAGCATTGCTACATCTGAACACCAACTTTAGTTAATGTAGAAACACAATCCACTACCTCTTGTTTTCCCCGTTTCCTCCGTGATGTAATCCACTCTGAACAGCTGGAATTCGGGCAGATGTTGCGCATTGTCTGGTTTCAGTGAAGCACAATGCAGCAGAGTTTGAAAAGTCTTTGTTAATGCAGGTGAGATGAAGTTCGTCCGGCTTGTTAGGAAGAGATCGGAGATTCGCAAGAATACTTTCTGAATACTTTGGAGTGTGGTTCGGTACCTGCATTCGTGGACCTTAACCAGCATGCCGACTTGTTTCCCAGGTCTGAAGTGTCAAAAACCTGGAACAAAAATGTGTCTGGTATGTGTTGCTCAATGTTAAGGAGTTTGAAAAACTCTGGTAAAACTAATAGAAGAATGACTAAACACAGAACAAACAAACAAAAACAACAGAAGAATTGGAGAGCACAACAACGAGGCTGCCATTCACAGTGCCATCTTGGTGCACCATCATCTACAGTTCTCAGGGTTGTTTATGTTACATTGTAAATACAGAAATGCGTGGAAGATGGCTTGATTTAGTATTTCATCTTTCAAACTAGGATATTCCTCTTAAATCAGAGTCAGTCTATTATGGAGATTTTTTTTTGTGCAACATGGAAAACACATTTAAAACACTATTATATCATTATTTATGTCAGCGGACAGCAGGGTAACTCAGTTCTTAAAGGTTTATTTGCAGGTGGAAGAGATCGAGGGGAATAAACAGGTAAGTGTTCTGAATGATGGCAGGTTGAATAACGTTAGCTTGATGGTAGTTGCCTCTTTATGCTTGCAGGTGCTGGGATCGTGCTGGCAGATGAAGAGCGGACGATCTGGAGTGAAGATGAAGGACGTAGAAGGTGAGGATTCTCAAATGTGAGATGATCAGGTAAGGAGCCGGTGAAGATAAGACGTAGTGATCAACAAGACCAGACGATTGTGAAGTGAGGGGTGACTGCTGATATAGGCAGTGCTGAAGAGTGATGACGAGGGTGACGGCTTGCAGGTGCAGGTGATGGAGGAGTGTGTGCAGGTGATGGAGGAGTGTGTGCAGGTGATGGAGGAGTGTGTGCAGGTGATGAGGAGTGTGTGCAGGTGATGGAGGAGTGTGTGCAGGTGATGGAGGAGTGTGTGCAGGTGATGAGGAGTGTGTGCAGGTGATGAGGAGTGTGTGCGGGTGATGGAGGAGTGTGTGCAGGTGATGGAGGAGTGTGTGCAGGTGATGGAGGAGTGTGTGCAGGTGATGAGGAGTGTGTGCAGGTGATAGAGGAGTGTGTGCAGGTGACGGAGGAGTGTGTGCAGGTGACGGAGGAGTGTGTGCAGGTGATGGAGGAGTGTGTGCAGGTGATGGAGGAGTGTGTGCAGGTGACAGAGGAGTGTGTGCAGGTGACGGAGGAGTGTGTGCAGGTGACGGAGGAGTGTGTGCAGGTGACGGAGGAGTGTGTGCAGGTGACGGAGGAGTGTGTGCAGGTGACGGAGGAGTGTGTGCAGGTGACGGAGGAGTGTGTGCAGGTGACGGAGGAGTGTGTGCAGGTGATGAGGAGTGTGTGCAGGTGACGGAGGAGTGTGTGCAGGTGACGGAGGAGTGTGTGCAGGTGATGGAGGAGTGTGTGCAGGTGATGAGGAGTGTGTGCAGGTGATGGAGGAGTGTGTGCAGGTGATGGAGGAGTGTGTGCAGGTGATAGAGGAGTGTGTGCAGGTGATGAGGAGTGTGTGCAGGTGATGAGGAGTGTGTGCAGGTGATAGAGGAGTGTGTGAAGGTGATGGAGGAGTGTGTGCAGGTGATGAGGAGTGTGTGCAGGTGATAGAGGAGTGTGTGCAGGTGATAGAGGAGTGTGTGCAGGTGATGGAGGAGTGTGTGCAGGTGACAGAGGAGTGTGTGCAGGTGACGGAGGAGTGTGTGCAGGTGACGGAGGAGTGTGTGCAGGTGATGGAGGAGTGTGTGCAGGTGACGGAGGAGTGTGTGCAGGTGACGGAGGAGTGTGTGCAGGTGATGAGGAGTGTGTGCAGGTGACGGAGGAGTGTGTGCAGGTGACGGAGGAGTGTGTGCAGGTGATGAGGAGTGTGTGCAGGTGATGGAGGAGTGTGTGCAGGTGATGGAGGAGTGTGTGCAGGTGATGAGGAGTGTGTGCAGGTGACGGAGTAGTGTGTGCAGGTGATGGAGGAGTGTGTGCAGGTGATGGAGGAATGTGTGCAGGTGACGGAGGAGTGTGTGCAGGTGACGGAGGAGTGTGTGCAGGTGATGAGGAGTGTGTGCAGGTGACGGAGGAGTGTGTGCAGGTGATGGAGGAGTGTGTGCAGGTGACGGAGGAGTGTGTGCAGGTGATGAGGAGTGTGTGCAGGTGATGGAGGAGTGTGTGCAGGTGACGGAGGAGTGTTTGCAGGTGATGAGGAGTGTTTGCAGGTGATGAGGAGTGTGTGCAGATTGATGAGGAGTGTGTGCAGGTGACGGAGGAGTGTGTGCAGGTGACGGAGGAGTGTGTGCAGGTGATGGAGGAGTGTGTGCAGGTGATGAGGAGTGTGTGCAGGTGATGGAGGAGTGTGTGCAGGTGATGAGGAGTGTGTGCAGGTGATGGAGGAGTGTGTGCAGGTGATGGAGGAGTGTGTGCAGGTGATGGAGGAGTGTGTGCAGGTGATGAGGAGTGTGTGCAGGTGATGAGGAGTGTGTGCAGGTGATGGAGGAGTGTGTGCAGGTGATGGAGGAGTGTGTGCAGGTGATGGAGGAGTGTGTGCAGGTGATGAGGAGTGTGTGCAGGTGATAGAGGAGTGTGTGCAGGTGATGGAGGAGTGTGTGCAGGTGACGGAGGAGTGTGTGCAGGTGACGGAGGAGTGTGTGCAGATGATGGAGGAGTGTGTGCAGGTGATGGAGGAGTGTGTGCAGGTGATGGAGGAGTGTGTGCAGGTGATGGAGGAGTGTGTGCAGGTGATGGAGGAGTGTGTGCAGGTGACGGAAGAGTGTGTGCAGGTGATGGAGGAGTGTGTGCAGGTGATAGAGGAGTGTGTGCAGGTGACGGAGGAGTGTGTGCAGGTGATGGAGGAGTGTGTGCAGGTGATGAGGAGTGTGTGCAGGTGATGGAGGAGTGTGTGCAGGTGATGAGGAGTGTGTGCAGGTGATGAGGAGTGTGTGCAGGTGATAGAGGAGTGTGTGCAGGTGATGGAGGAGTGTGTGCAGGTGATGGAGGAGTGTGTGCAGGTGATGGAGGAGTGTGTGCAGGTGATGGAGGAGTGAGTGCAGGTGACGGAGGAGTGTGTGCAGGTGATGAGGAGTGTGTGCAGGTGATGAGGAGTGTGTGCAGATTGATGAGGAGTGTGTGCAGGTGATAGAGGAGTGTGTGCAGATTGATGAGGAGTGTGTGCAGGTGATAGAGGAGTGTGTGCAGGTGACGGAGGAGTGTGTGCAGGTGATTGAGGAGTGTGTGCAGGTGATGAGGAGTGTGTGCAGGTGATGGAGGAGTGTGTGCAGCACTGCAAAAAGAGATGTGTCAAAAAACAACACATGTGACTGTGTAGAGAGCATTTTGACACATGTTGTGTAGATTTTAGCACACATTGTGTGTTAAAATGTAACTCTGGATAGAATAGCACTGGGTGGAGGGCAGTCTGTGTTTATGAAAAAAAATATAGGATATTCCTCTTAAATCAGAGTCAGTCTATTATGGAGATTTTTTTTTGTGCAACATGGAAAACACATTTAAAACACTATTATATCATTATTTATGTCAGCGGACAGCAGGGTAACTCAGTTCTTAAAGGTTTATTTGCAGGTGGAAGAGATCGAGGGGAATAAACAGGTAAGTGTTCTGAATGATGGCAGGTTGAATAACGTTAGCTTGATGGTAGTTGCCTCTTTATGCTTGCAGGTGCTGGGATCGTGCTGGCAGATGAAGAGCGGACGATCTGGAGTGAAGATGAAGGACGTAGAAGGTGAGGATTCTCAAATGTGAGATGATCAGGTAAGGAGCCGGTGAAGATAAGACGTAGTGATCAACAAGACCAGACGATTGTGAAGTGAGGGGTGACTGCTGATATAGGCAGTGCTGAAGAGTGATGACGAGGGTGACGGCTTGCAGGTGCAGGTGATGGAGGAGTGTGTGCAGGTGATGGAGGAGTGTGTGCAGGTGATGGAGGAGTGTGTGCAGGTGATGAGGAGTGTGTGCAGGTGATGGAGGAGTGTGTGCAGGTGATGGAGGAGTGTGTGCAGGTGATGAGGAGTGTGTGCAGGTGATGAGGAGTGTGTGCGGGTGATGGAGGAGTGTGTGCAGGTGATGGAGGAGTGTGTGCAGGTGATGGAGGAGTGTGTGCAGGTGATGAGGAGTGTGTGCAGGTGATAGAGGAGTGTGTGCAGGTGACGGAGGAGTGTGTGCAGGTGACGGAGGAGTGTGTGCAGGTGATGGAGGAGTGTGTGCAGGTGATGGAGGAGTGTGTGCAGGTGACAGAGGAGTGTGTGCAGGTGACGGAGGAGTGTGTGCAGGTGACGGAGGAGTGTGTGCAGGTGATGGAGGAGTGTGTGCAGGTGACGGAGGAGTGTGTGCAGGTGACGGAGGAGTGTGTGCAGGTGACGGAGGAGTGTGTGCAGGTGACGGAGGAGTGTGTGCAGGTGATGAGGAGTGTGTGCAGGTGACGGAGGAGTGTGTGCAGGTGACGGAGGAGTGTGTGCAGGTGATGGAGGAGTGTGTGCAGGTGATGAGGAGTGTGTGCAGGTGATGGAGGAGTGTGTGCAGGTGATGGAGGAGTGTGTGCAGGTGATAGAGGAGTGTGTGCAGGTGATGAGGAGTGTGTGCAGGTGATGAGGAGTGTGTGCAGGTGATAGAGGAGTGTGTGAAGGTGATGGAGGAGTGTGTGCAGGTGATGAGGAGTGTGTGCAGGTGATAGAGGAGTGTGTGCAGGTGATAGAGGAGTGTGTGCAGGTGATGAGGAGTGTGTGCAGGTGATGGAGGAGTGTGTGCAGGTGATGGAGGAGTGTGTGCAGGTGATGAGGAGTGTGTGCAGGTGATGAGGAGTGTGTGCAGGTGATGGAGGAGTGTGTGCAGGTGATGAGGAGTGTGTGCAGGTGATAGAGGAGTGTGTGCAGGTGATGGAGGAGTGTGTGCAGGTGACGGAGGAGTGTGTGCAGGTGACGGAGGAGTGTGTGCAGATGATGGAGGAGTGTGTGCAGGTGATGGAGGAGTGTGTGCAGGTGATGGAGGAGTGTGTGCAGGTGATGGAGGAGTGTGTGCAGGTGATGGAGGAGTGTGTGCAGGTGATGGAAGAGTGTGTGCAGGTGATGGAGGAGTGTGTGCAGGTGATAGAGGAGTGTGTGCAGGTGACGGAGGAGTGTGTGCAGGTGACGGAGGAGTGTGTGCAGGTGATGAGGAGTGTGTGCAGGTGATGGAGGAGTGTGTGCAGGTGATGAGGAGTGTGTGCAGGTGATGAGGAGTGTGTGCAGGTGATAGAGGAGTGTGTGCAGGTGATGGAGGAGTGTGTGCAGGTGATGGAGGAGTGTGTGCAGGTGATGGAGGAGTGTGTGCAGGTGATGGAGGAGTGAGTGCAGGTGACGGAGGAGTGTGTGCAGGTGATGAGGAGTGTGTGCAGGTGATGAGGAGTGTGTGCAGATTGATGAGGAGTGTGTGCAGGTGATAGAGGAGTGTGTGCAGATTGATGAGGAGTGTGTGCAGGTGATAGAGGAGTGTGTGCAGGTGACGGAGGAGTGTGTGCAGGTGATTGAGGAGTGTGTGCAGGTGATGAGGAGTGTGTGCAGCACTGCAAAAAGAGATGTGTCAAAAAACAACACATGTGACTGTGTAGATAGCATTTTGACACATGTTGTGTAGATTTTAGCACACATTGTGTGTTAAAATGTAACTCTGGATAGAATAGCACTGGGTGGAGGGCAGTCTGTGTTTATGAAAAAAAATATAGGTATATTTTATATAGTATCCCATAAAATGCTCTAAAATAAATAAAGCAATACATTCAAATAAATAAATTAAATCTTAATTCATGAAAACTAAAGAAAATAAAGATCAACGGGTGTTTTTTTGCAGCCAATCACATCATGCCTCTTTTTCAATGTCTTTTTCAAATGCTGCTTTCACTTGTTATTAATAACCAGATTAACTTTATTTCTGTCAGACTCTACAGAAGCTCTTATTGAGAATTAACAGGTTTTGGTGTTGACGATTCATTGAATGTTTCATTTAAAGTCACCAGAATCGTGATTAGTGTCAGCTTTATTTGAGCTCTTGACCCTTGACTCTTTAACATTAGCTTTCTCTAATTGCTGTAAATGTGTATTTATTTTATTACATTTGAAACAGCAGAAATAATCATGAGAAAAATATGCTCAGATGATAATATTATCATCATGGACATGTAAGATGGTTAAGCTCAGCAAGAGTTTAATATTTTAAAGATGAGTGAAATATAAAAAAAAAAAGATATTTTAACAGTTTAGCATATTGCAATTAACTTAAAATTTAATTATAAATACACAGTTTGTACAGAATCTTACAGACTATGGTATCAAACAGACATCAAGAATCAGCGTATGAATCTCAACAATGGTGACAAATGAAAAGCTTCATGCCGCAATGCATGCTGGGTGCCACCATAGTACAAATCTCATCCATGACTCCCAGCATGCATTGCGGCATGAAGCTTTTCGTTTGTCACCATTGTTGAGATTCATACGCTGATTCTTGAGTTCTGTGTTTGACTACTTTCTGCCGCAGATTAAAATTTTCAGAAAACATTTATTTTATTATTCTGCTCTGCTGGATAGCATGATGTAGTGTCACAAGATCGTTATACCTAACAGCACATACATAAATTAAATGCGCACCATACATATACTCTTAAACTTAATCAGATCAGCACTTGCTGATTATAACATCATCAAGAAACATCTGATCATATTTTCTCTCACCATAACAAATGTATTTTATTAAAATACAGTTAAAGCAGCCAGAGAAACACTAAAAGAAGAATAAAGGGTCAAGAGCTCAAATAAAGGAGCCATTAATCACGATTCTGGTGACTTCAAATAAAACATTCAATGAAACATCAACATCTAAACCTCAGTTAATTCTCAATAAGAGCTTGTCTATGTAGATTCATGATGTCTAAAACATCCAAATGTTCAAACAAACTCTTTATTAAACGTCACTGGACTCCAGAAACACAAGTTAACAATACGTTTCAGTGTTCATCCAAACACTCAGTTGTAAAAACACAGGAAGTAACTCTGGCAAATACACACCGACTACAGTCACATGTGACACATATCTGACACAAGTTGTGTAACTATAACACATTAGTGTGTAAAAGGTTTCAACACACTTCTGTGTAAGAGGAATAACACATTAGTTGTGTTAAAGGTAATACAAAATGTCTAGTCCTTATAAACACAGAGATGTGTTAAGAATTGACACAGGTTGTGTGTTAAATTTGACACATGTGTTGTCCCTGAGCACACACACTACATGTGTTAAAACTGACACAACATGTGTTAAAATCTACACAACATGTGTTGTCCCTGAGCACACACACTACATGTGTTAAAACTGACACAACATGTGTTAAAATCTACACAACATGTGTTGTCCCTGAGCACACACACTACATGTGTTAAAACTGACACAACATGTGTTAAAATCTACACAACATGTGTTGTCCCTGAGCACACTCACTACATGTGTTAAAATCTACACAACATGTGTTGTCCCTGAGCACACTCACTACATGTGTTAAAATCTACACAACATGTGTCATTTTTAACACATCTCTTTTTAGAGGTTGTGTTGTTTTCAACTCATCATTTTATAAGAGCGTACCGACACTCACCATCACTGTGAATGGTATGCAGTGTTTGCTATGTTCTCAAACAAACAGGCAAGTGGAAATACAAGTTATTAATATACAATATTTTGTCAGTTGCTTCTTTTTAATTAAATTCAAAGTGCAAACTCGGTTAACTGTTATCTCTTCATGAACTTTTGTCAAAAGCAGCATTATCAATTAGGGGTTGAAGCGTGAATAACTGAATAATGTCCAGTACAGTGAGTCTGTCCAGTCATTGAGCTTGAAACATTGTGTTGTACTTTGTGTGCACATGCATTCTGTACTCGACTATTGATTAAACGGTTAATATTTTTGCATCTGGCCCTTTCGCTTTATTTTTTAAAATGACACAATTTGTGTGTTAAAATGACTTACACATTCATTGTGTTAAATTTGACACATCATGTGTAGTCCCTGAACACACTCACCACATGTGTTAAAATTCAACACATGATGTGTCATTTTTAACAAATCTTTTTTTGCAGTGAGGTGATGAGGAGTGTGTGCAGGTGATGGAGGAGTGTGTGCAGGTGATGGAGGAGTGTGTGCAGGTGATGAGGAGTGTGTGCAGGTGATGGAGGAGTGTGTGCAGGTGATGGAGGAGTGTGTGCAGGTGATGAGGAGTGTGTGCAGGTGATGAGGAGTGTGTGCAGGTGATGGAGGAGTGTGTGCAGGTGATGGAGGAGTGTGTGCAGGTGATGGAGGAGTGTGTGCAGGTGATGAGAAGTGTGTGCAGGTGATGAGGAGTGTGTGCAGGTGATGGAGGAGTGTGTGCAGGTGATGGAGGAGTGTGTGCATGTGATGGAGGAGTGTGTGCAGGTGATGAGGAGTGTGTGCAGGTGATAGAGGAGTGTGTGCAGGTGATGGAGGAGTGTGTGCAGGTGATGGAGGAGTGTGTGCAGGTGACGGAGGAGTGTGTGCAGATGATGGAGGAGTGTGTGCAGGTGATGGAGGAGTGTGTGCAGGTGATGGAGGAGTGTGTGCAGGTGATGGAGGAGTGTGTGCAGGTGATGGAGGAGTGTGTGCAGGTGATGGAAGAGTGTGTGCAGGTGATGGAGGAGTGTGTGCAGGTGATGGAGGAGTGTGTGCAGGTGATAGAGGAGTGTGTGCAGGTGACGGAGGAGTGTGTGCAGGTGATGGAGGAATGTGTGCAGGTGATGGAGGAGTGTGTGCAGGTGATAGAGGAGTGTGTGCAGGTGACGGAGGAGTGTGTGCAGGTGACGGAGGAGTGTGTGCAGGTGATAGAGGAGTGTGTGCAGGTGACGGAGGAGTGTGTGCAGGTGATGGAGGAATGTGTGCAGGTGATGAGGAGTGTGTGCAGGTGATGGAGGAGTGTGTGTAGGTGACAGAGGAGTGTATGCAGGTGGTGAACAGGAATGATACTGCACTCTCAGAAATAGGGGTACAGCATGAGTCCATTTCTGTCCCCCAAGGTACATATATGTACCTTTTTGAGGGTACATATATGTCCCCAAGCATTAAAAGGTACAAATATATACCGTTTCTTTTAAAGGTTAAGGTACAATATCAAAAGACAACCTCTGCTAAGTAATTTTATATTATTTTTGTAAAAAAAAAAAAAAACGTTTTTTTTTTTATTTTTTTTTTAAGGTTTTAATGATACCTTAATCATTTAAGGTAGATTTTAACTTATCACTATATTTGAGTAGCCTTGAAATAAAGGAAATAAAAGTTTTGTAAGTCAATTTACTGATATTAAATCACTATAACACAGCAAAAACTCTCCTGGGAGAGTGATCTCCTGAATCTCCTGAACTTTCCTGGGAGTTTATTTGGCTCCAGACTCAAGAGTGTTAAAGTGTTAAAATATGAGTGTTAAATTAACACTCAAGAGTGCTAAAGTTAATGAGCTAATTAAGTGATTCATTGAGTGATGATTGAGCATTATTGAAGACACCTGATGTTAACAAGCAGTAGAGCCAGCCCTGATTGGCTGCTTGAATCTCAATTTAAAAGAATGTCCAGTTCGCGGTCTTTCTTTCTTTTGGCCATCGGTGGAGAAGAAGTCATAGCACGGTTACTCATGTTTCAACTGAGGAGGTCCTTCAGAAAATATCAGAAGCAGACATAGAAGTAACCGTCGTCGAGATGAAAGGAGATAAAATGGACTTTCAGGCAAATGACATCTACTCTGATGATAATAATTTATATGTCACAGTTTGACATTGAGTTTAAAATGAAATGTTGGAAAATGTGAAAATGAAAAGGATTTAATAAATTCTGATTTTAATTCAGTGTGTGTGTAATATATACATATCATTATAGTCAACAATTGTACCCTGTCAAAGCCAATTTTGTACCATTTTTGAAGGGTCCATTTTTGTACTGTTAAATAAAGGTACAAAATTGTCACCACAGGTACAAGACTGGTCTCTTAAGGTACAAATCACAAGGGTACAAATATGTACCCTATGCCAAGGGTACAATATTGTACCCTTGAGGGTACAGCCCCAGTGACAAGCCATTGTACCCCTAAAGGTACAATTATGTACTTTATTTTCTGAGAGTGTGGGAAGTGTAGTGCTGAGGGTGACTGAGCCTGTGACTTTGACAATCATCTTGTTAAGATATCTTACAAAGATATCTTAACAAAAGCAAAAATCTTTCACGTGTTTTAATACAAAATTTTTTATAGCTTAGTTTTTAAATTTATATCACTATACCAATAAATCCTCTGGCCCTCCCTCTTGAAAATACATTTATGACATATTTTGTACGAGACAATTAAAGTTGTACTGTAAAATTGGTCCTTACAAAAAGAAACAGCTTTCTGACCTTCACAAACAAACATATAATTTTGCAAGATTGACAAATTTATAACTTTACAACTCTGAATGTAAATTCGTTAATTTCCCTTCACCATGCACACATGAAACAGTTTTTGGTTGTTGTTGTTTTTTTTTTTTTGGCCAACATTTACTTGAAAATATTTCAGCTTAATTATTCTGAAGAATCTGTAAAAATATACTTTTCACCCTCCACCAAAAAATCCTGTTTACAAAAGACTAAATAAAATGTAAGAGCTTTACATCAATAACATTAACAGCTATAAAATAAGACACTCGTATTACATGTTTTCCTACACAGCAAAATCCCCAGTGTTAAATTAACACTCCTCAGTGTTTATATTAGGGCTGGGCGATTTAAATCGCGATATTGTTATGCGCATCTCATCAGTAAAGCCGGTTCCTTGATTAGTAGTAAATCACCATCACCTGCTTTCAGATGGAGCGGCATTTACTACAAAGAGCCGTAGTTAACTGACAAGCTGAGCCATATCGCATTAATATCGCGGACGTATCGCCAGCGATATTTAATGCGATATGGCTCAGCTTGTCAGTTAACTACGGCTCTTTGTACACAGCGAAACATAGGGCTGGGCGATTTAAATCGCGATATTGTTATGCGCATCTCGTCAGTAAAGCCGGTTCCTTGATTAGTAGTAAATCACCATCACCTGCTTTCAGATGAAGCGGCATTTAGGGCTGAGGAAATAATTAAGTGATTAATTTAGTGATGATTGAGCATTATTGAAGACACCTGATGTTAACAAGCAGAATCACTGAAGGAGCAAATCACAAATTGTAAATTACCATTAAGGTGATGGGTGTTTGCTTTAGTTGGGCTCTAGACCATTATATGATTACTTTAATATTTACTGTTGTTCGTCTGCTGTTATTGCTTTATAACAGTAAACTAAACAAAGTAAAATGTTATCTTATAGTGTTGGCTACGTTTTGACATAATCATGCTGTGATCTGAAAAAGGAAACATATTGAGATAGTTTGGCTTAACTTGTTAGCAGCAGTTTTGTGATTCTTCAGCCTATGATTATCAGTACTTTACTTATAATTCATATTTAATAAACATTGTTCTAATCAAAAAGACATTCAGACATGTTAATTTAAAACACAGACATCAATAATCAGCCTGTGAATCTCAACAATGGTGACAATAATAAAGCATGTTGCAGTGGCTGCCACCAATCACAACTCATTAATGGCTCCCATCATGCATTGCGGTATGAATAAATTATGATCTGAATTGTCTATGTAATTTACTTTTCCTCATTGAATATTCTGCTCCTCACCATTGTTGAGATGCATAGACTGAATCTTGACATCTGTGTGTGCCTAAAAGAATGATTTTTTTTTTTTTAACATCTTTTAAGAAATCCTTTAAGTTACATAAAAAATTCTGGCCATATATTCAGATTCACAGTTATGCTGTAACCAACAACATAAATCGAAGGCAGAAAGAAGGATTTTAATGAATTCAGTGATCAAGTTCAAATGATGATTGTCATAATATAACCAACACCATCAGATCACTTTTTATTCATTGTTCAACTGTCAGTTATAACTCAGATACAACAGCCAAACAAAATCTAAAGTAAACATATAATGGTCTAGAGCCCAACTAAAGCAACTACCCATCACAATAATGGTAACTTACAATTTGCGATTTTCTCCTTCAGCGATTCTACTTGTTAACATCAGGTGTCTTCAATAATGCTCAATCATCACTAAATTAATCACTTAGTTATCTCATTAACTTAAACACTCTTGAGTGTGGACTCATACACTCCCAGGAGTGTTAATTTAACACTGGATGTTTCGCTGTGTACAAAGAGCCGTAGTTAACTGACAAGCTGAGCCATATCGCATTAAATATCGCTGGCGATACGTCCGCGATATTAATGCGATATGGCTCAGCTTGTCAGTTAACTACGGCTCTTTGTAGTAAATGCCGCTCCATCTGAAAGCAGGTGATGGTGATTTACTACTAATCAAGGAACCGGCTTTACTGATGAGATGCGCATAACAATATCGCGATTTAAATCGCCCAGCCCTAGTTTATATGTGTCCACACTACAGGGTGTTAAAAATTAACACTGAAGCAGTGTTGAAGTTAATGAGTTAATTAAGTTAACACTGAAGCAGTGGTGAAGTTAATGCGATTATTAAGTGATTAATTAAGTGATGATTGGCCATTAGTGGTGACACCTGATGTTAATAAGCAGAATCATTGACGGAAAGAGAAAAAACAATAACAGAAAAAAGAGAAACACAAGAACTACTGACTTCGAGCCATTATTGCACTTATTATTTTACCAGTTTGACTTTATTTCTGTCATACATCTACACACTGTCTTATTTAGATTTAACAGAAGTTTAGATGGTAATGTTTTATGGAATGTTTTGTTTCATGTTACCATTATGGTGACCAGTGGTTGCTTTAGTTGGGCTCTTGACCCTTTCCTTTTTAACATTAGTATTTCTCTGGCTGCTCCAACTCTGTGTTTATAGAGCATATGTGTTGTGGCAAAAGAAACTATGATTTGGGCTGTATTTCCCGAAAACATCGCAAGCCTAATTTGATCGTACAGACCATATGTTGCAGTTGGTCTGCAATCAAGTTAAGTTTAAGATGCTTTTGTAAATTCATCCCTGGTTATGTGTCAATGATTATTAGTGACCTGTTTCAATAATGTCAACCAGCATTATACACTGAATATCTCATTGATTTATTAATTTTTCACCACAGTAGTTACTTCCAGCAATGTTTATAGATCTGAAGGATTTAAAATCACACACTGACATCAAGAATCTACATATGAATCTCAACAATGGTGACAATCAAACAAATGCTTAATGTTGCAATGCATGATGGGAGCCACCAATCAGAATGCATCAATGGCTGACATCATGCATTGCAGCATGAATAAATTATGCAGCTGAATTGTCCTGTAATTTTCATTGTTTTTTTTCTGTTGGCTTTTATTTTGCTATTGTTTTGTTCTGACTTTAGTAGCTTGTTTTGTGCTGTTCAGAGTTGATCTGTTTGGCACTAGTTTGTTTATTGTCACCATTGTTGAGACTCATATGCTGATTCTTGATGTCTGTGTGTTTCAACACAATAACTTCTTTGCACAAAGTATTTACATTTTTTGATATTGCTGTTGGATCTCAAACTGTAGAATCTCAGAGCTACAATCACCAATACTGAAACAAGACATCAAGCATATAGTCAAAAATTTAGACTCTCACATCAGTGAATCAGGACACTACATGATAATGTTTTTATCATCAAAACGTATTGTGAGCAGGTCATGTTTTCTCTTGCAGTAACAAATGTGCTTTATAAACACAGAGTTGTAGCAACCAGAGAAAAACTAATATTAAAAAATGAAACGAGTCAAGAGCCCAACTAAAGCAAACACTGACCACCAAAATGGTAACTAGAAAAGAAAAATTCCATAAAATATTACCGTCTAAACTTCTGTTGAATCTCAAGAACTTTTGTCGATGTATGACAGAAATAAAGTCAAACTGGTAATAATAAGTGCAACATTGTGTAATGACTCGAAGTCAGTAGTTCTTGTGTTTCTCTTTTTTCTGTTATTGTTTTTTTCTCTTTCCGTCAATGATTCTTATTATCATCAGGTGTCACCACTAATAGCCAATCATCACTTAATTAATCACTTAATTATCGCATTAACTTCACCACTGCTTCAGTGTTAACTTAATTATCTCATTAACTTCAACACTGTTCAGTGTTAATTTTTAACACCCTGTAGTGTGGACACATATAAACACCGAGGAGTGTTAATTTAACACTGGGGATTTTGCTGTGTATTATTCAAGTTGAATTATTCATTTAAAATTCCCAAAACATTCACTCTTATATAAAATACCCGTATGATAATGGCACTTTTTATTTCCTGATCGTGATTGCTGTATTCCTCAGTGTTGTTTGACACAGCAAAGACATCTGAAGAACTTCCTGAACTGCTGTCTGACCTGGACAAGAATGAGACGAGAGGAGCTGAGTGACTTCATGACATCATTTAACCTCTGAAACTCATCAACCACAGTGGAATTTCCAGTAACACTTTAACGTTCAGTTGTAAGTCATTTTTAAGTGGTTAGTTAATGATGAACTAATCATTTACAAAACATTCATAAATATGCTGATATAGGCCTACTAAGATTTTATGGTTTGTAAATTTGTGTTTTGTAAATTCTGTTACAAGTCATCTACAAGTGCTTAGTAAATGATTAACTAATAATTTATGAAACATGACTATGCGTTCATAAATGATTAATAAGTGATATGTTAATTAGTTAATGTATGTTTTGTAGATTCAGTTATAAGTCATTTACAAGTAATTAGTTAATGATTAACTAATCATTTACAAAACATGACTATGCATTTCATAAATGTTTAATAAATGATGTTATTTTTTTTAATGTTTTGCTCACATCAGGTGCACAGTGGTTAAAGACTCCATGTGTTTCAGAGAAGACAGCTGTCTATACCCTCACCAGTCAGCACTTACACTGCACTACACACTACACTACACACTACACTACAGAAGACAGCTGTCTATACCCTCACCAGTGGTGAGGGTATAGACAGCTGTCTTCTGTAGTGTAGTGTGTCACCAGGTTCAACACCTGTTATAGATGATGTGTAAATGCATGAATAAATCATTTACAACACTTTCTGCGTCCCCTAATCTAAAGTGTAACCTATTCATCACTTGTAAATGTGTAACACATCATTCCTAGATTACCACTTCAAGAATCAATAAGGCATAAGATCTACGAATGTTATCAACGAATGATGTGTAACATATTTACAAGTGATCTGTACGTGTATACAAGGTATTTACAACACTTTCCGCACCCTCTAATTGAAAAAAAAAAAAAAAAAATTATTAAACATTTATGAAACGCACATTCATGTTTTGTAAATTATTAGTTAATCATTAACTAATCAATTGTAAATGACTTATAACTGAATCTACAAAACATATATATATATAAAATAATTAATATATCACTTATTAATAATTTATGAACGCATAGTGATGTTTCATAAATAATTAGTTAATCATTTACTAATCACTTGTAGATGACTTGTAACAAAATTTACAAAACATACATAAAATGTTAGTATATTACTTGCTAATCATTTATGAATGTTTTGTAAATGATTAGTTCATCATTAACTAACCACTTATAAATGACTTACGACTGAACGTTATTATAAAGTGTTACCAATACTTTACTTTTATATACTGTCTCTGAAGAGAGTGAAACGGTTTTCCTATGGAGTGTGATGATAAAATGGCTGGACTAATTACGGAGGACAAAAAATGATTTTAAACACTGAAGTTTGAAGTACACAGTAAAATCCCCAGTGTTAAATGAACACTGCTCAGAGCACATATGGTCCCACTCTACATGGTGTTAAAGTAACACTGAAGCAGTGTTAAAGTTAATGAGACAATTAAGTGATTAATTTAGTGATGATTGAGCATTATTGAAGACACCTGATGATAACAAGCAGAATCACTGAAGGAGAAAATCTCAAATTGTAAGCCACCGTTATGGTGATGGGTGTTTGCTTTAGTTGGGCTCTTGACCCTTAAATTATTCACTTTAATTTTTGTTTGATTGCTGTATCTGACTTACAACTGCCAGATGAACGAAGAAAAAAAGTGATCTGATGGTGTTGGTTATGTTATGACAATCATCATTTTAATTTTATGTTTTTGATTTATGTTGTTGGTTACAGCACAACTGTGATTCTGCATAAATATCCAGAATTTTAGATATAATATAAAGGATTTCTTAAAAGTTTTTTTTTTTTTTTCAAATCTTTCTTTTAGGCACACACAGACATAACGATTCAGTCTATGCATCTCAACAATGGTGACAATTGGGAAAAGTAAATTACATAGACAATTCAGATCATAATTTATTCATACCGCAATGCATGATGGGAGCCATTAATGAGTTGTGATTGGTGGTAGCCACTGCAACATGCTTTATTATTGTCACCATTGTTGAGATTCACAGGCTGATTATTGATGTCTGTGTTTCTAAATTAATAAATTTGAAAGAGTTTTGATCAGAACAATGTTTATTAAATATATTGGATTATAAGAAAAAATGCTGATAATCATAGGCTGAAGAATCACAGAGCTGCTGCTAACAAGTTACACCAAACTATCTCAATAAATTTCATTTTCGGATCACAGCATGATTATGTCAAAACAACCAACACTATCAGATCACACTTTTTCTTCGTTCATTTGACTGTTATAAATCAATAACAGCAGACAAACAAAGTCTAAAGTTAATAATATACAGTAAGGGTCAAGAGCCCAACTAAAGCAAACACCCATCACCATAACGCTGGCTTACAATTTGAGATTTTCTCCTTCAGTGATTCTGCTTGTTATCTTCAGGTGTCTTCAATAATGCTCAATCATCACTCAATTGATCACTTAATTGTCTCATTAACTTTAACACTGCTTCAGTGTTACTTTAACACCATGTAGAGTGGGACCATATGTGCTCTGAGCAGTGTTAATTTAACACTGGGGAATTTACTGTGTAGTTTAAAAACTTGGAGTTTGAGAGGAGTAATGCTATGCATGAAGACAGACAGACATATCAAAGACTTTCTGTATTTATATTCAGACAGTTGGAGTTTGAAGAATTTTCACTCATTTGTCTAAATTTCTGACACTTGCTCATTTTAACTTTTTATTTTATTGTGTTACAGGAAGGAAATGGAAGAGTAGTAACAGATTAAACAACTGCCTCTGACATTTCTTTATAAAAGTCATAGATTGCCTATAATAAGAAAACAACTGTAATAATCTTTAATATTCAGTTTTGGATGGAATATGGTGGTAAATTGAGTGATATCTGACCTCATTATTGAGGACACAATAGACCAGGAAGATGAAGGTTCCCTGCTGGGAGTTCAAGATCAGGAAGAGGATCTCCAGCTCCTTCCTGCCATTAGTGAAGAAACCCAGAATCCAGGAGCAACCAAGAATCACAAACTGAGCCAGTGTTTTAAATACCATAATCCTGCAGAGAAAGAGTTCAAGTGTATTTATTGACTACTTTTTTTGTCTTTCTATGGAGTGTTTGAATCTGAATGTTTGTTACTTGGTTTGTTTCATCTGTGAAACTTCAGCGTTCAGATTTTTGAGAGTTGAGTTCAGACTGATGATGATGTTGATGAAGAGAATCATGTTTAACTGAAAAGTAGAAAAATAATAAATAATCACCTTGTTTTCCCTTTAATATAAATTAAAATCATGAGAAATAAGAAATGTGCTTACTGCTAGTATGACACAAACAGGACCCAGAAAACTCCAGATAAAACCTTTATCAATTTTAATCCAGCAGCTGTTAAGAGGAAACATAATATAATAACTGCATGAATTTGTCAAAATTTGTCTGGTGTTGACTTTTTTAGTCTTTTTAAACTTGTGCTTTTACAGTGTGTAATTATTATTATTTTTTTTTTATCACATAAGAAATGTCACAAAAGCCCAAGCTGCTTTAATTCCCTTTAATTCCAAAATCAAATTAACTTAAAAACACAACAACAACAACTCACTGTTCACTTCCGTATCCTTCAGGAAGCAGCCCGACAGACACGGCCACCACAACCAGAGCAACTATATATCCAATCACACACAGGAATCCACTGCTAAGCACCTCCCTCTTTTTGGAGCTGATCTGTGATAGGTTCTTCACACAGATGAAGAGCAGCACAGCTTCAATGAACATCCACACAAAGCCGGAGAGAAAGAGGAAGTGCAGCACACCTGATATCACGGCACACAACACCTGGAGATCATGAGAGACGGTTATGATGATTCTCAGTGAGACTGTGCTGAGCTGTAGGGCTCCTTCATCATTCTCACCTGATGAGGGCGTATGAGGCTCAGGAACTGTTGTGTGAGCAGGAACAGAAGGTGAGCCAACAGAAGACTCCCACAGAGGTTGATTCGAGCCACATTATTCACTCCAGGACTCCACTGACAAAGGGCAAAGGTCAACAGGGCCAAACTGAAGAACACCAGCCCCACGATCACACACACCAAATTCAACAGGTCCAGCTTTGAGTCGCTCTGAGAAAACATGTCAGAGTACATGAGTGCCAAATCTGTGCTGTTCTTCAACACTCACTATAAATGTTCTCGTACCTCTGATGGGCGGCTGGTTTGCATGATGAGAGCGAATGTGGACAGATGAACACAGGAACACACAGTGTAGCTGCTGTTGGTCTTTAAAACAGAACAACCATCTACAATCCACTCGCTGATATTCCAGTACACACAGGACAGAGAACCGTTGGGGTCAAACTCCTGCAGAAAGAAGAAAGAACATGCAGAAAATATAACAACACTGAATATTAGATGTTTTCAGATGTTCATCAGTTCTCAGGTTGGACAAAAACACATTTCAGTCTCTCACTCTGATGTGTTTGAGGGTGAAGTTGACTGGTTTGGTGAGTTTAGTGTTGGTGGTTTTGGGAAGAGTAGCTGAGATTACAGTGGACATCATGGTTTTAATCGTGTCATTTGATGTGTTGAAGAAGTCGGGCTTCAGTAGATTCTCCATTGTGTTATAACTCATGAAAGCCACAGCAGCTGATCCTGTGTGACAGAAACAGAAGCTTACATGCAATACTACAACAATAATAACAACAACAATAAAAAAGAAATAATTATAATAAGCAAATGTAGCTTAGTGGTAACCCACATAGCAACATTACTGTAAAATGTAATACGCTGACTTTACTTAGAAAAGGTGAGGAAACCGATTGCCTTAAAATTTCCAAGTAAAGTAGTGTATTAATGTTGTTAATCAAGTATACTCAAGCACTCTTGAATCAAAATCCTTAGTTGTGGTAACTTCTCATTAGAGTTCACATTACTAGGAAAATATCAGGAAACCGATTGCTCTAAAAAAAGCAAGTAAAGTGAAATAGGAATAGTATGTGGTACTGACAAATGCTTAGTTAGTATAGTTCACTTACACAAGAGTTCTAGTAACTAAAAGATAACTGTAGAGAGTACTTGATAATTTACTTTAAATGAAATGTATTTGTCACCATGGTTGTGTTTTGCATGCTGAATGATGAAGTCTGTGTGAGTCAAGCATGATCAATTACAAGATTTTCACAAATATAGAGGGATTATATAAACCCAATTAACTGTTTCAGAAGGTGTTTAGGCATAAACAGTAGCAACAAAATTAGAAAAGATCACTAATTGACACGAGTTACATTATACACCATTCATATTTTCTCTCACACACACAAAAAAAAAAAAAATATATATATATATATGTGTGTGTGTGTGTGTGTGTTACTTCTCTTTCTTTGACACTAAACAACTGATTTATTGTTGCATCACTGCATCTATAGAAAGAGAATCATAATAAAGAAAATATAGTTCCAAGTGCCCAACCAAAGGGATCACTAATCGCCATAATGGTGACTAAAAATAGGAAAATCAAAATCAATTTATGAAGTCAACTTATGTTATGTTCTTACAAATTTTTCAGTTGTATTGACAATTCAATATTCAAGATTACTTTGGGAAATGAGTGAATGCAAACAAAGACAAATAACTGCAGAAGTGGAGGAAATGAGTGAAAGGTCCATTAAGAATTTCCCTGCCTCAAAAACCCCACTCAAACCAATCAATTAATCTTAACTTGGGTTTTCTGAGTAAATAAAACATAGTATGTGAATAGTACAGATTACTAGATTTTTACAATTAAGTTAAGACATTAAGTAAAGTTAACTAAAAAGTTTTAGTAAGAACCACTGTTGGATTTTACAGTGATCTGGCACACATGTGGAAAACTGATCTGGCCCACATATAGCGTGGAATGACCGCCCTTGGGCGGACCGCTCCTGTTTGCCAGATCTGGGCCACAAGCAGGCCATAGCAATGCCACAAGTCAGCCAAGAGCAAAGAAATAAATCAGAACTGGACCTTATCTGAGCCACAAAATCTGTGTATATTAAATATGGAGTCATCTCAGCCTTAACTCTTTTTGAGTACTTTTTTTTTATTTTGCGACATAAACAAATGTTTACCATACCAATGTTTGGTATCATTTTTTTTTCAGCACAACATCACCTATATGAACAGACAATCAGTTTTTCACTTTGATGTACTGTATCAACATACTGGACCCAAAATCACACAAAAAAACAAAATCTGAATAGAAATGTTTTTGTTTTTTTACTACAAAAAAAACACAAACATGCTCAATTAAGCATTTTAAAAGCTTTAAAATGTAAATACAAGTTGTAAATGACAACATATACAGGTATAATTCAGATATTATCAAGCTATATATATATATAAAAAAAAAAAAAGATTTACAAAAAAAAAAAAAGCGGGTGTAGCCATAGGCTTTTTTTTTTTTCTTTTTAGCTTTGCCACTTTTTAAAACAGTTTTTGCACACAATTATACAGAGATCTATATTTAAGGCCTTGCATTCCCAGAGTATGAGGGTTCCCAAATAGTGCAAATACAACATAAAAAAGGTCAAATTGAGATACAATCAAATACAGCAAAAAGCAGGTGTTGCAATAGGCGTTTTTTTTTTTTTTTTTTCTTTTTGCTTAGAAACTCTACAAATCACTTCATGAGCAATTACACAGACAGCTACATTACAGGGCTTTCATTCCTTGAGTAAGAGGGGTTCCTAAAAAGTGCAAATATGCCATAGAACAGGTAAAATGAACACAAAATCAAACTATACATACAACTATTTACAAAAAATATCAGGTGTTTTTTTTTTTTTTTTATCTGTGCCACTCCTCAAAACAGTTTCTGTCAACAATGAGACAGAGGGCTACATCACAGGCCTTGCATTTCCATGGTGTGAGGTTCCTTTTCTTCTCCACTTGCTGGCAACGATGGCAGATCCTGCGGCCTTGTGTGGCTTTCTTTTTAACATCTGTAGCCACGTCAATGGTAACAGGAACATGGTCGGTGCTCCTCTGGATGGCAGCTCCTGTCTTGTCCACTCCACACAGCTGGGACACCAGTTCTACCAGGAAGTTCTTGTATGTCATGTGCTGAGCCTGTTGTGTGTGGCTTATCTCACAGTGTAGGATGTAGGCATTTGTTGTAGCTATGTCCACAAAGTGCAGAAACATGGTACGGTACCAGCGAGCAGTTCTGCGATGGGTCGAGTAATACTGGAGAAGCTCTGACAGGTCAACCCCTCCCATGTTCTTGTTGTAGGCAATGATGGGGGTAGGGCAGGGAATGTCTTTTACTGCCCAGTGTCCAACTCCACCCTTCACTCTCCTCTGGACAGCCTCACCAGAATACGCTGGATGGATTGTGGAGCACATCGACACCTCCCGTGTGTCCATCCACTTCACAAAGACCAGGGGGCCCTCTCTGATACATCTTATGCTACATTATACATCAAAACGGCCTCTCTCTAATGTTAGCCAAAAAGGAACAGTTTGGGGCTAGTATTAGGGCTGGGCGATTTAAATCGCGATATTGTTATGCGCATCTCGTCAGTAAAGCCGGTTCCTTGATTAGTAGTAAATCGCCATCACCTGCTTTCAGATGGAGCGGCATTTAGGGCTGAGGAAATAATTAAGTGATTAATTTAGTGATGATTGAGCATTATTGAAGACACCTGATGTTAACAAGCAGAATCACTGAAGGAGCAAATCACAAATTGTAAGTTACCATTAAGGTGATGGGTGTTTGCTTTAGTTGGGCTCTAGACCATTATATGTTTACTTTAATATTTACTGTTGTTCGTCTGCTGTTATTGATTTATAACAGTTAACTGAACAAAGTAAAATGTTGTCTTATAGTGTTGGCTACGTTTTGACAATCATGCTGTGATCTGAAAAAGGAAACATATTGAGATAGTTTGGCTTAACTTGTTAGCAGCAGTTTTGTGATTCTTCAGCCTATGATTATCAGTACTTTACTTATAATTCATATTTAATAAACATTGTTCTAATCAAAAAGACATTCAGACATATTAATTTAAAACACAGACATCAATAATCAGCCTGTGAATCTCAACAATGGTGACAATAATAAAGCATGTTGCAGTGGCTGCCACCAATCACAACTCATTAATGGCTCCCATCATGCATTGCGGTATGAATAAATTATGATCTGAATTGTCTATGTAATTTACTTTTCCTCATTGAATATTCTGCTCCTCACCATTGTTGAGATGCATAGACTGAATCTTGACATCTGTGTGTGCCTAAAAGAATGATTTTTTTTTTTTTTAACATCTTTTAAGAAATCCTTTAAATTACATCAAAAATTCTGGCCATTTATTCAGATTCACAGTTATGCTGTAACCAACAACATAAATCGAAGTCAGAAAGAAGGATTTTAATGAGTTCAGTGATCAAGTTCAAATGATGATTGTCATAATATAACCAACATCATCAGATCACTATTTATTCTTTGTACAACTGGCAGTTTTAACTCAGATACAACAGCCAAACAAAATCTAAAGTATACATATAATGCTCTAGAGCCCAACTAAAGCAACTACCCATAACAATAATAACTTACAATTTGCGATTTTCTCCTTCAGCGATTCTGCTTGTTAACATCAGGTGTCTTCAATAATGCTCAATCATCACTAAATTAATCACTTAGTTATCTCATTAACTTAAACACTCTTGAGTGTGGACTCATACACTCCCAGGAGTGTTAATTTAACACTGGATGTTTCACTGTGTACAAAGAGCCGTAGTTAACTGACAAGCTGAGCCATATCGCATTAAATATCGCTGGCGATACGTCCGCGATATTGATGTGATTTGGCTCAGCTTGTCAGTTAACTACGGCTCTTTGTAGTAAATGCCGCTCCATCTGAAAGCAGGTGATGGTGATTTACTACTAATCAAGGAACCGACTTTACTGATGAGATGCGCATAACAATATCGCGATTTAAATCGCCCAGCCCTAGCTAGTATACACTGTTAGACCTAACAAGGTTTTTTTACAGTAAAATACTGGCAACACTGTTGCCAGTAATATACTGTTAATTGTACAGTTCTTTACTGTAATCTACAGTATGTTACTATAAAAATGCACTAAATTAAAACTCGAGTTAACTAATTTCACTAGCAGAAACCGACTGCCTTAAATTGACCAACTGTCATTTTGTATTAACTAAAATGTATAATGCATAAATAATGTGAGCGAAGTATTACTGTGAACTTCTTCCATTTGAAACCACTAAAAAACTATTGAATATAAAAAGATTTCCACTGGACCAGCAACTACACAGTCACCGCCTGTTAAATAAAGCAACATGCAGCAAATCATCAATGTTTGTAGATCTTCTTCTGGACTGAAGCACAGGCTCTACTCTTCTGCACAATGGTGACCCAAAAAAATAATTTTACAGTAAACTACTGGCAACAGTGTTGCCAGTATATACCTGTTTTATAACTTACAGTTTATTGCTGTTAAAATACATTTTGTGGGTGTGACTTTTTTTATCTTACACTGTTAACCCTTTCAACCCCACAGGAAAATCCACACTACAAAGAGTAAAAAGTAACACTGACGCAGTGTTACAGTGAGATAATTAAGGGAATATGTTGAATAATAAGTGAATAAGTTAAATAAGTGATTGCTGAGCATCAGTGATGAACACCTGCTGTTAACAAGCAGAATCACTGAAGGAAAGAGGAACACAAGAACAGAAAATAGAGAAACACAAGAACTACAACTGACTTCCAGCCATTACGCATTATTACACTTATTATTAACCAGTATGACTTTATTTCTGTCATACATCTACAGAAGTTGTTATTGAGATGTTTAATTGAAAATGTTTGGTTTGAAGTTACCATTATAGAGATCAGTGTTTGCTTTAGTTGGGCTCCTGACCATTAACTTTATTATATCAGATTTTTCTCCGACTGCTTTAACTGTGTGTTTATACAACACATTTGTTATGGCAAGAAAAAGTCAAGAGAAAGGTGATAAGGTGTTTTGACTGTCTAGGATGATTATGTAATCATCACTACTGTCAAAACACCTTATCATCTTTTTCTTGCCATAACAAATGTGTTGTATAAACACACAGTTAAAGCAGTCAGAGAAAAAAAATGATAATATAAAGTTAATGGTTCAAGAGCCCAACTAAAACAAACACTAATCTCCATCATGGTGATAATAACTTTATTATTTTCAATAAAACATCAACTAAATATCTGTTAAAGGGGTGGTTGATTGTGATTTCACTTTTTTCATTTTAAATAGTGTGGAATGTTGCTGTTGGTGCATGAACATTATCTGCAAAGTTGCTGCGCTGAAAGTTCAATGTAAGCAGAGATATCGACTTTTAAAAATCAGGAAGTTTAATGCCTATACTTCATAGATTTGAGTTATATTAATTGAATGGACTTAGTACTATTAACTTTATTTACCCAAGTTATCTTAACAATAAGTTATTGAGTTACTTGGACACAAATCAAATCTTTTTTTTATGCTTAAATTGTTTGAGTTAATAAACTTAAATGATTTAAGGCAATCGGTTTCCTCAAATGGTTTGAGTTGAGCTAAAATGAACACTTTAATTTAACCGTCATCAAAAGGTACAAGTAGCAGTAATCCAACCTTTTAAGTTCTGGGAAAATTGTGACTTTTAAGTTAATCAACTTTAAAAAATTGAGGCAATCGATTGCCTCAATTTTTTGTAGTTCTGGTAACTTATTTGGGTTTACAGTGTACAAAAACGACTCGAATGGGACTACAACGAGGTACTTCCCGAGTTTTATACGTAACTAACCCATGCAAAAAAGGGGGCATGGCCATATTTCTGCGGCTTTGTCGAAGAGGAGGAGTTATAGTGGAGAGCTGTAGCCATGCTGTCGAAAGTGTGTTATTTTCACCCAGCTGCCAGGTCTTCTGTGTTCGGGCTTCATACGGACGCTGTAGTTCGTCAACAATGGCTAAAATTTATGTTTGATTATGTTCCTGAAAATTTCAATCGTAATAGCTCTCTGTGCTGCGCATTTTACGGAAGACAGCTTCCAGAATCTCCACGAATTCAATTCCGGATTCAACAAGAAACTGTTACTAAAACATGAAGCAGTTCTAACTTTACAACCAGAGACAGCAGTTGTTGGGCCACAACCTGTAAGTAAGACTTAATAATTTGAAATGTATTTGCATGTATAATTTCAGACGTAATGTTTTAGTTTTATCAAGGACGTAAACAAATGCCAGCGCTGGCTTTAGTAGCCACTTACACGTACAAATGCGTACAAACATTTTGAACCTGAATGTGTAATTATGCACTAATTTTGTAAATGTATTTTCCATGTATATTTTATGATGATCGATTTGATCAAGAACGTAAACCAATGCCAACGCTGTTTGTTTATAGCCAGTTAGTTCGATGCTATTTTGTGTGTATAAGACAAACGTTTATAAAGTTAAAAAATATATATATGTAGCCTAATCGCAACAGCAAACTTCAGCTGCTGAAGTTAAAACAATAACTTTAAAAAACGGTATTACTCAGTCATTTATTCAGTTATATTAAATGTTTAATCAGGAGAAAACCGTATCTCAAAAGCTAACAAGCAGCAGTAGCATTTTCAACTAACAGCATATCGAAATACATATACAATAATAGTAGATTAGAATAAAATAATAATAATAAAAAACGTACCATTCAGAAACGTTTTGTAAGAGCCGTGTTTGCGGAGGTTGCTTGACTCTCTTCATTGCCGCTTTCTGGGTCTGATATTTACATTTGACCGGAGCACATGCAACTTTCGCCCGTAAAGGTAATGGGCGTGAAGTTTTCGGACAACATGCACTACGCAGTTTAGCCAATTACAACACACCGGCCCAACTAACCAATCTGAGCCCATTGCCTGTTTCCGAGGGAGTGTTTTCATAGAATCAGGAAGTCAACCGGTCGTTCAAATGACAGAGGAGAAAGCGGCTTACAATAAAGGTGAAATTTATGAAAAATAAGACTTAAACAAAAAAAAAAACCCCGAAGACATGTTATATTGCACCCCATAAACACAATCATGCAAAGAAAAAAAGCAGTAAACCACCCCTTTAATTCTCAACAATAGCTTTTGTACGAAAGAAATAATGTTAAACTGGTTTGTAAACTGTTTTCACACTCAGGGGCTGTTTACACCTGGCCACTTCATGCGTTTTCTCAGATCGGATAGCTATCCGATCGTGAAAAGACCAGGTGTAAATGCCCTCCGAAACGCATTCGAGACGGATTTGAATCCGATCGCTCAAACCACTTCAGGAGGTGGTCTGGGCCGCATCCCAGACGAAACTGGACAAGTGTAAATGCATCTGGTTGTTGAAACCACATATGTAAATTGTACTCCTCCCAAAAATGCTAAAAAATAAACGTGTGAGAGCGTGTTATAGGCTATATGTAATGTTATAGCCAGATATGACGACGCTACTGGAACACGCGCGTCACCGCAGATGAGCAGCTGAGCATCTCTTCATTAAGCCAACGTGCAAATTAAAGTGAAAATAAATCGCAGACGCTTAACACACAATAATCATCATTTAAAAGTAAAGAAACGAAATGATCTTACCAGGACTGTTGCTGCTGCTCTCTCTTATTGCGGTCTTTGATTTTGAAATGTTAGCTGATGATCAATAAAATGCAGCTCATATCTGTTGCTTTCGTGACGTGCACTCCATTAAATCTGCATATAGCGCGGGAATTGAAGATCGGATTTAAATCCGTTTTGCAAAAACACATTTATGTGACCAGGTGTAAATGGAATTGTTTTGATAAATCAGATAGTTATCCGATCTGAGAAAACGCATGAAGTGGCCAGGTGTAAACAGCCCCTCAGTGTGGCTGGAAGTCAGTTGTAGTTCTTGTGTTTCTCTTTTTTCTGTTTTTGTTTCTCTGTCCTTCTGTGATTCTGCTTATCAGGTGTTCATCAGTGTCTCAGTTTACTCACTTCTTTTCATTCACTCTGTCAAGGGGACTATATTAGTGAACTAATGTAGGGAATAGTAAATGAGGGTATAGGGTGTGATTGGGAAAACAGCCTCTGACTGTCGATTTTGAGCACTGTTAATTCACAGTATATTCCTGTAGGCTATTTTTGTTTTCTACGGTATATTACTGTTTTAATGGAAAATGGTATGATATTGTCAGAATTTGGCCTTTTTTTACAGCAAGGGTTAACAGTGTAGAAGTTGTCCATATAAATATGGTATCCTGTCCCAAGAAGTGTTGGCTGAATAAGGTCCATGACAGCATCATACGACAGTCCATGTACGCTTGGTGTGTGTGATTTGCCCACATAGAGGTTGAAGTTGAGTGTGTAGCCATTACTTGACTCTGCCAACACTGTAAAAAAGAATACATTGATTTTATTAATATCTAATTAATAAAAATGAGGCAACAGATTACAAGCAATATTATTAATTAAATTTAACAAATTAGAATTGAGTAATAATTAATCAAATGAATTCCTTAAAAGTTAACCATTTAAAATGAGTAAAATTTACAAAATATCTTTTATTGCCAACATTGAAGACACCTGGTGTTAACAAGCAGAATCACTGAAGGAGAAAACCATAATTAAAGTTACCATTGTGGAGATCAGTGTGTGTTTTAGTTGGGCTCTTGACCTTAAATTATTAACTTTAAGTTGTGTTCGGCTGCTGTACATGAGTTATGACAGCCAGATGAACAAATAGAAAAGGTGATCTGATGATGTTGGTTGTGTTGTAACATAATCATTATTTCACAATCATTAGACCTGAATCACTGAACTCATATAGAGTCCAATTTATGAATTAAGTTAACTTTATTAACTACAGCAGTATAATATTTTTAGCATTTTCAATGAAATCCAAATGATCAAATCAATAATAAAAAATAAATAAATATATTTTTTTGTTTTTGGCACAAACACACATCAAGATTTTGCGTATGAATCTCAGCAATGGTGACAAACAGATCACCTCTGAACATAAGCTCATTATTTATTCATGCAGCAATGCATGATGGGAGCCATGAATGAGTTTTGATTGGTGGAACCCAGAATGCACTGCAACATGCTTTATTATTGTCACTATTGTTGAGAATCACAGGCTGATTATTGATGTCTGTGTGTCTCCTTTTTATGTCAGAGAAACTTTTTAGAAATGATTTGCCTTACATTGTAAACGTTAAAAAAATATTATGCCGTACAAGGCCAGTGCTGCTATAGTTAATAAAGTGAACTTAACTCATAAATTGGACTCTATATGAGGTTCAGTGATTCAGGTCAAATGATTGTGAATAAATGATTATGTTAAAACACAACCAACACCATCAGATCACCTTTTCTATTTGTTCATCTGGCTGTTATAACTCATGTACAGCAGCCAAACAAAACTTAAAGTTAATAATTTAAGGTCAAGAGCCCAACTAAAACACACACTGATCTCCACAATGGTGACTTTAATTATGGTTTTCTCCTTCAGTGATTCTGCTTGTTAACATCAGGTGTCTTCAATGTTGGCAATAAAAGATATTTAGTAAATTTTACTCATTTTAAATGGTTAACTTTTAAGGAATTCATTTGATTAATTATTACTCAATTCTAATTTGTTAAATTTAATTAATAATATTGCTTGTAATCTGTTGCCTCATTTTTATTAATTAGATATCAATAAAATCAATGTATTCTTTTTTACAGTGAACACGAACAGCTTGATCCCCCATTTTGTTGGTTTTTCCTTCATATATTGGGTCATGCCAGTTTTTGCTTTGGTTGCCACCATTCTCTCATCGACTGCCAGTTTCTTCCTTGGGTGGTAATGAGCCTGGCAGGCATTCCGAATGTCATCCATCAGAGGTTGGATTCTGAACAGCTTGTCATGCTGTGGTGTTCCCTTTCTTCTGGTCATTTCTGACATCCTCCTCTGGATCACTGAGATGGATGTTCCACGATAACGCCCTGAATCTGTCTCTTGTCATGACAGTGGCTCGAAACGGCACAGACATGAAGTGTTTTTTTCCCCCCAGTAGTCCTGGAGACTTGGCAGTGACACCAATGATGTGTACATTAGGAGACCTACTGTAGGTATTTGTATAATTCCTCAACTTCAACATCAGTCAATTTGTACTTATTCTCCATTTCCTGTTTTTTTGCTGCCTGGTTGTTGGTGTTTTTGCAGAGTGTCCTCATGGTATCCGTGGCAAAGTACTAGTTACTAGTAAAGTTACTAGTAAATGGAACAGGTCCATTGGTGAGTGTACTGAATGCATATTCACCTGGGCTCCTGGTGTTCTGCGGGACATGAACCCACTGGTTTGTGGGGCAATATCAGGATCACTCTTGGTTTTCCAGGGCTCAGAGCTGTGGTGTGGCTGTCCTGACTTGGAGGCTGTCCAAGGTGTGGTGTGGCTGTCTCCTTGCTGGAGATCTTGATCTGGTTTGACTCTTCCTTCCACCCCTATAGGCCTCTGTCTGCTTGTTGTAAGAGTGGTAGATGGCCCAGGCTGCTCAACATCTCTGTACATGTCAAGACACATGTAAAAAGATTAAAGATTGTACATCAAAGTTCAAGATGCTCATTGGCACATATGCACAACAATTACAGTGAAGCAGTCATTGGCAATGAAATTCATGTTCACACAACCACACACACACACACACACACACACACAAACACCCCACACACACACAGAGACACACACATACACACACACACACAATATAATATAAAATAAGCTAAAAGTTTGTCTCACCTCTTGTTGTGAACCACAAAAGCCGAGTCGTCAATCTCATCATCGCCACTTTCTGATTCCGACGATGAACTCTAAACAACATCGTCCAGTTGATAGAACAAGTCGAGGGCTTGTTCAACCAAAAACATTCGCTTCATTTTCCTTCCACAAAAAACTACCTAAACTATCTATACTACTCCTAAACTACTCTCAAAATCTACTCAAACACTTCCAAAAACTAGCAACAATCTCTCTCTCTCTCTCTATATATATATATATATGTGTCTCTGTCTACTCCGTCAATCTCCCGCCGGCGCCTTTCAATTTCGCTTCTTTGCTCAGTTGGCTCCTCCTCCACTCTCTAAAATGTGCAGCCTGAAGAGCAGAGTCAGCAGATTCCCACATTTTTATCCGTTTTGTTTTATGACAAAAACCGATGAAGTTATTAGAATAAATGCAACGCCTGTCGCATCCCATCTTGCGTTCTTTTACGAACGCGTCAATATTTTCAATATTTTTTTATATAACGTTTAAATGATCATATCTCCGTTTTTACTTGGTCTATCAACACAAAACAAAAAGTAGAACAGAGTTTCAAGCCAGCACTTTCGACAGAAGTGGACGGCAGCACTCAACGTGACTTTGTTTTTATGCTTCGACGTCTTAAACCGGTCATGTGACTTGATCACGCCGGCGTGATCGGTGACTCGGAAGAGTTAATAAGCCTGTTAACAAGCAGAATCTCTGAAGGAAAGAAGAGAACAGAAAAAGAGACGAGAAGAAACACAAGAACTACAACTGACTTCAGACACAGCCTGAGATGAAAATCAACTGAAGAGAAAAGAAGACATTAAATCTGTGAAGATCTCAGCAGAGGAGGATTAAACAACTCCACAAACAGCATTACCAGCTTCACTTATTACTAACCAGACTGACTTTATTTCTGTCAGACGTCTACAGAAGTTCTTATTGAGAATTAACAGAGGTTTAACTCCAATGTGTTTCATTTGAAGTCACCATAAGAGTGATTAGTGTTTCCATTAGTTGGGCTCTTAACTCTTATTAAATATTTGCCTTTTTTGGCCGCTGTGACAGTGTCAAACACATTTGCAGCAGCAAAGAAAGCTAAAGTGAAATGAAATCAGGTGATGATGGTTACCTGTTGATGGTTTTATAATCATCATGAGACTGATTCACTGATGTCTTTTTAATCTAACAGTTGTGTTGTATCATTAATATTTTCACATCACAAACACTGTGTTACTGCAGCATGAGATCCAGCAATATTATAACAGTCAGTAATAAATTATGCAGCGGAATTGGGATGTCAAAATGTTGTTATGTGGGAATGGGATGATAACTCTTTCTAAAATGTTTCAAACCTACAGAAAGATCTCACATACTTGTTTCATTGTTGTTCTTGGCGATCCCAATGAGATCGATGTCCACAGAAGAATTTGTTGTGTCAAGTCGAGGGATTTTATCTAAGGTGACATTGGGTCCAACCATGAAGGCTTCAACCTCTGGTGAAAAACAAACAAGCAGTTATGTGCTATATTAAAGGTGGGGTATTTGATTCTCTTTTTTGTCCATTTTTTCAAAATCACTTGAAACCCTATTCCTAACCCACTTACAGAAACTGAGTTAGAAGCACTGAAATGAAAATTAAGCAATTTAATCATCTGTGGAACGGGCAGGACTCGAAAATCTCCAGCCAATCATTTCCAAGACTAGAATCATTGGACAGTAAGTTCGTCAATCAAACGGTCGTACCATACCCCCCCCACCCCCTCCCACGCATGACCCCCTAACACAAACAACTGCAATGTTGTGGTCCTGGCGATTGGCTTGTAACCTTTTATAGTCAACGTCTCTCGCGCATCTGAGTTTTCGTTCGTTCATGATTGCGCGTCCATGTTCTTCGAATGGGTGGAGTCAGGGCCAGCGTTGGAGGAAAGAAGGTAGGACCATTTGAGTTGTGTATTTTCAAAATCTGCCGGCCATTTTGCAAATCCCATACCCTACCTTTAATTTATTTACAATTATTATCTTTTTTTATGAAAGTCCAATTCCATTGAATTTGCACAAAAGACTAACAAATAAAATTAATATTCACTATTGTTGGGATTTCATCTCTGATGAACCCTTCAGGTTTACTTATATTAACATTTATTCAGTTAGCAGATTAAATGAATCACTATTAACTGTAAGGTCATCTTGAGGCCGAATGTAAGATCTTACAGTACACTGTATAGACAAGTACTGTACAAGTGCTTCAGTTCCCAACTGGTTTAGCTTCCAAATCCAAATATCCAAAATGTCCTTAAAATCATCTGTCTAATGTGACGAGCTTCTACCAAATGATGAATGACATTGAACCAAAAGAGCAGAAAACACTGTCTAAAACATTTGTAATTCTTCACAATTATATAGTTACTGTAGCTGCATTTATCATCCTCCCCGTCTGACACCCATGATCTACCGCTGCTCTCTAGACTATATAAACTCCCTGACATCATATATAATCTCAGTTTCATCATCAATAATAACAGTTTCTCCACTCACCTACAACAGCAAGAGTAAAACTGACATTGTCACTCGTGTCTGTCGGCTTCACCAATGTAGAGATGAGTTTCTCACTGGTTTTTAAGATAAGGTTTCCATAGGAGGCTAGTTCAGCTGAGCTGACTGATGATGAAGATGAAGATGAAGATGATGATGACTCTAAAATATTCCCTGAAGCGTTGAAGGCCACAGTCAAAATGTTGGTCACAGTCTAATTTATTGATGAGATAAACAGTGTCAGAGTGTCAACAGAGCAAATAAGACATTATCTACAGTATATAACTGACAAATGTTTGATTATTTGATTATTTTTCTCTTGAAGACTTACAGTCACAGAGAGCACTTGTGATGTGATGTTCTCGATCTTCTCAAGAATATTTTGGAAACAGTTCTGACTCTGAAATCACAATTGTGAAAGCAGTAGGCTGTTGATTTTGATCATGTTTTTCAATATTAACAGAGAACCAAACATGTATTGTTACTGCACTGAAGGTCACTGTGAAGGATCAGTGATGTTAGACACACAACACAAATCTGGCAACAATAAATAGAACAGCACATTCATATTTCACATAACAGATATCTACAATGCACATTTTATTGCACTACACTTTGAACTAATTAACCATTTCCAGTTACGAATTGAGCAAAAAAAAGTAATTTTTTTTTGTGAGCATCGCAGGCATTTCAGAATGACCAAAACTAAATTTTAGATGGTGTGTGATGAGATTGATCAGTCCAGTTATCTAATCACATAATCGTATGCAATATTCCAAAAATTGCATAGGCTACAATACATGGATGGAAACATTAGCATTGTTAGTTCAACTCTAAGGCTCTATCATACACTAGGGCTGGGCGATATATCGCACGATATTGTTATGCGCATCTCATCAGTAAAGCCGGTTCCTTGATTAGTAGTAAATCGCCATCACCTGCTTTCAGATGGAGCTGTGTTAAATTAACACTCCTGGGGCTGGAAGTGTATATGAGTCCACACGTGTAAAGTGTTAAAATATGAGTGTTAAATTAACACTCAAGAGTGTTAAAGTTAATGAGATAATTAAGTGATTAATTTAGTGATGATTGAGCATTATTGAAGACACCTGATGTTAACAAGCAGAATCACTGAAGGAGAAAATCACAGATTTAATTGTTTGCTTTAGTTGGGCTCTTGACCCTTATATGTTTACTTTAAACTTTACTGTTGTTTGTCTGCTGTTATTGATTTATAACAGTTAAATGAACAAAGTAAAGTGTGATCTGATGGTGTTGGTTATGTTCTGACATAATCATGCTGTGATCTGAAAAATGAAACTTATTGAGATAGTTTGGTTGTTAGCAGCAGCTCTGTGATTCTACAGCATATGATTATCAGCATTTTTCTTATAATCCAAAATATTTAATAAACATTGTTCTGATCAAAAGACTTTCAAATGGATTTATTTAGCAACACAGACATCAATAATCAGCCTGTGAATCTCAAAAATGGTGACAATAATAAAGCATGTTGCAGTGGCTGCCACCAATCACAACTCATTAATGGCTCCATCATGCATTGCGGTATGAATAAATTATGATCTGAATTGTCTATGTAATTTACTTTTCCCTAATTTAATATTCTGCTCGTCACCATTGTTGAGATGCATAGACTGAATCTTGACGTCTGTGTGTGCCTAAAAGTATTTTTATTTTTTTTTAAACAACTTTTAAGAAATCCTTTTGTATTATATCTAAAATTCTGGATATTTATGCAGAATCACAGTTATGCTGTAACTAACAACATAAATCTACGTCAGAAAAAAGGCTCTTAATGAGTTCAGTGATCAAGTTCAAATGATGATTGTCATAATATAACCAACACCATCAGATCACTTTTCTCTTTGTTCAACTGGCGGTTATAACTCAGATACAACAGCCAAACAAAGTCTAAAATTAACATATAAGGGTCAAGAGTCCAACTAAAGCAAACACTATTCTCCATAACGATGGCTTACAATTTGTGATTTTCTCCTTCAGTGATTCTGCTTGTTAACATCAGGTGTCTTCAATAATAGTCAATCATCACTAAATTAATCACTTAATTATCTCATTAACTTCAACACTCTTGAGTGTGGACTCATACACTCCCAGGAGTGTTAATTTAACACTGGAGTGTTTGCTGTGTACAAAGAGCCGTAGTTAACTGACAAGCTGAGCCATATCGCATTAATTATCGCAGGCGATACGTCCGCGATATTGATGCGATATGGCTCAGCTTGTCAGTTAACTATGGCTCTTTGTAGTAAATGCCGCTCCATCTGAAATCAGGTGATGGCGATTTACTACTAATCAAGGAACCGGCTTTACTGATGAGATGCGCATAACAATATCGTGTGAAATCCGGCTTGTCCCGTAGATGGTGTTCTTGCGCTTTAACCTCGCGCATGAGCAGATCCGTTTCCTCTCTGGAGAAGCGTTCAGTCTTTCCGCTTCCAAATTCCAGCATGTAAATAGCGAATCCGCCATGACGTGAGCGCAACTGACTTTTAAAGGGAATGGGAGATGAGACTCTGATTGGTTTGTTGCACGCTACGCCCAAAACACACCCATTACTCAAGAGAATAGAGACGACCCTTTTAGACCATGCACTTATATTGTTAAAAATATAAAACTTCAATTTCAGAAACTCAACTTACGGTGCATCCTTCCTCCAGCGTTATATTTATATCTGCAATGACAGAAATCAGCATGAAGACAATAATAAAATACATCTGCGTCAGACAAAACTTTAGAAAATAATCTCATAAAGTCCTATCCATTTATGTTATATTTTATTAATTTTGATCTTAGTCCAGATCGAGTGGAAGTCAGTGTCTCACTTTAAACTGTTATGATGTTTCTCCATTAGGAGCAGAACGTCTTGGTTACGTATGTAACCCTCGTTCCCTGAGTAGGGAACGGAGACGTTACGTCGGATGACGACGAATGGGGTTTCGCTTAGAAATCCTATCATCTTCGAGTATATAAAACGAGCCAATGGCAATGAAATGCCATGGGTCTGCGGAATTTGCATAGCGTATCTCCGCCCCACGCAGGGGGTATATAAGGAAGTGCGCGAGCAACATGCAGACTATGTCTTCGCTGAGGAGCCGAGACTGAACTTCCAGCGGTACAGCGGAAGTGACAGGGAGACGTAACGTCTCCGTTCCCTACTCAGGGAACGAGGGTTACATACGTAACCGAGACGTTCCCTTTCGTTGTCACTCCGAGTTACGTCGGATGACGACGAATGGGGTTCCCAGTGTAATCACGCCACCTCTCGACTGTCTTCCAGTGCCCTGCGTAAGTCTGAGCTCCCTGTCGTGAAACTGGCACGGACGAAGGACTCCTACTTAACACAGGAATACCAAGGTACACTGGGAAGCATATCTCAGTGGAAATATGCAATCATGCCCAACCCGAAGGGGGGGACTTGGAATACACATATGACCCCGAAGGGCTGCATACGGAGTAACACTGGGGTGTCCAGCCGCAGGTGGAATATTTCAACCCCAGGGGTGGCAAGGTGGCTTGCCAAGGGAAAGACACATGCTCAGAGAGGCTTACAGTGGAAATACACATGCGGGGGTCGCCCGGAGGGGAACCATGCACATGGAGGCACCTAGCCAAGCGAGAAAGCTGCCGGTGGCATAACTCTGGCGTTGACGTCGTCAGTGCTGGAGGAGACTCAGGGCTTATTAGGCTCACCTGAGGAGAATATCGCACGTATCCCGTCCGTGGAGAGGAATGGCGAGCAAGCGAAGACACCTGAGCAGAATCTAGTACCGGCTAGTTGAAGCGAGTACATGAGAAGAAACTGGCTCTACTCGGAGATTGTAGAATCTCGCGAATGTGTTAGGTGTCGCCCAGCCTGCAGCTCTGCAGATGTCTGTTAGCGAGGCGCCATGCGCTAGAGCCCAAGAGGATGCCACACTCCGAGTGGAGTGGGCCGTCACACCAAGGGGGCACGGTCGACCTTGCTGCTGGTAAGCCAAAGCAATGGCGTCCACTATCCAGTGAGACAACCTTTGCTTGGAGAGAGCCTTTCCCTTCAGCTTCCCACCATAACAGACAAAGAGCTGGTCTGAGGTCCTGAAACACTGCGTTCTGTCAACGTAAGCACGAAGGGCGCGTACTGGACAGAGCAGTGCCAAGGCTGGGTCTGCCTCCTCCAAGGGCAGCGCTTGCAGGTTCACCACCTGGTCTCGAAAGGGTGTAGTGGGAACCTTGGGCACATATCCAGGCCGGGGTCTCAGGATCACGTGAGAGTTAGCCGGTCCGAATTCCAGGCACGCTTCGTCAACCGAAAATGCCTGCAGGTCCCCTACCCTCTTGATGGAGGCCAATGCAACCAGGAGCGCTGTCTTAACTGACAGGAACTTAAGCTCCACTGATTGCAGAGGCTCAAAGGGAGCACTCTGCAGGGCAGTTAAAACCACTGAGAGGTCCCAAGAGGGTACGAGGGGAGGACGAGGAGGATTCAATCTCCTGGCTCCCCTCAGGAACCTGACGATCAGGTCGTGCTTTCCCAAGGACTTACCATCAACTGCGTCGTGATGTGCGGCAATGGCGGCAACATACACTTTCAGGGTGGAGGGAGACAGCCTTCGCTCCAACCCTTCTTGCAGGAAGGAAAGCACAACACTGATAAGGCATTTCGTGGGTTCTAGATTTTTAGAAGAACACCAGTTGATGAAGAGGTTCCACTTCAACGCATAGACATGTCTCGTGGACGATGCTCTAGCGGAAGTGATGGTAGCCACCACCGCTGGTGGTAGGGTACTCAAACCTACCTCGTCCTGTCCAGGAGCCACACGTGGAGGTTCCATAGATCGGGATGAGGGTGCCATAAGGTGCCCCGTCCCTGAGAAAGCAGGTCCTTCCTCAGGGGAATAGGCCAGCGAGGTGCTGTCGCGAGGAGAACTAGTTCTGAGAACCAGGTGCGGTTGTGCCAAAACGGGGCAACCAAAATTACGTGCTCCTCGTCCTCCCTGATCTTGCGCAAGGTGCGTCCTGTGCGTCCCCGAACTGATCCCAAATCAGCTGGACCGTCTGGGGATGGAGTCGCCACTCTCCAGCGAGAGGCCGAACTCGAGACAGCTCGTCGGCCGCCTGGTTCAGGTGTCCCGGGATATAAATGGCTCGAAGCGACCTCAGATGCTTCTGACTCCATATGAGGAGGTGGCGGGCGAGTTGCGACATACGGCGGGAGCGTAGACCACCTTGATGGTTGATGTACGCTACTGTGGCGGTATTGTCTGATCGGACTAGTACGTGTTGACCCTTGAGCAACGCCCGAAAGCGGTGCAGGGCAAGGCGGCAAGGCTGACAGCTCTGGATCGGTCCCGGCAACGATGGCACTCCCGTGGGAGGCAACGCAGTCGAAACTTCATTTCCAGAGGAATCAAGCTCGCCTTGTGATGCTGTGAGTGCATGACACCATCCGCCAGAGCCCCGAATGTAACACTGGGTCCCCGAAAGAAACCAGGCACACACGGAAGCTCCACGGTTTGCGATGTGGAGGGGGGTGTGGCCCGAGGAATTGACTCGTCGGTTGTTGTGCCACACCGAACCCTCAGATCACCCTGGCCACCAGCCAAAGTATCCCTTCTCGAGGAAGAGATAAATTGGGGTGTGGCAGAGGGGACTCTACTCACATGGAGATCATTGAGTCTCGATCTATAAACATCGCGATGGTCATGTTCCCGCAATGAAAAACATGACTCATCAACGAGCGCTGCCGAGCGTGATTAAGCCCAACACGCAAAACAGCGCTCGCGACCGTTAGGCAGATGAATCACGCACACACATCCAGAAAATAGAAAATACACGGGCGAACCGTCTTGAAAAAGACGTGTCGCGTGCAGCTCTTTTAGAGAGTGGAAAAGCTCAGCAGAGTGCTGAAGCGCCCGGGGAGAAACACACTCACTGTAGGCAGATTACTGCACAAAACAGCAGCAGGAAATGCGATCTCGCTGGAACACGCCGTCACACCAACACACTGAAGAGTCGCTCGTCTCGAAGAGATTTGAGATGACACTCAGAAGGCTTGTGGAGTGAAGTACTGAACTTGGCTCCGAAGCGAAAACATAGTCTGCATGTTGCTCGCGCACTTCCTTATATACCCCCTGCGTGGGGCGGAGATACGCTATGCAAATTCCGCAGACCCATGGCATTTCATTGTCATTGGCTCGTTTTATATACTCGAAGATGATAGGATTTCTAAGCGAAACCCCATTCGTCGTCATCCGACGTAACTCGGAGTGACAACGAAAGGGAACTCATGTTACCAGCACATAAAAACAGAATTAAAGAAATTTAAAAAAATAAAATGATGGATGCGACCATAAATGTGGGAATGAAGAAACGTTGCCTGTGGAATTATTATTATTATAATATTTTTTTTTTCTTTCATATACGGACATACAATCTAAATCTATCTCCTCTCAGTCAAAAAAATTAAATAAAAAAAATCTCACTTAATGTAGCTTGTGTGCAGACATTCATTTCATGTTATAAAAACATTTATGCAATGATCTGCAAATTCACATTTCACACAATCTTATATAGAGACACAAACACACACACACACACACATTTGAATACTTTTATTTGGATCCGAAAGACATTATAAAGAAAACAAGATCCAAATACTCTGGGAAGAGTCTTTGACACGGTGACAGGTCATCAATTCATGGCTCACACACTTGTACAGGTCCTTCTATTTAAGCTGGAGAGCGTCTTTAAACGCGCTCTTTACTGTTGTTATAAGGCACATTGTCAAAAGTAGTAGCCAAAAGTCAGCCATGTCAAAATACACTTCCCTGCATTAACGCTGGCAGTTACAACGGGTGCTGCTGTTAGAGAATCATGCAGGCGTGCACTCCAGTGCGGCCATGACACACACACACACACACACACACACACACACACACACACACACACACACACACACACACACAACAAACATTCAGTCAAAACACAATCCAGCAGAGGAAGGTTGAGGTTCAATCCAGCAGTGTTGAGGTTAATGAGATAATTAAGTGCTTAATTAAGTGATGATTGAGCATTAGTGGAGACACCTAATGTTAATAAGCAGAATCATTGAAGGAAAGAGAAAAAAACAATGACAGAAAAAAGTGAAACAAGAACTACTGACTTCGTGCCATTACACATTATTGCACTTAATACAGTGGGGAGAACAAGTATTTGATACACTGCCGATTTTGCAGGTTTTCCCACTTACAAAGCATGTAGAAGTCTGTAATTTTTATCATAGGTACTCTTCAACTGTGAGTGACGCAATCTAAAACAAAAATCCAGAAAATCACATTTTATAATTTTTAAGTAATTAATTTGCATTTTATTGCATGACATAAGTATTTGATACATCAGAAAAGCAGAACTTAATATTTGGTACAGAAACCTTTCTTTGCGATTACAGAGATCATACGTTTCCTGTAGTTCTTGATCCGGTTTGCACACACTGCAGCAGGGATTTTGGCCCACTCCTCCATACAGACCTTCTCCAGATCCTTCAGGTTTCGGGGCTGTCGCTGGGAAATACGGACTTTCAGCTCCCTCCAAATATTTTCTATTGGGTTCAGGTCTGGAGACTGGCTAGGCCACTCCAGGACCTTGAGATGCTTCTTACGGAGCTACTCTTTAGTTGCCCTGGCTGTGTGTTTCGGGTCGTTGTCATGCTGGAAGACCCAGCCACGACCCATCTTCAATGCTCTTACTGAGGGAAGGAGGTTGTTGGCCAAGTTCTCGTGAAACATGGCCCCATCCATCCTCCCCTCAATACGGTGCAGTCGTCCTGTCCCCTTTGCAGAAAAGCATCCCCAAAGAATGATGTTCCCACCTCAATGCTTCACGGTTGGGATGGTGTTCTTGGGGTTGTACTCATCCTTCTTTTTCCTCCAAACACGGTGAGTGGAGTTTAGACCAAAAAGCTCTATTTTTGTCTCATCAGACCACATGACCTTCTCCCATTCCTCCTCTGGATCATCCAGATGGTCATTGACAAACTTCAGACGGGCCTGGACATGCGCTGGCTTGAGCAGGGGGACCTTGCGTGCGCTGCAGGATTTTAATCCATGATTGCGTAGTGTGTTACTAATGGTTTTCTTTGAGACTGTGGTCCCAGCTCTCTTCAGGTCATTGACCAGGTCCTGCCGTGTAGTTCTGGGCTGATCCCTCACCTTCCTCATGATCATTGATGCCCCACGAGGTGAGATCTTGCATGGTGCCCCAGACCAAGGGAGATTGACCGTCATCTTGAACGTCTTCCATTTTCTAATAATTGCGCCAACAGTTGTTGCCTTCTCACCAAGCTGCTTGCCTATTGTCCTGTAGCCCATCCCAGCCTTGTGCAGGTCTACAATTTTATCCCTAATGTCCTTACACAGCTCTCTGGTCTTGGCCATTGTGGAGAGGTTGGAGTCTGTTTGATTGAGTGTGTGGACAGGTGTCTTTTATACAGGTAACGAGTTCAAATAGGTGCAGTTAATACAGGTAATGAGTGGAGAACAGGAGGGCTTCTTAAAGAAAAACTAACAGGTCTGTGAGAGCCGAAATTCTTACTGGATGGTAGGTGATCAAATACTTATGTCATACAATAAAATGCAAATTAATTGTTTAAAAATCATACAATGTGATTTTCTGGATTTTTGTTTTAGATTCCGTCACTCACAGAGTACATGCTTTGTAAGTAGGAAAACCTGTAAAATTGGCAGTGTATCAAATACTTGTTCTCCCCACTGTATTACCAGTTTCTTTCTACTTGAGATTCAACAGAAGTTTAAACAGTTCCAACGTTGTGTTTATAAAGCACATGTGTTACTGCAGGAGAAAACCTGCTCACAATGTTTTGATGATGACATTATCAGTTAGTTATTATTAGTGCCCTGATCCACTGATGTCATTCAGAATCAAAATCTTTTATTATATGCTTGATGTCCCATTTTGTAGTCCTGAGATTCTATAGTTTGAGATCCAACAACAATATGAACCATTTTGATAATACTCTGTGCACAGAAATTATTGTTTTTAAACACACAGACATCAAGAATCAGCATATGAATCTCAACAATGGTGACAATAAACAAACTAGTGACAAACAGATCAACTCTGAACATCACAAAACAAGCTACTAAAGTCAGAACAAAACAATAGCAAAATAAAAGCAAACAGAAAAAAACAATGAAAATTACAGGACAATTCAGCTGCATAATTTATTCATGCTGCAATGCATGATGTCAGCCATTGATGCGTTCTGATTGGTGGCTCCCATCATGCACTGCAACATGAAGCATTTGTTTGATTGTCACCATTGTTGAGATTCATATGTAGATTATTGATGTCTGTGTGTGATTTTAAAACCTTCAGAATATTAAAACGTTATTGAAATTAGAATAAAGCATTTGTTTAATCAATTAATAATGCTAAGTGAGATCAGTGAATCAGGTAACTAGTAATTTCATCATCAAAACATAACCAGGGCTGCATATCCCAAAAGCATCTTAAGCTTAAAGGGGGGGTGAAATGCTATTTCATGCATACTGAGTTTTTTACACTGGTAAAGAATTGGATTTCCATGCTAAACATGGACAAAGTTTCAAAAACTAAGTTGTACGTTTGAAGGAGTATTTTTCTTCCAAAAATACTCCTTCCGGTTTGTCACAAGTTTCGGAAAGTTTTTTTCGAGTATGGCTCTGTCTTACGTAAGATAGAGCGGAATTTCCTTATATGGGTCCTAAGGTCACTTCTCCGGTAAGATCGCGGCAGCGCGCGCACTCTTAGACCAGAGCAAGAGAGTGAAAGCAGTTCGCCATCAAAGCGCCCTGCCCGGCTTTTGGGAAGTCAATGTCACCAAAGAAGTGTGTTTTTGGTTGCCAGGGCAAGACAACCCTGCACAGATTCCCAAAGAACCCAGCGTTAAGGAACCCGTGGATGGAGTTTGTTTTCCTGAGCATAAACGGAGTTGTGTAGCTGTTTGTTCCCTGCATTTCGACGATGATTGTTTTATAAACAATGCCCAGATCGTCTAATGCTTAATGATCGAGCAGTCGCAATGTTAAAGGTTCGCGGTCGTGCGTTGGAACCGGACGGTGAGTAACTGTTGAACAAATAATGTCTCTGTGTGTTGTCACTAGCTCGGTGCGTTAGCACAGCTAAGCTTCGCCCACACGGCCCGCCCCCAGCCGCTCGGTTTTTTCCGGAAAGACTCGGTACACCCTATCTTTCTTTGATTAATATAATAAAACAAAAGACTTTTTGGAGATATGAAGGATGCAATATTACTCTATAGGTACTCAAGATTAACAGGAGATTGAGTGAAAATGAGCATTTCACCCCCCCTTTAACTTGATCATAGATCAACTACAACAAATGGTCTGTATGATCAAAGTAGGTTTTCGATACTTTAGAGACACACAGCCCAGGTCATAGTTTCTCTTGCAGCAACAAATGTGCTTTATAAACACAGAGTTGGAGCAGACAGAGAAAAACTAATGTTAAAAAGGAAAGGGTCAAGAGCCCAACTAAAGTAAACACTGATAACCATAATGGTGACATGAAACGAAACATTCCATAAAACATTACCATCTAAACTTCTGTTAAATCTAAATAAGGCCGTGTGTAGATGTATGACAGAAATAAAATCAAACTGGTAAAATAATAAGTGCAATAATGTGTAATGGCTTGAAGTCAGTAGTTCTTGTGTTTCTCTTTTTTCTGTTCTTGTTGTTTCTCTTTCCTTCAGTGATTCTGCTGATTAACATCAGGTATATTCAATAATGCTCAATCATCACTTAATTATCTCATTAACTTCAACACTGCTTCAGTGTTCATTTTAACACTCTGTAGTGTGGACACATACACAGCAAAATCCCCAGTGTTAAATTAACACTCCTCAGTGTAAATTAACACTCCTCAGTGTACATATGTGTCCACACTACAGAGTGTTAAAATTAACACTGAAGCAGTGTTGAAGTTAATGAGATAATTAAGTGATTAATTAAGTGATTGGCCATTAGTGGTGACACCTGATGTTAATAAGCAGAATCATTGACGGAAAGAGAAAAAACAATAACAGAAAAAAGAGAAACACAAGAACTACTGACTTCGAGCCATTATTGCACTTATTATTTTACCAGTTTGACTTTATTTCTGTCATACATCTACACACAGTCTTATTTAGATTTAACAGACGTTTAGATGGTAATGTTTTATGGAATGTTTTGTTTCATGTCACCATTATGGTGACCAGTGTTTGCTTTAGTTGGGCTCTTGACCCTTTTGTTTTTAACATTAGTATTTCTCTGGCTGCTCCAACTCTGTGTTTATAAAGCATATGTGTTGTGGCAAGAGAAACTATGACTTTGGCTGTGTTTCCTGAAAGCATCGCAATTTGAAAGTAACCTAATTTGATCGTATAGACCATTTGTTGCAGTTGGTAATAATAAGTAATAATAAGTGCAACAATGTGTAATGACTCGAAGTCAGTTGTAGTTCTTGTGTTTCTCTTTTTTCTGTTCTTGTTTCTCTTTCCTTCAGTGAGTCTGCTTGTTCTCATCAGGTGTCACCACTAATGGCCAATCATCACTTAATTAATCACTTAATTATCTCATTAACTTCAACACTGCTTCAGTGTTAACTTAATTATCTCATTAACTTCAACACTGCTTCAGTGTTAATTTTAACACTCTGTGGTGTGGACACATATATACACTGAGGAGTGTTAATTTAACACTGGGGATTTTGCTGTGTATGTACACTGAGGAGTGTCAATTTAACATTTTGCTGTGTATACTTTTTTCATTAGAGATTGTTTATCCTTAGCACCACCTTTGAACTGTTAAGATCTTAACTTTAATTTCTTTAGTGATCATAAAGGGTCTTAAAAAATCAAACACTCATCACTTAATCACTTAATTATGTAATTAAGTCTAACACTGCTTCAGAGTGTTTTTAACACTGCTGGTGGTTAATTTAACTCTCTATGGTGAAAATCAAGATAACGGTGTTTCTATGACTGTGTGGTGTTTTTAACATGATATAAGACAAAATTCATGTCAAAATTCATGTTTACAAATTCATATCAACACCATTGTTGAGTATATTCAAACTGCAGTGAACCAAAGACAGTCTCAAAAACACAGTTAGAAACCACCCGTTTTCCACTGTTACAAACATGTCACCCATCCCCTGAACGTGCGGGACGGGGCTTTACTCCGATTTTTTATGATGTTCAAAGCGTTTCTAAGGCTACGTTCAGACTGTCAGTCTAAATCCGATTTTTGTGCATATCCGATTGAAATCTGATCAGAATTACACAGCAAAAACTCCAGTGTTAAATTAACACTCCTGGGAGTGTTAAATTAACACTGTGTGGGAGTCCACACCAAGAGTGTAAAGTGTTAAAATATGAGTGTTAAATTAACACTCAAGAGTGTTAAAGTTAATGAGATAAGTAAGTGATTAATTGAGTGATGATTGACCATTATTGAAGACACCTGATGTTAACAAGCAGAATCACTGAAGGAGAAAAATCACAAATTGTAAGTTACCATTATGGTGATTGGTGTTTGCTTTAGTTGGGCTCTTGACCATTATATGTTTACTTTAGATTTTGTTTGGCTGTTGTATCTGAGTTATAACTGACAGATGAACAAAGAAAAAAAGTGATCTGATGGTGTTGGTTATATTATGACAATTATCATTTGAACTTGATCACTGAACTCATTAAGATCCTTCTTTCTGACTTAGATTTATGTTGTTGATTACAGCATAACTGTGAATCTGCATAAATGCCCAGAATTTTAGATATAATACAAAGGATTTCTTAAAAGTTGTTTTGAAAAAACAAACAAAAAAAAACTTTCTTTTAGGCACACACAGACATCAAGATTCAGTCAATGCATCTCAACAATGGTGACGAGCAGAATATTCAATTAGGAAAAGTAAATTACATAGACAATTCAGATCATAATTTATTCATACCGCAATGCATGATGGGAGCCATTAATGAGTTGTGATTGGTGGCAGCCACTGCAACATGCTTTATTATTGTCACCATTGTTGAGATTCACAGGCTGATTATTGATGTCTGTGTTTTTAAATAAATTAATTTGAAAGTCTTTTGATCAGAACAATGTTTATTAAATATTTTGGATTATATGAAAAATATTGCAAATCATATGATGTAGAATCACAGAGCTGCTGTAATTAACAAGTCAAACCAAACTATCTCAATAAGTTTGGTTTTTTGGATCACAACATGATTATGTCAAAACATAACCAACACCATCAGATCACTTTTTTTCTTTGTTCATCTGACTGTTATAAATCAATAACAGCAGACAAGCAAAATTCAAAGTAAACATATAAGGGTCAAGAGCCAACTAAAACAAACACCGATCACCATAATGGTAACTTACAATTTGTGATTTTCTCCTTCAGTGATTCTGCTTGTTAACATCAGGTGTCTTCAATAATGCTCAATCATCACTCAATTAATCACTTAATTATCTCATTACCTTTAACACTCTTGAGTGTTAATTTAATACTCATATTTTAACACTTTACACTCTTGAGTGTGGACTCATATACACTCCCAGGAGTGTTAATTTAACACTGGAGTTTTTGCTGTGATATAGCTGATGTGAAAAGCAAAAAATCTAAATCTCCAGTTCTGCTGCTGCCACAGAAGACGCAGTCCAGCGTGTCGGATACACATTTCCCTGTTGTAAACTTTAAATAAGACAACATCTGTATTGCAAACCCCTCCATGGTGCTGTTGTTTTATTTTGCGTATGCCTAATAACGGAACGGCATTGCCATAGAAAACAATGCAGATATTCCCGAAACAATCAGAACACAGACACATTCTTCATATTTAAATATAGACAGACATGGAGACACAAATATCATGAGTGTGTAAAAAGAGCTCATGTGAATATAATTACCTGCACAATATGCAAGACTGCAGGTAGTTGGACTAACCAGCTCATAGACATAATAATTGCCTGGACAGGCTTTGACTTTAATGGGAAAAGACCCGAAATAGCAGCAGTAATTGTTCCAGTGACCGCAGACATCTCGAGTGACGACTCCATCTGTTACTGTTGGGTGTCCACCACGGATCCACAGTGGAGCATTAGTGCCACAGCTGTACCTCTCAACACACGTGTCTGGGATATGAGCGCTCATGCTGTTAATGAAGAGACGATACCAGCCGCTCCAGGAGACAGACGTGTCACAGTTTCTGACTGAAGCGTGTGTATTACTGATGGATCTCCATGGATTGTCCAGCACAGTGTAGTTGTAGCAGGGGTCTGCAGAGAGATAAACTTATGAAAACACCAATATGAAGTCATAGTCTAAAAAAATAAATATGTTCATGAAAACACATTATATATACTGTATTATACATGTGTATTACAAATTAAATATATTATATATATATATATATATATATATATTAGGGGTGTAACGATACATTCGTATTGAACCGTTCGGTACGAGGCTTTCGATTCGGTTTTTGGTACGCATTTTCAAACCGAACGGTTCATTGGACCATTTTTCCTGCCGACCAAAATTTCGTTATCTCAAAATGTAGGCGCGTTGCGCGTGGCAAGCGTGCTCATAATGTAAGAGACGCCGGCGCGAACACAACATTGCCCAACATCAAATGGCAAACGTAATGCAAGTGTATGGCAAGCCAAGAGGCTCAGAAATACGCCATAGATTAATCGCGTTTAAAGCCAAACGGCGTCAAATACGGCGTTTTAAACCGTATTGGACGCCGTAAAATACGCCGTTGTAATTACAAACGCTGTAAAAGACACGCAAAATACGTCAATGACGCCGTATTTGACGGCGTTTTAGTGTGCATGGAAAGCGCTGCTTTTTACGCCGTTCATCTCGCCATATGATGCCGTAAAAAACGCAGTTTTGGTTGCACAGAGCGCGCGCTATATTACGGCGTTTTGCTTATAGTATAATGAGACACGCCCACTGATTTCCACAGCCAGTAAGTTTGAACTGTTCTCTCCCAATCAATGATGAACTGAGTCAGACCAGACGAATTCAGCAAGGATCATTTGTGGTAATCCAATTCGTATGCTCCCAAGGAATTATTAATTTTATGTATTAAAATAATCCAAGCTAAATAATAAACTGAAATTAAAGAAAATATTAAAGAACATTCAATAAATCAATAAAGCAAAATTAATAGGATTTTCACATTTTAAAAGGGTGTCACACAGGGTTTAATTTGAGCCGGAACATGTGAACATGCACAGCAAAATCCCCAGTGTTAAATTAACACTCCTCAGTGTACATATGTGTCGACACTACAGAGTGTTAAAATTAACACTGAAGCAGTGTTGAAGTTAATGAGATAATTAAGTTAACACTGAAGCAGTGTTGAAGTTAATGAGATAATTAAGTGATTAATTAAGTGATGATTGGCCATTAGTGGTGACACCTGATGATAACAAGTAGACTCACTGAAGGAAAGAGAAACAAGAACAGAAAAAGAGAAACACAAGAACTACTGACTTTGAACCATTATTGCACTTTTTATTTTACCAGTTTGACTTTATTTATGTCATACATCTACACACGGTCTTATTTAGATTTAACAGAAGTTTTTAGATGGTAATGTTTTATGGAATGTTTCGTTTCATGTCACCATTATGGTGACCAGTGTTTGCTTTAGTTGGGCTCTTGACCCTTTATTTTTTAACATTAGTTTTTCTCTAGTTGCTACAACTCTGTGTTTATAAAGCACGTGTTGTGGCAAGAGAAACTATGATTTTGGCTGTGTTTCCTGAAAACATCGCAAGCCTAATTTGATCATACAAACCATTTGTTGCAGTTGGTCTGAGATCAAGTTAGGCTTAAGATGCTTTTGTGAAACACAGTCCTGGTTATGTTTCGATGATGAAGTGACTAGTGACCATTCAATGATGTCACCCATCATTATAAACTGATTATTCAAATGCTTTATTAATTTTTCACTACAGTAGCCACTTCCAGGAATGTTTTAGGAATCTGAAAGTTTTAAAATCACACACAGACATCAAGAATCTACATATGAATCTCAACAATGGTGACAATCAAACAAACGCTTAATGTTGCAGTGCATGATGGGAGCCACCAATCAGGACGCATCAATGGCTTTTGATTTATGTTGTTGTTTACAGCATAACTGTGATTCGGCATAAATATCCAGAATTTTAGATATAATACAAAGGATTTCTTAAAAGTTGTTTTAAAAACAAAAAAGTACTTTTAGGCACACACAGATGTCAAGATTCAGTCTATGCATCTCAACAATGGTGACGAGTAGAATATTAAATTAGGGAAAAGTAAATTACATAGACAATTCAGATCATAATTTATTCATACCGCAATGCATGATGGAGCCATTAATGAGTTGTGATTGGTGGCAGCCACTGCAACATGCTTTATTATTGTCACCATTGTTGAGATTCACAGGCCGGTTGTTGATGTCTGTGTTTTATATGAATTTATCTGAATGTCTTTTGATCAGAACAATGTTTATTAAATATTTAGAATTATAAGTAAAGTACTGATAATCATAGGCTGAAGAATCACTAAACTGCAGCTAACAAGTTAAGCCAAACTATCTCAATAAGTTTCCTTTTTCAGATCACAGCATGATTATGTCATAACATAATCAACAATATAAGATAACATTTTACTTTATTCAGTTAACTGTTATAAATCAATAACAGCAGACAAACAACAGTAAATATTAAAGCAAACATATAATGGTCTAGAGCCCAACTAAAGCAAACACCCATCACCTTAATGGTAACTTACAATTTGTGTCCATCCATGTCCAATTACATTTCTAGCTGGGGTGACTCACATCGTGTCCATAATATGAGCACACAGTGAGTGCACTGTGCGGTTACACTTTTAGCTCACTGTGAACTCACATTGTGGTCATATGGAGAGATCACTGTGAGATCAACGTGTTGACTGGGAATGCAGCTCAAAGGAGGCACTGTGAATCTGCATAGCAATTTCATTCTAAGAGGCTATTAAATGTGAAGTGACAAAAAAAAAAAAAAAAAAAAATATATATATATATATATATATATATATTCATATATATATATATATATATATATATATATATATATATATATATATATATATTCATATATATGTATGTATATGTATATGTATATGTATGTGTGTGTGTAAAGGCAGGATCACTTACTGGAACCCAAACGGAAGTTCAGTCCTGGCTGTATAATCAAACAATAAAAACGAGAAACAATGCATGCATCTAGAACATTTAATTCCACAGGAACTTGATCCAGTTTCCCCCATTTTTACTAATAACTACTTTGTGTTAATTCAGAGGACAGTAAGGCAAACTATTAAGCATGAACATGAACAGGATCAATTAAGATTTTCAAAGCATTTTGGAACTCTTCTTGGTGGAAATTGACAGAGCACGTTTAAAAAGAGACGATGCATCATGCTGCAGTAGCATTATGGGGTGCAAGCAGTGTTCGAATTGTGTCAAAGCTCTTGGGGGGCTCTTTGCAGTGCGTATCGTTTACACGCAAAAAAAAAGAAGAAGGTATTTTTGGCGTATAAATGGCACAATCAATAAAATTTATCTGTTTATAAATTTGAGCGTCTTTTCAGACGCAAATCTAATTTGAATTACTTTCTAATGGGAGCGGCAGCACAATACTTTGATTAAAAAAACTATATATTAGGCCTATCTAATAAATTATGTTTCTATTATTTTAGTTTTAATGAAAAACCAGGGGACCCCCCAGGTAATTTTTTCGGGCCTTATGGGGGGGTCCCTTGATGCCCCCCCCCCCCTTCAATTCGAACACTGGGTGCAAGCTGCATGTGCATCAACCAATCTACATCTACACAGTGCCCTAAATGCCACTCCGAAGAGTACAACATCACTGAGGCTGCGGGTCTCTCCAGTGCCCTGGACGCTAATCATTCTGCAGGACAATTGTCTATTACAGGATACAACAATATTATTTGATTAAAAACAACAAAAACAATAAAACAAAGACAAAGTCACTTATATTAAACAGTTTTTTATTTATGTTTTTGTTAACAGAAGTTATCTTGCGCCTTTAATTGCCTCCGCTATCGTCCTGTCAATCATCTGTCTCATTCTCACGGGTCGCGGCTATGATTACAGTTTCAGTAAAAATGTATTTCACCATCATCGGTACCCACCCTCAGCCGATTGGCATTACAGTATTTTCAAAACGGAGCGTCTAAAAGAAAAGTTCTGACTGCTGTCTGAACACTGGTCTATGAGCCTCTCCCGCTCGGCGCTGTCAAGCGCAGCTTCACCACACACAGCTAAATAAAACAGGCTGGTGGCAGACTAATAATTCATATTTCTGATGTAAAGATTTCTGTGAAACGTGTAAAGTTGCACAGAAGAAAGCCCGGACCTGCCCTGTACAGTTTAAGAATCTGTAGCCATAGTAAAAGACTATTATTTTGTTGAACAGACCCTGACCTGAGCGACAACTGATGACGTCACATGCTCAGATTTGCTTGACCAATCGCTGGAAGGGGGCGTGTCAGGCCGCCCACATGTGGAAAAAGAATTTTGAAGTCATTTATTATTTTTTTGCCTGTGAACCAAAAAACGAAAAATCAAGCCGAAATCTTGTTTTTTCATTTTTTTTGAAAAAACGAAAAAACGAATAAAGGGGCCATTTTCTCGATTCTGCGTATTACATTTCAAATTGGAAAACAAACTATCAAAACGTACACGGACCCATTAGTGTTTCTTTTGCTGCTTGAGCTGTTTTTGTGCAAGTCACACTTGTGCACACACACAGTTTATGAATGATTGTAGTTATAATGATTGTGATGACAAAATCATCATAGTGCCTGTTCATTCACTAAGGAAATTCATTCTCACTCGTTCAGAGTTTAATCCTCAATCAAAAGTGTTTCATTAGCACCACTGTGAAACCACCGCAATAAATTACAATAACTCATTTTTTTAATACCTCTTGCATAACCAGAGAAACGGAGATACACTGTCTATTAGAAACAGAGATATCACAATTTAGCACGTGAATCTCAACAATGGTGGCAATATATATTAGGGCTGTGCGATATATATCGTGAGATTGTTATGCGCATCTCGTCAGTAAAGCCGGTTCCTTGATTAGTAGTAAATCGCCTTCACCTGCTTTCAGATGGAGCGGCATTTAGGGCTGAGGAGATAATTAAGTGATTAATTTAGTGATGATTGAGCATTGTTGAAGACACCTGATGTTAACAAGCAGAATCACTGAAGAAGAAAATCACAAATTGTAAGTTACCATTAAGGTGATGGGTGTTTGCTTTAGTTGGGCTCTAGACCATTATATGTTTACTTTAATATTTACTGTTGTTTGTCTGCTGTTATTGATTTATAACAGTTAAATGAACAAAGTAAAATGTTATCTTATAGTGTTGGTTATGTTTTGACATAATCATGCTGTGATCTGAAAAAGGAAACTTATTGAGATAGTTTGGTTTAACTTGTTAGCTGCAGTTTAGTGATTCTTCAGCCTATGATTATCAGTACTTTACTTATAATTCTAAATATTTAATAAACATTGTTCTGATCAAAAGACATTCAGATAAATTCCTTTCAAACACAAACATCAATAATCAGCCTGTGAATCTCAACAATGGTGACAATAATAAAGCATATTGCAGTGGCTGCCACCAATCACAACTCATTAATGGCTCCCATCATGCATTGCGGTATGAATAAATTATGATCTGAATTGTCTATGTAATTTACTTTTCCTAATTGAATATTCTGCTCCTCACCATTGTTGAGATGCATAGACTGAATCTTGACATCTGTGTGTGCCTAAAAGAACGATTTTTTTTTTAAGCAACTTTTAAGAAATCCTTTATATTATATAAAAAATGCTGGGCATTTATGCAGATTCACTAACCAACAACATAAATCGAAGTCAGAAAGAAGAATTTTAATGAGTTCAGTGATCAAGTTCAAATGATGATTGTCATAATATAACCTACACCATCAGATCATTTTTTTTTCTTTGTTTATCTGTCAGTTATAACTCAGACACAGCAGCCAATAAAAGCTAAAGTAAACATATAATGGTCTAGAGCCCAACTAAAGCAAACACCCATCACCTTAATGGTAACTTACAATTTGTGATTTTCTCCTTCAGTGATTCTGCTTGTTAACATCAGGAGTCTTCAATAATGTTCAATCATCACTAAATTAATCACTTAATTATCTCATTAACTTAAACACTCTTGAGTGTGGACTCATACAATCCCAGGAGTGTTAATTTAACAATGGAGTTTTTGCTGTGTACAAAGAGCCGTAGTTAACTGACAAGCTGAGCCATATCGCATTAATTATCGCTGGCGATACGTCCGCGATATTAATGCGATATGGCTCAGCTTGTCAGTTAACTACGGCTCTTTGTAGTAAATGCCGCTCCATCTGAAAGCAGGTGATGGCGATTTACTACTAATCAAGGAACCGGCTTTACTGACGAGATGCGCATAACAATCTCACGATATATATCGCACAGCCCTAATATATATATATATATATATATTTTTTATTCATGCAGCAGTGCATGCTGGGAGTTTATATTATCCTGGAACCCAGCATGCATTGCGACATGAAACTTTTGATTGTCACCATTGTTGAGATTCATGTGCTGATTCATGAAACTGGTTTGTAAACTGGTTTCACACTCAGTGTCGCTGTAAGTCAATTGTAGTTTTTGTGTTTCTCTTTTTTCTGTTCTTGTTTCTCTGTCCTTCAGTGATTCTGCTTATCACACTGTAAAAAATTTCTAACCCTCCCAAATCAAAAATTTCAAGTGACCGATAACATCTAAATTTTTCAATTGGCCCAAGTGAAATTCTGTAAATTGAATTTAATCAATTGTTGCAATAGTCTGTTACCATTGGCTCAATGAGAAATAATACATTGAACCAATTGAAAAAAAAAATTAAGTTTACCAAACCATGTTATTGGCCCAATTATAAATTTTAAATTGTAGTAGCCTTCTTTTTTTGTTTTACCTAAACTAAAAATGTATATTGGTAAATTTATATTAGTAAAGCAACTTTAATGTATTGTTTATTCTCTGTTGCCCCAAAAGAAAAAGGTTTATATATATATATAAATATATAAAATTATATCATTACATCAATTATATATTAAAGACTCAAGCCATTCTGCCACAGTTTAATACATTTTATTTACATTTTAACAATATAAATACCTTAAAATGGTAAATACAGTGAAATTGTCTGCACAGTAGAACTTAAAATCATGCATTTAAATTTAGTATTCTCATAAAAAAAATACAAAAAAAGTACTTCAGGGTTACTTCACTCAGTGTTTAGTGTAATTTCATCTTAACTTTAGTATTCTCACAGGAGGTATTTTGAGCTCATGAAACTGCATCTTACACTTCAAATATTAAACATGTAAACACATTTGCAAATATTTATAAAGCTGCAAAATAGCATTCTCACAAAAGGTACTTCTCCCCTATAGGGTTAAGTGAAATTTTACTTAGTTTTCTAATAATATGCTCAGAATTTGCACTCTTTTGCTGCACTCAGTTCCCATTTTCAAAAAGACCTTCTGAATGAATTCGAAGGTACATTTTAAGTCCTTGTTGTGTTCCATGTTAAGTGCGTAGAGCAAGCCAGAGAGGACAATGAACGCACTCACAAAGTCTCCCATGTTTTCCAGGACAACTTCCGACCTCTTCAAGGACAATTGCAACATTTACCCCATTGGAAAGGGATCTTGAAGTTGAACTGTTGCTGCTCACCACTTCAATAATTCCCATTTTCGTTGCAAATTTGTGATGATCCAATGCCTCTGTACTCTGTAAAAAGTATAAAATAGCAATATTAATACTGTGTCTACAAATAGTGAATAAATCCAGAACATTTTCACTGGCCATATCCTCACTTTTTAATATTTTTTTTTTTTAAAGTTCCAACTTTAAAATATATAGTATGACCTGCTGAAACCGATTTCTAAGAACTATAATTGACAGCATATACAAAAAAAAAACTACTTTCCTTCAATGTAAAATTTCCTTCAAATTTCATTAGGCTGCTGTCACAAGAGTTAATGCACAGCTCCAATATACTGTTACATAACATGCGTTATATTTCTCATTTACATATACATACTCGCCAAGACAGGTGTTTGACATAATTTTGTGCATATTTGACCGTTTAAGCGGAGCAAAATACTCATTTAGGGACTTGCGACTCAAAAGCTGCCTGAGAGAAGGCTAACTTTCTCTCAAATGCCCTTTGAGGGAGGTTAGTCCCATTTAAACTGCCAGCGACACACAGTGACAAAACAACATGATCCCGTTCATTTTCAATGGACAATAAATATAAAAAAATTACCAGAATAGTCTTGCAAATGGTTCCATGTTCCTTGAAATAAAAAGGAAGACCCCGAATAGCAGCAGCCCTTCTCTGCACAGTTAAGTCTGCCACCTGTACAATGGAATGAAAATAAAAACATATTATAATAAATAACAGTTTTAAATGTATAAACAAACAGACCTTTTACAATAGCATGAGTTAAATACTAGTCAGGGCTTAAAATGCTGCGCAGAATTGTGGGTATTAGTGGTGCAACAGATCACTAAACTCATGGTTCATATTATGGTTTTTGAGATTCGGATCAGCAAAAAAAAAAAGGGTGGGGGTGTTGTAACTTTGCTTTTCATTTATTAATTAAAGCCCACTTTAAGTACTTTGATACTACAGCAAAAAATCTAGCTTTTAATAATTAAACATTATTGTAAGGCAGTGGCGGATACCAGAGTGAGACCGTAAAAGAAACCCTAGTAGTGGTTCACGCTTGTGCACATACTACTGTTTTGGCGCGCAGTGTTCTGATTCGCTTATTTCCTATTTAGGCTACTTGTTGGTGGAGGCATTCCAGAATTACTGTTGGTGAAATTATAATCAGACCCTCTCAGACAACCCCCCCCCCCCCCCCCCCTTCTTAAAAAAAAACTCTTCAGATCTGCACGATTCACACAAGTCACCCAAACTGACGCGAAAAAAGCAGGAGGCGCCGAAAAGCGCGCTGTTTGCAGCCCTGTGAAAAATACCCGAGGACACAGTGAGCGGCTGCAGTGAAAGTACATAGTACAATGTGTCCTAAACATGATACAAGCTTATATTAAGGTCTTCAAAATAACTGGTAAGATATTTTTAACAAGATTCTGTTGCTGACGGACAGATAAATACTTGCGCTGTTTAATGCGTTTGAGATGTAGTGCTTTCCTCAGTACTTAACTTACATTTCACAGGTATATTCTCCATCTGTAAATGTTAGAAAGTAAAACAAATATGTCCATTTCACTGTCAGGAGAGGATGAGCTTCTGCAAGTGAATCTCCGCTAAATTCAAGCTTCCGTGAATGAGTGCCGCCACGCGCATGCACGCCAAACAGACGGAGCACAATAGAATAGTAGCGCAATAATTCTGAGTAAAATATAGGCCTAGGCCTACTGCTAAAATATTTTGTTGTTGGAGACAATAAATGTGTCATGGAATTTTAAACCTACAAGTATATTTTTATGAAAGTGACCATTATAATGGGTGTAACCTTTTTGCACATAATATATTGCATAGGCCTAGCCTTCATTACATTCACTATATTTGTTTCCAAATCCTTCAACAGCATTGTTTGTAGCATATCATTGAGCAGGATGTGAATTATTATTATTTTATTATACATTTTTTCTTTATCCAGAAAGTACAGAGATATATCGCATATCGCCATTTATCCAAAAAATACAGAGATATGATTTTTTGGCCCAGCTCTAGTAAGCTGTAAGCTGTCACCTAAAGTCGCAAATAATTCTGGAGTTGGTTAATGTGGATCCACCAGCTGAAAATAAATTGAGGAGGGGACAGAGAGCCAGAAGACCACATTTTAAATCCTGGCCACCGGATGTGTAAAGCCAGTCATTGTTGGTGTTGTTTTTAAATAAAAGAAATCTGTTAATATATAATTTGTAGTTGTGGGGCCACTTAATTTTTGGTGGGTGCTCCTAACTTTTTGCTGGTGCTCAAGTAAAAAAAGAAAAGAATTTCGAGCCCTGAGCTGGATACATTAGTGGATTACAGAAAACAAATGTGGTCCTCCTTCCTGATGTATGCACTGACATACAGTTGCAAGTTTGATATAAACCGTTGGAAAGTAGGTATATGAGGGACTTGATATCAAAACTTGCCACTAACGTAGATCTGGTTACATATCATCAGTTAATTATATCCACTGACCTACAGAATATGGCAATATGGTTGGCAAAGGTGGACTATAAGGTTATGAAATTAAATATTTAACATTACCAACCAACTAACCAAGGAGTAGCCTAGCCTAACACAAAATGGCAGACATCAACTTCGTAACGTAACGTTAACGTTATGCAGCCTGAATCACACTGTCACATGTTTCAGCGGTCTCATGGCGCCTCAATAAAGAAACTTAACACAAATTACATATCATAAGAGCTAACAGTATTAGACACAAATAAGGAATGAACAAATATGCAATAACAACTCTTGTTAAATACTCACTGTGAAAGTCTTAACGTTAGTGGTTCCGTTTTCTTCACGAAGTTAAATGAGTCAGACCCTACCGATGCTACATTGAGAGAGAAAAAAGTTATAACAGAAACGATACCTATGTCTCATACATTTAATAGAATCATAATAAAGTTCGATAAAATGATTATGTTATGTAAAATTATACTGTGTCCTAAAGTAAAACATTCGGAGAATCGTTCTATCGGTTTTATGATGAAATTGAGACCTGTCCAGCACTCAAATTAACGTACACAAAGACTTAATAACTACAGAGTTCAGTACTAATACTCACCATAACTTAAATGATGGAAATTCTGTCTGGAAAATTGGAAATTCCGTTCTGTCGTCGTCCTTCAGCATCGACTCCTCAGCGTGCTCCCGCTCAATACATTTGAATCCACAATACCAACGGTACGGTTTCTCTTAGGCGCATGCGTAAGGTTTTTTTTTTTTTTTTTTTTTTTTTTTTTTGCAAAGCTTATTTGGCAAACACAGATTTTTCACTTCTACTTGATGGATTGGCTGAACACAATTTCATATGTTCAGTGAATATATTTTTTTAATTTTAGCTTCAGACCTTAAGCTAAAATTACCACAATGCATCTTTTTGTTTGGGGATAATTAGTTGGAAGCAATTTGTTGAGTCAATATTTAATTGTATGTTTCCAAAATTGTTCAAAATATTTTTTTTTTACAGTGCAGGTGTTCATCAGTGTCTCAATTCACTCACTTCTTTACATTCACTCTGTCAAGTGGACTATATTAGTGAACTAATGTGGGGAATAGTGAATGAGGGTATAGGGTGTGATTGGGAAAACAGCCTCTGAGTGTCGATTTTGAGCAATGTTAATTCACAGTATATTCCTGTAGGCTATTTTTGTTTTCTACGGTATATTACTGTTTTAATGGAAAATGGTATGATATTGTCAGAATTTGGCCTTTTTTTACAGCAAGGGTTAACAGTGTGGTTAACTTTTAAGGAATTAATTTGATTAATTATTACTCAATTCTAATTTGTTAAATTTAATTAATAATATTGCTTGTAATCTCTTGCCACAATTTTATTGATTAGATATAGCGTATTCATTTTTACAGTGCATCACACTAACCTTCAAGTAACATTTTGGACATTTGATTAATGGACATTTTTCACATTCCCAGAACCAACACTGAATATTTGGAGAACGTTCTTGTAACTAAACTCTGTTTGCTGGGAAGCTTTGTGGTTTATTATAAAATAAACATTTATTTAAATAACGCTGAGCAAGACATACAATAATGACCCTGAGAAATCACTGTATGGATTAACAAATCAATTGTGGTAATGTTGATACTGTATTTTCTACAGTACAGTACTGGCAACAACAGCTGATGTTTTTATTTAATTATAGTGGTGCAGTAAATAGGCCTATTTCATTCTTCTGACACACGCACACATCTATCCAATACAGAGTGGCGTTTCCTAAAAGCATTGTAAAGCCTAAATTGATCATAGACATTGTGTCAGTTGTCCTACAATCAACTTAAGCTTATGATACTTTCCAGAAAATAAGCCAATAGAGACACAGTGTGTAACATTACCAGGTGAGATGGTCACTGGTGTGACAGTTGTAGGGCTGGTGTTAATGCTGCCAGTGTCTGAAAGTTTGGATGAATAGTGATTAATGAACAGAGACACAAATATCATGAGTGTGTAGAAAGAGCTCATGTGAATATAATTACCTGCACAGTATGCAAGATTGCAGAAAGTTGGACTAACCAGCTCATAGACATAATAATTGTCTGGACAGGCTTTGACTTTAATGGGAAAAGACCCGAACAAGCAGCAGTAACTCGCAGCATTACCGACCCCGTAACCGCAGACATCTCGAGTGACGACTCCATCTGTTACTGTTGGGTGTCCACCACGTATCCACAGTGCGACATCAGTGCCACAGCTGGACTGAGCAACACATGTGTCTGGGATATGAGCGCTCACACCATTAATGAAGAGACGATACCAGCCGCTCCAGGAGACAGACCTGTCACAGTTTATGACTGAAGCATGTGTATTACTGATGGATCTCCATGAATTGTCCAGCTCAGTGTAGTTGTAGCAGGGGTCTGCAGAGAGATTAGCTGTAATGAAAATATATTAAGAAATAACACATTTCTGAAAAACATATTTTATTACAAAATGTGGTTACAAAAGTGCAGCTTTTTCTTCTTCTTCATTTGCAAATTCAGAGTGATTCATTTCGATCCACAATATGTTTTCAAATGCATTTATAGGATTATTTAAACATCAATGCATCTTAAATAAAAATAAAAAAAAATCTTTTAAATTGGAAGCAACGTTACATACCAGTGTAATCATGTACATATTATTATTATTATTACTATTTTTTAAGATTTTATTTCCAGTTTCTTGGTCTAAAAATGGCCATTTCAAAATGACCATTGCCAGGTTTTCAGCGGGAATCCTGGGTCATAAACTAATATTATAATAAATGATATAATTATAAAATATAACTAGTCAAGTCAAGTCAAGTCAAGTTTATTTATATAGCGCTTTTCACAACATAGGTTGTATCAAAGCAGCTTCACAGTAATAAATTAAAACAATACATCAATGTTTGTTTCGAGTGGAACGTCCACGTTTGGTAATGCTGATCAATAGTATCGTTGATTGATTAATTAAATTAAATATTCCCAAATATCCCCAACTGAGCAAGCCAAAGGCAACTAATATTATAACTAATATTATAAATTAGCATTGCCAGGTTTTCAGCGGGAATCCATAAACTAATATTAAACTAACAATCTGACATTCAGTTTCCTCAATATTTCATATGCAAATAATGAAAAAAACGGCAGTATTTTACAGAAAATAAGTGAGTTTCTCCGCAGCGTGTGAAGTGTTTTATTCCAGTAGTGTCCTCCCCAGTCAACACGTTGATCTCACAGTGATCTCTCCATATGACCACAATGTGAGTTCACAGTGAGCTAAAAGTGTAACCGCACTGTGCACTCACTGTGTGCTCATGTTATGGACACGATGTGAGTCACCCCAGCTAGAAATGTAATTGGACATGGATGGACACAAATTGTAAGTTACCATTAAGGTGATGGGTGTTTGCTTTAGTTGGGCTCTAGAACATTATATGTTTACTTTAATATTTACTGTTGTTTGTCTGCTGTTATTGATTTATAACAGTTAAATGAACAAAGTAAAATGTTATCTTATAGTGTTGGTTATGTTTTGACATAATCATGCTGTGATCTGAAAAAGTAAACTTATTGAGATAGTTTGGTTTAACTTGTTAGCAGCAGTTTAGTGATTCTTCAGCCTATGATTATCAGTACTTTACTTATAATTCAAAATATTTAATAAACATTGTTCTGATCAAAAGACATTCAGATAAATTCATTTAAAACACAGACATCAATAATCAGCCTGTGAATCTCAACAATGGTGACAATAATAAAGCATGTTGCAGTGGCTGCCACCAATCACAACTCATTAATGGCTCCCATCATGCATTGCGGTATGAATAAATTATGATCTGAATTGTCTATGTAATTTACTTTTCCTAATTGAATATTCTGCTCCTCACCATTGTTGAGATGCATAGACTGAATCTTGACATCTGTGTGTGCCTAAAAGAATGATATTTTTTTTAACAACTTTTAAGAAATCCTTTATATTATATAAAAAATTCTGGGCATTTATGTAGATTCACTAACCAACAATATAAATCGAAGTCAGAAAGAAGGATTTTAATGAGTTCAGTGATCAAGTTCAAATGATGATTGTCATAACATAACCAACACCATCAGATCACTTGTTTCTTTGTTCAACTGGTGATTATAATTCAGAAACAACAGACAAACAAAATCTAAAGTTAATAATAAATGGGTCAAGAGTCCAACTAAAGCAACCATTGATCGTCATAACGGTAACTTACAATTTGTGATTTTCATAATTTCTAAACATCGAAACTTCCCGCTATAACTGTCTAAGAATGTTAGGGGGGATAATGTTCTATCAATGTCATCACTAAACATGTTTGAAATGTTTATAGAGAGTGTTATCCTACCTTTTAGGAGAACATTCTGGTTACAAAAATAAAATTAGCTACAGAAAATATTACAAGAACATAACATAATGCTCTCAAAACATTCATAGAACAATACCATTTCTAGCTGGGATGAGCTCATATTGTGGTCATAGTTTGAGCACACAGTGAGAGCGCTGTGAGGTTACACTTTTAGATCACTGTGAACTCAGATTGCTGACGTTGTGACCACATGGTGACATCACTGTGAGATCATAGTGTTGACTGGGTCAGCAACACTGTATCAGTGGTTTGATCGGGTCTGACTCTAAACTAGCACTACTGAGAGAGAGACAGAGATCTGTCGTTCACTCAGTGACAGTCAGTGTTTGAGCTGAGAAGAGATCAGACACGAGGTGAACAGAAAAGTGTCACTAAAGCTCAGGATGGACAGATTCGACACATGCGCACTGCGACTGCACCAGTCCTATAGAAGGCAGTGTAGTCATGACTCGTGTCAGCTACAGGACCTCTGCTCTGAAGGACAAAGAAGAAGAAAAGGTGTGTGTTCCACCTCTGAAGATACACAACCTCAAAGCGACTGCTCATGTTCCACTGTCTGTGTGTGTGTGTGTGTGTGTGTGTGTGTGTGTGTGTGTGTGTGTGTGTGTGTGTGTGTGTGTGTGTGTGTGTGTGTGTGTGTGTGTGTGTGTGTGTGTGTGTGTGTGTGTGTGTGTGTGTGTTCACATATACTTGTTTTTGTGGTATAGATGTACATTGATGACCAAACCAGTTTAGTGGTGGTATATCAGGACACACCTTTCCCAATGCCCTACAGTGATGATAAAACTATCAACAATTTTGTTTAAATGCAGATCACAAATCTGACTTCAAATGTTCTATACACACAACAGAACAGAAAATATGACCATATGATATTTTGGTGGTACACAAGGACATTCCCGCTCATCCTAAAATGTTCTATGACCTAATTGTGATTTTTGGGGCCCGACCTGATTATGAGGACACTCATTTTACAATACACAAAATATGTCATTTCAGTGGTTGTACTGGCACATGACCACACACAACACACAAACGTGACAACACGGTGTATTACCAAGACTAAGGTGATTTAAGAGGACTGGATCTTAAACACAATACACAACTGCACATCCAACATTATAAGGACGAGTGTGTTTAATGGTACATGCCCACACACAACACTCAAACCTGACAACACGGTGCCAAGACTAAGGTGATTAAAGAGTACCGGATCTCCAATACAATACACAAAAGAACTTAAAACATTACAGGGACAGAAGTGTTTTAGAAGTTCTTTAATTATGACTTCAATAATACAATCATAAACATTGAGTTTTTCAGTTTTACCATGTAATACCATCATGTCATGCCATTTTAAGGGGAAAGTGACATCCACAAACTTAAAAACATGGTCAATAAAACTTGCACAACTGTGTGATCTTTCAGAAAGCATACAGTATCATTACTGTTTTGACATATCAGCAGATGAACCATTCAAAACTTCAGAAAGATTTACAAAACAGCCCTTGAAAACAGGCACAATTTAAAGATGTCATTAAACGGGCTTTGAAATGTGTAAAATGAACTCACTCAACATGCAATAAATGCTGCACTAGAGAAACCGACATATAAGGGACGGTTTACCTAAAAAGACAATTCTGTTATTTCCAGAAAATGTAAACAGAATTGTCAAGTTTCAAAGCAGAATTACAGAGATAACGGGAAAAGTGTTCAACAAAGTTTGTTTGGGCTGTACATCAGCTCTAGAAGAGTATAGTGTCATTATAATTCAACCACCATTGTAAGCCCAGATACACAGCAAAATCAACAGAGTAAAATTAACAAAAACAACTCCACAAACAGCATTACCAGCTTCACTTATTACTAACCAGACTGACTTTATTTCTGTCAAACGTCTACAGAAGTTCGTATTGAGAATTGAGGTTTAGATGTTGACGATTTATTGAAAATGTATGATCACCATTATCGTGATGAGTGTTTCCTTTAGTTGGGCAGTTTGACTCTAGCTTATTTTTTTGAGTGTTTATGGTTTTTGTAACAGCTTGTACCAAAACACATAATTTGTTGCAAAGAATGCCAGAAGCAAAGATGTTCAGGTGATCTAGTTTTCAACAACAAAAAGTAGAATGATGCGCCTATATCATCACTGTCCAAAAGTGGTCATTTGACGTTAATAGATTATATTCACAAACAATACTCTCTTGCCACAGATTGGACATTTTGAATTTTTTAAATACATAATAGGGGAACAAAAATTTCTAAGACACAGACATCAAGAATCAGCTTATGAATCTCAACAATGGTGACATGTTTCATGCCGCAATGCATCCTGGGAGCCATGAGTTTTATACTATTGTGGCTCCCAGCATGCATTGCAGCATGAAGCATGTCACCATTGTTGAGATTCATAAGCTGATTATTGATGTCTTTGTTTAAAAAAAAAAAATTCCCCCATTATGTATTTTAAAAATTCAAAATGTCCAATCTGTGGCAAGAGAGTATTGTTAGTGAATATAATCTATTAACATCAAATGACCACTTTTGGACAGTGATGATATAAGTGCATTTTTTTTTACTATCTGCTGTTAAAACCTATATCACCTGATCATCTTTTTTTGGCTTTCTTTGAAACAAATTACGTGTTTTGATAAAAGCTGTTACAAAAACCACAAACTTGCAAGAAGAGTCAAACTGCCCAACTGAAGGAAACACTCATCACTATAACGGTGATCATACATTTTCAATAAATCATCAACATCTAAACCTCTGTTAATTCTCAATAAGAACTTCTGTAGACGTCTGACAGAAATAAAGTCAGTCTGGGGTGCGTTTCCCGAAAGCATCGTTGGCCAACTATGGTCGCAAGTTCCGTCGTTACCAATAGAGTTCAATGGACATTGCGATGAACTTGCGACCATAGTTGGCCAACAATGCTTTCGGGAAACGCACCCCTGGTTAGTAATAAGTGAAGCTGGTAATGCTGTTTGTGGAGTTGTTTAATCCTCCTCTGCTGAGAACTTGTTAACAGCAGATGTTCATCATTAATGCCCAATCATCACTTAATTAATCACTTAAGTATCTCATTAACTTTAACTCTGATTCAGAGTTATTTTAACTCTCTGTAGAGAGGGACCAAATGTTCTCTGAACAGAGTTAATTTTACTCTGGGGATTTTGCTGTGTAGCAACATTGTTTCGGCCCGGATACGGCCCACATCTGGCACTTGTGGAATACGGATCTGGCCCACATGCAGCGTGGAATGACGGCCCTTGGGTGGCCCACTCCTGTTTGCCAGATCTGGGCCAGAAGCAGGCCATAGCAATGCCACATGTCAGCCAAGAGCAAAGAAATAAACCAGAACTGGACCTTATCTGAGACACAAAATCTGTGTATATTAAATATGGAGTCATCTCAGCCTTAATAAGCCTGTTAACAAGCAGAATCACTGAAGGAAAGAAGAGAACAGAAAAAGAGACGAGCGACACAAGATCTACAACTGACTTCAGACACAGCCTCAGATGAAATCAACTGAAGAGAAAAGAAGACATTAAATCTGTGAAGATCTCAGCAGAGGAGGATTAAACAACTCCACAAACAGCATTACCAGCTTCACTTATTACTAACCAGACTGACTTTATTTCTGTCAGACGTCTACAGCAGTTTTTATTGAGATTTAACAGAGGTTTAACTCTAATGTGTTTCATTTAAAGTCACCATAAGAGTGATTAGTGTTTCCATTAGTTGGGCTCTTAACTCTTAGTATAACTTATGTCTTTTTTGGCAGCTGTGACAGTGTGTTTGTCAAACACATTTGCAGCAGCAAAGAAAGCTAAAGTGAAATGAGTTCAGGTGATGATGGTTACCTGTTAATGATTTTATATTCATCATGAAATAGACTGATTCACTGGTGTTTTTGGAATCTAACAATTGTGTTGTTGCATTAATATTGTCACAACACAAACCCTGTGTTACTGCAAAATGAGATCCAGCAATATCATAACAAGTTAGAAGACTTTAACAAACATGAGCACAAAAAAGCAGTTTAATATGACACACACAGACATCAACAATCAGCGTATGAATCTCAACAATGGTGACAATCAAAAGTACTTTGCTGCAATGCATGCTGGGTACCAGCATAGTGCTAAATTCCCAGCATGCATTGCAACGTGAATAAATTATGCAGCTGAATTGTCCTATAATTTTGTTTGATTCTAAATATTTGCTTTTATCTTTTGCTGTTGTTTTTGTTGTGAATTAATAGCTTTTCAGTGATGTTCTGAATTTATCTGTTTATCAAAATATTTGTGATTGTCACCATTGTTGAGATTCATACGCTGGTTGTTGGTATCTGTCAGCATAAGCTAATCTTTTGATCTCATGTTTGTTAAAAGCTTTAAACTGATAGTTATAATATTGCTAGATCTCATGCTGCAGTAACACAGGGTTTGTGATGTGAAAATATTAATGGATCAACACAATTGTTAGATTCCAAAATCATCAGTGAATCAGTCTATTTCATGATGATTATAAAACCATCAACAGGTAACCATCATCACCTGATCTCATTTCACTTTAGCTTTCTTTGCTGCTGCAAATGTTTTTGACAAACACACTGTCACAGCGGCCAAAAAAGACATAAGTTATACTAAGAGTTAAGAGCCCAACTAATGGAAACACTAATCACTCTTATGGTGACTTTAAATGAAACACATTAGAGTTAAACCTCTGTTAATTCTCAATAAAACTTTTGTAGACGTCTGACAGAAATAAAGTCAGTCTGGTTAGTAATAAGTGAAGCTGGTAATGCTGTTTGTGGAGTTGTTTAATCCTCCTCTGCTGAGATCTTCACAGATTTAATGTCTTCTTTTCTCTTCAGTTGATTTCATCTGAGGCTGTGTCTGAAGTCAGTTGTAGTTCTTGTGTTTCTGCTCGTCTCTTTTTCTGTTCTCTTCTTTCCTTCAGTGATTCTGCTTGTCAACAGGCTTATTAAGGCTGAGATGACTCCATATTTAATATACACAGACTTTGTGGCTCAGATAAGGTCCAGTTCTGGTTTATTTCTTTGCTCTTGGCTGACATGTGGCATTGCTATGGCCTGCTTCTGGCCCAGATCTGGCAAACAGGAGTGGGCCACACAAGGGCCGTCATTCCACGCTGCATGTGGGCCAGATCCGTATTCCACAAGTGCCAGATGTGGGCCGTATCCGGGACGAAACAATGTTGCTATCTGGGAGTGCATGAGCTCTCATGTGTTTAGATATTACTAAAGTGTGTATTCTTCTGTACAGAGAATGAGAGTGAGGCAGAAATTGAAAACCCACGGATCACAACACGCATCACTGCAGATGAGTAGCTGAGGATCTCTTCAGCTTGCTTAATGCGCAAAATACAAATTGAAAATTAAAATAACAGTCATCTTCATTAAAAGTAGTGAGAATAAATGATTTTACCAGTGCTGATGCTACTCTCTCTCCTATTGATCTTAAAATTAGCTGATGATACATAAAAAGATGCTCATAGCGGTAGCTTTCAATGATGTGAACACCGTTAAATCTGTTATAGTGCGGGAATTGAAGATCGGATTTATATCCGTTTTGTGAAGACACATAGCCTGGTTAAAACCAGACCATTCTCAGTAGTAACTGAGTTATGGTCTGGCAAAGCTTCATTAATAACTCATTTCCAAAGGGGCGTCACCAACGGACGTCGCTCAAATGCCTCTGGGCGCAAATGGATAGACCTAAAACCAATCAGAGCGATCGTCATTGTGTAAAGCCATATGCTGCGTCCCAATTCGCCTAAGTTACAGTACGCCATAAAAGTATGTACTCTTTTTATGAAGAAAAGGTATTTACTTCTGAATGTGTAGCAAAAAAGTAGGCAAGCTTTGGGACATACAACTTCATCATCTTTATCGGACGGATCTGTCGCGTGCATCCTGTCACGTAAACTGCCCTGTCAATCATCTTGTCACAGTTAAAATCATCTATTAAATCTAATTTAATTTCCTACCGTTTCGGAGAGAAATGTAGTAGCACGTTCATCTGCCAGTGGGTCTTTCATGGAGACTGTCCTTATGTGTTTGCAATTTGAATATAATAATGCATTTAAAAGTTGATGCGCTTCACCAACGGACGTCGCTCAAATGCCTCTGGGCGCAATTGGATAGACCTAAAACCAATCAGAGCGATCGTCATCGTGTAAAGCCCGCCCCAACGTTTCTGATTGGTGCCTCGATTTGGACGGCTTGAATGGGCTCTTTGCCAGACTACTTGCAGAGCAAATCTAAATTTGCCGGAAGTTTGTCTGGGTTTTCCCAGGCTAGAAGACACATTTATGTGGCCCGGTGTAAATGGAATTGTTTTGACAATGAAATGACCAGGTGTAAAACAGCCCCAAAGATGATGTGAAAAAGTTCTTACTAGACTAGCATTTTCTAAAATGATGCCATGCTCTTTTTATTACCATCTCAACACAGTCTTGATCCTCCAATGATGATTGTTCCTTCTCAGGGCTCACCTGAAAGCAAGGTAAAGAAAGAAAAAATAAACATTCTAGTACAGACAAAGGATTCAGAGATTCTCCAAATTAACATTGACTGATCACTGTCAAAAAACATAAAATTAAAACAATTTCACATTATCAATGATATACTTGAGCAAAAGAAGGCTGATGATGCCCAAACAAATTCAGGTATGATGGTACATTTCAAACCACTCAGTATTAATAATGATCAAATTAATGAGATGAATAGTGACTTTAGATTTAAAACAGGGTGACATAAGTTGTAATCATGTATATAGTTAAAACCCTATAAATGTATGGTCATAACCAATCAGAGATGCATGATATATTGGACACCATATCAGTGTTGGAAAATAAATGCTCATTTTTAATGTTAGCGTTGTCAGTCCGATAAGAAAATTAGGCCGATGTATTGACAATAATAAATAACGGATTACTTCCTTCAGCTTCAGATGTGCGCTGTTAACCATGAAGGTTTTGAAATGTTTGAATCACAAATCTGTGAAATCAGCGCGTTGGAGAGTTTGCTTGTGCATTCGCAGCATTCTGTGGAATTGTAAATTGTATTTTTTTTTAATTTTGTTATACATATCTGATTTATCTCATATAGAATGCATCTGGCTGAGTTAATGAGTGCTGCAGTAAAGCGCTTTACTGTAGGCCTACCGGTGGTCATCTCTTCAGCACGCGCGCTCATACAGCAATGCAGAACACACTTCACTGTACCGGTGATGATCATTAGCTTCAATGCAGAACATTAATTATGATTGGGACTGTCATACATAACATTATAATGAGCAAACTATTGCATTAAAAACGTTGTGAATTCTTTGGGTTTAGTTTGTGTGTTTCAGCGTGTTGTCCTGGGAGGAGCACATCCACAACAGCTGTTTCACTATGTAATAGTTGATTAAGTTAATCTGTGCATGATTTTGTGCAAGTATAAGTTGTAATATTGTGTTTATTTTGTATAAATATCTAATTTATCATATATATAGGTAGTGTTCCGTTGAGCTAAAACCATCTAACAAAGCTTTAGTTTAGGGGTGTTTCTTCAGCTCTTTAGCTTTAGCGCACGCAGCTCAAACACAACGTTATTTGAAACAGAAATATTAAAGATGTATAATATTACTGTAATGTTAAAAAGTTTAATATGTTTTCAAAAACACTGATGCGTTATTATTCATAACAAGTACTTTTATTGTTCTTGTATCATTTTCATCAACAATATGGTTTGTGTAAAATCATTCCCTTATTGTCCGTGCGGAGGCTATTTCATTTTATTTATATTTATTTATCCATGGCATATGCATTTTGATTATTTATAGTAAAGTAATTATTTATAAGTAATGTTGTCCAATAACTTGTTTGCATTTTAATTTCATTTTATTTATTATTATTATTATTTGTAAAGCAATAGATGTTTTGGTAAAACTTCACAATACATATGTTATTGCATTAACTAACATGAACTAACAGAGATAAAAACTTTTGTTAATGTGAGTTAATAAAATATGTGAGTCCATGTTAGTTCACAGTGCATTAAATAAGCAGATACAACACTGGATCCTAAAATGTCTTGGAAAATGTTGAGATTAACGTTAAGTAAGATTAATAAATCCTGTAGAAGTATTCTCTTTTCACTTTAGCTTTCTTTGCTACTGCAAATGTGTTTGACAAACACACTGTCACAACAGCCAAAGAAGACAAAATATATAATAAGAGTTAAGAGCCCAACTAATTGAAACACTAATCACTCTTATGGTGACTTCAAATGAAACACATTAGAGTTAAACCTCTGTTAATTCTCAATAAAACTTTTGTAGACGTCTGACAGAAATAAAGTCAGTCTGGTTAGTAATAAGTGAAGCTGGTAATGCTGTTTGTGGAGTTGTTTAATCCTCCTCTGCTGAGATCTTCACAGATTTAATGTCTTCTTTTCTCTTCAGTTGATTTCATCTGAGGCTGTGTCTGAAGTCAGTTGTAGTTCTTGTGTTTCTGCTCGTCTCTTTTTCTGTTCTCTTCTTTCCTTCAGTGATTCTACTTGTTAACAGGTTTATTAAGGCTCAGATGATTCCATATTTAATATACACAGACTTTGTGGCTCAGAAAAAGTCTAGTTCTGGTTTATTTCTTTGCTCTTGGCTGACATGTGGCATTGCTATGGCCTGCTTATGGCCCAGATCTGGCAAACAGGAGCGGCCCACCCAAGTGCCGTCATTCCACGCTGCATGTGGGTCAGATCAGCATTCCACAAGTGCCAGATGTGGGCCGGATCTGGGCCGAAACAATGTTGCTATCTGGGTATAGGACCGCTAGCACGCACTAGCTGCTTTCTAACTGTAAAACGAGCAGCGAAGAGCTTACAGGACATGCACAAACAAGCCAAACAGACCCGCATGCTATTAGAGAAGCAAAAAAAACAACATTATAACTTACCTTTTGGATAACAGTTGCCTTCATCAGGCCCACAGATGTCTTCTCAGGTGCAGAGCTTCTGTCCAGTCCAAACAGGAAATGACCGTGACGAATGACTACACCTCTGATTACGTCATACTTATCATAATATAAACGGGATTTTATTTATTTATTTATCATATATTTAATGAACAATTAATAAATTACAGGCAAAAATACTTAAATAATTAGTATTTTGCATTAAGTTGCTTGTTATACAGATATGCTAAAGCTGAATGAAGATCCGCCCACTGGCGCCATCTTGTTTTCGCGATTTCCCGGTACCGATCTGTCCAATCACAGGCCCCAAAGAATACACTTGTGTGAAAAATGGAAATTTTTGATGGTGCAGGTGTAATACCAGGACCTGGCTCTGGGAGCGCACTCTCGAAATCAAGGATGCACTGTGTATGGTAAAACATTTCAGGGTTTTGTGGTATGTAAGGACATGGCTCCAAAATTTGAGAGGGAGCTTCTGGGACGTAGTAAATTACATCTACACTGTCGGAATTATGAGGACATGTAATGGTCCCTGTCCTCATAAACCCAAATGTCCCCATAATGCGGTGCGTATTCAGGTCCTCGTAAACCACAAAAACAAACACTCCACTGTGTGTGTGCTCTCCACTGTGTGTGTGCGTGCTCTCCGCTGTGTGTGTGTGCTCTCCGCTTTGTGTGTGCTCTCCGCTGTGTGTATGTGTGTGTGTGTGTGCGCTCTCCGTTGTGTGTGTATGCTCTCTGTTGTGTGTGTGTGCTCTCTGTTGTGTGTGTGTGTGTGTGTGTGTGTGCTCTCCGCTGTGTGTGTGTGTGTGTGTGTGTGTGTGTGCTCTCTGCTGTGTGTGTGTGTGCTCTCTGCTGTGTGTGTGTGTGTGTGCTCTCCGCTGTGTATGTGTGCTCTCTGCTGTGTGTGTGTGCTCTCTGTTGTGTGTGTGTGTGTTCTCTCCGCTGTGTGTGTGCTCTCTGCTGTGTGTGTGTTCTCTCCCCTGTGTGTGTGTGTGTGCTCTCCGCTGTGTGTGTGTGTGTGTGCTCTCTGCTGTGTGTGTGTGCTCTCTGATGTGTGTGTGTGCTCTCCGCTGTGTGTGTGTGCTCTCTGCTGTGTGTGTGTGTGTGTGTGTTCTCCACTGTGTGTGTGTGTGTGCTCTCCGCTGTGTGTGTGTGTGCTCTCTGCTGTGTGTGTGTGCTCTCCGCTGTGTGTGCTCTCTGCTGTGTGTGTGCTCTCTGCTGTGTGTGTTTGTGCTCTCCGCTGTGTGTGTGTGCGCTCTCCGCTGTGTGTGTGTGTGTGTGTGTGTGTGTGTGCTCTCCTCGGTGTGTGTAAAAGCAAAGTCTGCTTAAAAATGTGCTCTGGAAAGTTTCTCTGGACTTGTTTCTGTTTGCAAATCTTCTGTGCTTTAACATGGTGTGTGTAGCAGTGGGCAACGCTGGTAAATGACGCTATCCTCTCGTTCACTCGTCCTCTCCCAGCTTTCTGCTCACATGCTCTGATAATAATAGCGCTGTAGCACTACTCTATTTTGATAAGCGTTTAACAAACCTGTTAAATCTGATTCTGTTCAGAACTGAATGAAGAATAAGATATTCATATTCATATTTTATATTTTATTATAGGCCTATTTCCTGTCCAATTTTTACTTTATTTCATTGGCTATATCTACAGGTTCACAGGTTATATCTACTGACAGTTATGCTTCAATTAAACCTTGTTTTTTAGGTTGGTTGAAATCAGTTATAATCAGTAATCTTAAATAATTTATTTCATTTCAACATTTCAAGTTATTGTAGATGTTTCCACATGAAGTACATTTTCTAAGTTCAAATGACAAAACATTTTTTCAGTGTACATTACCTATTGTAGTCGTCACCGGTGAGACAGTTGAAAAGGCCAAGTACAGTCTAAAGATATCTAAAAAATAATTATAAATACAAATGAATCAACATATTTAGGACACAATAAAAATATAAATAAACATATATAAATATAAACTTGTACTTAAAATAATAGTTCACCCGAAAATGAAAGTTCTGTCATCATGACTTTTTCTTTCACAGAATATTGTATTGTCTATCCTAGAAATTATTATTATCCTCATCCATCTTTTCCACATTATGAAACTCTCAAGCCATTGCAGCTCTACAGTATCTATATGAAGTATGACGTGTGTGTCATATTCCAAATCTTCTGAAGTCAAACAGCAGCTTTATGTGAAGAGCAGAATGAAATGAAAGAAGTGGTTGTTGTTTAGAGTGGTTTCTCTTCACAGTTATATCAATCACATTGTAGTTGTATCAATATAAATTATTGCATTGTTTATTATTGATTATTATTGCATCATACACCAGTGTTAAATGAGCACTCCTCAGTGTTCTCCTGGCTCATGGGTGGAATAAATGTCACGGGGTGACGAAAAGGCAGGCGGAACCTTTATCTTGAGGGGGTGTTTCCCTGTCGGAGCATTTCCGGTGGGACACCGGGCCGGTTCCGGTGTTGACGTGATGGTCGATCGCGGGGTAATAAAGTGAGAAACGAGTGTCAGCTGTGAGAGATGAGGGAGGCGATCAGCAATTGGGACGCGTGTCTTAATGGATATAAAAAGGCATTTTGGTGTGAGAAAAACGAGAGAAGGGCACGGTGAGAGGTGAGGCGCGCAGTACGTGAGCGACCGTGGCCGCGGTCGCGGCGGGAGGCCGCGGGAGAGAGAGGACGAGAGAGAGACAGACGAGAGAGACAGATGAGAGAGACAGATGAGAGAGCCAGAGAGAACTTCGGCTGGATTGCGGGCGGAGGCTTTGGTGCACTGTGGGTCTGTTGAGTTGCAGTTTTATTGTGGAAATGAGCACGAGTGAAACCTTACAGTGTGTGGTGGAAATGTGAGTGTGGGAATTGTTTCTGCTGTTCACTCGCAATCACAGCTGTCCATTCCTCCCTCTGTATGAGTCCAGTGAAGAGCCGCTAATGCTTGAAGAGCCTGCTAATGCGGTGAGTTACACGTGTCTATTCCTCCCTCTGTCTGAGTCCAGTGAGGAGCCTGCTAATGCTTGAAGAGCCTGCTAATGCTGTGAGTTACACGTGTCTATTCCTCCCTCTGTCTGAGTCCAGTGAAGAGCCTGCTAATGCTGTGAGTTACACGTGTCTTTTCCTCCCTCTGTCTGAGTCCAGTGAAGAGCCTGCTAATGCTGTGAGTTACACGTGTCTATTCCTCTCTCTGTCTGAGTCCAGTGAAGAGCCTGCTAATGCTGTGAGTTACACGTGTCTATTCCTCTCTCTGCCTGAGCCCAGTGAAGAGCCGGCTAATGCTTGAAGAGCCTGCTAATGCTGGAAGAGCCTGCTAATGCTGTGAGTTACACGTGTCTATTCCTCCCTCTGTCTGAGTCCAGTGAAGAGCCTGCTAATGCTGTGAGTTACACGTGTCTATTCCTCTCTCTGTCTGAGTCCAGTGAAGAGCCTGCTAATGCTGTGAGTTACACGTGTCTATTCCTCTCTCTGCCTGAGCCCAGTGAAGAGCCGGCTAATGCTTGAAGAGCCTGCTAATGCTGGAAGAGCCTGCTAATGCTGTGAGTTACACGTGTCTATTCCTCTCTCTGTCTGAGTCCAGTGAAGAGCCTGCTAATGCTGTGAGTTACACGTGTCTATTCCTCTCTCTGTCTGAGTCCAGTGAAGAGCCGGCTAATGCTTGAAGAGCCTGCTAATGCTGGAAGAGCCTGCTAATGCTGTGAGTTACACGTGTCTATTCCTCCCTCTGTCTGAGTCCAGTGAAGAGCCTGCTAATGCTGTGCCGAGAAACGCGAAGAAAACGCTGAAGAGAATGCGGAAGCTGTGGATTATGTCCATTCCTCTCTCTGTCCGAAGGTGCTGAGAAACGCGAACAGAACGCTGAAGAGAATGCGGAAGCTGTGGATTATGTCCATTCCTCTCTCTGTCCGAAGGTGCTGAGAAACGCGAAGAGAACGCTGAAGAGAATGCGGAAGCTGTGGATTATGTCCATTCCTCTCTCTGTCCGAAGGTGCTGAGAAACCCGAAGAGAACGCTGAAGAGAATGCGGAAGCTGTGGATTATGTCCATTCCTCTCTCTGTCCGAAGGTGCTGAGAAACGCGAAGAGAACGCTGAAGAGAATGCGGAAGCTGTGGATTATGTCCATTCCTCTCTCTGTCCGAAGGTGCTGAGAAACGCGAAGAGAACGCTGAAGAGAACACGGAAGCTGTGGATTATGTCCATTCCTCTCTCTGTCCGAAGGTGCTGAGAAATGCGAAGAGATACATGAAGAGATAACCTGAACTGAAGAGACCTTTAACATTGTTTTTATTATTTAATAAAGAGTATATTTATTTTGAATGCTGTGTCCGCCATTTCCTTTGTGTCCACGGCCGGCTCCTCAGGGGCGGCACGCAAGCGAAGGGGTGGGCGGCCCGCTGGCGCTCCACCCCGACCTGTGACATAAAATGGCGTAGTCGGCAGGGTGCCGCCCTGAGTTGAGCAACCGTGGGCCGAAGGTATGGCGACCAGTTTTTTTTTCTCTTTTTTTTGTTTGTTTTTGCTTTGTCTCTTTTTTTTTTTGGGTTTGTCTCTTCTTTTTTTTTTTCTTTTTTTTCTACGGCGTCTGGAGCGGACTGGTGGGGGAGGATGTCACGGGGTGACGAAAAGGCAGGCGGAACCTTTTTCTTGAGGGGGTGTTTCCCTGTCGGAGCATTTCCGGTGGGACACCGGGCCGGTTCCGGTGTTGACGTGATGGTCGATCGCGGGGTAATAAAGTGAGAAACGAGTGTCAGCTGTGAGAGATGAGGGAGGCGATCAGCAATTGGGACGCGTGTCTTAATGGATATAAAAAGGCATTTTGGTGTGAGAAAAACGAGAGAAGGGCACGGTGAGAGGTGAGGCGCGCAGTACGTGAGCGACCGTGGCCGCGGTCGCGGCGGGAGGCCGCGGGAGAGAGAGGACGAGAGAGAGACAGACGAGAGAGACAGACGAGAGAGACAGATGAGAGAGACAGATGAGAGAGCCAGAGAGAACTTCGGCTGGATTGCGGGCGGAGGCCTTGGTGCACTGTGGGTCTGTTGAGTTGCAGTTTTATTGTGGAAATGAGCACGAGTGAAACCTTACAGTGTGTGGTGGAAATGTGAGTGTGGGAATTGTTTCTGCTGTTCACTCGCAATCACAGCTGTCCATTCCTCCCTCTGTATGAGTCCAGTGAAGAGCCGCTAATGCTTGAAGAGCCTGCTAATGCTGTGAGTTACACGTGTCTATTCCTCCCTCTGTCTGAGTCCAGTGAAGAGCCTGCTAATGCTTGAAGAGCCTGCTAATGCTGTGAGTTACACGTGTCTATTCCTCCCTCTGTCTGAGTCCAGTGAAGAGCCTGCTAATGCTGTGAGTTACACGTGTCTTTTCCTCTCTCTGTCTGAGTCCAGTGAAGAGCCTGCTAATGCTGTGAGTTACACGTGTCTATTCCTCCCTCTGTCTGAGTCCAGTGAAGAGCCTGCTAATGCTGTGAGTTACACGTGTCTATTCCTCTCTCTGTCTGAGTCCAGTGAAGAGCCGGCTAATGCTTGAAGAGCCTGCTAATGCTGGAAGAGCCTGCTAATGCTGTGAGTTACACGTGTCTATTCCTCCCTCTGTCTGAGTCCAGTGAAGAGCCTGCTAATGCTGTGCCGAGAAACGCGAAGAGAACGCTGAAGAGAATGCGGAAGCTGTGGATTATGTCCATTCCTCTCTCTGTCCGAAGGTGCTGAGAAACGCGAACAGAACGCTGAAGAGAATGCGGAAGCTGTGGATTATGTCCATTCCTCTCTCTGTCCGAAGGTGCTGAGAAACGCGAAGAGAACGCTGAAGAGAATGCGGAAGCTGTGGATTATGTCCATTCCTCTCTGTCCGAAGGTGCTGAGAAACGCGAAGAGAACGCTGAAGAGAACGCGGAAGCTGTGGATTATGTCCATTCCTCTCTCTGTCCGAAGGTGCTGAGAAATGCGAAGAGATACATGAAGAGATAACCTGAACTGAAGAGACCTTTAACATTGTTTTTATTATTTAATAAAGAGTATATTTATTTTGAATGCTGTGTCCGCCATTTCCTTTGTGTCCACGGCCGGCTCCTCAGGGGCGGCACGCAAGCGAAGGGGTGGGCGGCCCGCTGGCGCTCCACCCCGACCTGTGACATAAACATATGACAGGACTCTTACTTTCTGACCCCTGGACTATACACCTCTGTTAATAACCAATAGTTTGGTCAGTTATAAGTTTAGTCAAACGTTTATTTATAATAAAACTATATCACTTGATCATTTTTGTATATTGTTTCCTTGCAACAAAGTATGTGTTTTGCTAACACTGTGTGAATGAATTTTAATTAATCAACTTTTATTAATCAACTAACATTTGTTTTTTCTTGCAGGAATAACATTCATATGCTTTTAATGTGTCCAAACTTTTTGGGGGAAAAACTTGTGACTGTGTATAAATACAGAAAGGGGAACTGAAACTAGACATGACTAGTTCGCAAAAACCTTGTGATAAGTAATTTATGTCAAAACGTTTATGTCAATGCTGGATTATGGGGATATTTTATATATGCATGCAAACAAATCTTCTTTGAAAATGCTGGATTCAGTATATCATGCAGCACTAAGATTTGTGACTAATTCCAATTTTCGTACTCATCATTGCAACTTGTATGAGAGTGTTGGTTGGCCATCTCTGCACAATCGCAGGCTGGAACACTTGTATATTTTTCTTTTTAAGGCCATACTTTGTAAATTGCCTCCTTATTTATGTTCTCTTTTGACTCTTAAAGTCTCTACCAGGAAATGTAATCTTAGATCATATGGGCAAATCATGTATGATATCCCACGAACGCGAACTGTCTTCGGTGAAAGTGCTTTTGAAGTTTTTGCACCGTTTTCTTGGTATAAATTGCAGAATAAGCAAAAATTTGATTATTTACCGACAATGACACAATTTAAAATGAGGATAAAGAACTATTTGAGTACTAAATGCACATGTACTGTTACTGAGTGCTGCTGGTGAATATGTTGAGATGATGTTAAACTGCCAAAATGTCTTTTTCTGTTAAATGTTTGTATTTTTAAATGGAACTATTATTCTGCCGTCTTGGCCAGGACTCCCTTGAAAAAGAGATTCTGAATCTCAATGGGATTATTTCCTGGTAAAATAAAGGTAAATAAATAAAAAATCAGAGTTTGCTTATGCCAGTTACAGAGGGAAAAGGTTGGGGCTTTTGAACCAATTGAACCAATCATATTGAAGGTGACATGTTAGTCTTATTTGTTTTCTTGATTCTATAAAAACTGTTGTATCTGTGTTTTACGGTGGGATTCTCAATGGAATTTGTCTGAGATCCTCCGGCCTTGCTTCTTGGGAGAGATTCCCTGAGAACTGCTCGGGAAGATCTCCTGGCCGTGATTAAAGCATTTAAAGGACATTTGCAGGTCTGTTTGTCGATTTATTCCTGCGCAGGAAACTAGTTTAGGAAGCTAGTTTAGAAAACTAGGTTTAGGGAAAACGAGTCAGAATAGCAGGTGATCTATAGAGTGGGGACGTCGGGGACGAGACCCAATAGATAGAGCCAGGTAGTTAGTTACAGGTGATCTATAGAGTGGGGACGTCAGGGACGAGACCCAATAAATAGAGCCAGGTACAGAGTTGGGTGTCCATTTGGAGACACCCCAGATAGTTAGGTTTAGAGAAAAAATCCACGACAACGGTTACAAAAAACACAAACTGATATAAAAAGCTAAGATTGCACAACTAAAAGAAACACTGATTCAATAAAAAACAAACATTTTCAATAAATCATTAACATCTAAACCTCTGCTAATTCTCAGATGAATGACAGAAAAAGAAGTCAGTTGATTTCATATTAAGCTGTGTCTGGAAGTCAGTTGTAGTTCTTTTGTTTCTCTTTTCTTCAGTGATTCTGCTATCATCAGGTTTCTTCAATAATCAAACAATCATCACTCAATTAATCACTTAATTATCTCATTAACTCTAACACTGCTTCTGTGTTTCTTTGAACACTCTGCTGGAGTTTCCCTTATGAACACTGAGCGATGGTAATTCAACACCGGGGAATTTACTGTGTGAAGTGACGTGAAGGATAAACCAGATCTGATTCACTGGTCTTTACATCAGCATACAGACAAAAGCAAAAAACACTGTTTAGACTTACACAGAATAGCAGAGATGAGAGGATGAGTTTTCATAAAACCTGAAATATGAAGAGAAAGTCAATAAAAACAACTGACATTGTATTGGATTGAGTCTGAGAAAACTACATTCATCATACGTTCACAGTTCATAAGGTTTTTGGGGCGATGAGAGGCAACCTTTAAACACAAGAAGAATACTCACCTTTATGAAAGAAAGCCATTATCAGTTTATTTCTGTTTATCCACAAACCAGCTCAGAGGACGAGTTTCCTTTACAGTTAGAGAATAAACAAATTAGCCATTGCATTGACGCATGACTTATAAAAAGCTGTTTTCTCTTTGTTTCAAACACAGGTGTAAAACATTCCACAGCATCTGATTTTGGATCAGAGTTCAAACTGAGACTTTTAAAACCGTTATTGTCAAGCACAATGCAATATAGGAAGAAACAACTTTATCAATTCCTCATATTTTATGAGGTGGCTATTGGCTAATTTGTACGAATGACCTACCCCTGACCCACCCCTAAACCTACCGCTGACCCCGCCCCTAAACCTACCCCTGACCCCGCCCATAAACCTACCCCTGACTCCGCCCATAAACCTACTGATGACCCCGCCCCTAAACCTACCGCTGACCCCGCCCCTAAACCTACCCTGACCCCGCCCATAAACCTACCCCTGACTCCGCCCATAAACCTACCCCTGACTCTGCCCCTAAACCTACCCCTCACTGGGGTTTAGACAAATCAGTCGTCGAATTAAATAATGCTCTGTTGATATACAGTGATCATCACCCGACACGACTGACTGAAGAAAAAGTTTGTGTGTGTTGAGATGATATAAAGAAGTTATCTGTCCATCATTCTGAGGAAATATGAAATCAAGTCCACTGTTTTCCTTCCTCAAATATAACTTTCCACACAATATGTGTAATTTGCTCAGTTCCACCTTCTCCCTATTTTTCTCAGATCGACGCGACCCGGCATGGATAATCCCAACATTCTCAACAGTCTCGTCCATCCCTCAAACTCAGATTATTGACTCGTGTCATAAATATAAATTATAGACGTTGTGATCAGATTCTCTGATTATTTCACAGATATCTACAGTTAAGACTTTTGTATGTTACATTTTAAATAGATATGTTGCAGAAGATGGCTTAATTTCATTTTTTATTTCACAAACTAGGATATTCTTCTCAAATTAGAGTCAGTCTATTTTATATACATATATCAAATATATATATAAAGCCAAGAGAAAATATGATCAGGTGATTTTGGGAAACTGTTGATCTGAACTGCTGATAATGCTTTTTTTTTTTTCTTCCCTCATCACTGAAATCATTCATAACTGATTGCTGTAAAATGCATTAATAATATAACACACTTTCTAAATAAAATTAAACATAGTCTCTGCTTGAAGAGTGTAAAAAAGGACGTGATTCACCAGCATAGAAATAAAGTAAGATTTGTTCTATTTATTTAAGATTTAATTAAGATCGTGTTGTACATAAAGCAAGATTGATTCATTATTGTTTCAATGTTGATTTGATGTAAAATAAGTGATTTTATTTTAATGTCCATCTTGAAATATTCTTTATAATTGAAATAACATTATTTCAAGGTGCAAACCTGATGCAAAAAATCAATGTTAAATATGGATCTTGATTCAATGTTGGTCTGTTATCAGCGTTTTAAAGAAGCCCTCATAGTCCAACACAACTCTCCATAATGGAGACCAGATACTGTGTTGATCATGTTAAAAGCAGAGCATTAATCTAATAGCAGCAAAACTTTCACTGAATTTTAAATTTGCTTTCACTAAATTTCTCCCATATATACTGTGAAACATGTAGTCTACAGTATCACAAACAGCTATTAATGACAAAACTGCAAAAACGTGTAGATTGATAGAAACACTAAAGCATTTAATTCTCATTTAAGTAAAGAGAGACTCACCTGATATGAGTTTCTTCACCCAACTAGACTGACTACACAGAAATATGTGTGTCAGAAGATTATATGACCGTTATCTGTTTATCCAATGAGAAAAAAAAAAGTCAACCCTTCCTGCTAAAATTCAAATTAACATTCAAATTTAGACGAATGAATGAATACAATGAATACAAAGATCACATTTCTAAAAACATGGTACATTTGCTTTAAAGGAGATTAAAAAATTACTATTTACTATAAAAGGACTATGTTTTTTCTCTATCCTTAGACCTTTATATCATCTTAGACCTTCATACTTGCCATAATGCATATTTTCGAAGTTGTGCTCAAAAAGTGGGTTTGCAAAAACGACCACGACCAAAGTGACCAAAATCATCATCAAACTGCTCTTTGTACATTGTAAAAGTCTGTCATAGTTTGAATAAGTCCACAAAGTTTGTTTATGCAAATATGGAATGCATGAATAGTTCTATAACACATTTCTTTATAAACAAATCAATCTTTCAAATTCTGAACACATTTTAAACGTTTCCCAACCACACTAGTACAACATGAAGTTCTTTTTGTCAATGAGCCACAGCTCTGCAGAGTTTAGCTCCAGCCCTGATAAACTCTCCTGCCTGTAGCTTTCTAGTGTAAGAATTGAGAAATAGAAAATGCCGGACAGTCTGGTTGAAGAGCGACTAGACCCTGAGAGGACAAAGGACCTCTCTGAAAATTAACATTTGAACTCCCCCTTATGCATTATTGAGACGAAAGTGTCACCTCCGAGTCAAAAACCTAACATTAAAAAGTCAAGACCAAAGTGCCCACCTAAACACTGACCTCCACAATGGTGACCAAACCAAACTATTACTTTCAACATCTACACCTCTTTGAAGAGGTTCAGTCCTGTGTCTGCTGGGAAACTCCTAAAACTGTATAATAATGTGTAGGACTTTCTAAGTGATCTTATGAACCACTGACAACTCCTAAATAACTGGTTTGTAATGCAATTCATTCAGAAATGATAAACTGATCATTAATAAAGTATGTAAATACAATTATTAAACACTTTATAGATATGATTATAAATCAAGAATAAAGCATATATAGCTGTATTCATAAACTGCTCATTTATGTCTATTAATGCTTTATAAATGATGAATTAACTGTTTACTAATGCTTAACTAATGATTACTAGCGTGCAAGTGTTACCCAAAAATCTGTTAGCTAGTTTTCCTGTGGGGTTGAAAGGGTTAAAATGGTGAGATGTTCAAATCTGTTTTCTGTTGTGAAATTGGATGTTTTCCTCCAGTTGTACTGCTTCTGCAACATTTTGTTCTTTATTGGAGCATCTGAATACTGTTTTTCAACTTCAAACAACACAACCCTTTATTGTCTTGTAAAGGATACACAAAAGATCTCCAATATATTATACAAAAACTGTAGCTTTTAACACTCTTTCGTCAAACACTATTTACATAATAGTGTTTGACGAAAGAGTGTTAAAAGCTACAGTTTTTGTATGTGAGGGCTGTGTGTTATTCTAAACTGAATGCAAATGAATCTTCCTCGGAGGCCGTATAGTGATCAGTTTACTGTTCAGAGGTTTATCTTTAGACCACAGTTACTGACAGACTATAATCTAGATGTGCTGTGTTTGACAGAAACTTGGGTAAAACCAGACAATTACATAACTTTAAATGAGTCCACCCCGCAAGATTACTGCTATAAACACAAGGCTTGTTTAAAAGGCAAAGGGGGAGGTGTTGCTGTAATTTATAGCAATATCTTAAGTATTACTCATTGTTGTAATCATACCCTAAATCTAATATTATCACACTGAATCAATGTTGATGCCGTTGAAATTCTGCAGCAGAGCGATGACATCTCAGATCATTATCTAATCTCATGTATACTTAATTAAAACAAGGTTGCAAAGCTGACTCTGTGTTATAAATATAGAACTATCACTTCTGCTAAGATTGCTTTATAAATCATTTTCCTGATCAGTTTTATCTCGTCAGCATCCCAGATAGCTTAGAACAGTGTTTCCCAAACCTGCTCCTGAAGGACCCCCAACACTGCACGTTGTCTTTGTCTCCCTAATCAAACACACCTGATTCAACTCATCAGCTCATTAGAAGAAACTCTAGGACAGGGATGGGCAAATGCTGTCCTGCAGAGTTTAGCTCCAACCCTGATAAACTCTCCTGTCTGTAGATTTCTAGTAATCCTGAAGACATTGATTAGCTGGTTCATGTGTGTTTGATTAGGGTCCCAGATTGATAGCAACCATCAAAATAATGTTAATGTGTCAAATGATCTGATTGTCACAATACTGCTGGATCTCATGCTGTTCCATCACAGGCCTATGTATCCGGGTTGAAATTATATCTTTACTTTTATGGTTGAAATGTCACCAAATCCTGATGAACATTGTTTTCTATATGTTTAAGATGTATTTTATTGCCAATATTTATGCCTGAATGTTGGATTGGTGTTAATACCTGTACTGTCACTTTAAGAGGTCGCAGGCCTTGTGCCATCATTCATGCACTTCAGTCTGCGCTAGGCTAGCTGAGAGGAGGTAATGTATTATTTTGCACGTCAGTTTTAAACACTTATTCCGGTTTTTGGATGATGCAAACCTTGTTTTATGCATGTATAAATGTTAGTTTTGAGGTTGTGAACATGCAGTTAATGTGTCAATTGAATATAAATCTTGTAAACAGACTTTTTGCAAGCTTTAAAGTAGACGTGTTTCCACGTGCTAGTCTACAGGGTTTTCTGTATGTTAATCTGCTAACAGGAGCTTGAGATCTGTGTGCTGTGTGGAGGAGACTGCATGTGACAGAGCCTTATGTATTTTTTTTGTTGGTTTGTACAGGTATGTGTATAATGTTCATTATAATTTATCTGGCATAGTGTTTACATTGGTTGTATTAAGCATGTAAAATAAATTCATGTTGTCCATTACATTGAGCATTTTATAATTTATTTAATTCATTTTCACATTTTTATTTAAAAGTATTTTTGCTGATAATACTAAAAGTTTTATCAGTCGTGTATGTATGTGCAGTCTGTGCAAGGCATTTAGTCCAAAGAGACACAATTATTACAAAATATGCAATTATTTATTTAAAAATATTGCAAATACTTAAACTTTAACATGTAAATGTGAGAAAAAGTTCACTTTAAAACTCAATTCATATCTTATTTTCAGAAAATAATTTAAAACAAAATAGAGCAAGAATTTACATGTATAAAAGCAATTAGAGTGCATTCCCACATGGAAAGAACCTATAAACATATATGTTTTAATATAGGTTTTTAATGTATGTGACATATATAAAATTGTCCGTTTTCCTATATTATATGTACATATATGCACATATATATGCACCTATATGTTCACCTATATATGCACCTATTTGTTTACCTATATATTAGTAAAATTATTAAAATCCATAGCTATAGGCAACATATATACACGCCCAAAATGTAAAAATTTACATTATTTATTTACTTAACAACAATCAAAGAACAAATAGTACAATAGTACAAGAACAAAAATAAGACAAAAAAAAAAAAAAAAAAAAAAAATCTTTTTGATCTTCTCAGCTCCGTGAGCTTCGAATTGATAGATGTGCCTATCTGAGCTAGGCATCATGTATGACAGTTGCAAAAGTGAGGTATGAGCTACAAAATGACCATCCTGCCATGAGCTATAGCCTATAGGAAACATATCTTGTATGTACATATAGGGCTTATATGTGGATTTAAAGAAGCAATACAGGAGACCTATATGGCCTGTATATGCACATATATGCACCTCAATTTTGCCTATATGTGGCATATATACGCATATATGCAGCATATATATTATCATATATGTGCATATATGCTGTATATATGCAGCATATATGTGCATATAAACTGCATATAGGTTTCATAATATGCGCATAATATCCTCATATAGGTTCTTTCCATGTGGGCAATGTCACTAATTTTAAAAACACTGCAGAAAATAGTTTTTATAACAAATCTGGACGCTGCATATAAAACTGTATAGTAACACACACACACTGAAAAACAGTCATTAAAGATACAATGCTGGGACCGTGCAACATTTTTTGTCCTTTATTTGTATACTGGATTTAACATAAACCCATTAACAAAGCAATAAATTAAAGAATTGACAAAATAACAGTATTGAATTAACAAAGTGCATTAAAGTATTAAAATTAATAGGAAATTACATTAGAAATAAGTCACTAAAAAAAATGCACATTTGGTGTAAAATATTCATATGACTAAAACCTAAATGTATTAAGCCAATGAATTCTGAAAGTACACAAGTAGTACCAATAAACCAAAATAAATCAATAAACCTGGCACATTTGATGACTTGAAACAACAGGAAAATGCTCCATTATGGCAAGGAATCTGTCAGATGTCCATCTAGGTAAGAATGACATAAAGTTAGTCATACATTTTGAGTACACACAAACATTTACACAGATGGAATTTAAACATCAACGTTCCTATAATGTTGAATTTGAAATCAAAATTAAGTTGAAAGAACGTTTGAGGAACATTACACCTCTTAAAACATGTTCCTCTAACATCAAGAAAACTGGACAATTTTCCCAGAACCAACACTGAATATTTGGAGAACGTTCTTATAACAAAAGTCTGTTAGCTGGGTTGTGGTTGCATACACTAAAAAAAAAAAAAAAAAAAAAAAAAAAATCCTAATTTTACAGAAAATAACTGATTTTGTGACGATAATTTTCTTTAATTTTAAATTGTACTCAAAACACTGTAAAATTACATATAATATCTGTAAAATAAAAATTCAGCTGTTATTTTAGATATTGTGACATTAATGACAAATTCCAGTAATTCACATATTTTATTTAGAAAATGTATTGTATTTTTCATACAGTATTTTTTTCTGTTTTATTAAATTACATAAAAAATTATGTAAAATTACAAATATAATCTGTAAGTAAACAGTAACAAAACAGTTAAATGATAAAATGGTCAAATGACTGTCAGTTCCCCCAAAAAACTGTAAAACATCCTCAATTAAATAAACTGAAAAAAAAACCCATTGTTATTTTACAGGTATTTCCTGAATTATCATGATCATATACCTTCATTATAAAAAGAAAAAAATGTAAAAAAGGGTCAAATGACTGGCAGCTGCGGCTGCCAATCAAAAACAATAAAATTAAAGTAAAATATGCTAATTTAAATAAAGTGCAAAAAACTTTAACATAAATTTGATGTCACCATTGAGATCAGTGTCTGCTTTAGTTGGGCTCATGACCCTTGAGTTTATAATTGTAGTTTTTCTCTGGCTGCTTTAATTGTGTATTTGATACACATTTGTAATGGCAATGAATGCTGGACAAAATATCAGATGATCTTGGTCATTCTTTGGTGATGTTATAGTCATCATATGATGATCTGATTCATTGATATAGCAATCAAATCTCTGAATATATTAGCTGAGGTTACTTCATATATAGATGGAATTTAGCTTTATACAAAGTCTATGATTAATGTCATAATTTTTCACTTGACCCTGGAAATATTGTGGCATCAGTATTATAGCAATCTGAAATTTTAAATATATATATATTATACAGAAAATGTTTTGAGCTGGTTAATTTTTTTATATATATATTATAGAGACATATCAAGAATCAACATATGAATCTCAACAATGGTGACAACCAACAAAGCCTTTTTGTGACTTTATAGTAGTTCAGAGTTGATCAGAATTTGTTTTCATTGTTGCGATTCATACGCTGATTCTTGATGTCTGAGTGAGTCTATGTGATCCTGCCAAAACATTTTCTGTATAATGACTTCATAAAATCTGAGTATCACAGCACTGCAGGATCTTCTATAGCAGTATTGGCATGCAAAATTATCAACTAATATTTAACAACTTAAATATATTACACTTCAGATGGTATCAATGAAGCAGTAAACATGATGACTATTATCACTAAAAAGTGACCAACATCATCTGATCTGAGTTTCTCTTGGATTCCTACCATAACAAATATGCATCAGAGACACACAGTTAAAGCAGCCAGAGCAAAACTCATGTTAGAAACTAAAAGGTCAAGAGCCAAACTAAAGCAAACACTGATCTCCATCATGGTGACATCAAACTTTATTCTTTTCAATAAAACTTCAACTTCTAAAACGTTCCAACACTGGATAATCGCACGGTTAACTTAACAACTCAAGACATTGTCCGTCCCGGGATGAAACGGCGTGTCACCGGGGAGGGTCTTCCTCTTCCGAAATCCCCAGATCGTCGTGGGGACTTGATTGTCGAGTATGAGGTTAAGTTTCCCGAAAGATTAAGCCAGACTGCCAAGGACACTATCGCAAATGTTTTGCCGGCTTCTTTAGCCGTGTATACTGCAATGCTGGAGACATTGCCATTGGGAATTTTTGGTTTCATAGTATTTAAAGGATGAATATGAGGGGCTGCTGAAATTGTTATTCTGTAATGTACTGCCAATGAGAGACTATCTGAACCAAAAACATTGCTGGACTAGACATGTGTTTGTCATGTACATTTTGAACCTATGTTTCCTTTGGGTCAAGTCCAGCAGAAAGTCTCCAGCTGCGAACTCTTGGCCAGCGTTTTGTTGTCAACTACACACATCTAACACATCTAAGTTTACTTATTCCAAAGATGGACAGTAGAGCATGTTGTGATGTTGCAGGGCTACAATAATATAGTTTCTTATCAGCAGCCTGATCCTTTGGACACCTCAGGGAAGTCTTTCTGTGAAAGCAGCCTGTACTTTTTCTGCTAATACGGTCTAATGTGACCATTTAGTGATGCCACTAAAAGTCATTTCCAATAGGTGGCTCAAAGTGATGCTTGGGTCCTCCCTCTTCTAAGTATGTGAAACAACACTTGAGGCAGAAGTTATATGGTGAGAAACTCAAAAGCTCAAAGTCAGCAAAGGACAAATTTGTAACAAATACTAGATTTATTTAAAGTAAATGATTCAAACTATTGATATTGTGGTTCATTTCTTCTGCAAAATTATATGGAACCTTTTCCTGTTTTATTACAGGTAATTTATGTTATTAATTGTTTTTAATTGTGAAACTGAATTTGTTTATTCACAAATTCAGTGGGATACTTCTGTGGGATCTTTTTGGATTGTGAGATGATGAGTTGTGGGCTGTTTTGAGTTTTGGATAGATTGTTTAAAAGAAAATAATATTTTAAATGTTACAGATATCACACTGCTTTAATAAAACACTTTAAACTGAAAAAAACAATTGCTTTATCTTCTTATTTTTTAGCGTATTAAAAGTGTAACCCAGTATACAAGCCTCTAAAAATCATGGTAGTTCCTCTACCAAAGAAATGTTGCACATATATAAATGTATAGATTCACATAAGTGTATTGACCGCTGTAAATATATAGCATGTTAACTAGTAGTCGAGTCCCAAAATAGATACATAGCCCTGGATAAGATGCAGTAGGCATTTTTGAGGAAAAGTACTTCAAGTGTTGTTTCTATATGATTTTTATGTGCTGAATCCATTTCTGCCGTATAACAAGTTGTAAACATCACTGTTTTGGCATAAACAATAAAAACAAAATGGCTGCCAAAAAAAAACAAAAAAAAAAACGTTTTAATGCATTTATTGCAGTTTAAACATTAAACATTAGAACTAAACTATGCATTCTCAGAATATTTAAACATGTAAACAATGAAAAAACAACATTAACATGAAAGGGACAGTTTTTAATGGCTGCTGGAATTATGCCAAGGTACCAAGGTACACTGGGAAGCATATATCAGTGGAAATATGCAATTATGCCCAGCCCGAAGGGGGGGGACTTGGAATACACATGACCCCAGGGGGCTGCATATTGAGAATCACTGGGGTGTCCAGCCGCAGGTGGAATATTTCAAACCCAGGGGTGGCAAGGTGGCTTGCCGAGGGAAAGGGATTCAGTCTCCTCGCTCCTCTCAGGAAACTGATGATCAGGTCGTGCTTTCCAATGGACTTACCATCAACTGCATCATGATATGTGGCAATGGCGGCACCATACACTTTCAGGGTGGAGGGAGACAACCTTCGCTCCAACCCTTCTTGCAGAAAGGAAAGCACGACACTGATCGGGCCTTTCGTTGGTTCTTGAAGTTTAGAAGAACACCAGTTGACGAAGAGGTTCCACTTCAACGCATAGACATGTCTCGTGGACGATGCTCTAGTGGAAGTGATGGTAGCCACCACAGCTGGTGGTAGGGTACTCAAACCTGCCTCGTCCCGTCCAGGAACCACACATGGAGGTTTCAAAGATCGGGACGAGGGTGCCATAGGGTGCCCCGTCCCTGAGAAATCAGGTTCTTTCTCAGAGGAATTGGCCAGGGAGGTGCTGTCGCGAGGAGTACTAGTTCTTGGAACCAGGTGCGGTTGTGCAAATACGGGGCAACCAAAATTACCTGCTCCTCGTCCTCCCTGATCTTGCACAAAGTCTGCGCAAGAAGGCTCACTGGGGGAACGCATACTTGCAGAGGCCCCGCGGCCAGCTGTGCGCCAGTGCATCCGTGCCGAGCGTGCCCTCGGTCAGAGGATAAAACAGGTTGCAGTGGGACGAGTCGTGGGAGGCAAACAGATCTACCTGTGCGTCCCCGAACTGATCCCAAATCAGCTGAACCGACTGGGGATGGAGTCTCCATTCTCCAGCGAGAGGCAGAAACCGAGACAGATCAGCTGCACGGTTCAGGTCTCCCGGGATATAAATGGCTCGAAGCGACCTCAGATGCTTCTGACTCCATATAAGGAGGTGGCGAGCGAGTTGCGACATACGGCGGGAGCGCAGACCACCTTGTCGGTTGATGTACGCTACTGTGGCGGTATTGTCTGATCGGACTAATATGTGCTGACCCCTGAGCAACGCACAGAAGTGGTGGAGGGCGAGACGTACAGCCTGCAACTCGAGGCAATTGACATGCCAAAGGTGCTGGGGTCTTGTCCAGGAGCCCGCGGCAGCATGTCCATTGCACATGGCGACCTAGCCCATTGTGGACGGATTTGTTGATACAACAACATGCCAGGAAACTCGTTCTATGGGCACTCCAGCCCATAGAAAACTGAGGTTCGTCCACGGGGTGAAGGTCTGACGGCAGGTCGAAGTCACTGGGACTCGGAGCGCGCCGTGTTGCCATGCCCACCTCGGGACTTGATCGCGAAGCCAAAGCTGAAGCGGTCTCATATGAAGCAAACCGAGCGACGTTACTGCGGCTGCGGATGCCATATGCCCCAGGAGCCTCTGAAATAGTTTCAGTGGAACCGCACTCTTGCCCTCGAACTGACGAAGGCAAGTTAGCAGTGACTGCGCGCTCTCGCTCGTAAGCTGCGCGCACATGGTGACCGAGTCGATTTCCATACCGAGAAAAGAGATCCTCTGCACGGAGCAGAGTTTGCTCTTCTCCCAGTTGACCCGAAGGCCCAGACAAGCTAGGTGCCGGAGCACTAGGTCCCTGTGTTCGCAAACCTTGTCTCGAGAGTGAGCTAGGATCAGCCAGTCGTCAAGAGGAACAACCTTCGTGAAGACGCGAGGAGACAGGGCTAGCCCGAAAGGGAGAACCGCGTACTGGTATGCCTGCCCCTCGAATTATATATATATATATCATTTGCATATGCAAACATGACATTTCAGTAAACTTGTAATACAAAAAATGTCTGTCTCTATGTAAGTGAAAAACTGGAAAGGTTTTATGGTGATATCTATAACTTTTAAAAATTATAAAATAATATAAATTTTTTACCCTATCCACCTGTAGTGTTTCGGGTGTGAATAATACACCTATTGTTTCAATAACAATTACAAGAAAATGGGACCCTTATTTCAATATTATACGGTGGATCCATTTTCAGGAGACATTGAACTTTCTAAAAATGTGGTATAACAACTTTTCCTCAAAAATGCCTACAGGGTTACACAATCTTGAAGATTCGGACCTGACTATAGTGAAATGTGTAGCTGAGATGGTCATATAATATCTAAATCAAGACAGAATCACTTTTATAATAATGGCACTTCCTTTGCTGAATATGGATGCTTTAGCCTTCAATGTTTCTTGATGGTGTTTGATTTGAGTCCACAGCAAAGACATCTGAAGAACTTTCTGTACTGCTGCCTGACCTGGACAAGAATGAGAAGAGAAATAGTTTTAAACTCTGGTTAAAAAAAAAAAAAAAAAAAAAAAACAGAACATGTCCAGGTTATTTTTCAAGAATTTAATTTTAGAAGATGAGAAATGAAAAATTAACTTAAAGGGTTAGTTCACCCCAAAATGAAAATTAGCCCATGATTTACTCACCCTCAAGTCATCCTAGGTGTATAAGACATTCTTCTTTCAGACGAATACAATCAGAGTTAATTAAAAAATGTCCTGGCTCTTCCAAGCTTTATAATGGCAGTGAATGGCCGTTTCTGTTTTGAAGTCCATCAAAGTGCATCCATCCATGATTAAAGTGCTCCACACTGCTCTGGGGGGTTAATAAAGGCCTTCTGAAGTGAAGCGATGTGTTTGTGTGAGAAAATATCCATATTTAAAACTTTATCGACTAAAATAACTAGCTTCCGGCAGACGGCCGTACGCATCGATTTACAGCGAAAGAGTGACCCTTGACCCGACGCACACGTAATGATGAACGCGGAACTGCAGAGGATAGAGCAAAACACAACACCAGTCACAAATTAGAAGTCTAAAAAGAACATTTTTTTGAGAGAAATGTGGGAGGAGCTTGAGTTTGTTGCCCAGCCCTGTTTGTTTGAACTGCGAGAGGCGTCAAAGCTTATACCACTTCTACATCTACGTCATACATGCGTCACTGGTTACTCTTTTGGCACAAGTCGACTTGTGTACGGCCGTCTGCCGGAAGCTAGTTGTTTTAGTCGATATATTTTTCTCACACAAACACATCGCTTCACTTCAGAAGGCCTTTATTAACCCCCCAGAGCAGTGTAGAGCACTTTAATCATGGATAGATGCACTTTGATGGACTTCAAAACAGAAACGGCCATTTACTGCCATTATAAAGCTTGGAAGAGCCAGGACATTTTTAAATATAACTCAGATTGTATTTTTCTGAAAGAAGAATGTCATAGACGCCTAGGATGACTTGAGGGTGAGTAAATCATGGGCTAATTTTCATTTTTGGGTGAACTAACCCTTTAATATAAAGTAGGTGAGAGATGATTTTCTGGTAGACTGTCTGTACTGATGTCTGACCTCATCATTTAGGACACAATATACCAGGAAGATGAAGGTTCCCTGCTGGGAGTTCAAGATCAGGAAGAGGATCTCCAGGTCCTTCCTGCCATTAGTGAAGAAACCCAGAATCCAGGAGCAACCAAGAACCACAAACTGAGCCAGTGTTTTAAAAGTCATAATCCTGCAGAGAAAGACGGAGAGTTAATATATATTTATTGATTATATTGTTGTGGAAAATCTGTAACTGTCCTGTTATAAGTATGCCTTTTTGTCTGTAGAACACTTCTGTATTGTAATCAACCACACTTGAAACTTGTTTATTAAGAAAGTGGTTTATGAAGAAAAACTCTGCAATTGTTATTGTAAAATGTTTTTTTGAGAAAGTGGTTTATAAAGAAAAACATACCACACTTAATGTTTTAAGCATTAATTAAAAAGCATAGAGAGGAACAAAACATGTATTAGAAAGAGCTTTGCTAAAGAAAGAAGAAAAATGCAAGCATTACCGTCGGATGTGTTGCGGACGAAGCGCAGAATGCAACAAAGAAGAAAAGTCTGAAGAAGGAAGACTAAGAGGCGAAAGCCTTTATAAAGACGGGTCCGAAAGGAATTCCCAGAACTCAAGACACCTCAGAAAAAAGGTACAAAAGCTGTCGCTGTGGCGGTACCTTTTCAAAGGGTACACTTTAGTAAAAGTCCTCCTCAGTATTTTATTCCAATCACCTGGATTTGCTAATTCAGACAGGAGAGAGAATTAGAGAAATCAGCTGACTGAGTTTATGGGTGGAATAAACCAGAGCAATAGAGAGAAAGAGTTGCGACACTCTTTGATGTCGCCGCTATGGCTGTCACGTGGTTCATGTAAGCCCCAATAGTTCCAAAACATACGCTGGCTGTCATGCTCTTCTATGGGACCGACAGCAGCGATTGCATTATTGAACGGTAAATATAAAATAAAACACACACCCAAGTACTTTTTCAGCTGTTATTGCATTATTGCATTTTGTTAATGTCAGTTTTGCATTTGGAGATAAGTTTTAGGCTATATTTTTGGAGGGAAAAGCTTATGTTCATGTTCGCATGGGTAGTAGCACTGGCTTTAGCGGCTCTAACTTAACTTTTCCATATCATTCATCTGATGATGGACGTCTCATGATATTTATTTTAGCACAACTGGGCTGTATTAGGCTATTGATTCCCGTGATTTTGCTTATAAATTTTGATTCAGCCATTAGCCTACCTTCGTGATCACGCAAAGAGGTCTGCCGTGGCGGTCCGTTCAGAGTTCGCTTAAATATTTTTTATTAAACAATGACAGACAACAAAAATGTGTGCTTGTGTGGGTGTGTGTGAACAAGAAAAACAAAGACAGGACTGGTGATGGCCATAACAATCCTAGAGGTCCAACATTGTTCTCACAAGCCGCTTCACTCAAGACAATAAAACATAATGAAAAGTTAGTATATCCCAAAAAATTAAATTAAATAAAAGTTGCTATAAAGGTGGTAGTGATTCATTACCGAACTCTTACTGTCACAGCTGACGAAGTCGCACTACCTAGCAGGCAGTGCTTGAAAATTGGTTGAAACAACCAACATAAAATATAAATAATTACGCTGTGCATATACAAATGAAGACCAGTATAAGCATCGCAAAGGGCCTCTGATACAACGTAGACAGTTGACAAATCAAAAGAGGTCGATATTTCAGCAACTTAACTCTAGAACAACTCGACGCGCAGCAATGTAAGTGAATGGTGTCCAACGCCAAAATGACAGTGTTTGGAACTATTCAGATCTTCAAATCCCGGAAGTAGGCGGTTAAAAGCGCCGCCATTATTTACAACGGAGGTCTATGGGAGTGTCGCAACTCTTTCTCTCTATGGCTCTGGAATAAACATATGGTAGGACTTTTACTATTTGGCCCCTGGATTACCCACCTCTGCTAATATGTATGATGAGTGACATTTGGATGGGCAAGATGGCGCCAGTGTGTCAGGCATGCCGTCAGCCGCTCCACCTGTTGTATGTGTTTCTGCTGTTTCTAACACTTGTACATACCGTCAACACTCTGTCGTTGTATGAAACGCTGCTAGATCTGAGAATCACGGCTGGAAATCTGCGCAAATTGGATTATTACGGGGGGGGACTGAGCCTCCCTTCCTTTCGGATATTCCATCATACCTCCGCCGCACTCCTGCTCTACCGTCTCGACGAAAAAGGTACCGGCGCTGGGGGAAGCGTAGCGGTTGTCTCGTGAGGTTGAGGGCGGTGTTTGTACGTCCCGATCGAGGTGGATATGGAGCTGGTCCTCGCCTGTGTGTCGCGCAACGTTCTCTGGACCCTGTTGCCTCCTGTCTGGTTACGGTGGCATGTTCCGATGTGGCCTTCCAGCCCCGCGGCCCCTGCTCTCCCTGTCTCTGCTGGCGCGGAGTGAATCTGGAGTATCTGCGGCCTCTGTGTCGTGCTTCCTCGTCAGCTGTTCGCCCTGACCCGCCGGCTCCAGCTAGGTTTGGCCTGGTTAACGCCAGGTCACTTGGAAATAAAACATTTATCCTAAAGGATTTCTTTATATCACGGGAACTGGATTTCCTCTTTATCTCCAAGACTTGGCTGAGTGCTGGTGAGTTCAGTGTCTTTACGGAACTTTTACCTGACGAGTGTTGCTATTTTAATTCTCCCTGGACATCTGGCCGAGGAGGAGGAATTGCGACTGTTTTTAAGAGTGACTTTAAATGCAAGCAGATATCGCTGTCATCCCCCACCAGCTTTGAACCGAGTCTGTTTGAGCTGGGTCAGTCGCACACGGTGTTGTGTGCGGTGGTTTATCGGCCTCCCAAATATAACAAAGACTTTTTAACGGACTTCTCTGTGTTTTTGGCAGATATTATGCCTAAATATGACCGGGTCCTTATTGTTGGTGATTGTAATATTCATGTATGCTGCCCTGAGAATCCATTAGCGAGAGACTTTCTAAACATCATTGACTCTTTTAATCTTGTCCAATCTGTAACTGGGCCGATACATGAACGTGGTCACACACTTGATCTTGTTTTATCCTATGGTTTGCCTGTTTTTAATCTGGAGATCTGTGATGCTTTTTTCTCTGATCACATGCCAGTACTGTTTGAAGCTACTGTTTGCTGTCAAACAGTTAAACCTCGCGCTGCCGCTCGCACTTGCCGAGTTATTAATCCCTCCACTGCTGCTTACTTCTCGACTGCTTTCAGTCAAAACTGCATCATGCCTGAAAGTGTGTATAATGTTACTGAGGCTTTGAGAACTCTTGGTTTCTCGACACCTGTCAAACTGCCATTGACTTAGTGGCTCCATTAAAAATGACTAAGTCAGAGACTTAAAAATAAGGTCAGAGCCCTGGCTGAATGAATCCACCCGTGCTTCCAGACAGCAGTGTCGAAGAGCTGAGAGAAAGTGGAAAAAGGACAAATTACAAGTGTCTTTTCAAATATTGAGGGATCGCTGGCGCCATTACCAATCCACTGTGAGAGAGGCTATAAGAAAATATTTTTCTGATATTGTCCTGTTAAACTCCTGCAAGCCTCGTGTTTTGTTTAAGGTTATTAATTCTGCTCTGAATGCACCACCGACTGTTGCAATTGATGCTTCCCTGGCTGTGTGTGAAAACTTTCTCCATTTCTTCATTGATAAAGTATTTTCTGCCAGAGCACTTTCACCCCCTGGTTTTCGATCATTCAGTGTTTGTCCCCTGCTCTGCTGTTCTAGACACTTTTGAGCCTGTGACTCTGCCCTTTGTGCAGGAGATTGTTGGTCATTTGAAGCCCTCAGGTTCTCCGGGTGATACTGTCCCTCCTCAACTTCTTAAAGAGGTTTTCCCGACTATTGGACCATCATTTACTACAGGTATTAATAGCAGTCTGTCCTCTGGAGTGGTTCCTGTTAATTTTAAACATGCCGTTGTGCAGCCCTTGTTGAAAAAACCTGGGCTGGATCCTACTGTTTTGGCTAATTTTAGGCCTATTTCCAAATTGCCTTTCCTTTCTAAAATTTTGGAAAAGATTGTCTATTCCCAGCTCATGGACTTTATAAATGAACATAATATTATTGAGATTTTCCAATCCGGTTTTAAAACATTACATAGCACCTAGGGATGGGCGATATGGCCTAAAAAATGTATCACGATAATTTCAGGTATTTATTGCGATAACGATACACATGACGATAAATTATTTTCTTCTGTAAAATATCAGATTATGTTATGTTTAAGTTGTGTTGTGTTTTGTTTAATTCCATTTTTCTTTGTTTAAATTTCCTTTTTTTTTTCTTTATTTAAATTTCGTTTTTCTTTATTTAAATTTCTTTTTTTTCTTTATTTAAATTTCGTTTTTCTTTATTTAAATTTCTTTTTTTTACTTTATTTAAATTTCGTTTTTTTCTTTGTTTATATTTAGTTTTTCTTTATTTAAATTTCGTTTTTCTTTATTTAAATTTAGTTTATTTATTTATTTAAATTTCGTTTTTCTTTATTTAAATTTCGTTTTTATTTATTTAAATCTACCCTTTACTGTGTCAGTAATTTGTTAGTCAGAAAAATATTAGACTACCTTTTTAAAAGTATTGCTTAAGTTAACAGACCTGTGTGTGTGTGTGTGTGTGTGTGTGTGTGTGTGTGTGTGTGTGTGTGTGTGTTTTATATCACTAGTGCAGTGTCCGTTCTCTGAGCATATAAGCCCTGCTCGCGTGAGGTGAGCAGGCACACTCGGTCTCTCTCGCGCACTTTCGCTCGCGCGCGCAGACACACTCGGTCTCTCTCGCGCACTGTCGCTCGCTCGATCGGAACGCCATACGCTCGCGCAGTTCGTTTCGCTTTTGTCCAGTCCGGCGCCTCATATGCCGCTTCCCGCTCGCGCTGTTCAAACGATAAGATATCGCCCATCCCTAATAGCACCGAATCAGCACTTTTAAGAGTTTTTAATGACATATTTTTAGCTACTGACTTGGGTCACTGTGTTGTCCTTGTACTTTTAGATTTGACTGCTGCTTTTGATACAGTGGATCATGAAATACTGATTACTCGTTTGGAGCAGTGGGTGGGCGGGCATCAGTGGCACAGCGTTAGAATGGTTTAGGTCCTACTTGTCCCAGCGAACTTTCTGTGTTGGCCTTGCTGACTCTGTTTCCTCGACTGCTCCCCTGTCACATGGGGTGCCACAGGGCTCTGTGCTTGGCCCTCTCTTATTTTCCATTTATCTACTCCCTTCAATTCTCAGGAAGCATGGTATTTATTTTCATTGCTATGCAGATGACAGTCAGATCTATGTCCCTCTTAGAAAGTCAGACTCCTACTGTGTTAAGCCATTGCTAGAGTGTTTACATGACATTAAGGCCTGGATGTCTCTTAATTTTTTTAAATTTTAACAAAAAAAAAGACAGAAGTCATGGTCTTTAGTGGTAGTGGCACTTCTGTGACCCCGTTGGTTGATCTGGGTTCCTTAGCACAGTATCACAAGCAAATCATTACTAATCTGGGGGTAAAGGTGGACACTGACCTTAAGTTTGACAACCAGATTAAAGCCGTAGTGAAGTCCAGCTTTTTCCAGTTAAGGCAGCTGGCAAAAATTAAACCAGTCCTTCAGAGACAGCACTTTGAGACAGTAATTCACGCCTTTGTGACCACTCGGCTGGACTACTGCAATGCACTTTATTTGGGGGTTAGTGGGTCCTCCATTGCCCGTCTGCAACTGGTTCAAAATGCTGCTGCTCGTCTTTTAACTGGCACAAGAAAGTATGAGCACATTTCACCTATTTTAGCTTCACTCCACTGGCTGCCTGTTCATTTTAGGATTCAATTTAAACTCCTCTTATTTGCTTTTAAAGCCTTGAATGGCCTGGCCCCACCGTACCTCGCCGAGTTGCTGCACCCCTACATTCCCAGCCGCTCTCTCAGGTCAGCTGACCAGCTGCTCCTGACAGTGCCTAGAACTAGGCTAAAACTCAGAGGAGAAAGAGCTTTTGCTGTTGCAGCTCCAAAACTATGGAATGTATTGCCACTACACATCAGACAAGCCTCCTCACTGTTTCATTTTAAATCTCTGCTTAAAACCCATCTTTTTACTCTGGCTTTTAACACCAGGTAATCGTGATTGATGTGATTTAAATGTGTTGTGTGGGCAGTGCATTTTATTTATTTATTTGATTTGATTTGATTTGACTTTACTTATATAATTTTATGTTGTTTTATCTTATTCTATTACTTTTATCTTATTGTGTTTATCTTTTTATCTTATTGTGTCTTTTATTGTTGTGGTGTACAGCACTTTGGAAACATTGTGTTTGTTTAAATTGTGCTATATAAATAAAGCGGATTGGATTGGATTGGATATGTACCTTTGAGGGACTAATATGTACTCTTTTACACAAAAGTGTACCTTTTGAAAAGGTACCGCCACAGTGACAGCTTTTGTACCTTTTTTTCTGAGAGTGTAGGATTGGATAAATTGTCTGTAAGAGACTGATCATTTATGAGGGGATTTCCAAAGATGACCTCAAGAAATCAGATGGTCTATAAAAGGCTGAAAGGAGAAGATGAAGGCAGACGCTGATTCTTAATGGCCTCTCCGGTGTTAACGCTTGTAAACGATTTACTCTTGATGTTGTTTTGTCTTGTTTTTTATATTAGTACTTTATATGTAAACTAATTAACCTGTAGATAATAAAACTATACTTAATTGAAACTAAGAAACTCTTTTGCTACTCTCGCCTGCCAAAGTCTTTGATTTCTAATAAAGTGAGCTGAACAGACCACGAAGAAGTCTTCTGACCTATGGATTGTGAGTATGAAAATTCAGATGCTTATGATTTAGGACACATTTGACTTTACCTAACCTGAGAATAATCAAAATAAGGTTAAAGGTGTCCAGAAACATGCAGAATAAAACAATATATATACACATCTCATGGATTGTTCAAATCATATTGTTTGTTACTTGGTTCGTTTCATCTGTGAAACTTCAGCGTTCCGATTTTTCAAGGTGAAGATCAGATTGATGATGATGCAGATGAAGAGAATCATGTTTAACTGCACAGTAAGAGAAACAACAGGAATTAATCTTTAATCACTGTTTTCCTTTTAATACAAAGTCATGATGAGAAATGTGCTTACTGCTAGTATGATGCAAACAGGTCCCAGAAAACTCCAAATAAAGCCTTTATTCTTTTTAATCCAGCACCTGTTTGGAGGAAGAAAAAATAAATAAATCAATGAACAAACATGAAGGATGAAGGTGTTGATCTCTGAGTCGCTCAAACTAAACTCACTGTTCACTTCCATAGCCTTTGGGCTCCACCACAGCAGACACACCCACCACAACCAGAGCAACCGTATATCCAATCACACACAGGAATCCACTGCTAAGCACCTCCCTCTTTTTGGAGCTGATCTGTGATAGGTTCTTCACACAGATGAAGAGCAGCACAGCTTCAATGAACATCCACACAAAGCCGGAGAGAAAGAGGAAGTGCAGCACACCTGATATCACGGCACACAACACCTGGAGATCATGAGAGACGGTTATGATGATTCTCAGTGAGACTGTGCTGAGCTGTTAGCCTGGCTCCGCCCTCCTGCGTACTTCTGCTCATTTTTTTTCCCTTCAGTACTTTGTCTGGGATTGTGGTGTGTTCTTTGGTTTTCTCCAATCATTTTTTTGGCGGTCCAATCAGCGAACAGAGGGAGTAGCTGAGAACGATGACGTTGAGGTCGTGGGCTAGTTTGAGTTGTAGGGTTACGTCACGACCAAAGGTTAGCGATTGGTTATGGCAGATCCAGAGTGACTCTGGGCAGATCCAATAGTTTTAAACTTCAACAGAGTACCCGCCTACAATGAAGTTAACGCTTGTCAATGGAGAGAGGCCAGACTCTCTGTACAAATGAAATGTACGAGAGTCTGGTAGAACCAGGCTACTGAGCTGTAGGGCTCCTTCATCATTCTCACTAGGGATGTTAACCGATGACCGTTTGACCGATGGTTGACCGTATCAACGTTAACCGATTAAAGTTGTCGGTAGTCGGTAAAAAAAAAAAAAAAAAGTGATCTCTAAATTAGACTATTATAGACAGTGGACTAAACGCTACTACAGTTAGCCATCTCATTCCAAGATCTTTTTGTGTGAAGTGAAATCCCTCACACTCAATTTTTCATAACTCGCCTGTTTGTACTTAATAAACCAATAAAAACATTTGGCGCGAGGTCACAGCGTTTGGGTTCACGTGCTCACAAGGTTTGCGAAAAGTAAAGGCTACAGTCTAAAACACTCGAGGTTAGAGCCAGGGCAGACGACAGGAATCATCATCTTTCTTTATTATTGTTAGCACTACCTCAAACTAAAGCGGCGTCTCTTCGGAGCTGTCATTTTCTTAAATGAGCCGCGGCAATGTTTCAAATGAGCTTCTAACGCTAGACAAACGCCTTTATTTTCAACGCGATCACCTTGTACCCAAACCATTTCGAAACTAGGGAGCATTTGTCCTCCGATTACATACAAGCTCCTCGGCGCCGCGTTTGCGGGACTCATGTTTCGCGCTGTAGGGGATTTTAAAAAAGTGACATGAGTGGAAGGGCGGCTCCGGGGCAGTGTGTGTGTGAGCGGGAGGCAGAGCGGCAGAGAGATGCGACAGAGTTGCGAAATTGCAGGAGCGGCTCGAAATGGCTGTTATTTCAAATAGCGTAGCATAATTTAAACTAATCGGTTAACCGGTTTCAACCGGCTAATGAGGCTCGGTGGTTGGTCAAGAAAATTTTTAGTTTTCGCCATCCCTAATTCTCACCTGATGAGGGCGTATGAGGCTCAGGAACTGTTGTGTGAGCAGGAACAGAAGGTGAGCCAACAGCAGACTCACACAGAGGTTGATTCGAGCCACATTATTCATTCCAGGACTCCACTGACAAAGGGCAAAGGTCAACAGGGCCAAACTGAAGAACACCAGCCCCACGATCACACACACCAAATTCAACAGGTCCAGCAGTGAGTCGCTCTGAGAAAACATGTCAGAGTACATGAGTGCCAAATCTGTGCTGTTCTTCAACGCTCACTATAAATGTTCTTGTACCTCTGATGGACGGCTGGTTTGCATGATGACGGCGAATGTGGACAGATGAACACAGGAACACACAGTGTAGCTGCTGTTGGTCTTTAAAACAGAACAACCATCTACAATCCACTCGCTGATATTCCAGTACACACAGGACAGAGAACCGTTGGGGTCAAACTCCTGCAGAAAGAAGAAAGAACATGCAGAAAATATAACAACACTGAATATTAGATGTTTTCAGATGTTCATCAGTTCTCAGGTTGGACAAAAACACATTTCAGTCTCTCACTCTGATGTGTTTGAGGGTGAAGTTGACTGGTTTGGTGAGTTTAGTGTTGGTGGTTTTGGGAAGAGTAGCTGAGATCACAGTGGACATCATGGTTTTAATCGTGTCATTTGATGTGTTGAAGAAGTCTGGCTTCAGTAGATTCTCCATTGTGTTATAACTCATGAAAGCCACAGCAGCTGATCCTGTGTGACAGAAACAGAAGAAACTTGTATTCAACACAATAAAAACCTTTAGTTAAATGTGGTTTAGTGATATATCTTCTAAAAATGTTTTATTAAAAATGTTGTATTATAACACATCTCACATACTTGTTTCATTGTTGTTCTTGGCGATCCCAATGAGATCGATGTCCACAGAAGAATGTGTCGTGTCAAGTCGAGGGATTTTATCTAAGGTGACATTGGGTCCAACCATGAAGACTTCAACCTCTGATTTAGAAAATAAGCAGTTATGTTTTGTTTTTATTAAAGTTCATTCAATTTGCACAAATGTGCAAAAAACAAACCAATAAAAAGACTAAAATAAAATAACTATTTCATCAAATTACTAGTTTGAACTAATCAGTCTACTTTGTACACAGCAAAATCCCCAGAGTTAAATTAAGTCAATCTGGTAATGCTGTTTGAGTAGTTTAATCCTCCTCTGATGAGATCTTGAGAGATGTAATGTCTTCTTTTATCTTCAGTTGATTCATCTTAGGGTACGTTTACATGACAACAATATGCTTAAAACTGAGAAGTGTTTCCTTTGAGTTTTCAAAACTTTGAACTCGAGTTTGGAAACGAACGGCCAAAACTTATAAAAAGTTGTACGTTTTTAGTTGAAAACGGTGTCGTGTAAACAGACCCTAAGGCTGTGGCTGAAGCGGGTGTTCATCACTAATGCTCAATCATCTCTTAATTAATCACTTAATTATCTCATTAACTTTAACACTTTTAACACTCTTTAGATTGGGACAATATGTACTCTGAGCAGTGTTGATTTAACACTGTGGATTTTGCTGTGTGCCTGTAACGTTGTAGTAATCATGAAGACATTGATTAGCTTGTTTGATTAGGGTTGGAGCTAAACTCCAGGAAAGTGGATCTCGTGGTCCAGAGTTGAGAACCCCTGCTCTAGACTATAAACTCCCCGATATCATATTTAATCTCAGTTTCATCATCAATAATAACAGTTTCTCCACTCACCAACAGCAGCAAGAGTAAAACTGATGCTGTCATTTGTGTCTGTCGGCTTCACCAATGTAGAGATGAGTTTCTCGTTGGCTTTTAACACACGGTTTCCATAGGAGGCTAGTTCAGATTGGCTGACTGATGATGAAGACTCTGAAAGCTTTCCTGAAGCGTTGAGGACCATATTCAAAATATTGGTCACAGTCTAATTTATTGATCAGAAAAATACAATTACTGTACATGTAAATATTAAGAAAGCCAATTAATCAGACCTGCGATGTCAATCATGTAACTGACAATTACATTTGATTTGATTATTTTATCAAATAAAATACACTTGAAGACTTACAGGCAAAGGAAGCTCTTGAGCTGTAATGTTCTCGATCTGCTCAAGAAGATTTTGAAGCTTTTCAGTCAGAATCTGAAATCAAAATTGAGAAGACAGAATTTGACGATGTGTGAGCGATGACTTTAACCGGGTGTGCTGAGTGCCTCTGAAAGGAGACAGAGTGTTTTTGAATGAATTTCTTTAACAAATGATTCAATGACATACATTTTTTAAACATTTGTCGCCACCTACTGGTGTAAATGAAAATACTTTTCCAAAGGTGCTTTTCTGTGTTCTGCTCGCTACCGTGGACAGTGTTTGTATCCAAACTAACAAACTTTTGTCAGTAATGAGAATGTGTGGTTGAAATGGACAGCTTGGTGGACAGCTTTCTCTGCATATAAAATATTCTCCCCATATTGCCAACGAACCAATGAGAATGCAGAACAATGATGATGACAGAGAGTATAGGCTTCAAAGCTATTGTGGACCCACTTACCCAAAACCCTCCGTAATTACAGTGGTTTGGCAAATAAATTAATGACGGACAGTTACATATTTCCAACATTTTTTTAACAAGGGAAATTTGTAGTAATTAAAACAAATAACAAGGGAATTTGTAGTAATTTATAGTGTTAATGAATTAGTGATTCCACAAACTCATTCTTTCAATTGGCTTTTGTATGCAGAGTATTCACAGCTGATATGGACTGAATGCCCCTATAAACCATCAGCAATTATTAGAAAAGCACATTCATATTTCAGATTACACACATATCTAAAATGCACATGTTTTTGCACTGCTTCAGTTTGGACTATTATTGATAGGAGCTGTGAGTCTCTACAACTTCAATTTCAGAAACTCAACTTACCTTGCATCCCTCCAGCGGTGTTATATTTATACCTGCAATGACAGAAATCAGCATGAAGACAATAATAAACTGCAAAACTTTGAAAAATAACTCTTTTATTAAGCAGCAATTTCAGCAAGATTGTGGATTCATCAAGATTTCAGGAGTTGTGGACTAATGGTGAGAGCAGTGGTTACAACTTTTTAGAGTGGTGTTCCTCCTTCTGCGTACCCCCTCTCTTCCACTTAGACTTCAGTCATACCTTTTCCATTAAGGGACAATAAGTGCCCCCTAAATTTATTCCCCAGTGCTTTTTTTACCTTTATGAATAACTTTATGAAATAAAAAATGTTTTAAATGAAAAATGTTCAATAGAGCAATATGCAATGACGGAAAAACGAAGTGATACTTTGAAATATTAAACTAAAACCGGTTAGTCACTGTCTTCTAAATGAGCGAGTCATTGAGTCATTCTTACATTCCAGATCTGTATCCAGATCTGACGAATGACCTTCGCCTGGACCCGATGACAACGCAGTGCTGAAGTGCCAACTAGTCTCTCCCTATGGAGGATCCCTTTACCACTCTACAGATAAAGCGTTGTCGGGAAAATTCATTTCGCGTTCCTACCCCGAAGTGACAAAATAAAATTAAATTCTGTATCAAAATTTATAAGGAAAGACCAGTACTTTATTTAGGCTTGGTCTGTAGGGAATTCCAAACCTGCGTACATATATTCAAACGCATAACTATAGAACCAATTCTTAATGCGCATGTGAACGCCATCAGCGTTTCTCACAGGATCGTGTTTAAAGTCTGTGTAGAGAGAATGGTGTCTTCTTGCCGGCCCCTAATTTAATAACAAATGATCGTTGCGACGGAAGCGAATCAATCAAAACTCACTTTAGCTGGAAAATAACTTTATTAAAGAACCGCTATAAAGCCAAAACAATCTCTGTTACCTTACATTATACACTTATCTCTGTAAAGCTGCTTTGAAACAATCTACATTGTTAAAAGCGCTATATAAATGAGGATGACTTGACTGACTTGACTTGACTTGACTTACATTCAGTAACAGAGCAACTAGCTGTATTTATACATGAATCATTGAATGATTGACTCACAATTCTTTTCAAAGCTGCAGAATTGTTTACGAAACACCGGTGTGTGCTGTAGTTCTGCTGTGTCCTTCGTTAGATCTATTATTTCGTTGCAAAATAGAGTAAGTACTGACAGTACTGTGTTTAAAATACACGTTTTGTTTGTTGACCTGTTGTATGATAATCAATGTCACGTTTGCCATCGTGTGGATATTTGGGAACAATTGCATTCTTGCTCGTTATCAACATTAAATACAAGAACTCGCACAAGGTGTTTTTGCATCAAAGAAAGTTTGAGTCTTAAATCTCTCATTCTGTGTCTATATTTGTTCTTCATGCGAGTACGTACTAAATCCTCATTTTTGGTGCGTTGTTGAGAACGGCAGTAATGTAGCGCAGCAATACTCTGCACGCAATCTGTCAAATGCTCGCTGCCTGTCACATCACTTATTAACGGATAAGTAGGAGTCAAAATTAAAGAAAGATTCAATTTGTGAAATATTTGATCAAACGCACAAAAAAAGTACAATACTGGAAAATCAACCATGTGACCATGTGAGGAGATGACCAGAAATTGACCTATCGGTAAGCTCCGCCCCCCTTAGTTACTGTTGCTAACTCGGACAAACAAACAGAGTTGCTAACTGTCTTACAATGACAGCTGCCAGTGTGAAAACCTTGTCCCAAGATGTTTTTGATAAATTTTGGACGCAGAAGGACCACCTCTCGTCGAGGAGCATTCAAGTGGGACTTAAATATGCCATGGAGGGATCAAAGATTATAAAATAAATGTGATGGGTAACAAGATTAATTTGGAAGCGAGGGTTTACAGATCACAAACAAGCGGGCGAAGCCTCATGTTGCGGTCGTCAAGATCGCAGAAAAACAATATCTAGGATCAACACTGTTCATTTATACCGCAGGGTATGTTTAAATTCATTTACATTTAACCAGTTTAATATGGAGGGGCACTCCCAGTCAACAATTTGATCTCTCAGTGATCTCACCATGAGGTCTCAGGATACTCATGATGTGTTCACAATAGGGCTGGGCGATTTAAATCGCGATATTGTTATGCGCATCTCGTCAGTAAAGCCGGTTCCTTGATTAGTAGTAAATCACCATCACCTGCTTTCAGATGGAGCGGCATTTAGGGCTGAGGAGATAATTAAGTGATTAATTTAGTGATGATTGAGCATTATTGAAGACACCTGATGTTAACAAGCAGAATCACTGAAGGAGCAAATCACAAATTGTAAGTTACCATTAAGGTGATGGGTGTTTGCTTTAGTTGGGCTCTAGACCATTATATGTTTACTTTAATATTTACTGTTGTTCGTCTTCTGTTATTGATTTATAACAGTTAACTGAACAAAGTAAAATGTTATCTTATAGTGTTGGCTACGTTTTGACATAATCATGCTGTGATCTGAAAAAGGAAACATATTGAGATAGTTTGGCTTAACTTGTTAGCAGCAGTTTTGTGATTCTTCAGCCTATGATTATCAGTACTTTACTTATAATTCATATTTAATAACCATTGTTCTAATCAAAAAGACATTCAGACATATTAATTTAAAACACAGACATCAATAATCAGCCTGTGAATCTCAACAATGGTGACAATAATAAAGCATGTTGCAGTGGCTGCCACCAATCACAACTCATTAATGGCTCCCATCATGCATTGCGGTATGAATAAATTATGATCTGAATTGTCTATGTAATTTACTTTTCCTCATTGAATATTCTGCTCCTCACCATTGTTGAGATGCATAGACTGAATCTTGACATCTGTGTGTGCCTAAAAGAATGATTTTTTTTTTTTAACATCTTTTAAGAAATCCTTTATATTATATCAAAAATTCTGGCCATTTATTCAGATTCACAGTTATGCTGTAACCAACAACATAAATCGAAGTCAGAAAGAAGGATTTTAATGAGTTCAGTGATCAAGTTCAAATGATGATTGTCATAATATAACCAACATCATCAGATCACTATTTATTCTTTGTACAACTGGCAGTTTTAACTCAGATACAACAGCCAAACAAAATCTAAAGTAAACATATAATGGTCTAGAGCCCAACTAAAGCAACTACCCTACCCATCACAATAATGGTAACTTACAATTTGCGATTTTCTCCTTCAGTGATTCTGCTTGTTAACATCAGGTGTCTTCAATAATGTTCAATCATCACTCAATTAATCACTTAGTTATCTCATTAACTTAAACACTCTTGAGTGTGGACTCATACACTCCCAGGAGTGTTAATTTAACACTGGATGTTTGAGTAACCCCAGAGTGCAGTCTGGACGATGGGGCGGGGCGACACTTTTAGGCGGGGCGACACGTGTCGCTCCGCCCACACCCGATTTTATTGGTTTATAATACAGCAATCTAATTGGCGTAGCCGTTTGAGGCATGAGCATGCGCATTCATTTATGTACGAGTCTATGGTAGGAGTTTATGAATGATCTACGACTACGACGCTGTTTGGCCATACTACAGAAATATTAAGTGATGATAACCATGGGGATTTCCGATTTCAGTAGCCTAATGATCAATTGGATAATATTTTGCTGAATTTACGAATCAAGTTAGATGAAGTTACTGTCAAAATGTATTCGTATAGCGCTCAATTCACATTGTCTCAAAGCAGCTTTACAAAAAATCATATTGTAAGCTTTAGGCTAATATTGAGCAGTTTTAGGGCTAGGCAATATCACGAAATATGTTGCTGATAAATTACTGTTTGAAATTTAGATAGCCTACTCTTATATTTATTAATTTACCCTGCAGATAAGTCAGTGCCACTTTTAGTGAGCAATGATCATGACAGCATGAAATTACTGGCATATAGGCTATCAAAGGAGAGATCATTTCTATAGGCTGATATAGGCTAGACAATATTTTTCCGCATGTCATGCAGGGCTCCGGAATTTCAAATCATTCGTAAATGCTTCTTCGTTTTTCCATTAGGATCAGTGAATAAACACAAACTCGGGATTTTACACAAATGATAATAATTCACTGTATTTCAGTAAAACATCGGATAAATCCGAAAGTTTGTTTTATTTTATTTTAAAGCAAAACCACAGTGACAAATAAGACAATAATAGGCTAGCCTACCAAATAGTATACAAGCCCAGATCGATATAATAAATCTGTTTTAGTAAATACATATTTATTTATTTATTTATTTTCACATTTCAGCACTACACGGTTTTAATTCTATTGTAGCCAACGCACAAAACCCAATGGCCTGATGTCACATTAGGATCAGTGAATAAACACAAACTCGGGATTTTACACAAATGATGATAATTCACTGTATTTCAGTAAAACATCGGATAAATCCGAAAGTTTGTTTTATTTTATTTTAAAGCAAAACCACAGTGACAAATAGGCCTAAGACAATAATAGGCTATAGCCTACCAAATAGTATACAAGCCCAGATCGATATAATAAATCTGTTTTAGTAAATACATATTTATTTATTTATTTATTTTCACATTTCAGCACTACACGGTTTTAATTCTATTGTAGCCAACGCACAAAACCCAATGGCCTGATGTCACAGTAACAGATAGTCGAATTGTAGCCTACGGTCGACACTTATAGAAAACATGAATCTTTAAAACTATAACAGGGATTTTACAGAACCAACAGGCCCGCGTTTTATTAACAAAGAAACGTGAGTTTGCCATTAAACATTTTATTTGCACTGTAGCCTACACAGCAAAATCCCCAGTGTTAAATTAACACTCCTCAGTGTTTATATGTGTCCACATTACAGGGTGTTAAAAATTAACACTGAAGCAGTGTTGAAGTTAATGAGATAATTAAGTTAACACTGAAGCAGTGTTGAAGTTAATGAGATAATTAAGTGATTAATTAAGTGATGATTGGCCATTAGTGGTGACACCTGATGTTAATAAGCAGAATCATTGACGGAAAGAGAAAAAACAATAACAGAAAAAAGAGAAACACAAGAACTACTGACTTCGAGCCATTACACATTGTTGCACTTATTATTACCAGTTTGACTTTATTTCTGTCATACATCGACAAAAGTTCTTGAGAGTCAACAGAAGTTTAGATGGTAATATTTTATGGAATTTTTCTTTTCAAGTTACCATTTTGGTGGTCAGTGTTTGCTTTAGTTGGGCTCTTGACACTTTTCATTTTTTAATATTAGTTTTTCTCTGGTTGCTACAACTCTGTGTTTATAAAGCACATTTGTTACTGCAAGAGAAAACATGACCTGCTCACAATATGTTTTGATGATAAAAACATTATCATCATGTAGTGACCTGATTCACTGATGTGAGAGTCTACATTTTTGACTATATGCTTGATGTCTTGTTTTAGTATTGGTGATTGTAGCTCTGAGATTCTACAGTTTGAGATCCAACAGCAATATCAAACATTTTGAAAATATTTTGAGCAAACAAGTTATTGTAAACGCACAGACATCAAGAATCAGCATATGAATCTCAACAATGGTGACAATAAACAAACTAGTGACGAACAGATCAACTCTGAACATCACAAAACAAACTACTAAAGTCAGAACAAAACAATAGCAAAATAAAAGCCAACAGAAAAAACAATGAAAATTACAGGACAATTCAGCTGCATAATTTATTCATGCTGCAATGCATGATGTCAGCCATTGATGCGTTCTGATTGGTGGCTCCCATCATGCATTGCAACATTAAGCATTTGTTTGACTGTCACCATTGTTGAGATTCATATGTAGATTCTTGATGTCTGTGTGTGATTTTAAATCCTTCAGATCTTTAAAACATTGCTGGAAGTAACTACTGTAATGAAAAATTAATAAAACTTGTGAATAATCAGTTTATAATGATGGGTGCCATCATTGAACCAGGTCACTAGTAATTTCATCATTGAAATAACCAGGGCTGCATTTCCAAAAGCATCTTAAACTTAACTTGATTGCAGACCAACTGCAACATATGGTCTGTACGATCAAATTAGGCTTGCGATGTTTTCAGGAAACACAGCCCAAATCATAGTTTCTCTTGCCACAACACATATGCTCTATAAGCACAGAGCTGAAACAACCAGAAAAATACTAATGTTATAAAGGAAAGGGTCAAGAGCCCAACTAAAGCAACCACTGGTCACCATAATGGTGACATGAAACGAAACATTCCATAAAACATTACCATCTAAACTTCTGTTAAATCTAAATAAGACCGTGTGTAGATGTATGACAGAAATAAAGTCAAACTGGTAAAATAATAAGTGCAATAATAGCTCGAAGTCAGTAGTTCTTGTGTTTCTCTTTTTTCTGTTCTTGTTTCTCTTTCCTTCAGTGAGTCTGCTTGTTGTCATCAGGTGTCACCACTAATGGCCAATCATCACTTAATTAATCACTTAATTATCTCATTAACTTCACCACTGCTTCAGTGTTAACTTAATTAACTCATTAACTTCAACACTGCTTCAGTGTTAATTTTTAACACCCTGTAGTGTGGACACATATAAACACTGAGGAGTGTTAATTTAACACTGGGGATTTTGCTGTGTAACGCACGCATTGGACAACATCTCGCTAAAAAAATGACAACAAAAAACGGTCGTGCTTTAAAAATTAAAATCAGCTGCTTTTACATTCTTACAGTGAATTATCATCCTTTGGGTAAAATCCCGAGTTTGTAAAACATCTCCTTGAAGTAGGCCTGCGTTCGTTTTTAAACAATAACTTCATCCATTCTGTTTCTTAAGTACAATAAAACATTAGCCAATAGATCTTAACTAAAATTACCATGGTAAACCGACAACATATAGCCTACGATTAAAGTTAGCATTTAATATTTCTTTAATACGGCCAAATCATTCATAAAATCGTACTTAAAGGAATGCGCATGCTCAGACCTGAATCGTCTACACCAATAAGATTGCGGTATTATAAACCAATTAAATTGGGTGTGGGCGGAGCGACACGTGTCGCCCCGCCTAAAAGTGTCGCCCCGCCCCATCGTCCAGACTGCACTCTGGGGTACTACGGATGTTTCGCTGTGTACAAAGAGCCGTAGTTAACTGACAAGCTGAGCCATATCGCATTAAATATCGCTGGCGATACGTCCGCGATATTGATGTGATTTGGCTCAGCTTGTCAGTTAACTACGGCTCTTTGTAGTAAATGCCGCTCCATCTGAAAGCAGGTGATGGTGATTTACTACTAATCAAGGAACCGACTTTACTGATGAGATGCGCATAACAATATCGCGATTTAAATCGCCCAGCCCTAGTTCACAATATGAGTTCACAGTGATCTAAAAGTGTATCCTCACAGCGCCCTCACTGTGTGCTCATGCTATAGTCACAATGTGAGGTCAAAGTGCACACAAAGACTAGACTGGGTAAACCAAGCCTGATCTACCTGCGATTTGATTTCGCCCTGCAGCTCAGGCTGGAAACCTGTACATTATTTTATCCTTCCTCCATTACAAATTTGTGGGAACCAAACAGTGTGGGAACCAAACAGAAACTGCCCACATAGCAACATTGTGTCGGCCCAGATCCGGCCCACATCTGGCACACATGGAAAGATGATCTGGCCCACATGCAGCGTGGAATTACGGCACTTGGGTGGGCCGCTCCTGTTTGCCAAATCTGGGCCACAAGCAGGCCATAGCAATGCCACATGTCAGCCAAGAGCAAAGAAATAAACCAGAACTGGAGGATTAAACAACTCCACAAACAGCATTACCAGCTTCACTTATTACTAACCAGACTGAATTTATTTCTGTCAGACGTCTACAAAAGTTTTTATTGAGAATTAACAGAGGTTTAACTATAATGTGTTTCATTTAAAGTCACCATTACAGTGAATAGTGTTTCCATTAGTTGGGCTCTTAACTCTTATTATATCTATTGTCTTCTTTGGCTGCTGTGACAGTGTGTTTGTCAAACACATTTGCAGCAGCAAAGAAAGCTAAAATGAAATGAGATCAGGTGATGATGGTTACCTGTTGATGGTTTTATAATCATCATGAAATAACCTGTTTCACTGAGATAATTTGAATCTAACAATTGTGTTGTACCATTAATATATTCTCATCACAAACCCTGTGTTACTGCGGCATGAGGTCCAGCAATATTATAATAATCAGTTTGAAGACTTTAACAAACATGAGCATGAAAAATACTGTTCGATGACACACAGAGACATCAATAATCAACGTATGAATCTCAACAATGGTGAGAATCAAAAGTACCTTGCTGCAATGCATGCTGGGTACCATCATTGTACAAAACTCCCAGCATGCATTGCAACATGAATAAATTATGCAGCTAAATTGTCCTATTAATTTGTTTAATTCTAAATATGTGCTTTTATTTTTTTGCTGTTGTTTTTGTTGTGGCATTTAGTAGCTTTTCAGTGATGTTCTGAATTAATCTAAAAAAAATAAAATAATGTCACCCTTGTTGAGATTCATGTGCTGATTTTTGATATCTCTGTGTGTCACCATGGATTTTTTTTTGTGCTCATGTTTGTTAAAGTCTTCTAACTGATTGTTATAATATTGCTGGATCTCACGCTGCAGTAACACAGGGTTTGTGATGAGAATATATTAATGGTACAACACAATTGTTAGATTCAAATTATCTCAGTGAAACAGGTTATTTCATGATGATTATAAAACCATCAACAGGTAACCATCATCACCTGATCTCATTTCACTTTAGCTTTCTTTGCTGCTGCAAATGTGTTAGACAAACACTCTGTCACAGCAGCCAAAGAAGACAATATATATAATAAGAGTTAAGAGCCCAACTAATGGAAACACTAATCACTGTTATGGTGACTTTAAATGAAACACATTAGAGTTAAACCTCTGTTAATTCTCAATAAAAACTTTTGTAGACGTCTGACAGAAATAAAGTCAGTCTGGTTGGTAATAAGTGAAGCTGGTAATGCTGTTTGTGGAGTTGTTTAATCCTCCAGTTCTGGTTTATTTCTTTGCTCTTGGCTGACATGTGGCATTGCTATGGCCTGCTTGTGGCCCAGATCTGGCAAACAGGAGCGGCCCACCCAAGTGCCGTAATTCCACGCTGCATGTGGGCCAGATCATCTTTCCATGTGTGCCAGATGTGGGCCCGATCTGGGCCGACACAATGTTGCTATGTGGGTGGCTTATCCACCTGGAAGGTTAAATAGTAAGATCAGGAGTTATCAGCTCCTTGTTGATAATGACATAATCATCACAAAACGAGCATCTAATGTTGTGTTTAAAGGACAAGTTCGGTATTTTACACTTAAAGCCCTGTTTACAGATCGTTTCTGATGAAATAGAATGGTTAAGATTAAAATTTGTACACATGCTGCTGTCCCGAGAATTTTCGGTTTCTTTTGCTTTCCCCCCCACCTCCACAATGGCTGCATAGGTGCACTGGAACAATCCTTCATAAAACACATTAAACTTTAGTTTACAAAGACGTGAAACTCACCGAGTGGTCAGGGGTGTTCACTGATATGATGCTCACACAAAAATCGCTGCAAAAGATGCTTTCCAACAGGTGTTTTAAGTCAAGTCAAGTCAAGTGTATTTATATAGCGCTTTTCACAATACAGATTGTATCAAAGCAGCTTCACACACAGCAAAATCCCCAGTGTTAAATTAACACTCCTCAGTGTACATATGTGTCCACACTACAGGGTGTTAAAAATGAACACTGAAGCAGTGTTGAAGTTAATGAGATAATTAAGTGATTAATTAAGTGATGATTGGCCATTAGTGGTGACACCTGATGATAACAAGCAGACTCACTGAAGGAAAGAGAAACAAGAACAGAAAAAGAGAAACACAAGAACTACTGACTTCGAGCCATTATTGCACTTATTATTTTACCAGTTTGACTTTATTTCTGTCATACATCTACACACTGTCTTATTTAGATTTAACAGACGTTTAGATGGTAATGTTTTATGGAATGTTTCGTTTCATGTCACCATTATGGTGGTCAGTGTTTGCTTTAGTTGGGCTCTTGACCCTTTACTTTTTAACATTAGTATTTCTCTGGCTGCTCCAACTCTGTGTTTATAAAGCATATGTGTTGTGGCAAGAGAAACTATGATTTGGGCTGTGTTTCCTGAAAGCATTGCAAGTCTAATTTGATCGTATAGACCATTTGTTGCAGCTGGTCTGTGATCAAGTTAGGCTTGAGATGTTATTGGAAATGCAGCCCTGGTTATGATTTGATGATGAAATTACTAGTGACCTGATTAACTGATGGCACCCATCATAATAAACTGATTGTCTAAATGTTTTATTAATTTTTCACTACAGTAGTTATTAGTTACAATTATATGTAAAACTGCATCTATCAAAATAATACATCTGACTGTTTATATTTATTTATATATGTGTGTGAATATGTGTGTACATGCACATGTGTAGGTATATTTATAGGTGTATGTGTATGAATGTGTTTTTATATGTGTGTATATTTCATGCCCGTATGAGGGTACATATGTATGTTAATATGTGTATATACATGTGTATATGTATGTGTATATGTGTATTTACTTTTTCCATTTATTTGTTGTATTTTTAATGACTTTTTTCTTTTTGTTTATGTACATATTTTTCAGGACCCCAGGAAGAATAGCTGCAGCATGGCTGTAGCTAATGGGGATCCTTTCAATAAAAACTAAAAAACTTACAGCAATGTTTTAGGAATCTGAAGATTTGAAATTCACACACTGACATCAAGAATCTACATATGAATCTCAACAATGGTGACAATCAAACAAATGCTTAATGTCGCAGTGCATGATGGGAGCCACCAATCAGAACGCATCAATGGCTGACATCATGCATTGCAGCATGAATAAATTATGCAGCTGAATTGTCCTGTAATTTTCATTGTTTTTTCTGTTTGCTTTTATTTTGCTATTGTTTTGTTCTGACTTTAGTAGCTTGTTTTATGATGTTCAGAGTTGATCTGTTTGTCACTAGTTTGTTTTTTGTCACCATTGTTGAGACTCATATGCTGATTCTTGATGTCTGTGTGCAATAACTTTTTTTGCACAAAGTATTTTCAAAATTTTTCATATTGTTGTTGGATCTCAAACTGTAGAATCTCAGAGTTACAATCACCAATACTAAAACAAGACATCAAGCATATAGTCAAAAATTTAGACTCTGAATGACATCAGTGAATCAGGACACTACATGATGATATTTTGATTATCACCAAAATATATTGTGAGCAGATCATGTTTTCTCTTGCAGTAACAAATGTGATTTATAAACACAGAATTGTAGCAACCAGAGAAAAACTAATATTAAAAAATGAAAAGTGTCAAGAGCCCAACTAAAGCAAACACTGACCACCAAAATGGTAACTTGAAAAGAAAAATTCCATAAAACATTACCGTCTAAACTTCTGTTAAATCTCAAGAACTTTTGTCGATGTATGACAGAAATAAAGTAAATAAAATTGAATGGACTTAGTACTATTAACTTTATTTACCCAAGTTATCTTAACAATAAGTTATTGAGTTACTTGGACACAAATCAAATATTTTTTTTATGCTTAAATTGTTTGAGTTAATAAACTTAAATGATTTAAGGCAATTGGTTTCCTCACACGGTTTGAGTTGAACTAACTCATCAGGTTTTACAGTGTACAGATCCACAATCATTCAGACAAAACACAATCCAACAGAGGAAACATCAGACTACATTACCAGCTGAGGTCGTCTCTGGTGTGACTGTTGTATCGGTGCTGCTGATGTTAGTAACAGCTGAAAAAAATATATATTGATGAATACCAATGATTTAACAAACTCACAATAAAAAGAGCTCATGTAGACATAAGTATTCTTTCCAACTCTGCTCGTCTTTATCTAGAGACACAAACACACACTCACACCTGTTCAATTCTACAGATCCACAATCATTCAGACAAAACACAATCCAACAGAGGAAACATCAGACTACATTACCAGCTGAGGTCGTCTCTGTGACTGTTGTATCGGTGCTGCTGATGTTAGGAACAGCTGAAAAAATAATTATTAATACCAATGAATCAACAAACACACAATAAAAAGAGCTCATGAACACATAATTACCTGCACAGTATGCAAGATTGCAGGTAGTTGGTCTAACCAGCTCATAGACATAATAATTGTCTGGACAGGCTTTGACTTTAATGGAAAAAGACCCATAATAGCAGCAGTCATCGTTCCAGTGACCGCAGACAACTCGAGTGACGACTCCATCTGTTACTGTTGGGTGTCCACCACGTATCCACAGTGGTGTATAAGTGCCACAGCTGTACTGAGCAACACACGTGTCTGGGATATGAGCACTCATGTTGTTAATGAAGAGACGATACCAGCCGCTCCAGGAGACAGACGCGTCACATTTTGAGTTTGAGTTTGAGTTTGAGTTTGGTGTCTGACTGCTGTTGGCTCTCCATGGATCGTCCAGCTCAATGTAGTTGTAGCAGGGGTCAACAGAGGGATAAGCTGTTGTGAAAAACATTAAAAATGTATTGCTAAAAAAAATTATATAACACTTTTTCATAAAATCAAATTCAGCAAACGTCCAACAAGCTTTAAAATCATATGAAACAACTAAAGATATATCTGTAAAAACCTTGATATATAAAGCAACCAAAAAAAAGTGATTTCTAAACCTGGAAAAGCCATGTAAATGAATAATTCATCAGAATTAGACCAAACTGTAACTGTAAATGTGTTCGGTGAGGCAGTGCAGAGTTGTAGACAAATTTTTACAGTTCTTCCTGAACCAAAACAATGAGTTTATGCTGCGTTCACGCCATGTATTAATGGGGTTTATGCCGAATGTCACATGGACAAACAGGAAAGCAGGTCTAGCATCCACTTGTGAAGTGTTAACATTATTTATTATCTATTACATTTTAAGGTAACCAGCTAACCTAGCTAGTTCCTTTTATTTGTGGTGTTTTATAAAATTGTAATATTCCAATGTTACTGAGAAGAAGAAAAATAAAAACTTTTAGAATCTGTTATGCTCATCTGTGTTCGCTGCTTTGAATCTTGAATGAAACCGCTCAATATTTAACGAACCACAAAAAAGACTGAACCCGGAAGCGCTCCTAAAGGAGGGTGGGATATTATGTATTGATAGCCTCCCACATAGCAACATTGTGTCGGCCCAGATCCGGCCCAGATCTGGCCCACATCTGGCACACGTGGAAAGATGATCTGGCCCACATATAGCGTGGAATGACGGCACTTTGGCGGACCGCTCCTGTTTGCCAGATCTGGGCCACAAGCAGGCCATAGCAATGCCACATGTCAGCCAAGAGCAAAGAAATAAACCAGAACTGGACCTTATCTGAGCCACAAAATCGGTGTATATTACATATGGAGTCATCTCAGCCTTAATAAGCCTATTAACAAGCAGAATTACTGAAGGAAAGAAGAGAACAGAAAAAGAGACGAGCAGAAACACAAGAACTACAACTGACTTCAGACACAGCCTTAGATGAAATCAACTGAAGAGAAAAGAAGACATTAAATCTGTGAAGATCTCAGCAGAGGAGGGTTAAACAACTCCACAAACAGCATTACCAGCTTCACTTATTACTAACCAGACTGACTTTATTTCTGTCAGACGTCTACAAAAGTTTTATTGAGAATTAACAGAGTTTTAACGCTAATGTGTTTCATTTGAAGTCACCATAACAGTGATTAGTGTTTCCATTAGTTGGGCTCTTAACTCTTATTATATCTTTTGTTTGTTTTGGTTGCTGCGACAGTGTGTTTGTCAAACACATTTGCAGCAGCAAAGAAAGCTAAAGTAAAATGTGATCAGGTGATGATCTCCCATCTTTTACTGTTGGGTGTCCATAATGTGCACAAGTGCCACAACGCAACGGAGCAACACATGTGTCTGGGATATGAGAGCTCATGTTGTTAATGAAGAGACAGCCATGTCACATTTTATGACTGAAGCATGTGTGTTACTGATGGATCTCTATGTATCGTTCAGCTCAGTGTAGTTGTAGCAGGGGTCTGATAGATTATCTGTTATGAAAATATATTAAGAAATCATTACGTTATTGTTAATAAAATGGTATTGTTATAAAATCTATTCAGAAGTGCAGCTTCAGTCATTCCTATCTATTTTAATTTCCAATTAACAAAATATTACATCATAAAGGGGAAGCAGAACTGCTCGAGTTACACAGCACAAGTGAACATCATAGCAGCCGATCACACACAGTATCCTTCAAAAATGTAAAATGTAAAAAAAAAAAAAGAAAAGACTAATCACCAGAAAAACATTGATTTCCCGAGATTTATATTTTAACACCGGTCTAAATTAATTTCTATATTGTCTGCAGACATGAGCTGAGAAAAACTGGACATTTCAGCACAATACATTACCAACGGCGGTTGTCTCTTCTGTGACAGTTACAGAGGCCAAGAGATCTGAGATAAAAATGATAATGAATACAAATTAATCAACAAGTTACAAAACATGCAATATTTTAACCAGAACATTCTAGGTGAACTATTAAACTCTTGGCTGTCCAGCGCATTAATAATGTCACAGGTCAGTCATCTCAATGAAAGAAGGCCCTGTCCCAAATGGAACCCTAAGCACTCGCGGTCTTCCTCTGAGTCCGCACTTTCGTGACGTAACGCCGCTTTGACTGTCGGGAAGAAGTCTGCTGCGGAGTTTTGCTCGGCAAAAGTGCGCATCAAGGGCGCAAATCGACCATATGGGGGCGCTCACGAGCACCCTTCTGAGATCTAAAAATTACAAATGGGACACACTGCGGTCTCACAGACTTAACGGACATGCGCACGCGGCAGCCATTGTAAGTCCACAAGACCGAAAGTGCACATGAAGTGTGTGTCACATATTCAGAGGGATTCATTTTGAGTGGCTGCTCTCCAAAGATCATCAAACACACATCATTAGATCAATGAAGGCCCAATCTTATGAAGTCTTATTTAAAGTTCAGCCTATGCCTGATTAACATACCAATAACTCACCACTTAGTAAGGCCCTTTTAATTGTTCAAATTCACGTTGTGAATTTGGGGGCGGCTGTAAAAAAGGCCACCCTTTGGAAGTGGACTCTCCCAACTCCCCCGCCTCTGTTCGTGATTTGGACTGTGATTTGGATTGTGATTTGGACTGTTCTAAAACTTTCCGGGGAGTTGGAAAACACGATTTTATGCAGAGGGGATGTATAGATGTGCTTGTTTATTATATTATATTAAATAACAGTTAAATTCAGCAGAAATGTTGTCATCTAGGGATTTGAGGATTGTGTGTGTGCGTGCAACTAAATGTAAGTACATTTGCATATTTTATTGCATAATATGTTCGTAAGGGAGTTTGAGGATCGCTGTCGCAGCATTCCGTCTGAGTGTTTGCATTGTTTGTTATGTTTGCACTTTGTATTGTTGCTTGAATGGCACGTGATCCTCCCGTGTTGTTTATCTGTACAGTGTTTGATGCATCTGCGTGTTGTGTGGACTTAGACTGGGTCTCGGGGAACATGTACGGGCATGTTTATCTGGCGAGTTAGATGCACTCGCTGTTAGCACTACGTGCATTAGGCATACAGTGCGGTAACATAATAATTTCTATAAAGAATATATATGTATGTATATTATTATATTGCTTTATTTCTCTAATGCCCTTTAACCTTGCTGATTATACTTATACCAGTATTCTAGTACTGTTTATAGATCTTTGATTTATACTAATAGGTTTATATATATTTTGTATATTGTTTTATGTTTACAGAACCACATATATGACATTTGCACAATAAATCATCTACAAGGACCCCCTGGTGTGAGACGTAATGTTCTAACCGGACATCCTGTAGCTATTCAATACTCCGAACCAGAAATGGCGCTTTTCCACTACACAGTACCAGCTCGCCTCGACTCGCCTTTGTTTGGTTTTCCACTGTGTAAAAGTTGTACCTGTACCTCCTTCCAGGTACTTTTTTTCGTACCACCTCCGGCAAGGTTCTAAGCGAGCTGAGGCGATACTAAAATGTGACGTGAAAACACGGCAGACTGCTGATTGGTCAGAGAGAATCGTCACTATTCACTGCGTCATCATTGCACGCGCCAGACGGAGTATCCTGAATAAAAAAACAGCAAAAACAAAAACAAAAACATCTAAAAACAGCATACACTCGATTTCCTTGTCCTGTGTGTGTGGGTAGCGGGTGTGTGTCGCGTAGAAGATTAAAGGGATACTTCACCTCTGGAAAGATGAATGTGTATTTAAAATAGGTCATTTGTGTAGAAGAAATGTGAAGATTTTTTTTAATTTGGAGCTTTCTAGACTGAGAAAAGCCAGAAAATGTATTTTTGGCTCATGTGGATGAAAGACAACAACTCCCAGAATGCACTTGCTTCGCTGCCCTAGGAGGCCATGCCTACTGGTAAGAGAGCGCAGTTTAAAACAAGGTTAGGCTACCAGTGAGTCTCCGTGACGAGTCTGCCTGGGATTTCGGGATCGCCCAAAATGTCCGGGATTTGGCTTTTGCGTTCTACAGTCGCCATTCATCATGTTTACTGTGGTGAGCAGGACGAGGCTGACGGCCACGGGAGAACGGCGCGAGGCCGGTGGCGTCATTACTGAGACGCGCCAGTCTCGCAACGGAGGTGCGGGAATTTTCTTAGCAATGTTAAAACGCACATCAACCGATCACTTGTTTAGCGTTCATGTAAACACTACAGTCAGATTCACCGATCGGAATGAATTCAGTTAGATTGAAACGAGAGGTGTGCATGTAAACAATGAATGGTGACCACAGAAAGCAAAAGCCGAATCCTGGACATTTTGAACGATCTCGCCCGCCGGACAAGTCAGGGAAAAGGAGGATGGGAACCCCTACTTACTCAGCTTTCTCCTACTATTCAGCTTTCTCCACAGAACAAGAGCCTGCTAGCTTAGCTTCCAAAGAAAGACGGCTGACTGTGTGTACATTCTGTGAGTGAGATCCCACCCTGTATGGGCGGGCTGAAAACATGCGGAACAACGCCTTCTACTGGCTGTAGTCTTTAGCCTCAGGACAGAAAATCCTCCGATGACGCAAAATGACGATTTTTGCGTCATCGGAGGATTTTTTCCAGACAAAAAATACATAAATCTCTCCTCTCAGGGGGATATGAGGGTGGAAAGCATGGTAATTCGAAAATACTACAGGTTTTCTACAAATACAAAGCTTAATGCTAAATCCTGAAGTATCCCTTTAAGTCACGGCAGTTTCCTGCGGCGTCGCTATGACGACCAGGTAGCCTACTATTGTGGAGGTACTATCTGCAATGGAAAACGGAGCGAAAAGCGAGCCGAGGCGAGGCGAGGCGAGACGAGTCGAGCTGGTACTGGTAATGGAAAAGCGCCAAAAGATAAAAGAGTGAACAGCAGGTTTTACAGATGTAACTGCACATTTCACAATCTAATCTTTTATACCTTGAAACACAAACACACTCACACATCTGTTCAATTCATAGATTTGGGTTATATTAATTGAATGGACTTAGTACTATTAACTTTATTTACCCAAGTTATCTTAACAATAAGTTATTGAGTTACTTGGACACAAATCAAATATTTTTTTTATCCTTAAATTGTTTGAGTTAATAAACTTAAATGATTTAAGGCAATTGGTTTCCTCACACGGTTTGAGTTGAACTAACTCATCAGGTTTTACAGTGTACAGATCCACAATCATTCAGACAAAACACAATCCAACAGAGGAAACATCAGACTACATTACCAGCTGAGGTCGTCTCTGGTGTGACTGTTGTATCGGTGCTGCTGATGTTAGTAACAGCTGAAAAAAAAAATACTGATGAATACCAATGATTTAACAAACTCACAATAAAAAGAGCTCATGTAGACATAAGTATTCTTTCCAACTCTGCTCGTCTTTATCTAGAGACACAAACACACACTCACACCTGTTCAATTCTACAGATCCACAATCATTCAGACAAAACACAATCCAACAGAGGAAACATCAGACTACATTACCAGCTGAGGTCGTCTCTGTGACTGTTGTATCGGTGCTGCTGATGTTAGGAACAGCTGAAAAAATAATTATTAATACCAATGAATCAACAAACACACAATAAAAAGAGCTCATGAACACATAATTACCTGCACAGTATGCAAGATTGCAGGTAGTTGGTCTAACCAGCTCATAGACATAATAATTGTCTGGACAGGCTTTGACTTTAATGGAAAAAGACCCATAATAGCAGCAGTCATCGTTCCAGTGACCGCAGACAACTCGAGTGACGACTCCATCTGTTACTGTTGGGTGTCCACCACGTATCCACAGTGGTGTATAAGTGCCACAGCTGTACTGAGCAACACACGTGTCTGGGATATGAGCACTCATGTTGTTAATGAAGAGACGATACCAGCCGCTCCAGGAGACAGACGCGTCACATTTTGAGTTTGAGTTTGAGTTTGAGTTTGGTGTCTGACTGCTGTTGGCTCTCCATGGATCGTCCAGCTCAATGTAGTTGTAGCAGGGGTCAACAGAGGGATAAGCTGTTGTGAAAAACATTAAAAATGTATTGCTAATAAAAAATTATATAACACTTTTTCATAAAATCAAATTCAGCAAACGTCCAACAAGCTTTAAAATCATATGAAACAACTAAAGATATATCTGTAAAAACCTTGATATATAAAGCAACCAAAAAAAAGTGATTTCTAAACCTGGAAAAGCCATGTAAATGAATAATTCATCAGAATTAGACCAAACTGTAACTGTAAATGTGTTCGGTGAGGCAGTGCAGAGTTGTAGACAAATTTTTACAGTTCTTCCTGAACCAAAACAATGAGTTTATGCTGCGTTCACGCCATGTATTAATGGGGTTTATGCCGAATGTCACATGGACAAACAGGAAAGCAGGTCTAGCATCCACTTGTGAAGTGTTAACATTATTTATTATCTATTACATTTTAAGGTAACCAGCTAACCTAGCTAGTTCCTTTTATTTGTGGTGTTTTATAAAATTGTAATATTCCAATGTTACTGAGAAGAAGAAAAATAAAAACTTTTAGAATCTGTTATGCTCATCTGTGTTCGCTGCTTTGAATCTTGAATGAAACCGCTCAATATTTAACGAACCACAAAAAAGACTGAACCCGGAAGCGCTCCTAAAGGAGGGTGGGATATTATGTATTGATAGCCTCCCACATAGCAACATTGTGTCGGCCCAGATCCGGCCCAGATCTGGCCCACATCTGGCACACGTGGAAAGATGATCTGGCCCACATATAGCGTGGAATGACGGCACTTTGGCGGACCGCTCCTGTTTGCCAGATCTGGGCCACAAGCAGGCCATAGCAATGCCACATGTCAGCCAAGAGCAAAGAAATAAACCAGAACTGGACCTTATCTGAGCCACAAAATCGGTGTATATTACATATGGAGTCATCTCAGCCTTAATAAGCCTATTAACAAGCAGAATTACTGAAGGAAAGAAGAGAACAGAAAAAGAGACGAGCAGAAACACAAGAACTACAACTGACTTCAGACACAGCCTTAGATGAAATCAACTGAAGAGAAAAGAAGACATTAAAGGGGCACCAGGCAACTCTTGAGTGTTTTTTCTCTACGAAGCTCCCCCTAGTGTCTGGTAGTAAATGCTTTCATACACTCTGTCGTAAAAACGAACTGTTGTCACCCCACCCCCCTCGCCACGAGCAACCCAGCTGATCAGCTGTCAACCCAGCTGAGCAGAGGAACCGGCTATTTCAAAGCCAGTTATGTCTACCGAGGCAAGTAAAGCAATATTTTCTTTCCAACTGATGCCGATTTTTTTATTTATTGTGTTGTCATGCATACTAGTATTTTTACCGGGAACGAACGATATGAACGAGGCGAACTACTGCTTTCGTGTTTGTTTGTTTTTGGGAGAGTGGGCATGAGCATAAAATATATATATATCGGAGGCTAATATTTGTCTAAAGTTATATTAGCAAGGTCTATAAGTTCATCTGGTAGAATGATGGTTTACCTTTGCTTGTCTAAGAAAACATCAGAATGTTTTTTCTAGCTCGATCATGATATGTGCAACATGTTTATTGCCTATTATCAGACGCGTTGACTTAGGGACATAAAATAAAAGTGTAAGTTACACAAATAAAACCGACAGAGGAACGGCCACACAACTACAGAAATCAAACGTGTTTGCTAATGACAATGCCTAACATCAAAGTTATAGTATCTAGCGTAACGTTACTAGTAAGCCCGTAACAGACAGCGATCATAATAAAAAAACTTTATGGACAATAGCAAACATCCTGAGGTCGCAATTACTTGAAATTTAAATATTAAACACAGTTTATTCCAAAGATACTTACAAGTGCAACAGCAATAAGGCCAGGTCAGCATCCGTTTTGCAGGCTTCTGTTTCTCTCAGTTCTCCCCATTCTGAAAAAGCCGGTCCAATATTTACTCGAGTCTGACTTCTTGCTCGGTCAGTCTCCCGTTTCCTCGGTCAGTCTCCCGTTTCCTCTTTCGTTGGTCCTCCGACAAAGATTTCCTAGCTTTCTGCTTCTTTTTACAGGCTCAGCCATAACTAAATCTATCGTTGCCCTTTGCTTAGCTAGCTGGTGCTTGAATGGGGGCGTGTAATTACGTGTGCAGTGCCGTCAAGCAATTCGTTACATCGCGAGACCTGATATCACGCGATACTTCCTGGAACACGACCCGCGTCCCAAAGTTGCAAGTGAGTTTTTTCCGCTCTCGGGCACCAGGGGGGTGCGAAACCACCACCATTCAACCCGAAATAAGTAATATAACCATTCCACTGACTCCGAAGCTGTTCAGTTAAGGTTAAAAAGTTACCTAGAGCCCCTTTAAATCTGTGAAGATCTCAGCAGAGGAGGATTAAACAACTCCACAAACAGCATTACCAGCTTCACTTATTACTAACCAGACTGACTTTATTTCTGTCAGACGTCTACAAAAGTTTTATTGAGAATTAACAGAGTTTTAACGCTAATGTGTTTCATTTGAAGTCACCATAACAGTGATTAGTGTTTCCATTAGTTGGGCTCTTAACTCTTATTATATCTTTTGTCTGTTTTGGTTGCTGCGACAGTGTGTTTGTCAATCACATTTGCAGCAGCAAAGAAAGCTAAAGTAAAATGTGATCAGGTGATGATCTCCCATCTTTTACTGTTGGGTGTCCATAATGTGCACAAGTGCCACAACGCAACGGAGCAACACATGTGTCTGGGATATGAGAGCTCATGTTGTTAATGAAGAGACAGCCATGTCACATTTTATGACTGAAGCATGTGTGTTACTGATGGATCTCTATGTATCGTTCAGCTCAGTGTAGTTGTAGCAGGGGTCTGATAGATTATCTGTTATGAAAATATATTAAGAAATCATTACGTTATTGTTAATAAAATGGTATTGTTATAAAATCTATTCAGAAGTGCAGCTTCAGTCATTCCTATCTATTTTAATTTCCAATTAACAAAATATTACATCATAAAGGGGAAGCAGAACTGCTCGAGTTACACAGCACAAGTGAACATCATAGCAGCCGATCACACACAGTATCCTTCAAAAATGTAAAATGTAAAAAAAAAAAAAGAAAAGACTAATCACCAGAAAAACATTGATTTCCCGAGATTTATATTTTAACACCGGTCTAAATTAATTTCTATATTGTCTGCAGACATGAGCTGAGAAAAACTGGACATTTCAGCACAATACATTACCAACGGCGGTTGTCTCTTCTGTGACAGTTACAGAGGCCAAGAGATCTGAGATAAAAATGATAATGAATACAAATTAATCAACAAGTTACAAAACATGCAATATTTTAACCAGAACATTCTAGGTGAACTATTAAACTCTTGGCTGTCCAGCGCATTAATAATGTCACAGGTCAGTCATCTCAATGAAAGAAGGCCCTGTCCCAAATGGAACCCTAAGCACTCGCGGTCTTCCTCTGAGTCCGCACTTTCGTGACGTAACGCCGCTTTGACTGTCGGGAAGAAGTCTGCTGCGGAGTTTTGCTCGGCAAAAGTGCGCATCAAGGGCGCAAATCGACCATATGGGGGCGCTCACGAGCACCCTTCTGAGATCTAAAAATTACAAATGGGACACACTGCGGTCTCACAGACTTAACGGACATGCGCACGCGGCAGCCATTGTAAGTCCACAAGACCGAAAGTGCACATGAAGTGTGTGTCACATATTCAGAGGGATTCATTTTGAGTGGCTGCACTCCAAAGATCATCAAACACACATCATTAGATCAATGAAGGCCCAATCTTATAAAGTCTTATTTAGCATCTTCTGTGTTGAGCTTGGGGAGGATTTAAACATGATGAAATGTTTTAATCAGATTGGAAACGCATAATAAAATTAGCCCAAATACTTCTTAAACAAACACGTGGACCTACATGTGTTATTATCACAAAAATAAATAAATGAGCAAAAAACACTGCTTATTGACTTACACAGCATAACAGAGATGATAGTCTGTGCTCTTATAAAACCTGTCATGAAATACGAAGAAAAAAATCAATAAAAACTAATGAAAATGTATTTGATTGAATTGCAATTTTGAGTTTGAGAAAAGTACATTCATCATCTGTCATAAATGTTTTTGCAGCAGTGAAAAGCACTTGTATAATAAACTCACCTTTATGAAGAGAGGAAGCCATTGTCAGTTTGGTCACACCGGTGTATTTCTCTTTAAACAGTTCAGATGATGAGTTTCCTTTACAGTTTAGAGAGAGAGAGAAAACAAACAAATTACCCGAGATATTCATGCATGACTTTAGTTTGTTGCATGACTTTAGTCAAACACACATGGAAATCCCACTGTATTTGTGAGTTTACAGTACATGTTGCAACAGTCATAAATGAGTAGAGTCTGTAATGATATAGAGACACACGATGGCGCCATTACGCTACTCTATCTTACTTTCGTTTGTGAAAAGAAAGAGAGAATGAAGAGGTTTGTGTGTGTGTTTATTGCAGGGCCGTCGCTAGACTCTTTTTATGGGGAACGAGTCCCAGTGAAATACAGTAAAATATTACTGATATAAATCCTTCCCAGCTAACAGACTTTTGTTATAAGAACGTTCTCCAAATATTCAGTGTTGGTTCTGGGAACGTGAAAAATGTCCAGTTTTCTTGACGTTAGAGGAACGTGTTTTAATGTTCCTCAAATGTTCTTTCAACTTAATTTTGATTTAAAATTCAACATTCTAGGAACGTTGATTTGTAACATTCCAAGAACATAAAAATGTCCAGTTTCCTTAATGTTACTAGAATGGTATTTAAAGGTTAGTGTGATGTTCCTGAAACATTCTTTCAATCATTTGCTGTGGGCAAGCACTGAAAGAAAGAGTAATAAGAACACAAACTACAACTTTCTTCAGACACAGCCTTAGATGAACTGAAGATAAAAGACATTAACTCTCTGAAGATCTGATTAAACAACTCCACAAACAGCATTACCAGCTTCACTTATTACTAACCAGACTGACTTTATTTCTGTCACACATCTACAAAAGTTCTTATTGAGAATTAACAGAGGTTTAGATGTTGATGTCTTATTGAAAATGTTTAGTTTGAGGTCACCATCATGGAGATCAGTGTTTGCTGTAGTTGGGCTCTTGACCCTTGACTTTCTTTAAGGTGGTGCTTTATCAGTAATTGCAGGTGTTCATGGAGAACATTTCTGCATTGATAAAACAGATCAAAATATTTGTTTTAAATTACAGACAAAGGACTCATTACTTATTGCTTTTTCGTTGTAATTCATCGAGCATTGATCAAGCTGTTTAAAATGTACATTGAGTACATGTCAGTTTTTTTTTTGTTTTTTTTTTTAATAAATAAATAAATTTAGAGACTAGCCTAAGCAAAACTAGAGACTGTGATTGTGAGAGTTGTTCATGATAGCTGTGTTACGGTTAGAGATATTGAACACAGGCTGAAAACTGTGCTAAAGTGCTAAAAACTGATTTAGTTTTCACTTGAACACTGATGTCTGTTATATCCACTGTCCATCAATTTGATTTTGACTTCATGTCTGTCTGTAACCCTTGTAACATTAAACAGTCCTTTGAAGTTATGAATATTAACCAAATTACTCAAAATAACACACAAATCACAGTTCAGTGTATATGATTCAGAATAGGGCTGTGCGATATATATCGTGAGATTGTTATGCGCATCTCGTCAGTAAAGCCGGTTCCTTGATTAGTAGTAAATCACCATCACCTGCTTTCAGATGGAGCGGCATTTACTACAAAGAGCCGTAATTAACTGACAAGCTGAGCCATATCGCATTAATATCGCGGACGTATCGCCAGCGATACTTAATGCGATATGGCTCAGCTTGTCCGTTAACTACGGCTCTTTCACAGCAAAAACTCCAGTGTTAAATTAACACTCCTGGGAGTGTATGAGTCCACACTCAAGAGTGTTTAAGTTAATGAGATAATTAAGTGATTAATTTAGTGATGATTGAACATTATTGAAGACACCTGATGTTAACAAGCAGAATCACTGAAGGAGAAAATCACAAATTGTAAGTTACCATTAAGGTGATGGGTGTTTGCTTTAGTTGGGCTCTAGACCATTATATGTGTACTTTAGATTTTATTTGGCTGCTGTATCTGAGTTATAACTGACAGATAAACAAAGAAAAAAAAGTGATCTGATGGTGTAGGTTATATTATGACAATCATCATTTGAACTTGATCACTGAACTCATTAAAATCCTTCTTTCTGACTTCGATTTATGTTGTTGGTTAGTGAATCTGCATAAATGCCCAGCATTTTTGATATAATATAAAGGATTTCTTAAAAGTTACTTAAAAAAAAAATCATTTTTTTAGGCACACACAGATGTCAAGATTCAGTCTATGCATCTCAACAATGGTGAGGAGCAGAATATTCAATTAGGAAAAGTAAATTACATAGACAATTCAGATCATAATTTATTCATACCGCAATGCATGATGGGAGCCATTAATGAGTTGTGATTGGTGGCAGCCACTGCAACATGCTTTATTATTGTCACCATTGTTGAGATTCACAGGCTGATTATTGATGTCTGTGTTTTAAATGAATTTATTTGAATGTCTTTTGATCAGAACAATGTTTATTAAATATTTAGAATTATAAATAAAATACTGATAATCATAGGCTGAAGAATCACAAAACTGCAGCTAACAAGTTAAACCAAACTATCTCAATAAGTTTCCTTTTTCAGATCACAGCATGATTATGTCAAAACATAACCAACACTATAAGATAGATAACATTTTACTTTGTTCATTTAACTGTTATAAATCAATAACAGCAGACAAACAACAGTAAATATTAAAGTAAACATATAATGGTCTAGAGCCCAACTAAAGCAAACACCCATCACCTTAATGGTAACTTACAATTTGTGATTTTCTTCTTCAGTGATTCTGCTTGTTAACATCAGGTGTCTTCAATAATGCTCAATCATCACTAAATTAATCACTTAATTATCTCCTCAGCCCTAAATGCCGCTTCATCTGAAAGCAGGTGATAGCGATTTACTACTAATCAAGGAACCGGCTTTACTGACGAGATGCGCATAACAATCTCACGATATATATCGCACAGCCCTAATTCAGAATAGTTGTTTTGAAAAGGCTGACGGTTCATCATCATCATGAATATCAGAGATTGTGATCTGAAGCTGAGGATTTCCCCTAAATAGCTTGAAACACATATCACAAACCGCTAATAAAGACCCAACAACTGTGAGATTATAGTAACACTTAAGCATTTTATCCTCATCTGATATATGAATTATTTTAAGAATGTCTTACCTGATATGAGTTTATCTTTAAATGATCTTCGGGTGAAGAAGACGAGTGAATATTTGCGAGTCAGAAGTGTAAATGACAGTAGCCGCGTTTCCATTACAGATTTGCGCAAATGTTTTGCGCTATTATCTAAATATCGATAAAAAACTATTGCGAAATGACGGCGTTTCCATTAACCGATGTTATGCGACTAAAACGTCCTTTTTTCTCTCGCGATAAGTCATTCCAAAAATCACGGCAACGGACGTTGGTTTATATAATATCACAGCCACCTCATTAGACATTATTATTATTAATGGAAGGAGACGTGGCGTGTTATCCAAGCATTAATGGCAGGGAAAGACCCTTATACTGCGAACGACACATATAGCCTAAGGAGTTTCTGGGTGTTTCACCCTCATTTCTGCTCCGAGGTTTTGATTGTGGCATTTCTTTGAGATAGAATCCAGTATTCCTATAGGCTAATTATTGTTTCTTTTATGAATTTAATAAAGAACTCTGTCTCGTATTCTGTCCAAACGATCCATGTAGGCTACTTTTGTGTCCATTCTTTTTTCCTTTTTTTAACCCGTAATTGAAAAACGAAAAATGAACGGTTCTTGTCTTTTTAAAACGCAAAGTTGAACACCAAAATTTTAATTTGAACTGGCTACACCAACTGCTGCGCAGAAAAGTAAATATCGACGAATTTTCAGATTTTTGTTTATGACTTTTTGCCCCTTTATTAAACTTTTAAAATATTCACAAATTAATATGGAAAACATGTCGATTTTACTGGTTTTCTAAGGCCAAATTAGATCCTGGAATTGATGTTTTTCCCGCAGTGCTGAATGAGAAGAGCCATTAATATTATTAATAAACTATTGTTTTGGCTAACATCTCCATCTCCACTGTTAAGCAGACGGATTACATAATCAGAAGGTATTAGCTTTTGATTCGAATTTGTTCGTTTCAAGCTTTAGCCTACATAGGCTATATTTTGTTTCAGTTCTCGCGCTCCAGTTCACGGAGATCATGAAAGTGCGTCTGATTGTTTTATTTTATTTGACAAAAGCACGTTTTCTTGTTATTGTGAGTTTACACAAATAAAAGTAGTTGAGAATAATGTATTATTATTTTCTGTATGATCAGAAATGATAGATTATTTTAAGTTGTTTCCACTGTTGATAGGAAAATGCAAGTGTTCGCGCTCGCGCCTCTGTGTCATGCACTGCGCGCCCCACACTCAGCTTTGTTCCTTTTTTGCATAAAAGCGTCTTCTAAATATAGCCTATTAAATGTTATAATAAAATAATATAAAATTATTAATATTTGTGTAGCTATACATGGACCTCAAACACACCGCGTCTTCTAAGTCAGGTGACTGTAAATGCGCAAAAACGGTTTCCATTGCAGTTTTGCGAAATATTCCTTTTTCGAATTGCCTGAAAAACCACCTCATGCGAGCGCAAAAACTTTTTTGCGATAAACGGGAGTTTTTGCGAAATTGACGTGTTTCCATTGTGCGTATTTTCAATTCGCAATTTCAATTTGCGCAATTTGAAGGGTAATGGAAACGCGGCTAGTGATCTGCTGATCTTCCAGAGAAAACACATTCTGTTATCTCCTCCTGCTCACATTCAAATTTATATTCAAATTCACACACAAAGACAGAACACATGCCAAGATGCTTTTATACTTATTAAACCAACATCAATACAAAGGTCACGTCTAACAACGTGGGACATTTACTTTGACCTAGACTTTTAAAAGATTTCTCCAAAAGCTGCTCTTCAAAAAAATAAGTCAAATGTCAAATATCTGTGCCCAGTGTGAATAGTTTCATATGAACCTATTGTTTCTATATTGTAAAATCGTATTTGCAGCAAATACTAGGAGGGGTTTGAAAAGGCCCAGAGTCTAACTCTTCGCCTATGATCCTAGTTGGGATATTATTTGAACTGTTTATGATTTGAGTGTGAATTTCACTTATTCCAAGTGAATAGTTGTATGTTGTATGTATTACTTTCACACTACATTTATGTCCATTTTGGTGCATGAAACCTTTGAACCCGGTTTATATTCACCTTGGATCCGAGAAACACCTTATCTCTTTATTTCCATTCTACTGTGACAAGATAAACACAGATCTGCCCACTACTTTACATCTTGCATCAAAGATGCAAATCCACCAAGGATTAGAGGAATGCGTGACGTCGTTTGAGCTAATATTTAATAACTTCATTTTTATTTGTTGCTGATGTAGCTTACGAGAATTGATCAATAAGTTATGACAACATTCATTTTTACATTGCTTTAATTCATTAAAATAAGTTAAGCAATTTTCAACTTTTTTATTAGTTATACAAGATTCAACTCAGTCAGCTTAATGTAATTTAAGATGACATTACTTAAGCATCCAAGTTGATTGTACTTAAACATTTAAGGCAGGAACCTTTTTTTATACAGAGCATAAATTTTGAGAAAAAATAAACTTGTATTTGATTGATAAGTAGTTTTTCATTAGGTGAAAGGATAGTATTTGTAGTAAAACTTAAAAAAAAAACAAAAAAAAAACAAACTTGTGGCAGAAAAAGTAGGGTAAACTAAGTAATTCCAATAAAAACAGTTTATTAAACAAAGTAATGAAACACAAACTTATCAGTGTGCAAGCACAAACAATACCGGACAAGGAATGAAAGGAAATGAGGAACTTAACCTCTTAAGTGTCACCGGCCCACCGGTGGGCCCAAAATCATTACATATTTAAAACAGTAATATCCTATAATAAACATAAACTAATCTTGACAAACTATATATCATTTGAAAGCTTACAAACTCTAGTTTTCATATTTGGTGAATGATTTCCAAAATAAATTAGAGAGGAGCTATAATTTATCAATTTGCAACAAGAATATTTTCATATTTATAAGGCGTGTTCAGACCTTTATTTTGAAATAGCAATGAACATGAAAAATCATGAAAGAATGGATGAAACCTCAGTTTGTTTTCATGCCAAGAGTTCAAAAGATATCATCCATTCAATTATTTTAGAAAAAAATATATTAATATGTTTTTAATAACACATATGGAAATGAAGGCGCCCTTATATGGGCAGTAATGGAGTCTGGTTGTCACCTAGTGAAAATGTTTGGTACTGCGCCCAAACAAAATCTCACTGAAAGCTCATTTTTTGAGATATCAACCTAAAATTTGAAACACAACTTATTCAGATTTTTGGCTTTGATTTTCTAGCAGTTTTAGAGTCGGCCAGGTTTTAAAAATATATATTTTATATAAAATATGAATAATAAAAATTTTTAAATTGTACATTTTCATAAACACAAACTTATATAACTTTTTTTTTTGTTTCACTTTCTTAATTTATTTCACTTCAACAAAAATCTGCCAAATGTCTTCTTTAAAACAAGACCAATTTTACGTCTATACTCCAAAGCATTCTTTAATTACAACCATTTAAAGTCGAAATGTGCATTTTCATTAGGGCTGTGCGATATATATCGTGAGATTGTTATGCGCATCTCGTCAGTAAAGCCGGTTCCTTGATTAGTAGTAAATCGCCTTCACCTGCTTTCAGATGAAGCGGCATTTAGGGCTGAGGAGATAATTAAGTGATTAATTTAGTGATGATTGAGCATTATTGAAGACACCTGATGTTAACAAGCAGAATCACTGAAGGAGAAAATCACAAATTGTAAGTTACCATTAAGGTGATGGGTGTTTGCTTTAGTTGGGCTCTAGACCATTATATGTTTACTTTAATATTTACTGTTGTTTGTCTGCTGTTATTGATTTATAACAGTTAAATGAACAAAGTAAAATGTTATCTTATAGTGTTGGTTATGTTTTGACATAATCATGCTGTGATCTGAAAAATGAAACTTGAAATAGTTTGGTTTAACTTGTTAGCAGCAGTTTAGTGATTATTCAGCCTATGATTATCAGTACCTTACTTATAATTCAAAATATTTAATAAACATTGTTCTGATCAAAAGACATTCAGATAAATTCATTTAAAACACAGACATCAATAATCAGCCTGTGAATCTCAACAATGGTGACAATAATAAAGCATGTTGCAGTGGCTGCCACCAATCACAACTCATTAATGGCTCCCATCATGCATTGCGGTATGAATAAATTATGATCTGAATTGTCTATGTAATTTACTTTTCCTAATTGAATATTCTGCTCCTCACCATTGTTGAGATGCATAGACTGAATCTTGACATCTGTGTGTGCCTAAAAGAATGATTTTTTTTTTTTTTAAGCAACTTTTAAGAATTCCTTTATATTATATCAAAAATGCTGGGCATTTATGCAGATTCACTAACCAACAACATAAATCGAAGTCAGAAAGAAGGATTTTAATGAGTTCAGTGATCAAGTTCAAATGATGATTGTCATAATATAACCAACACCATCAGATCAGTTTTTTTTTCTTTGTTTATCTGTCAGTTATAACTCAGATACAGCAGCCAAAGAAAATCTAATGTAAACATATAATGGTCTAGAGCCCAACTAAAGCAAACACCCATCACCTTAATGGTAACTTACAATTTGTGATTTTCTCCTTCAGTCAGTGATTCTGCTTGTTAACATCAGGAGTCTTCAATAATGTTCAATCATCACTAAATTAATCACTTAATTATCTCATTAACTTAAACACTCTTGAGTGTGGACTCATACACTCCCAGGAGTGTTAATTTAACACTGGAGTTTTTGCTGTGTACAACGAGCCGTAGTTAACTGACAAGCTGAGCCATATCGCATTAAGTATCGCTGGCGATACGTCCGCGATATTAATGCGATATGGCTCAGCTTGTCAGTTAACTACGGCTCTTTGTAGTAAATGCCGCTCCATCTGAAAGCAGGTGATGGCGATTTACTACTAATCAAGGAACCGGCTTTACTGACGAGATGCGCATAACAATCTCACGATATATATCGCACAGCCCTAATTTTCATGTATATTTAAAAAAAGGGGGGTGACACTTAAAGGGTTAAAAACACATGTGCTGAATCCGAAATCGCCCCCTATACCCTCATATAGAGTGCTATTTGAGGGAACAGCCGGTGTCTGAAACCTATAGTGGACGTTATTGAGTGAGTGCACTTATTAGATCCCACATTGCACCACAATAACGAGTGTACAACCGCTGTACGCTCAACGCCTGTCCGAATTTGCTCACTCGTTTTCATTCACTCCTTCAAGGGAACAGTATTGGTGGACTAATGTTGGGAATAGTGAATGAGGGTTTAGGGGGCGATTTCGGATTCAGTCATGTGATGAACTAAATACAGACAGGTGTGCTCGTTATTGAATGTCCATGACAACTAATGACTAGCGGGAAACATTTATCGCTTCACGTGGCTACGCGGAAGCACTAGAAAATTCTGTAGGCCTATTATACATTTTTAAGACTAGACAAGTATTTTGTCGAGGGTTGGTTTGTAAAGAAGGACTACACGCCTGAGCACATATATATTCCAATGCACATCCCTATAGACTAAACACGTAATACGCATGTGCACGCCGTCAGTGTTCTCACAGGTTTGCGCTTTTGAAGTTTGTGCAAAGATTACTTTTTTTTATATATATACAAATTTTCTACAATAGCTTATATCTTGTATCCTATTTCAAGGTTTGCGTTCTCGAGCTTCAGGCAATGTTTTGTGCAAATGAGTGGCCGGAGTGTGTTTAGGGTTTCATGTTAGAACGGTGTCATGTTATCGGCCCCTAAGTTAATAACTAATGATCTTTGCAATGGAAAGGAATTAATCAAAACTAACTTTAGCTGGACAATAACTTTATTCTAGAGCTGCTGTAAAACCAAAACAATCTCTGTTACTTTAATTTCCTATTATCACTGTAAAGCCGCTTTGCCTTAATCTTAGACTGTGGTTGAAGTCAGCTGTAGTTCTTGTGGTTCTGCTCGTCTCTTTTTCTATTCTCTTCTTTCCTTCAGTGATTCTGCTTGTTAACAGGCTTATTAAGGCTCAGATGACTCCATATTTAATATACACAGATTTTGTGGCTCAGATAAGGTCCAGTTCTGGTTTATGTCTTTGATCTTGGCTGGCATGTGGCATTGCTATGGCCTGCTTGTGGCTTTAAACGTGTGCCAGATGTGGGCCGGATCTGGGACGGCACAATGTTGATGTGGGTTGTGGTTGTTCTTTTTTGAGGCTTAGTTTGTAGTTATAAGTCTCAAAGGAGGCTTAAAAATACTTATTTTATTAGTTACAATAAAAAGCAGTACATGCAAAAAATAAAACTTTAAATCTGCTTAAGAAAGAAAGTTCAATTGTAATATCATTCTATGTTTTGCATAGCCTGGGTTTCCCCATACTGCCTTGCTCACAGCGCAATTTTATTCACGCTGCTAGGCAGTCTGGACACCATGGACCAAATTTTCCCCTGAAAAAGGGAACCAATCACAGAACGGGGAGGGAGCAGCAAGACGATGACGACACCGAAGCAGTTTGTTTATATCTATGGATCCAACATGGCATCAGACTCGACGTTACCTTCTACCCTCATGTTTATCTTGCACAAACGGTAATATTCGCTAAACGCCATCGTCGAATTTCTGTCACTCTACATACGTCATCTGGTATAATTGAAGCGATTGGCTATGAGCTACATACAGGCGCATTTGATAGACATTCATAGCGCCCAATAAACGGCTCTGGGCATTCGTAAACCACGCCTCAAATACGAGAAAATGAACACGTGGTTCCCAGACCAAGTCTCAAATGAGACTTGGTCTAACGTTAGCCAGGCTATGTTTTGCAGGTACTTTCCAGGCAAATAGCATTTAATCATCTTTATATAACATTAACCCAAAATAACTTATTTGAAACAGGTACATCACAATATCAATCCAATATCCAAAACAACAGACAGGTGTGCTTGTTAATGAATGTCCATGACAGCTAATGACTGACGAGAAACTAGAACAAAGGACATTTACATTTACATTTACACTTAGTCATTTAGCAGACGCTTTTGTCCAAAGCGACTTACAAATTAGGACTAAATTAAGCGAGTCATCGTGAAGAGGCAAAAAACAACGCAAGAAGTGCTCAAAATACGAAGTTCAGGCATTGTTCAGAGTAGCATAAGCCCGATAAGCGAGGATATAAAGGAAAAGGAAGGTTTTTTTTTATTTATTTTTTATATTTTTTTATATTATGAGGTTAAGTGCTCACGGAAGAGGAGGGTTTTCAGTTGTCTTTTGAATGTTGCCAGGGATTCTGCATTCCGGATGAGGGTGGGGAGAGCATTCCACCAGCATGGAACTGTGAATGAGAATGTTCTGGAAAGTGATTTTGTGGCTCTCTGTGATGGAACCACGAGACGTCGCTCTTGTGGTTCCAAAACGTGTAACTGACGAGAAATAGACTAAAATCCATGAAAATGAAACAAAACAGAGCATAACCCTTAGCCCAGTCAACACGTTGATCTCACAGTGATCTCTCCATATGACCACAATGTGAGTTCACAGTGAGCTAAAAGTGTAACCGCACTGTGCACTCACTGTGTGCTCATATTATGGACACGATGTGAGTCACCCCAGCTAGAAATGTAATTGGACATGGACTCCAACATCACTCAGACGTCAAATTTTGGTTGAAAATGAAAATTGGATTGATGTGTAAACATCGGATCTCAGGCTCCAACTTCATTAAACAACTCCACAAACAGCATTACCAGCTTGACTTATTACTAACCAGACTTTATTTCTGTCATATGTGTGGAAAAGTTCTTATTGAGATTAACAGAGGTTTAGATGTGGATGATTGATTGAAATTAATAGTTTGGTTTAATGTCACCATTATTGTGATCAGTGTTTGGATAAGTTAGGCAATTTTACTCTTGACGATTTAATGTTAGTTTTTCCCCGGCCCGCTGTAACTGTTTGTTGTGACAACAACAGTAAGAAAAAAAATTATCAGATGATGTCAGCTACTTGATGATGATGATAATGATATAATCATCATGTAGTGCTGATATAATCATCATCATGTAATTTCTTATAGACAATCATGTTTTTTATTAATTATATATAATTGTTTATAGTAATGTTTCTACAGCTTGACATCCAACTATTATAATACAAAAATCTGTAAGAAAAAAAAAGACATTACTGTGTAATTTAGACACACTCAAACCTCAAGAATCAGCATGTAAATCTCGATAACGGTGACATGCTTCATACCGCAGTGCATTCTGGGAGCCACTGATAAGTTTTGTATGATGCACCCAGAATGCATTGTGGCATGAAACACGTCACCGTTATTGAGATTCACAGGCTGATTCTTGAGGTTTGTGTTTGTCTTAATGCAGAGTTTTAAATCTTATTGTTCACTGATCTTGATTTTAATAATGTAAGTAGCCAGCATACTTGACCACATTTTCTCTTGCTATAATAAGCATTTACAGCAGCCAGAGAAAGACTAACATTTAAAGTGTCAAGACCAAAGAGCCCAACTACAGCAAATACTGACCTCTACAATGGTGACCAAACCAAAACTCTTCAAACAAACTTCAACATGTAAACCTCTTAAACATAATTTCTAAACATCGAAACTTCCCGCTATAACTGTCTAAGAATGTTAGGGGGGATAATGTTCTATCAATGTCATCACTAAACATGTTTGAAATGTTTATAGAAAGTGTTATCCTACCTTTTAGGAGAACATTCTGGTTACAAAAATAAAATTAGCTACAGAAAATATTACAAGAACATAACATAATGCTCTCAAAACATTCATAGAACAATAACATTTCTAGCTGGGATGAGCTCATATTGTGGTCATAGTTTGAGCACACAGTGAGAGCGCTGTGAGGTTACACTTTTAGATCACTGTGAACTCAGATTGCTGACGTTGTGACCACATGGTGACATCACTGTGAGATCATAGTGTTGACTGGGAGGTCATGTGTCCATCAAAAACGCCTTGCTGAAAACACCTAGCTGTGTATTTTGTTTCTGTGTTGATTCTATATTAAAATTTCGATACAATGTAACATATTTTCTCTGGCTCTTGTTTTACATTATTTTGTTCCGTTATTATTATGCTTGTCCTTGTCATCTGTTGATGTTGTACAAGCAGAATGTGGCGGTTGGTCGTTGTGGTATTAGTCCCGTCTCTCCTCCACTGTGATTGGACGGTTGGGTAAAAAGTGACAGTGATGAGCGCTGCGTTTTACCCAAAGTTGAACATTCTTCAACTCTCGGCGAGAGGTATAAAACGCCAAACGCTCAGCGCTTCAATGTGAAAAAAATGCTCAGCGCCTCGTTATGCGTTTTAAAAATGCGCTGCTCCCATTGAAAACAATCGAAAAAATATGCCAGCCATGTGAAAAAATGCTTTGGTGGACACACAGCCTTACACCAGTAGAGCATATGAAGATACATGGTGAAACATCTGTTGTAAAAGAGTAATTCTTCTAAAGTTTCTTAATATTTACTAGAAAACCAATGAAGCTGAAAAAATAATAAAAGGGAAACATTATTTACTGATTAATATCAATAAGCAAAAAAATACAATCATTTACTGTCTTCGCCATACTAAATATTCTTAAAGTTAACTAAAGGACTTCAGTGAATTAAAGGAAACACAAATCACTTTAAGGGTCTCCAGTAAAATAAATCACACACAGGTCTAAAAGAATGAGGCAACAAACCCTCCACCAAGACACTAATAGTAAAAAAAGTTAAAAGATTTACATCAAAATTAATGACAGCTAAAAAATAAGACTTGTATAACGTTAAGCTAATTGCTAATTTACTGGCAGAATTGGAGACTGGCGTTAAAATCTGAAAGCGTTGATTCTGTAGCATTCATCTCTTGAATATGGATGCTGTAGTCCTCAGCTTTTTTTTCTGGACACTTTTGATGTTGTTGGGTTTGAGTCCACAGCAAAGACATCTGAAGAACTTCCTGAACTGCTGTCTGACCTGGACAAGAATGAGACGAGAGGAGCTGAGTGACTTCATGACATCCATTTAACCTCTGAAACTCATCAACCACAGTGGAATTTCAAAAGTAAATACTGATATTTTACTTTTCTTTCTCATATGTCTCTGGAGAGAGTGCAAATCTTTCCTATGGAGCGGGATCATAAAATTGCTGAACTTATTACTGAGAACAAAATAATAAATAAAAAAAAACTTGAGAAAGCTGGGCCTAAAAGTCTGAATTTATGACAGTGGGAGTTTGAAAAGTTTTGGATCATTTGAATGTTCCGTTACAGGAAGGAAATGGAAGAATAGTAACAGATTAAACAACTGACTCTGACATTTCCCTCTAAAAGTCATGGATTGCCAAAATAAGAAAACAACTGTGATAGTCTTTCATATTCAGTTTTGGATGGAATATGGTGGTAAATTGAGTGATGTCTGACCTCATCATTGAGGACACAATAGACCAGGAAGATGAAGGTTCCCTGCTGGGAGTTCAAGATCAGGAAGAGGATCTCCAGCTCCTTCCTGCCATTAGTGAAGAAACCCAGAATCCAGGAGCAACCAAGAACCACAAACTGAGCCAGTGTTTTAAATACCATAATCCTGCAGAGAAAGAGAGAGAAATATCTTTGTTGTCTATGTTTTTCTATTCTATAGTGGCAGAGCAACAAACAGTGCACATTACTTGGTTTGTTTCATCTGAGAAACTTCAGCATTCAGTTTGGTGAGAGTTAAACACAGACTGATGGCGATGCTGATGAAGAGAATCATGTTCAACTGCAGAAAAATAAGAAATTATCACATTAGTTTTCTTGACTTCAACAACAGCCCATGAGAAATATGTCTGTAACTAGAACTCACTGCTAGTATGACACAAACAGGACCAAGAAAACTCCAGATAAAACCTTTATCCCTTTGAATCCAGCAGCTGTTTAGAGGAAACATAATATAAGAACTGAATGAATACATCTAAAAAAACTATTTCAGGTGTTGCCTGTTGAAATACAGATATTAAAGTGTAAAAAATTACTAATGCATTTCTATATTCTGGGTTATTTTTATACATGTTGTCAGTAATAAACATAAAATATTTACTTTAATAAATAAATAATTTATCCAAGAAGTAAAAAAAACAAAAAAAACCAATAACTCACTCTTCGCTGCCATATCCTTCAGGAAGCAGCCCGACAGACACGGCCACCACAACCAGAGCAACCGTATATCCAATCACACACAGGTATCCACTGCTAAGCACCTCCCTCTTTTTGGAGCTGATCTGTGATAGGTTCTTCACACAGATGAAGAGCAGCACAGCTTCAATGAACATCCACACAAAGCCGGAGAGGAAGAGGAAGTGCAGCACACCTGATATCACGGCACACAACACCTGGAGATCATGAGAGACGGTTATGATGATTCTCAGTGAGACTGTGCTGAGCTGTAGGGCTCCTTCATCATTCTCACCTGATGAGGGCGTATGAGGCTCAGGAACTGTTGTGTGAGCAGGAACAGAAGGTGAGCCAACAGAAGACTCACACAGAGGTTGATTCGAGCCACATTATTCACTCCAGGACTCCACTGACAAAGGGCAAAGGTCAACAGGGCCAAACTGAAGAACACCAGCCCCACGATCACACACACCAAATCCAACAGGTCCAGCAGTGAGTCGCTCTGAGAAAACATCCAAACTAAAATGTTTTAGACAAGTTAAGTGACACAATTGTCCAACATAACACAAAGCTGCTTGGTTTGAAAGTGCCTTCTCTGTGAGCTGTGCTTCATACATCACTAAAATAAACAATGTTCGCCTGCTAAATTACACAGAAATTCGCTGATGTGACCGCTCCTTTACACAAAATATCACAGTCCTCACAAATGGACATAAAAGGATCATCTCACACAGCAGATGACCTTAAGTTTGTCTACAATTGTCTTCAAAGCATTGCTTGAATAGCCATTTAATAGCTTTGCAATGTAGAGGATGTTTTAAACGAGGGTTCATTTATAGAACTTCTCTGAGGGTTTAGGGGTTCTGTAGGACATAACAGTTTTCACTTCAGGAAGTTACGCCTGTTAATTAATCTGCTTAAAATCCCCATCTTGCAAAATATTATAGATAAAACAAATATAAAATAGAAAAAATATATATGTTTTATCAAATATAAGTAACCGGGTGGTATTTGAACTTACAAGAAAGAGGAAAACTTATTCTTCCCTTTAAGAAAAGCGAGCCCTGATGAGGACGAATCCAGTCGTGTGTCAAGTAAATAAATCCTTGATTTAATCAATGTTCTATGTGAGTAAATGTGATGATCATCATTTAATCTGCTGTAATAGGCTCTGTTTGTTTCATCCTGTGTATGTATGTAGCACTGAGGATGTCAAAAGGGACAAATAAAATTGCACCCCCTTTACATTTTGAACTTGGTAAAGACATTATTGTTACATTTATTTGTATTAGGGACCGTTCGGTATTTATGGAAAGGACCACCGGAGGAAAATAGGGGAGGGTCATGTCTTTTTATTCTTTGTTGAGGGGAGGATTTTGAGGATTTTTTAGTCTAGGGGGAGGTAGGGCTGTCACTTTACGTTCGAAAATCGATTGCACAATCGATCGGACCAACCAACACAAGTTTCGAAAAAGAAAATAGGGAATCGATTTTAACGGTCTTTTCTCGGAACGCGTCCAGCTCGTCACGATACGCCCGCAGCGAACGCGCATCACACAGCAACTCTGACAAACACACATTATACTTCTGCATAATGTTTCTATTTTTACTACAAAAATGTGAATTCTGCCGGTATTCAGACAGTCAATTCAGACGGTATTCAGACGGTCAACAATCGCCTACGTAGGCAACATTTGCTTGACTTTTCTAACCGTAAACACAGGCATGTTGAAGACTGCAGTAGTTTTCATTTATATTATGGCAGTCCACTCTGCTTATTGCTTTTCGAGAATGTTGCACTCCTGTTTGTCATTGTGCATGAAACTTCACGCCAATAAATCAACAGGAATATTGCAGACTTGTGCGCGTCTCAAGCGTCCTCTTTACGTTCGTCTTAATGCCTGTTGGTTGTCCGCGGATTTGCCCATATTTGGCGTTTAAAATGGAAACGTCTTTAGACATGGAAAATCGATTTTACAATCGATTCAATGAACACATATGTCTCAAAAATCGAACAGGATTTTTTCACAAAAGTGACAGCCCTAGGGGGAGGGTCACCCAACTTTTATATTCATGAAAACAGCAACATTTCAAAGTGGCTTGTTTGGTGCATATCTTTTACATGTAGCTCCATGTTGCTCTCGTGGTATCAGCCCCCCATCTATATCAGATGGGTCTGACCCAACAAAAATCCAGTTTGGCGCTGTTTGACAGTGCGCGTGCACTTCAGTACACGCTCAGAAAAAAAGAATCATGTCAGAACAGAACGCCAATGAAATGTTTACCCGGCAAAGGTAAAACCTGTGAGTGTAACTCTACCGCTGCATTAACATGTGATGTGAATGTACGTCGAGTTTTACAGTATTGGGACTGAGGCGCCAGAACTGCAGCTGATAGAATGTGCGCTGTAGCGCGATACTACCTTATTTTGTTTCCACAATAATGTTAGTGAGTAAATCTACTGAAATTGCCACCATAACAGTGGAGTGTGGTGTACGATGTAGGGCTACCACATCTTTAAATTACTATTATTTAAGTTAACATAATAAAATACGTAGATCTACACCAAAAAACTAGTTGAGGATAAATTTGTTAAAATTGGGCAATTCCAGCATTATGGACGTAACATTTGCAGTCAAAATTTGAAATATAAATTCTCAGAAAATGCATTTAATACCAATATATTGAAACATCTGTTAATATATCCATACTCCCTTAGTAAAGGAGTCAAGACATTAGAAAAATATCAGTCTACACATGCGTTTTATATTTAATATGAGGGAAATACACATTTGACATGACACAAAAAAATCTTTAACTTTTAGGTGGTAAAATATTTTTTAGTAATTCTATGAATTACACTGCGCAAACCAAAAGATATATACCCACCGGATGAAGAAGGGTTGGCCTCCACAGAACATAAAATATTCGTTTTATTTTATTTTTCGTGTTCGCATTTATGTGAAAAAAAATAAATAAATAAAAAAATAAAATGTTACGGGCGTGACAGTTCTCCATTACGGACATGACTGCTCTGAAAGCGACTTTAAAAAAATCACAGAGACCTCAAACAGAAAGCACAAAGCCTGTCTCTTTAAAGTGAATTTCATTTTTTATTAATAGTATCTTAATTTTAATCAATGTTTCATCAACCAATTGCCTGGATTTAATAAATAGAAGAAATAAATAAATATAGTAGAAAATAGATAATCATGACACGGAGGCGCCGGCGAGTGAACTGGACTCTTGTCTCATAAATGAACCGAAACTCAGCGTAAGGTACTTGCCTCACAGACCTGAGAAATATATAGAAAGCTTGAAATGTCTACTTTTAAACAGAACAATTCAAAACGAAAGAAAACAGACTGCTCTCTTTTGTAATCCGTATGAAATGTGCCTCGTCAACGACGCAATCTTCAACTTCATCTTTGCAGTCGACACAGAAAACACTTGTTTATTAATAAAAAATTAAAATGTCTCCTTGCTATATTTGACATAATCATTACTTTTGCTGGTTCTTTGTGACAGCTTTTAGATGCTTTATTGGCAGCGCCCACATGTTGAACGCGTCACACCGCATCAGCACCGAAAACAAGATTTTTTTCTAAACTAAAATCAAAAATTGTGATACGAACCGAATCATAGGTTTGGTCTATCGTTACAGCCCTAGTAAGATGAGAAAGCAAGAGTTTATGGTTGTAAAAAAAACAACAACAAAAAAAACAATGGCTATCTGAACATATTTGCCAAGCGCAAACCAGTACAGAAGTAGGCTAATCAATAAATTATCGGGGAGGGTCATGCCTTTTTTCACAATCATTTTGGAGGGTCATAGAAAAATTTATTGCTGGCGAAGGGAGGGTCATGTATTTTTTGACTACAGATCTCAAAACTCCTCCGGTGGCCCCTTAAATAAAAAAACGAACAGTCCCTTACTGGATTTCACAGTGTTCATTTTGGTTAAACTCAGGTTCGTCAGCAGGGGGCACCCAAGCGTTACACTACGCATCAGTAGCTGACTAACAGAATAGATGTAGCATTCAGTACGTGCAGTGTTGCCAGATTGGGCGGGTTCCCGCCCAATTGGGCTGCTTTGAATTTGATTGTGCGGGTAAAAAAAGGTTTGGGCGGGTGGACAAAATTTGGGCTGGTTTGGGGTCAGTTCGGCGGTTTTCAAACATCTACATTTTAATGTCTAATTGGTTAAAAACTAAACTAAAGTGTGCATGTAGTCCATAAAATCAGTCATACACGCCCATGCAGAGTCAGCTGGCGTTGGTGTTGACATCTCAGACGAGCACGCACTTTTAGCCAATCAGCGATCCGCAGGCAGATGCGATTGAGCGCGATAAGTTGTAGCTGTATATTCAAGTGATCGCCAATGCCAAAGTGACATAGCCTACTACTATACAGTAAGTTGTATCTACAGTAAAGAGTGAGATAGTGAGCAACTCTAAAAACGTACACATGTGGTGGGAGATGACTCAATGGTGAATATCTCTGAGAGGAGAGAGCACAGTTGACTTGAATTGAAATCAAATATGGGACGATTCCTGTCCATGGTCATGTGCACACTGCACACTAGCCTAACCAGACATCTGCAACTTTTACACCATCCAGACTGCACTCTACTCGACCCTTACAGCTGCTGAAAAAGGTTTGAATCAACAATGAATCCGTTATGACTGCTAAATTTTGCGTTATGTTCTGCAAGGCTACTTCCGAGGGTTAAAGTCATCGGTTCATTTCTTGATTGCCGTTTTGACAGTGTACACCTAGACATTTTAGTCATATTGGCTAATTCTCATTAATTATTGCCCTGTTTTGATCTGTTTTCCTGGATTTTTTTTTTATTTTTTATTTTATTTTATCATCGTTATTTTGTTTTAAGGAGATACAAATTGTACTTATCAACCTTGAATGACATGGTAACGAAATTATATCACATTATTTTGGCAGTAAAATTTTGGGCGGTTTTTTCTTGTAGTGGGCGGGTTTTGGTGAGCTTTTGGGCTGGAAATCACCGTCCCAATCTGGCAACACTGAGTACGTGATGAAGTGCAGTGTACATGCAAATAAAAGTGCTCTTTGTTTTACCTGTGTTTTTCATGTCTTTTTCATGTCTTTTGTACAGGTAAGCTGAGAATAATCTTTATAATGCCCAACATTATTGTATTTTTATAGAGCCGTAGTTCGTGCCTGAGACGTTAAGAAAAGTTTAATTTGACTGTGATTAAGAGTGTCGTACGTAAAATGGCAGACGAGAGTGTTAACAACTCAAGAGAAAAAAATAGTAACTTTTAACGTGAGCAAAAAGGAGGAATAAATGCCTAAAAAGATATATACTCGAGATGTGAGTGCGAGACGAGGAATAATTAACCAAATAGATGTGTACGAAGTACGAACATTGATTAAAGGGCACCTATTATGCCCCTTTTTAGAAGATGTAATATTGGTCTTGGGTGTCCCCAGAATGTATTTGTGAAGTTTCAGCACAAAATACCCCACAGTTAATTTATTATAACCATTTGAAAATGTCATTTTTGGGGCCTGTTTTAAAAAGAGCTGTTTTGGCGTCTACCACTTTAAATGTAAATGAGCTGCATATCCCCGCCCTGTTGCTGGACCTAGATGATGAAGAGACTCCGGCACAGAATAAACACGAATGAGAATGGACTAAACGTCTCGGAATGGTTATTTGATACATTTACGTACTTACAAAGTTTTAATCGCGTCCCTTTTGCCATTATGGATGTGCAACACACACACACACACACACATACGAACTGTGATAACGTTCGCGCAATTTTTTGAAACTACACACACACACACACACACACACACTACTGTGAAGTACAAACGAATTTTTTTATTTATTTCTTAAGGGGAGGGAGATAGACGTTTATATAGCCTACTGTCTAGATAGAGCAGACCTTAATTTATTTACATTTGTAAATGCTGCAAAAAAAATGATACGTGACATAAAACTGTCTGACGTTGTTTGTTGAGACATCCTATGACGACGACAATAAATAGCTTTAGACGCATTTGTTGTTGAACTGGCTGACATCGATTGAAATGACTATTTGCTCAAAAATCATAAAATACACTTACTTTTTCTGGAGGTGACGTTGGATCGCGAACAGTAGGCAACGATCCACACTCTAGGATTAACTTTGACCCTCGTTAACAGTCAGTCAGAAAATGAATCTCGTATTTAGGACGTTTAAGTGGTGCCTTTTCTTCATAAATAAAATCCATCCGCTGCGTTTTCAGTGGCTCTGATGTCAGTGAAGACTAGTATGTCCATTCTTACATCCCACAACACAATTCTTAGGAGACATTACCGGCTGTCGTTGAAACAATGGAGGATGCAGATCACCGAGGGCGGGGTCTATGCCAAAACCAGATGTCAATCAAATCACGTCGGCGGGGCTTAGCTCATTTCTACGTCACAGTGAGGAAAATCTAGAACAGGGAGTTCTGAGACAGTGCTTATGATTTATTGAGATAGTAAAAAAACTACTGGGTGGATTTTTATCATTCTAGGGTGGTTTTGCTCACACACTGCCAACACACATTTATGTTCAAACACCATGTAAAAGTGAATTTTGCATAATAGGTGCCCTTTAAGTTGTGTGTAGTGACGAGTCTGGGCAGTCTGAGTTAAGAAGGCACGTGTCTGTGATTAGTCTACTCTACACATAGACATGTTAACCTCATTTAGGTTACTTTGTCAGCTTGTAAAAGCGCATTCAGTATGTACTGTTAATAAGAACTCTAGTCAGATTCAGTGGTAAAATCCTTTTATTACTCATTTTGTGAGCTTATTATGAGCACAGTAACTGGTGATCGGTTGAAATCTAGTTCATTATATAGGCTAGTCAGTTCATTAGCATATTTCATAGAAGATTAAAAACAATTAAAACAGTGATTAGAAAGAGTATTTAAATATATGTGCAGTTATCAATGCTAGAGTAATGTTAATTTATACTAAATAGCTATTTACATGTGTATCGAGTTTATGACTCATTTGTATTTGACTATTTATATTGACTATTTGTATTTGACTCATTTGTATTTATGTTAAAGGAGTTTGTGATACATTAATGACGTTATTTGTCAGACCTTTCCTTTACGCCATGTGAGAGCACATGTTCAGATCTATGTTATGATGTTTATGTATTTAGAGTATGTATTTCTTGAGAATTGAGTATGGTATGAAGAGTAATGTGTCTAGTGATAGGCTATGTACCTGCTTAGACATTTGCACACATCAGACATGTGATTGTTTATGATAATCTGTTAAGGTATCACACAATAACAGAATAGAAGTAGCATTCAGTACGTGATGAAGTCCGGTGTACATGCAAAGAAAAGTGCTCCTTGTTTGACCTGTGTTTTTCATGTCTTTTGTAGAGAAATAAATGTGTTGCCGTAGGAAGTGACATCGCATCGTTCTAAAAAGTGTAACATGTATAATGTGTATTTTGTGGTTAGAGTTTGAGATGATCGAAGATGTTTGATCGATGCACATGACAGGCATTACGAAGTCTCTATAAAAGAGTTCGGTAAGTCGTTAATGTAATGTGTATGTGCATAACAATAACAAATGTGAATGACGTGCGTAATATCATATGAGTGTTATATTTCATTTTCGTGTAATGGTGTTTGAATGCACGTGATAAATGCTGACAGTGGTTTTTGTGTGTGTGTAAAGTGTATTGTTTAAGAAATATTGTTAGAAATTTACACTTTAAGGCTTTACTTAATTTTCTGTGAGGATATTTTTTTGTGAACTATCCATTTTGAGTTTATAAACTTTGTTATATAATTATGGTGACCCCGTGTGGGGAATTTGAGTAGTGTGATTGAGTGGTTGAGGTTGAGTGATACTAAATTATCACCTGTTATTTGTTGAATCATTCAGTTCACAGCATTGCAGATCTTAACAAAGAAAATTTAAACAATTGGTTGAATTAATAGAGAATAATAAAGCTAATCTAAAACGTGCTTCAATGTCAATTGATTTTGTTAACTGGCAACATAAACTCATAATCAACAAATCATCTGCTCAAATATTTTTATTGTAAATAGTTCAATGTTGCATAAATTTAACATTGGTTTTATGATACAATTTATGTCAGGAAAACAGGTTCTAAGTAAGGAATTATTATTAAACGGTTTCATTATGTTACAAAATTCCACAACAATTTCATCTTTCACATACTTTCTTATAACAAAGAGTCTTTGCAATTGTAAATGACAACACCAGCAGTTAAACACTTATAATCAGCTAAATTAAAGAACAGAATGCAAAGTAACAATAAGTGTCCCCTCAGCAAAAGCTTCAGAAATTCTCAAAATTAACAACCTTGCATTAAAAACACATCTAAACATTTATAATTCTGAGATTTTTCAGCAGTACTTGGGTTTTACTTGAAATGGTCGGTAATATCAAATTTGAACAGTGTCAAGTAACTGAAGACAAAGACTGCAAATGTAACATGTTCCCTCCGATGTATGGTTTGAGACCAGTCTATAAATGATATCTCAGCAGTTTGTTTCTAAGTCCATGTATCTTGGCAGAACAGTGGTCAGTTTTAATCTTCATGATTACTTTCTGCAGGAATTCGAAGGAGTACCTCATACTGCGGGGATATTCAAGGTTAAGGCAGTAGATTGTGCCCATTAACAGAGCAAAGCCAGTGGGTATGTCTCTGAGATTATGGAGAACAATTGTCTCTTCTACCACCACAGCCACGTTGGAGACATCAAGAGGAAATGCATCATTCAGGACACCTTCGTGTCCAATCAGTAGTCCAACACGCATTCCCTTCATAATGACATCCAGGGTTTCACCATGAACCTTTAAACAAATGGACAGTATCAATCCTAATTCAAAAGGCATGTAATAGATTTGGTCTATAAAATTATAGAAATGGTGCAATAAAAGAATGACAATTGCACTAAGCCATATCATGATTTTACTTCATTTCAATATATGCTCTAAAAGGCTGGGATGACAGTCAAAACAAGCCACTGGAGAAGCACAAATTAGGCTAAAAGCCACTGTATGGGCAATTATTTATTATAAACAAAGACTAAAATGAAGCTAATTAATTATTTTTTTATTTTTTTAAAAATATATATCACAAAAACAAAATCATGACAGTTAAGAGAATCATTTTTTTCTCCATCCCTACTACTCTGCAATGAATTCAGTATCATAAGTGCGTTAACAATGTGTAAATATATTTTCTTACATCACACATCTTGATTATATCCGAAGTATCCTCTGTAAAGAAGTGTGGAAGACCAAGTAAGGCAGCTGTTCTTCTGTTCTGATTTGTGTCCTACGAACAATTGTAAACAAGACAGAGTGACTGGCATTATACAAATTAGAATCCATATGTTAGTAAATATTGATTAGGGTCAAATATCAATTTCAAAGATTATTAAAAAAGTAAACAGTTATTAATTAAAAAAGAACAAATAATTTAATAATAATGAAATAATCAGTGATTTTCAGGTAGGCCTATCAGTATTTTTTAGAAACCAAAATTGAATTAAGTAATAAAATGTAAAATAATTAGTTCATTGTTATTCATACCTCCTTATCAAGGCACTGCATAACACTGCTAAGGCTCAACCTCCTGCTTGAAGATACAGCTACTTTGTACAGCTCTAAAAGACTTGGCACCAAGGCATCTAGTCCATTTAAGAATGACTGCAGTAGATCGGTGGTGACTAGTCTATTGAACTCTCCACTTATCTGAAACAGACACATAAGACAGCAAAGATTGAGAGAGGGAAAAGAGCGACAGAGTAGTTAGGGACAGCACATACAGATGAAAATTATTTCACAGGCATATGTGAACCTCAAATTCATTTAAATCAGCCATGTCACTACCCATTTAAGGAAATACATAATTTCCTTGTAATTTATATTGCTGTGAATGTCTGAGTTGGCACTGGTTACCTGTCTCTCATTGAAGAGTGCAGGCCATCTGTCCCTGACTACAGAGATGAGCGGCTCGTCACCAATGATTTCCTTTCTTCGCTGAGAGAATGTTGCATTCATCAGTTCATCAAGAAGCTGCAGGTCTGGATCACACTTTTGGACCTCTAAAAGCATGGTCTTCCGATTCTCCTCTAAAGTGACTGCAGATTGTCCTTCAGGTAGATTTGGCAAATAGTGGATTTCTCCCTTCTTTGACTTCTTGACTGCCTTGCAGCTTGTCTGTCCAGGCTTTCTTTTATTTACAACAACTTCAGGGCATCCAGCTGCCATCAACTTCTGACGGTAATTGCCCATCTTGAATTTTAAACTGAACACCCAGCAGTACCATCCTTTGGCAGAACCTGGCTCTTGGAGACAAGGGTGCTTTGCTACAAGAGCTTTGGCTACACTTTCATACTGATCTTTACTAGGATATGGAGTGTATTTTGATATCATATCAGCTAGTTTGTCCAGTATTTCACTCTTAACACCCTTGGAGATAACAATGACTGTTCCATCTCTGGCATAGGAATCATTTGCTGCTCTCAGTTGAAGTTCAACATCATGGGAGAAGTCAGGAATTACAAAAGGATCAGGCCAATCCACTGATGAAGCATTAGCTGAACTCAAGCTTGCAGAATCTAATGTCGGGTGAGAAACTGAATCAGAAAATGTGAACAAAACTTTCAGTGTTGCTCGATCAGTTGGAAGATCTTTGATATCTGTCAAATTGCAGAGTTCATTTCCAAAATCTGGATCTTCAAACTGTAGAATGAAGTTTCCTTGCAAACCCAAACTGGTGCGTAGTGCTTCACATAATTTCTCAACGGACTCAGGCAAACTCTGTAGGGTAACACGCCTTATTTCTTGAGGTGACACAATAACTCTGAAAAGCATCTTGGAGGAATCAGCAGCTGTAACTAGATGACAATACAATAAAACAAAAGCAAAAGGTTGTAAAAGTATAGATAAAAGTAGGGATGGGCATTTTTAAAGAGTATTGTACTCAAATTAGTTTATTTAAAATGACGTTTAATGAGAAATACTTTTTTTAATGCATCAAGTTATCCAATTCTGAACAAGCTTATGATGGTTAGTCAATTTCACAACAAGCTTACATTATATCTTCTTTTAGCTGATAACATTAAACAATATGTAATCAAAAACAAAAGAGCCAAAGTATTAAGCTCAAGCATAGTGAGTGGGGAAAAAAATGCTAATAAAGCAGACGTCGACATTTATCTTACAGAACGAACATATATACTCAAGTCGGTTATTGTGTTTATAGTTTCACGTTCAACAATATCCACATGCTCGGATGAGAAAACATGCTCCTCTGACAGACAAAAGCCATGAAATTGTACAATGAATAAAGAACAGCAATGACTGAATTAAACACATTGGGCCCTATCTTGCACCCAGCGCAATTGACTTTGTACACCGACGCATGTATCATTCCAATTTTGCACCCACGCAAAGCGCGCTTTTCCCTCCACAGATGCACGTCGCTAAACTAGGGAATGAACTTGCGCTCCCTGCGCAGTTCAGCGCAAAAGAGGCGGCGTGTTCCGGCGCAAACGTTCCCTCATGCTATGGTTTATAAAACAATTGCGCCACTGGCCGAAAAAAAAAAAAAACAGTTTAAAGTCAGTGACGTATTGCGCATGTTATTCATGTGCTATTTTAAGGGCGCATGCTGGGCCATAATCAATCACTTTAATTCTCTCATCTACACACAGACGCAGCAGTTATTTTTGCAAATCATACATTACGATAGATAGATAGATAGATAGATAGAGTTTATTATAAAAGCATACATCTAGCTTACACATTTACCCAAATTATCATACGCCTGTTTCACCGAAGTTAATTTGGGTGCGTTTCTCCATCCCCAACGTCCCTGACGAGAGCGTTGCTCTCCACGGCTGTGAACCGCTCCTCGCGTGCGCCTGGCAAATAATAGGAATCCGCTTTAGAACAAGCGCACCTGCTCTTAAAGGGAATGTGAGATGACGCTCTGATTGGTTTATTTCACGTTACGCCCAAACCACACCTATGAATAATGAAGCTACTTCAGACCAACCCCTTTTAGATTTGCGCCGGGCGCAAGAGTCATTTATCCCGCTGGTATAATAGCAACAGTGCCCGAGACCCGCCCACAAAGTTACTTGTGCTTTGCGCTTGACACTTGCGTTTCAGATCGTTAAAATAGGGCCCACTGTGTCATTGTATTAGGCCAGCAGTGAGTACACAAATAAAACAGTAAAAAATAAAAATATTTAAAAAAGTTCACCTTACCTTATTTTATCTTATCATGAATGTCCTTCATATAGCTTCCTGGCTGGCTCAGGAACACTCTGTAGGGTGACACGCCTTGAGGTGATAACTTCGAGGAGGAATCAACAGCATAACTGTGAAAAAATAAATAAAAACAGTAACAGATATCAGAAGCAGCAATATAAAGCCCATGAAATTGTACTCAAAGAACAGCATGGTCTGCATTAAATTTGTTGCGTAATTGCATTAGGCTTGGAGTAAGTAAACAAGTTAAACAGCAAGATTTTAAAGATTTATGTTTACTATACCTTATTGTAACATGAATGTCCTTGGAGTAATGAGCAGCTTTCCATCAACAAGGTATGCGACGAGGGGGATGTAGTCATTCAGCTCTTCAGGTTGGACAGCCACAGTTACTGCAGGGTCTTTTTTGGCGAGCTGGTAACACCTTAGATGTTCCAAGAAGCCAGCTGTGAACAGTTCAGTAATGAAAAGTATGCGACCATCCACTAAACAGATCTCGAGTACTTTCCCAAAATCTGGTAGTCCGCTTGTGTGCCCAACTGAGATCACCATTCCTTTGGAATATTTTGTCCCATTTAAATACACGGTGGATGTGAATGAAACAGTGTCCAGGCCTTTAAACTTGTCCCATATTGCCACCCTGATAGTAGCATCCAAGATGTCCACAGATACAACAGATACAGGACCAGTTTCAATGCTTGGTTTAAAAACACTTGGCATCTCCAGATAGTATGCCAACATTAGTTGATGTCTTGTGGCCAACGTGTGCAGAACATTTTTGAAGTTGCCAGCATCACGGACCACCTTTTTAAAGAAAGAATGTTTTGCCTCAAATCTTAGCGTCCAAAATTCAATTAAGGGACCAAATTTTTGGATTAACATAGGATAATGTTCCAAATAATGATGTTTAGGACGCAATTTAGTACATGGGAAAACTTCTAAAAGCAACTGTCGATGGTCAGAGATTTTGGCTTGCAGGTAGCACAGAGTTTCAGTTGTGAATGAGGAGCTGGATAACAACTCAACAATGTCTTTTAATTCAAGAATTATATTCCACGTTTTTTCACCCTCTGGAATACAGTGGCCAACCAACAGTGGAAGAAATCTCAGAAGTGCCCAGTTCTCGTGTCCATTGCCACCGATAGTTTTGTTTTTTTGAAAGTTTTTTTGTATTGTCTGGGGTCTGTTAGTTTTGTCATAGAACTGAAAGGGGAATGTTTTTATTCTCTCATTAAGGTCATTCAATGTAAAATACTTCTTAGCAATCAGATCTGAGAGGCATATGCAGAGCTCCACGGGTACAATTCCTTCAAATGCATCGTGTAGAAAATCCGGTGGAAATCCTTTTGCAGCATGAAAGTGAGCCAGTCTGTTTAAAGGACAGTCTCTCTTTATACCATCAACACAAGAAAGATCACTTTGCTTTAGCACATTAATGGCTTCATCGAACAATCTTGGTGTTCTCAAGGTAAAAACCCCACTTCTGACATTATACTGCTGAAGATCTACACGATTTGCCGTACAAAATCTGCAAAACTTATCAACATTGAAAGACTCTTGAAATCCAGAAAGTGAGTGTGCACCCAAATTGTCTGCAGATACATACAAAACTGTCCCTTTGAGATTAGAGCCAAGACTCTGAACAAACACACCTTCTCTCTCAAGGAGCTCAAGATCCCTAATTAGAGGCTCTAGAACCTTGCTGTAACCATATTCTTTTATGTGTACAGTTTTGCACAACACAGCTAGATAAATTGATGATAATGTTGAGCGAAGTTGTATGGGTAAATTGGCAATCACCCAATATACCCCACAAATTTTGTGCTTTTTTTTTGAAGTACCTAACGGATTACAAATTTCAAAATCATCAATATATAGTCCAAGAGCTATACCCTTTTCTTCAGAGAGAATCTTGTTTTCTTTAAAATATTCTCCATCTCGAATTGAACCGTAATTACCTTCAAGTTGACTGGATCTTTCTAATGTCTGAAGTACCTCTTTTCGTTCCAAAAGTTTACTGAGCAAATCTAAAATAGGAACATAAACAAAAGTATGATTTTTTTCTTGTGCATTTAACACATACTCAACTGGTTCAATAACAGAAAAGTTATTTTTATAAAATGACTGTCTTTTGCGCTCCGTGCCAAGAGGCCCCTCCCTTGAGAGCAATCTGAGTGGGTTCAAAGTTTGTAATTCTTCAGTCAATGAAGTTACAACAGAGGGATCAACACTGCAATTGTTGTCTTTCAAAATGTTATCAATGACAGTCTTTATGTTTTGATGAGCAAAATCTCCAATGTCAAATAACTCATCAACTATTTCCTGTACTGCTGAATTAGATACATGTAAAAGTGTTTGCATGCGGAGAAATAGAGATCCCAACTGATTTTGGATGGCCTTGCCATTTTCAAGTCCAGATCCAGCCGCCTCAAATACAGACTCAGTTTCAAGTATATCTTCAGTGTCTGAAACAAAGTCGTCTTCAACAACAGGCACAGAAACAGCAAGCTCTGCCACAAGCTCTGGTCTGAAATTTTCTAAGGTGGAAGGCTTATGATAGCGACTTCTATGAGAAGTAAAAGTAGATAGCACACTAGACTTGAAAAAACAACCTGCAAATGGACAATTAACAAGTTCTCGGTTTCTCAAATGAATCTTCAGATGGATGAAATATTTGTAAATGTCACAAGACTCTGAGAATTTACATAAATCACAGGATAATTTGGTTAAAATCCTGTATCCTTTTTTATGTTCTTTTAAATGATTTTTAAGTTCGGCTTGGGTTTGAAAAGTTTTTAAACAGTCTTTATGAATACAGGTGAGGCCTGAACTCCTACGATGATGCCCATGAAACTCTTTGTAGTGCTGTAGTATTCTTCCCTGATGATTAGTAGAGAATGCACAAAACTTACATTTCCACTTCATTAAGGGAACATTCTTGAAATCTGTCAAGAGGAAGAAGAAGAAAATTAAGAAAAAATGTATTGCACGTTCTCAATGAAGGTCAGTGTAATACTTAAAATCTAATATACCCAGTTTTATATTACCCAGTATTATATAGATGGAAGGTAATATTTTAAGCACCTTTGCACTGCATTACTAATCTCTACGAAGATACAAATAAATCCAGTAACAGTTTAAAAATCAAGAGAGAGAGAGCAAGACAGTTTGAAGACGGTGAGAGGGCGCGCGCGAGGCCGGGGCTCTCTCTCTGGAGTCTCTGCTCGTTCTTTCAGTAATGCGCCTTTAGTAAGGTGCGCCTTTATTTCGGCTGTCACAAGCGCAGCAGTCAGTCATCTGTCACTTACCGATCAAAACAGGCCTTGGCGGGATTAAATTCGCTTTCGCGGCCGACCAAAAAAAATTAAATGCCTTATTAAAAACCTTATTTCATCATCTCTCTTATTAAGCCTTTTAAATTTCGCGTGATAATCAGCTCCCTGAAAACAGGTCGTGCCACAACCATTAGCAGCTATTTGCACTCGCTCCCGAATATATTTTTAGGTCGCACAGATTAAATTTCGGGAGCATATGCGACCAAATGGTCGCAATTTCGAGCCTTGTATTATGAATATATCATGGCATAGTTTTAACATGCTGAATGTCGTTAACTTACCGAACGCGACGCGCCGTTTGAATGCTGTAGCAAGTTATAGCAACGTTAGAGAATTATCGACAGCCGCAGCGGAGAGAAGACGAGTTTCCATGAACTTGAATTAAGCAATGTCAATATTCGTCTCTAACGCGCAAAAATGAACCTTCAGCTGGCATGATAAAAGTACTCGCGCACAAATTCAACAACCGAGAGGTGTACAGGTAGCTGCGAGCGAGCGCCTGCCATATTAATTTTCTAGGCCGGAAAAACCCTGCAGTATTTTCGGATTGTTTAATTCATATTAAGTCCTAACCTTACACTAGACATATAGGCCTAACCCCTCAAACACGATCATCACCATGTGATTTCCACTTAGATTGCCCAGAAATTAACTGTAAGCTGTGTAATGTTTATAAGTTAACTAACTTAGCTGGCAACGGACATTTGTTCAAAGGCAAACAATGATTTTCCGCTCCAGTGACGTTATAGCAGCTACGCGTTTACTACACACCCACCAACTAACAAAAAATACGGTATAAGCTGTGAACCAAAGTTATAAATTAAATTATTTTACCATTTGGTGTTCTGGTAAAAAGGTGAACTGGTGAGGGAAAACACCATGGTGTCATTAAATTCGCAGAGCACGGTCAATGTGCTGCTTACAAGAATTAAAACGTAATGTCCTTCATTATAATTACAAATTAAAAAGAAAAACTAACCTTCCACGGATATTTTGTGTTTTTCAGCACGAATTCACGTAATGGCTCCTGCTGGCAGCTGCGTCAACTCAAAATGGCGATAACTTCTCTCTGTGTTTCGCGGTATTGCTCTGTATCACCCCTCCCCCAACGTAACTTACAGCCACGAGTTAAATACGAAAAAATTACGATATAAGCACGAGTTAAAACAAAAAATACGGTATAAGCTATGAACCAAAGTTATAAATTAAATTATTTTACATTTGGTGTTCTGGTAAAAGGTGAACTGGTGAGGGAAAACACCATGGTGTCATTAAATTCGCAGAGAACGGTCAATGTGCTGCTTACAAGAATTAAAACGTAATGTCCTTCATTATAATTACAAATTAAAAAGAAAAACTAACCTTCCACGGATATTTTGTTTTTCAGCACGAATTCACGTAATGGCTCCTGCTGGCAGCTGCGTCAACTCAAAATGGCGATAACTTCTCTCTGTGTTTCGCGGTATTTGCTCTGTATCACCCCTCCCCCAACGTAACTTACAGCCACGAGTTAAATGAACTTTACAAGCCAGACAAAAATCACAGGTAGTCAACATAATGTATAACTTTAAGTTTAATTTTAGAAAACTTATACACTTGAGTTCAATTTCTACAACTTACCATTGCAATTTGAGTTAAAGACAAGGAGTAAGTTCATATAACTTAATGGGGCTCTCATGTTTTACAGTGTACTAAATTATCACCTGTTACTTGTTGAACCATTCAGCTCAAAGCATTGCAGATCTTAACAAAGAAAATTTAAACAATTGGTTTAATTAATAGAGAATAATAAAGCTAATCTAAAACGTGCTTAAATGTCAGTTGATTTTGTTAACTGGCAACATAAAGATAAAACAAATATCTATACCATACAAATCAACTAGTCTGTGGATGACTACACTCTAAAAAGAGATGTGTTAAAAAACAACACACAAGATGTGTTGATGGAATTTGACACATGTTGTGTAGATTTTTAACACACAATGTGTGTTAAAATGTAACTCTGGAAACACTCTAAAAAGAGATGTGTTAAAAAACAACACACAGCATGTGTTGATGGTATTTTGACACATGTTGTGTAGATTTTTAACACACAATGTGTGTTAAAATGTAACTCTGGATAGAATAGCACTGGGTGGAGGAGAGTTTGTGTTTATGAAAAAAATTATAGGTATATTTTATATGGCATCCCATAAAATGCTCTAAAATAAATAAAGCAATATATTCAAATAAATAAATTAAATCTTAATTAATGAAAACTTAACGGGTGTTTTTTTTTCAGCCAATCACATCATGCCTCTTTTTCAATGTCTTTTTCAAATGCTGCTTTCACTTGTTATTAATAACCAGATTAACTTTATTTCTGTCAGACTCTACAGAAGCTCTTATTGAGAATTAACAGGTTTTGGTGTTGACGATTCATTGAATGTTTCATTTAAAGTCACCAGAATCGTGATTAGTGTCAGCTTTATTTGAGCTATTAACTCTTTAACATTAGTTTTCTCTGATTGCTGTAAATGTGTATTTAATCTGCGCATTTGAAAAAGCAGAAATAATCATGAGAAAAATATGCTCAGATGATAATATTATCATCATGGACATGTAAGATTATTCAAATGGAGCTCAGAAAGAGTTTAATATTTGAAAGATGAGTGTAACACATTAAAGATTAGCATAATGCACTTAGCTTAAAATTAATTTTTAAATACACAGTTCATACAGTATCTTCCAGTCTATGGTATCAAACAGACATCAAGAATCAGCACATGAATCTCAACAATGGTGACAAACAAAAAGCTTCATGCCGCAATGCATGCTGGGTGCCACCATAGTGCAAATCTCATCCATGACTCCCAGCATGCATTGCGGCATGACGCTTTTCATTTGTCACCATTGTTGAGATTCATACGCTGATTCTTTAGGTCTGTGTTTGACTAATTTCTGCTGCAGATTAATATTTTCAGAAAACATGTATTTTATTTTTCTGCACTGCTGGACAGCATGATGTAGTGTCACAAGATTGTTATAACTGACAGCACATAAATAAATTAAATGCACACCATCCATTTACTCATAAACTTGATCAGATCAGAACTTGCTTATTATGACATCATCAAGAAAAATCTGATCATCTTTTCACGCGCCATAACAAATGTATTTTATTAAAATACAGTTACAGCAAAAGAAAAACTAAAAGATGAGTAAAGGGTCAAGAGTTCAAATAAAGGAGCCATTAATCACGATTCTGGTGACTTCAAATAAAACATTCAGTGAAACATCAACATCTAAACCTCAGTTAATTCTCAATAAGAGCTTGTCTATGTAGATTCATGATGTCTAAACCATCCAAATGTTCAAACAAACTCTTTATTAAACGTCACTGGACTCCATAAACACAAGTTAACAATACGTTTCAGTGTTCATCCAAACACTCAGTTGTAAAAACACAGGAAGTAACTCTGGCAAATACACACCGACTACAGTCACATGTGACACATATCTGACACAAGTTGTGTAACTATAACACATTAGTGTGTAAAAGGTTTCAACACACTTCTGTGTAAGAGGAATAACACATTAGTTGTGTTAAAGGTAACACAAAATGTGTAGTCCTTATAAACACAGAGATGTGTTAAGAATCGACACAGGTTGTGTGTTAAATTTGACACAACATGTGTTGTCCCTGAGCACACACTACTACATGTGTTAAAATCTACACAACATGTGTTAAAATCTACACAACATGTGTTGTCCCTGAGCACACACACTACATGTGTTAAAATCTACACAACATGTGTCATTTTTAACATCTCTTTCTACAGGTTGTTGTTTTCAACTCCTCATTTTGAGCACCGACACTCACCATCACTGTGAATGGTATGCAGTGTTTGCTATGTTCTCAGACAAACAGGCCAGTGAAAATACAAGTTATTAATATACAATATTTTGTCAGTTGTTACATTTTAATTAAATTCAAAGTGCAAACTCTGTTAACAGTTATCTCTTCATGAACTTTTGTCAAAAGCAGCATTATCAGTTAGGGGTTGAAGCGTGAATAACTGAATAATGTCCAGTACAGTGAGTGTGTCCAGTCATTGAGCTTGAAACATTGTACTTTGTGTTCACATACATTCTGTACTCGACTATTGATTAAACGGTTAATATTTTTGCATCTGGCCCTTTCGCTTTATTTTTTAAAATGACACAATTTGTGTGTTAAAATGACTTACACATTTATTGTGTTAAATTTGACACAACATGTGTTGTCCCTGAGCACACTCACTACATGTGTTAAAACTGACACAACATGTGTCATTTTTAACACATCTCTTTTTAGAGTGTAGTCCACCAAACTTCTGGTACACAGCGTCATAAATATTACCTGTCTGACATGTTCTCCTACCTCTGATGGACGACTGGTTTGCATGATGAGAACGAATGTGGACAGATGAACACAGGAACACACAGTGTAGCTGCTGTTGGTCTCTAAAACAGAACAACCATCTACAATCCACTCGCTGATATTCCAGTACACACAGGACAGAGAACCGTCAGGGTCAAACTCCTGCAAAAAGAAGAAAGAACATGCATAAAATATAACAACACTGAAAATTAGATGTTTTCAGATGTTCATCAGTTCTCAGGTTGGACAAAAGCACATTTCAGTCTCTCACTCTGATGTGTTTGAGGGTGAAGTTGACTGGTTTGGTGAGTTTAGTGTTGGTGGTTTTGGGAAGAGTAGCTGAGATCACAGTGGACATCATGGTTTTAATCGTGTCATTTGATGTGTTGAAGAAGTCTGGCTTCAGTAGATTCTCCATTGTGTTATAACTCATGAAAGCCACAGCAGCTGATCCTGTGTGACACAAACATAAAGCTAATCTAAAACGTGCTTCAATGTCAGTTGATTTTGTTAACTGGCAACATAAAGATAAAACAAATATCTATACCATACAAATCAACTAGTCTGTGGATGACTAGTCCACCAAACTTCTGGTACACAGCGTCATAAATATTACCTGTCTGACATGTTCTCCTACCTCTGATGGACGACTGGTTTGCATGATGAGAGCGAATGTGGACAGATGAACACAGGAACACACAGTGTAGCTGCTGTTGGTCTCTAAAACAGAACAACCATCTACAATCCACTCGCTGATATTCCAGTACACACAGGACAGAGAACCGTCAGGGTCAAACTCCTGCAAAAAGAAGAAAGAACATGCATAAAATATAACAACACTGAAAATTAGATGTTTTCAGATGTTCATCAGTTCTCAGGTTGGACAAAAACACATTTCAGTCTCTCACTCTGATGTGTTTGAGGGTGAAGTTGACTGGTTTGGTGAGTTTAGTGTTGGTGGTTTTGGGAAGAGTAGCTGAGATCACAGTGGACATCATGGTTTTAATCGTGTCATTTGATGTGTTGAAGAAGTCGGGCTTCAGTAGATTCTCCATTGTGTTATAACTCATGAAAGCCACAGCAGCCGATCCTGTGTGACAGACACAGAAGCTTACATGCAAAACTACTTACATAACTTACATAATACAGGAGTTCAACATGTTTTATGCACTGTATAATTTCAATATCCTTCAAAATAACTGATTGTATACTTAATAATATACACAGCAAAATCCCCAGTGTTAAATTAACACTCCTCAGTGTTTATATGTGTCCACACTACAGGGTGTTAAAAATTAACACTGAAGCAGTGTTAAAGTTAATGAGTTAATTAAGTTAACACTGAAGCAGTGGTGAAGTTAATGAGATAATTAAGTGATTAATTAAGTGATGATTGGCCATTAGTGGTGACACCTGATGATAACAAGCAGACTCACTGAAGGAAAGAGAAACAAGAACAGAAAAGAGAAACACAAGAACTACTGACTTTGAACCATTATTGCACTTATTATTTTACCAGTTTGACTTTATTTCTGTCATACATCTACACACGGTCTTATTTAGATTTAACAGAAGTTTAGATGGTAATGTTTTATGGAATGTTTCGTTTCATGTCACCATTATGGTGGTCAGTGGTTGCTTTAGTTGGGCTCTTGACACTTTATTATTTAACATCAGTATTTCTCTGGCTGCTCCAACTCTGTGTTTATAAAGCATATGTGTTGTGGCAAGAGAAACTATGATTTGGGCTGTGTTTCCTGAAAACATCGCAAGCCTAATTTGATCATATAGACCATTAGTTGCAGTTGGTCTGCAATCAAGTTAGGCTTAAGATGTTTTTGGAAATTCAGCTCTGGTTATGTTTCAATGATGAAATTACTAGTGACCTGATTCAATGATGTCACCCAGCATTATAAACTGATTATCCACATGTTTTATTAATTTTTCACTACAGTAGTTACTTCCAGCAATGTTTTAAAGATCTGAAGGATTTAAAATCACACACTGACATCTAGAATCTACATATGAATCTCAACAATGGTGACAATCAAACAAATGCTTAATGTTGCAATGCATGATGGGAGCCACCAATCAGAACGCATCAATGGCTGACATCATGCATTGCAGCATGAATAAATTATGCAGCTGAATTGTCCTGTAATTTTCATTGTTTTTTTTCTGTTGGCTTTTATTTTGCTATTGTTTTGTTCTGACTTTAGTAGCTTGTTTTGTGATGTTCAGAGTTGATCTGTTTGTCACTAGTTTGTTTATTGTCACCATTGTTGAGACTCATATGCTGATTCTTGATGTCTGTGTGTTTAAACACAATAACTTCTTTGCTCAAAGTATTTTCAAAATTGTTCATATTGCTGTTGGATCTCAAACTGTAGAATCTCAGAGCTACAATCACCAATACTAAAACAAGACATCAAGCATATAGTCAAAGATTTAGACTCTGAATGACATCAGTGAATCAGGACACTACATGATGGGTGTGGCGCAGTGGATAAGACACATGCCTTTGGTGTGAGAGACCCGGGTTCGAATCCACTGTGCGACACCAATGTGTCCCTGAGCAAGACACTTAACCCCTAGTTGCTCCAGAGGCGTGCGACCTCTGACATATATAGCAATTGTAAGTCGCTTTGGATAAAAGCGTCAGCTAAATGAATAAATGTAAATGTAGGTCATGTTTTCTCTTGCAGTAACAAATGTGCTTTATAAACACAGAGTTGTAGCAACCAGAGAAAAACTAATATTAAAAAATAAAAAATGTCAAGAGCCCAACTAAAGCAAACACTGACCACCATAATGGTAACTTGAAAAGAAAAATTCCATTAAATATTACCATCTAAACTTCTGTTGAATCTCAAGAACTTTTGTCGATGTATGACAGAAATAAAGTCAAACTGGTAATAATAAGAGCAACAATGTGTAATGACTCGAAGTCAGTAGTTCTTGTGTTTCTCTTTTTTCTGTTATTGTTTTTTCTCTTTCCTCAATGATTCTGCATATTAACATCAGGTGTCACCACTAATGGTCAATCATCACTTAATTATCTCATTAACTTCAACACTGCTTCAGTGTTAACTTAATTATCTCATTAACTTCAACACTGCTTCAGTGTTAATTTTTAACACCCTGTAGTGTGGACACATATAAACACTGAGGAGTGTTAATTTAACACTGGGGATTTTGCTGTGTACTAACATTCACTAAAAAAAATAAAAAAAAGACAAGCACAAATCACAGTTTATACTTTCACAGCATAACAGAGATCGGTGCTCTTATAAAACCTGACATAAAAAAATGTAAATATAATTAAATTATTTTATACATTTATTATTATTTTAATTATAATAATTAAATAAAAATAAAGCAAATGATCATACATGTTTTTGAGGCAGTGTGAACCAACCTTTAAATGCTAAAAAATGACAAAATACTCGCCTTTGTGAAGAGAGGACGTCATCGTCAATTCTGACAGTCTGATGTATTTCTCTTTATCAAAAAGAGTTTCCTTTACAGTTGCAGAAAAACAAATTAGCTTTGCCACTGATGCATATTCCTGCTGTTTGTTTCCCCTTTGTGTAAAACATACCAAATCTGCTCTGCTTTTATGAATTTAAATGTTATAAAGAGATTATATAATTTATTGTCAAATAATAATTCAATAAAGCACACTGTTAGACCTTACCGTTTTTTTTTACAGTAAAATACTGGCAACACTGTTGCCAGTAAAATACTGTTAATTGTACAGTTATTTACTGTAGTCTAGTTTGTTTCTGTAAAAATGCACTAAATTCTAATTCAAGTTAACTAATTACACTTGCAGAAACCGACTGCCTTAAATTGACCAACTGTCATTTAAATGTATTAACTAAAATTTATAATGCATTAATAATGTGAGCAAAGTATTACTGTGAACTTATTTCATTTGAGACCACTAAAAAACTTTTGAACATAAAGAGATTTCCACTGGACCAGCAACTACACAGTCACCGCCTGTTAAATAAAGCAACATGCAGTAAATCATCAATGTTTGTAGATCTTCTCCTGGACTGAAGCACAGGCTCTACTCTTCTGCACAATGGTGACCCAAAAAACTAAATTTTACAGTAAACTACTGGCAACAGTGTTGCCAGTATATACCTGTTTTATAACTTACAGTTTATTACTGTAAAATACATTTTGTGGGTGTGACTTTTTATCTTACACTGTTAACCCTTTCAACCCTACAGGAAAATCCACACTACAAAGAGTAAAAGTAACATTGAGACAGTGTTGCAGTGAGATAATTAAGGGAATGTGTAAGTGATTGTTGAGCATTAGTGATGAACACCTGCTGTTAGAACAGAAAATGGAGAAACACAATAACTACGACTGACTTCCAGCCATTACACATTATTACACTTATTATTAACCAGTATGACTTTATTTCTGTCATACATCTACAGAAGTTGTTATTAAGATGTTTAATTGAAAATGTTTGTTTGAAGTTACCATTATAGAGATCAGTGCTTGCTTTAGTACTTGCTTTTGCTACTGTGCTACTGTGTTTTTGCAAGTCACACTTGTGCGCACACAGTTTATGAATGATTGTGGTTGTAAAGCTTATGGTGACAAATTCATCATATTGCTGGTTCATTCACTAAGGAATTAATTATTATTCATTCAGTGTTTTATCCTCGATCAAAAGTGTTACATTAGCACTACTGTGAAACTACAGCAATAAATTGCTATGACTAATTTTTTTTTAACACATCATGCATAAACCAAAAAAAAAAAAGCTACACTATGTTTTAGAAACACAGAGATATCACAATTTAGCACATTAATCTCAACAATGGTGGCAATATTTTTTCTTTTCTTTTTTATTCATGCAGCAGTGCATGCTGGGAGTTTTATATTATCCTGGAACCCAGCATGCATTGCGACATGAAACTTTTCACCATTGTTGAGATTCATGTGCTGATTGTTGATGTCTGTGTGTGTCTGAGTCAAGCAGGAGTAAAATAAAATTGATTGCACTATATGATTGTTATTTTTCAGAAGACATGATTACAGAAATTTTGATTTCATTTTGTAGATACACAGATTTATGCTAAATATGAAATACCCATACTTTCAATGAATATATACAGAAATAATCTGAAAATCAGATAATCCAAGATGACTGTGACATCATCACAAAAGAATAAAAACACCTGATCATCTTCTTCCTCTTGACTCTTTCTTGCCATATCAAATGTGTTTTATAAACACACTATTACAGCAGTCAGAGAGAGATGAATGGTGAGAAGTCAAGGGACAAGAGACCAACTAAAGCAAATACTGATCTCCATCATGGTGACAACACATTTTATTATTAACTAAATCTCTGTTAATTCTCAACAAGAACTTTTGTACATGTATGAAAGAAATAATCGTAAACTGGTTTGTAAACTGGTTTCACACTCAGTGTTCCTGGAAGTCAGTTGTAGTTCTTGTGTTTCTCTTTTTTCTGTTCTTGTTTCTCTGTCCTTCAGTGATTCTGCTTATCAGGTGTTCATCAGTTTCTCAATTCACTCACTTCTTTTCATTCACTCTGTCAAGTGGACTATATTAGTGAACTAATGTAGGGAATAGTGAATGAGGGTATAGGGTGTGACTGGGAAAACAGCCTCTGAGTGTCGATTTTGAGCAATGTTAATTCACAGTATATTCCTGTAGGCTATTTTTGCTTTTTTTTACAGCAAGGGCTAACAGTGCATGAAAGGATTCTCAGATTTCAAATGTTTTCAGGGTAATTAAAAACTGTATTGAAATTATGGAAAATCATAGTAAGCCTAAACAGGGGACAGAAATTATACATGAATCATCAAACATGCAGTTTCCAAAAACATCACACCTGACATTTTGTGAAATTCATAAAGATTTCTCTCTAAATACTGTAAATGGCTTAAGAGTGCTGACCTTGTCAATTTACTCCACTAAAATTCCACACAAATTACGTCAAATCACGTCCATGATCACACATCAACGCATGCCACAGTGTGTTTGATTTAAAGAGACTGATGAGAATCATTATGAGCATAAATAAGATCTTACCTGATAGAAGCTGATATACAGTGATCATCACCGACACGACTGACTGAAGAGGATATTTGTGTGTGTTTACAGTAGATGTGATGTTTATAGAGAAGTTATCTGTCCATCAATCTGATGAGGAAATATGAACCCAAGTCTGTTGTTTCCTCTTCAAATTCAAATTCAAATACAAATATATACCAAAAAATAGCTTGCATGTCCAGTTCCTATACAATGCATTTTCTGTGACCATCTATACAGTATACTGTAAAAAAGAATACATTGATTTTATTGATATCTAATTAATAAAAATGAGGCAACAGATTACAAGCAATATTATTAATTAAATTTAACAAATTAGAATTGAGTAATAATTAATGAAATGAATTCCTTAAAAGTTAACCATTTAAAATGAGTAAAATTTACAAAATATCTTTTATTGCCAACATTGAAGACACCAGGTGTTAACAAGCAGAATCACTGAAGGAGAAAACCATAATTAAAGTCACCATTGTGGAGATCAGTGTGTGTTTTAGTTGGGCTCTTGACCTTAAATTATTAACTTTAAGTTTCGTTTGGCTGCTGTACATGAGTTATAACAGCCAGATGAACAAATAGAAAAGGTGATCTGATGGTGTTGGTTGTGATTTAACATAATCATTATTTCACAATCATTTGACCTGAATCACTGAACTCATATAGAGTCCAATTTATGAGTTAGGTTTACTTTATTAATTATAGCAGCACTGGCCTTGTACGGCAGAATATTTTTTAACTTTTACAATGTAAGGCAAATAATTTCTAAAAAGTTTCTCTGACATAAAAAGGAGACACACAGACATCAATAATCAGCCTATGATTCTCAACAATGGTGACAATAATAAAGCATATTGCAGTGCATTCTGGGTTCCACCAATCAAAACTCATTCATGCATGAATAAATAATGAGCTTATGTTCAGAGGTGATCTGTTTGTCACCATTGCTGAGATTCATACGCAAAATCTTGATGTGTGTTTGTGCCTAAAAAAAACAAACAAAAAAAAACATATATATTTATTTATTTTTTATTATTGATTTGATCATTTGGATTTCATTGATAAGGCTAAAAATTTTATACTGCTGTAGTTAATAAAGTTAACTTAACTCATAAATTGGACTCTATATGAGTTCAGTGATTCAGGTCAAATGATTGTGAAATAATGATTATGTTAAAACACAACCAACACCATCAGATCACCTTTTCTATTTGTTCATCTGGCTGTTATAACTCATGTACAGCAGCCAAACAAAACTTAAAGTTAATAATTTAAGGTCAAGAGCCCAACTAAAACACACACTGATCTCCACAATGGTGACTTTAATTATGGTTTTCTCCTTCAGTGATTCTGCTTGTTAACACCAGGTGTCTTCAATGTTGGCAATAAAAGATATTTAGTAAATTTTACTCATTTTAAATGGTTAACTTTTAAGGAATTCATTTGATTAATTATTACTCAATTCTAATTTGTTAAATTTAATTAATAATATTGCTTGTAATCTGTTGCTTCATTTTTATTAATTAGATATTACAGTTTTTCTCGATTGTTTACACACATTTTCTGGTACTTGAGACACAATGACCACAACATGTAACTCATTCACCAACCCCCTGAGCCAATTCTGCTAAACTACAAGCACAATGTCTGCTTTACACTCAAATTACAGTTCTAAAACACACTTTTTTCAAAACACTACACACAATTCTCTGCTTTTGGCACAATTTTCATGCAGAAAATCTCTTGTTTTCACAAGGAACACACTGCCATTCAGATACACACACCGACTCTTCACATGGGCAAACACCCGTCACACAGTTTTACAATTAGCAATCAGAGCTTTAGCATAAAAGGGCAAAAGGTCAGCTCTTCAATGGGGCAATGGATGCCAACATTGGATTTTTTTTTTTATTACTGTAACTGTATACAGTAAATTCTTCTGTTGTTTTGTATGTAGACCACTGTATGTCCTACTTTGTGTTGGTTGGGATGTACACTGTGTACATTGTTTTTGTGGGAAAAATAAAATATATTCGTTACCGTGTATTTGTGTGTTCTGAGTATAAAAACAATATTCTCAGATATTTTACAACACACTTATGTATGTACTGTCTGTAGAAAGTGTAACACTGAACAAAAAAAGGCCTAAATCATTATGATGACTGGAGAAGAAGTGTTTTCCATTCATCGTAGTGTTTTACATTGAGCACATCAGTGTTCAACTGGTTCTTATAAATGTCTATTCATATGATGGTTTGTGTGTGTCATTTGAAAACAAAATACCATTTTGAGAAGAAATAACATTGTTTTGAATGTAAAGTTTCATTTTGCAGGAGAATTGAGGGGTTTTGCCCATTGTGTGTGTGTTTTTGGATTTGTGTGTAGAGTTCTGAGAATATGAGGCATGCTTTCAGAAAATGTGTGTAAACAATCGAGAAAAACTGTAATAAAATCAATGTATTCTTTATAGCATCTTAATGGTAATTCAAAATCAGGATTTTATCAGTTTTAACTCAAGGACTGTGATGTTGCTGTAATGTTGGCAGCAACTGGTAATTGATCATTCTTTTTTTTTTTTTTTAGATCGACGCAACCTTTCATGACTAATCCCAACAATTCCTTATTAACTTCCTTATTTAGATGGACATTTCAAGTCTCATTCATCCCTCAGACTCTGATTATTGACTCACATTGTACAAATAACAGAAAATGTAGATATCAAATTGAGAATCAGAAATAACTTTATTGCCAAGTATGTGCGCGCACACAGACACACACACACACACACACACACACACACACACACACACACACACACACACATTGACTTTGTCTTGGTGACAGAAGCTTCCAGTGCAAAAGGAAAGTACAGAGATATGTAGGAATTAAACAATAGAAATTAAATATAAAACAATAATAATATTATAAAGAAAACTATTGAAATATAATAAAATATTTATTTACAGGTGTACAGTTTAAGATGTTATTTTTTAGGCAATTTGGCTTCCATGTCAAATTGCAGCTTCGACCACAACGGTCAAGGAAGAAAGTGACATCGGATCTGAGTGGACTGTTTTAATCTTGAGATTATTTTAATTTCTTCTATGTAAAAGAGAGGCTGAGTGGACAGTCTAAGTCGACCATTGACAACATCAAGAAGGCGGATGGCTCATTTATCAGATCAAAGGACGAGTGCCTGTAGCGGGAGCACTTTCAGCAGCTCCTTAATCATGATCGGCCACGGAGCCGCCACATGTCGAGCCACCTGCAGTGCCGATGCTTGACGATGGGCAGACGAGGTGCGAGTCGCCGTATGATCATTGAAGGTTCAGCTTGGACCGCATGGTGGCCAAAGCAATTAAGGCCAGTGGAGAAGTTATACAAGGCTGGATCCACGTCCTAATGAAGTTAATCTGGCAATCGGAATGAATTCCATCGACTTGGAAGAAAGCTGTGATCGTCTTCAAGAAAGGTGACAGCCATGAATATAAGCAGCAGACATCCGGAGCAGACGAGTCTTCTCAATTCCATCCTCTCAGAGGCTATTGAGACCAGATCGTCTCTATCCACCAGCTGACGGAGGAGCGAATCCGTTGTCAAGTGAGTGGTCAGTGAGCGGGAGTCCAATATGGTGTTGACGGCTACGTGACTGACCTATGTTTGCGGACGACAGCGGCATCCTGGCCGATACAGATAACGTTGCCCGTTTCGCCAAGCCGTTTGGACAAAAAATCTACATCGATAAGACCAAAGTTATGAGGATCGACAGCTCACCAGCATCCATCCACCTTGAGGGAATCCAAATTGAACAAGTACCAAACTTCAAGTACCTAGGATCTCTGGTCCATGAAAAGATGATCACCTCAACCGCCGAAGTTCTTAGCCGAATCAGCCAGGCAACAGCGGTTTTCGCCTCATTGAATTGGTGTTTGTAGAAAAAGGCCAACATCATTACTGCGACTAAGATACGACTCTTGTGAACCCTGGTTTTTCCTATAGTGTGATATAGATCAGTAACCTTGACCGTCCTTAAGTCGGAACTTATCTATCTCGAGGTCTTCCAAATGCAAAACCTCCGACAAATCCTCTGCGTCTCCCGACGGGACCGACTCCGTAACGAATGTATCTGAAAAAAGTGTGGCGACCATCCTACAGTGGAAGAGGCTGTCCAGAAGCAACGTCTGAAGTGGTTTGGACACGTCTTAGCAGAGCGCATCTTCTTCAGCATTGCTACATCTGAACACCAACTTTAGTTAATGTAGAAACACAATCCACTACCTCTTGTTTTCCCCATTACCTCCGTGATGTGATCTGCTCTGAACAGCTGGAATTCGGACAGATGTTGCGCGTTGTCTGGTTTCAGTGAAGCACAATGCAGCAGAGTTTGAAAAGTCTTTGTTAATGCATGTGAGATGAAGTTCGTCCGGCTTGTTAGGAAGGGATCGGAGATTCGCAAGAATACTTTCTGAATACTTTGGAGTGTGGTTCGGTACCTGCATTCGTGGACCTTAACCAGCATGCCGACTTGTTTCCCAGGTCTGAAGTGTCAAAAACCTGGAACAAAAATGTGTCTGGTATGTGTTGCTCAATGTTAAGGAGTTTGAAAAACTCTGGTAAAACTAATAGAAGAATGACTAAACACAGAACAAACAAACAAAAACAATAGAAGAATTGGAGAGCACAACAACGAGGCTGCCATTCACAGTGCCATCTTGGTGCACCATCATCTACAGTTCTCAGGGTTGTTTATGTTACATTGTAAATACAGAAATGCGTGGAAGATGACTTGATTTAGTATTTCATCTTTCAAACTAGGATATTCCTTAAATCAGAGTCAGTCTATTATGGAGCTTTTTTGTTGTGCAACATGGAAAACACATTTAAAACACTATTATATCATTATTTATGTCAGCAGACAGGAGACAACACAGGTCTCAAAGGTTTATTTGCAGGTGGAAGAGACTGAGAGGAATAAACAGGTAAGTGTTCTGAATGATGGCATGTTGAATAACGTTAGCTTGATGGTAGTTGCCTCTTTATGCTTGCAGGTGCTGGGATCGTGCTGGCAGATGAAGAGCGGACGATCTGGAGTGAAGATGAAGGACGTAGAAGGTGAGGATTCTCAAACGTGAGATGATCAGGTAAGGAGCCGGTGAAGTTAAGATGTAGTGATCAACAAGACCAGACGATTGTGAAGTGAGGGGTGACTGCTGATATAGGCAGTGCTGAAGAGTGATGACGAGGGTGACGGCTTGCAGGTGCAGGTGATGGAGGAGTGTGTGCAGGTGATGAGGAGTGTGTGCAGGTGATGGAGGAGTGTGTGCAGGTGATGGAGGAGTGTGTGCAGGTGATGAGGAGTGTGTGCAGGTGATGAGGAGTGTGTGCAGGTGATGAGGAGTGTGTGCAGGTGATGGAGGAGTGTGTGCAGGTGATAGAGGAGTGTGTGCAGGTGATGGAGGAGTGTGTGCAGGTGATGAGGAGTGTGTGCAGGTGATGAGGAGTGTGTGCAGGTGATGAGGAGTGTGTGCAGGTGATGGAGGAGTGTGTGCAGGTGATGGAGGAGTGTGTGCAGGTGATGAGGAGTGTGTGCAGGTGATGAGGAGTGTGTGCAGGTGGTGGAGGAGTGTGTGCAGGTGATGAGGAGTGTGTGCAGGTGATGGAGGAGTGTGTGCAGGTGATGAGGAGTGTGTGCAGGTGATGGAGGAGTGTGTGCAGGTGACGGAGGAGTGTGTGCAGGTGATGGAGGAGTGTGTGCAGGTGATGGAGGAGTGTGTGTAGGTGATGAGGAGTGTGTGTAGGTGATGGAGGAGTGTGTGCAGGTGATAGAGGAGTGTGTGCAGGTGATGGAGGAGTGTGTGCAGGTGATGAGGAGTGTGTGTAGGTGATGGAGGAGTGTGTGCAGGTGATAGAGGAGTGTGTGCAGGTGATGGAGGAGTGTGTGCAGGTGATGGAGGAGTGTGTGTAGGTGACGGAGGAGTGTGTGCAGGTGATGGAGTAGTGTGTGCAGGTGATGGAGGAGTGTGTGCAGGTGATGAGGAGTGTGTGCAGGTGATGGAGGAGTGTGCAGGTGATGAGGAGTGTGTGCAGGTGATGAGGAGTGTGTGCAGGTGATAGAGGAGTGTGTGCAGGTGATGAGTGTGTGCAGGTGATGGAGGAGTGTGTGCAGGTGATGAGGAGTGTGTGCAGGTGATGGAGGAGTGTGTGTAGGTGATGGAGGAGTGTGTGCAGGTGATAGAGGAGTGTGTGCAGGTGATGGAGGAGTGTGTGCAGGTGATGGAGGAGTGTGTGCAGGTGATGGAGGAGTGTGTGCAGGTGATGAGGAGTGTGTGTAGGTGATGGAGGAGTGTGTGCAGGTGATAGAGGAGTGTGTGCAGGTGATGGAGGAGTGTGTGCAGGTGATGAGGAGTGTGTGCAGGTGATAGAGGAGTGTGTGCAGGTGATGAGTGTGTGCAGGTGATGGAGGAGTGTGTGCAGGTGATGAGGAGTGTGTGCAGGTGATGGAGGAGTGTGTGCAGGTGATAGAGGAGTGTGTGCAGGTGATGAGGAGTGTGTGCAGGTGATGGAGGAGTGTGTGCAGGTGATGAGGAGTGTGTGCAGGTGATGAGGAGTGTGTGCAGGTGATGGAGGAGTGTGTGCAGGTGATAGAGGAGTGTGTGCAGGTGATGAGGAGTGTGTGCAGGTGATGAGGAGTGTGTGCAGGTGATGGAGGAGTGTGTGCAGGTGATGAGGAGTGTGTGCAGGTGATGGAGGAGTGTGTGCAGGTGATGAGGAGTGTGTGCAGGTGATGGAGGAGTGTGTGCAGGTGATGAACAGGAATGATACTGGGAAGTGTAGTGCTGAGGGTGACTGAGCCTGTGACTGACTATTATCTTGTTAAGATATCTTGTAACAAAAATGCATTTGAATAATACAGGAAAGTGTGAATGTGACCTGAACAAAAGCAAAAATCTTTCACGTGTTTTAATACAAAGAAATCAAGACACAGATTTAATTTGAATGTTTAATTTAATTATTTTTATAGCTTAGTTTTTAAATTTATATCACTATACCGATAAATCCTGTGGCCCTCCCTCTTGAAAATACATTTATGACATATTTTGTATGAGACAATTAAAGTAGTGTACTGTAAAATGGGTCCTTAAAAAAAGAAACAGCTTTCTGACCTTCACAAACAAAAATATAATTTTGCAAAATTAACAAATTTATAACTTTACAACTCTGAATGTAAATTCGTTTATTTCCCTTCACCATAAACACATGAAACAGGTTTTTTTTTTTTTTTTTTTTGCCAACATTTACTTGAAAATATTTCAGCTTAATTATTCTGAGGAATCTGTAAAAATATGTTTTTCACCCTCCACCAAAAAATCCTGTTTACAAAAGACTAAATAAAATTTAAGAGCTTTACATCAATAACATTAACAGCTATAAAATACGACACTCGTATAACATGTTTTCCTATCGTTCAAATTGAATTATTCATTTAAAATTCCCAAAACATTCACTCTGTTATATAAAATACCCGTATAATAATGGCATTTTTTATTTCCTGATCGTGATTGCTGTAGTCCTCAGTGTTGTTTGACACAGCAAAGACATCTGAAGAACTTCCTGAACTGCTGTCTGACCTGGACAAGAATGAGACGAGAGGAGCTGAGTGACTTCATGACATCCATTTAACCTCTGAAACTCATCAACCACAGTGGAATTTCCTTATAATAAACACGTAAGAAAATGTTTACATGTTTAAAGGGACTAGATTTGCATTTTCAGAAGTAAATATAGATGCTTTACTTTATATACTGTCTCTGAAGAGACTGAAACAGTTTTCCTATGGGGTGTGATGATAGAATGGCTGAACTAATTACGGAGGACAAAAATGATTTTAAACATTGAAGTTTGAAGTAGTTTAAAAACTTGGAGTTTGAGAGGAGTAATGCTATGCATGAAGACAGACAGACATATCAAAGACATTCTGTATTTATATTCAGACAGTTGGAGTTTGAAGAATTTTCACTCATTTGAATATTCCATCACAGGAAGGAAATGGAAGAGTAGTAACAGATTAAACAACTGACTGACATTTCTCTATAAAAGTCATGGATTGCCAAAATAAGAACAGCATGAACACAACTGTAATAGTCTTTCATATTCAGTATGGTGGTAAATTGAGTGATGTCTGACCTCATCATTGAGGACACAATAGACCAGGAAGATGAAGGTTCCCTGCTGGGAGTTCAAGATCAGGAAGAGGATCTCCAGCTCCTTCCTGCCATTAGTGAAGAAACCCAGAATCCAGGAGCAACCAAGAATCACAAACTGAGCCAGTGTTTTAAATACCATAATCCTGTAGAGAAAGAGTTCAAGTGTATTTATTGACTACTTTTTTTTTCTATGGAGTGTTTGAATCTGAATGTTTGTTACTTGGTTTGTTTCATCTGTGAAACTTCAGCGTTCAGATTTTTGAGAGTTGAGTTCAGACTGATGATGATGTTGATGAAGAGAATCATGTTTAACTGAAAAGTAGAAAAATAATAATGAATCACCTTGTTTTCCCTTTAAAATAAATTAAAATCACGAGGAAATAAGAAATGTGCTTACTGCTAGTATGACACAAACAGGACCCAGAAAACTCCAGATAAAACCTTTATCAATTTTAATCCAGCAGCTGTTAAGAGGAAACATAATATAAGAACTGAATGAATGTGTCAAAAATACTATGTCTGGTGTCTGACTTTTTTAGTCTTTTTAATCTTGTGGTTTTTACAGTGTGTGTAAAAAAAAAATTAAATTAAACTTAAAAAAAAATTAAAATAAATTAACTTAAAAACAACAACAACAATAACTCACTGTTCACTTCCGTATCCTTCAGGAAGCAGCCCGACAGACACGGCCACCACAACCAGAGCAACCGTATATCCAATCACACACAGGAATCCACTGCTAAGTACAGCCCTCTTTTTGGAGCTGATCTGTGATAGGTTCTTCACACAGATGAAGAGCAGCACAGCTTCAATGAACATCCACACAAAGCCGGAGAGAAAGAGGAAGTGCAGCACACCTGATATCACGGCACACAACACCTGGAGATCATGAGAGACGGTTATGATGATTCTCAGTGAGACTGTGCTGAGCTGTAGGGCTCCTTCATCATTCTCACCTGATGAGGGCGTATGAGGCTCAGGAACTGTTGTGTGAGCAGGAACAGAAGGTGAGCCAACAGCAGACTCAGGCAGAGATTGATTCGAGCCACATTATTCACTCCAGGACTCCACTGACAAAGGGCAAAGGTCAACAGGGCCAAACTGAAGAACACCAGCCCCACGATCACACACACCAAATTCAACAGCTCCAGCAGTGAGTCGCTCTGAGAAAAAATGTCAGAGTACATGAGTGCCAAATCTGTGCTGTGCTTCAATGCTCACTATAAATGTTCTCGTACCTCTGATGGACGGCTGGTTTGCATGATGAGAGCGAATGTGGACAGATGAACACAGGAACACACAGTGTAGCTGCTGTTGGTCTTTAAAACAGAACAACCATCTACAATCCACTCGCTGATATTCCAGTACACACAGGACAGGGAACCGTTGGGGTCAAACTCCTGCAAAAGGAAGAAAGAACATGCAGAAAATATAACAACACTGAATATTAGATGTTTTCAGATGTTCATCAGTTCTCAGGTTGGACAAAAACACATTTCAGTCTCTCACTCTGATGTGTTTGAGGGTGAAGTTGACTGGTTTGGTGAGTGTAGTGTTGGTGGTTTTGGGAAGAGTAGCTGAGATCACAGTGGACATCATGGTTTTAATCGTGTCATTTGATGTGTTGAAGAAGTCAGGCTTCAGTAGATTCTCCATTGTGTTATAACTCATGAAAGCCACAGCAGCTGATCCTGTGTGACAGAAACAGAAGTGATATTTTCACATCACAAACACTGTTACTGCAGCATGAGATCCAGCAATATTATAACAGTCAGTAATAAATTATGCAGCGGATCTGGGACATCAAAATGTTGCTATGTGGGAATGGGATGATAACTCTTTCTAAGATGTTTCAAACCTACAGAAACATCTCACATACTTGTTTCATTGTTGTTCTTGGCGATCCCAATGAGATCGATGTCCACAGAAGAATTTTTTGTGTCAAGTCGAGGGATTTTATCTAAGGTGACCTGTGGTCCAACCATGAAGACTTCAACCTCTGATGAAAAACAAACAAGCAGTTATGGGCTATATTAATTTATTTACAATTATTATCTTTTTTATGAAAGTCCTATTCCATTGAATTTGCACAAAAGACAAACAAATAAAATTAATATTCACTATTGTTGGGTTATCATCTCTGATGAACCCTTCAGGTTTACTTATATTTACATTTATTCAGTTAGCAGATTAAATTAATCACTATTAACTGTAAGGTCATCTTAAGGTCGAATGTTAGATCTTACAGTACACTGTATAGTCAAGTACTGTACAAGTGCTTCAGTTCCCAACTGGTTTAGCTTCCAAATCCAAATGTCCAAAATGTCCTTAAAATCATCTGTCTAATGTGACGAGCTTCTACCAAATGATGAATGACTTTGAACCAAAAGACAAAAAGAGCAGAAAACACTGTCTAAAACATTTGTAATTCTTCAGTTATATAGTTACTGTAGCTGTATTTATCATCCTCACCGTCTGACACCCGTGATCCACCGCTGCTCTCTAGACTATATAAACTCCCTGATATCATATATAATCTCAGTTTCATCATCAATAATAACAGTTTCTCCACTCACCTACAACAGCAAGAGTAAAACTGACATTGTCACTCGTGTCTGTCGGCTTCACCAATGTAGAGATGAGTTTCTCACTGGTTTTTAAGATACGGTTTCCATAGGAGGCTAGTTCAGCTGGGCTGACTGATGATGATGATGATGACGATGATGAAGATGACTCTAAAATATTCCCTGAAGCGTTGAAGGCCACAGTCAAAATGTTGGTCACAGTCTAATTTATTGATCAGATAAACAGTCACAATAAATGTCAACAGAGCAAATAAGACAGCACTGTTTTGTCAATCATCTATTATCTACAGTATATAACTGACAAATGTTTGATTATTTGATTATTTTTCTCTTGAAGACTTACAGTCACAGAGAGCACTTGAGATGTGATGTTCTCGATCTTCTCAAGAAGATTTTGGAAACAGTTCTGACTCTGAAATCACAATTGTGAAAGCAGTAGGCTGTTGATTTTGATCATGTTTTTCAATATTAACAGAGAGACAAACATGTATTGTTACTGCACTGAAGGTCACTGTGAAGGTTCAGTGATGTTAGTACAGACACACAACACAAATCTAGCAACAATAAATAGAACAGCACATTCTTATTTCACATAACAGATATCTACAATGCACATTTTATTGCACTACTCTATGAACTAATTAACCATTTTCAGTTACGAATTGAGCAAAAAAAAGGAATATTGCATACAATATCACCATTTCCATTCCATGTGTTCAAGAGAACAAAATCGCCACTTCCTGAAAAACTGTCTCAAAACATCAGTAATAAAAATGGAAGCTGCTGCAACAAGAGAAGCCCGTGGCTCTTTTTTGTGCATAAAAATACTTGCTCCTCAAAGCTCAGATGAAACCCAATAATAACACATGATCACAGTGACATCACACCATTCTCATACGGTGATGCTCAGCTAACCCTACCCTCAGCCTTAAACCTACCCATCCCCTCGCTGCCTGGAAGGCGCCGTTGGGGGCTTAAAACACCAAACACCGTCAGTAATATATGAGCTCATTGTGAATTCAAAATGTTGAGCAGGTTGAGAGGAGGCGGTTCAAATATCAGTCACTGGGGGGAGATTCTACTTCCTGTTTCTCAACACTATCACAGTGATGTCACAGTGGAGTCACATGGTGAGCTCTGGTTGGCTGCTGTAACTGTGTTTGTAAGACACATTTGTTATGCCTAAAAGAGAATGTATTCAGGTGATTTTGGTTTGTTGTTGGTAATAACAACATCATCATCTAGATTCAGTGTGCAGTCTTTGTGAGGTGTTTTTAATTTTATATTTTAAATTATAATTTAGCTTTCATTATACAGTTTGAAATTCAGCAGTATTATAATCAATTATGAAGGATGATGAATGCATAATAAGACACTTAAATTAATATGTCATTTAGACACAAAGAGACATCGAGTATCAGTGTATGAATCTCAACAATGGTTACGATCAAAAGCTTCATGCTGCAATGCATGCTGGATATCTAGGCATTGCGCACTTTGACCTCACATTGTGGCCACAGTATGAGTATCCTGGGAGCTCGTGGTGAGATCACTGTGAGATCAAATAGTTGACTGGGTAACACTGTCATGTTATCTTTTGTTTAGATGCCTAATGTGTGTGACAGTTCTGGGAGATAATCAAACCAAATCATTTTGATGACAGGCATTTCAGAATGACCAAAACTAAACTTTAGATGGTGAGTGATGAGATTGATCAGTCCAGTTATCTAATCACATAATCGTATGCAATATCCCAAAAATTGCTACAATACATGGATGGAAACATTGGCATTGTTAGTTCAACTCTAAGGCTCTATCACACACCCGGTGCAATGCAGCGCCAGGCGCTACGCAAGTGTGTTTTGCTAGTTTCAGCCCGACGCAGTTTTCATTTTCACGTCCTGCACCACGTTGTTTAAATAGCAAATGCATTTGCGCCCATTTGTGCGGCCATGGGCTTCTGGTCTGAAAACGAGGTGTGTTCTGGCGCATTGATGGTGCGTTTCTATTTTGAGGAACTGAAATAGACGCATCATTGACCAACTGAAACCTGGTCTAAAGTCAATGGCGCAGTATTTATTTATTTTTTGTTATTTAAAGAGCGCATTAGTAATATGAGCCTTTAGGCAAGTCCACAACGCGTGTACACTCTGCTTATTACACACACAGGGACGCGCAGCAGCACACAAACATGCCAAATATTAAAAAATAAAAGGATTACAATGTAAAAGATTAATATTGCGTACATAAAGATAACGTGAAATACGGCTTGTCCCGTAGATGGTGTTCTTGCGCTTTAACCTTGCGCATGAGCAGATCCGTTTCCTCTCTGGAGAAGCGTTCAGTCTTTCCCCTTACAAATTGCGTCATGTAGCGAATCCGCCATGACACGAGCGCAACTGACTTTTAAAGAGAATGGGAGATGAGACTCTGATTGGTTTGTTGCACATTACGCCCAAAACACAGCCATTACTCATTAAGAGAATAGAGACGACCCTTTTAGACCATGCACTTGTAACACCTGTGTGATACTTTATCAGTTTAGGGTAAGTAACAGGTATAAATGTTCCCTGAAAACTTCACCTAATCACTGACCCTCAGAAGATTTAGGTATCGCAGGAGGCAGGAAAACACACAGACCCGATATTTTAGGGAAAATTAGTTTATATATATATGTATACGTATGTTTGTTGAGGAAACAGTGAAATAACAATGTATTAATACAAAAAAATGAATATCAGGTTCAAATTTCAAATAATTTTACCCTTTGAAAATCCGTAAATTGAGAAAGAAATGAATGGAAAAAAAAACAGCTAAAGAACAAAACACTTCACATTCAAATTTGAGAAATTTCCCCTTTAAAACACTGGTATAAATCCTCTGAATTTTTAGTTTTTTCTTTCCTTCCCTTTAATTGATAACTAGGAACTATTTTTCTATTTTTCCACAGGTTATATCAAAGTTACTGAATGCTAGACAATTCAAATGTGCAGGTAATACCTCACTCAAATGAAAAGAATCAACTGATTCAAATTTCACATATCAATGTCAGAACACATCACATGAACAGTGAATACAATTGAAATGTCCATACACTGCGAATGAGCTATGAAAGTCTCTATGGGAACGGAAGAGTCAGTAGAAGACGTTCTTTTTTCCCTAAAGCGCTCAGTTCATTCAGTGAGCAAGCGTTAGAATGTTCTGTCTGCTCAGTTGTGAAATATAACCAAGCGTGCCGCACAAGCCCTGAAAAGTGAAGCCAAAACGTCTCGATCGCCCCCCGGTGGCTGGTCCTAGTATAGGTCATAAGCCCCGCCTCCCCATGTTATCCAACGGGACTTGAGACCAACTAAACAATTAAATTACACTTCAAATATCTTTTTTCCAAAGGCGGTTTCTTTCATTTGATGTCGTTTTTATCACGTGGATGTAAGTTCAAGTGTCTGTTTCAAAAATAAGTTGTTTTTTAGTTAGTTACGTGATGCGGTGGTGTAACGTCATGATTGACAGCTGTGATTGACAGGTTCTCGAGCGAAGTAGTCACTGAAGCTCCAACGGACATTTTTTTCGGGATCTTCGGAGGACTGAAGAGATTGTATTTACTTTATTTTAACAAGCCTCTTGTCGTACTGCAATCAATTTTTTAAAAAGTGTGCAGAATCCACTCTCCATGAGTGCATTCTGCGAGAGTGAGGGCGGAGTGTTGATTTTCGCGGCTTTACTTCCTGCTCACTACTGCGCATGTCTGGTCCCGAGATCGCTACTGCGCAGACTCAAGTACCAATATGTCAGCGCCATATCGGGACTCTGGCGGCTTCAGTTCTCATCAATGGAAGAGAGCGAAGGGGCGTCGTCCATCTTTTTTTACAGTCTATGAATATAACGCGTGAAAGAAAACTCAAGGGTGTATCCAACCAGTTTATCCAACGTGAATCCACGAGATTTCAGTCCATTCCGCTCTTTGGGTGGCCCGCCATCTGTTTCTCTCCTCGACTACGCAGTTCAGCGTCAGCGATTCAGTAACTCGAACACTGTTCGAAAAGCACAAAAAACCCGGCCTGCACATAACCGGACAGCAACTTAATTCACTCACATTAAATCATGACAACCTTGAAATGATTTTCAATTCAATATTGTACACTTAACAGATCACAAGATTAGTTGTTAACATCATACAAGTGATATTACGAACATAAATCATGCACAAAACAAAATACATTTACAGTAGCCTATTAGTCTATCTTCAAACAACAAAACATTATTCAATTTGAATATTGAACTCACCAATTCCTTTGTAAACAACTCAACAAATGTTGTTTCCTCCGTGTGACGCAGCTGATATAAACTATGTGACGCAGCTGATATAAAGTTGATTTATACGATCTCAAAGTCTATAACTCGTTACAAAACTCACTTAAATCAACAAATCTCGTTCAATATATGTTCCTAAACAATTCGGATTTAGGTTTTAACCAGTAACTTCTCATATTTTCTCTTTTCAGGGTTTCTCTGCGGAAAAACACATCTTTTTCCAAGTTCAACCAAATCTCCGTCGAACTGGTGGGCGGAGTTACCATCACTGAATCAACCTAATTGGTCAATCTACATCTGCAGTGCGATTTCATCATTTCCATTGGGTAAGTTTTTCTGCAATATGCCTTATATTCCATTTAATATAATTTGAATATTATTGCATTTAATAAAATCAAAACAATTTATTTGATCATCTAAGGAATTTTGTTTTTTGATTTATTTAGTTTTCACTATGGCTGTTAAATTGGGCCCTATTTTGGCCCTGGGTTACACCCTCCCCCTTTTAACATGTGCAAGTCCCTTTGCACACCTTCACTGATTTCAAAATGGGGAGCTCTCAGATGCTCAACATGAGTAACATCTTGAAACGACTCTACTAATGCCAAATTAAGACCTTGGAGAAGGGACTGGACAATTGTTACGAGAGGATTTCCCAGTTCAGGGTAGGTCAGTATCTTTGGTTTTTCTCTTTGTCTTGAAGATCTCCTCACTTCATGCTCATGTTGTTCTGTTACAGGTTCAACTACAGCTCCCTTATTCAGCTCTTGCCCACTTGAATTTGCCTCTTGCAAAGGTTCTCCTTCACTCTGAGTTAATGAAACTCCTGACTCTCTTCGCACATCCAAAATGGGTGAACTGCTTGGTTCATTTACTTTTCCTTCCACAGGGTGGACTTCAGGCCTCACAGGTAAATTATGTCTCACAGCAGGTTCATTTTCAGGTAAGTCATTTGCAACCACATGGTCCCCCATTTGCAGATCATCAACAGCTGTGGACTCCTCAGGTAAGTAATTTTCAGTTCCTTGATTTACCAGCAGACTGGTGTCAGATGTAGCTTCCTTTGCATTGTTAGACGGTTCCACACATGATTGGTGGGATACAAGGGACTGGTCGACAGTGTCAAACATAGGTCTTAAACAATAGACCACATCCTCTTCATCAGAATCAGGGGAATCTGCCTCCCCTTCAAAAGTATCACCCGCCGTCCTTCTCCGTGCTTTGCGCTTCCAAAGTGAATTTGGAGTTACATGATCATTCGTTTCAGGAGGAAGGTTTCCACAAGGGAGCAACAGATCTCTATGTAATGTTTGAATGGGTCCAGATTGGTTCTCAGGACGTACTTTAAAGACAGGTAGGTCACCACTTTGGCTCACCACTACATAAACTGCTCCCTCCCATTTGTCCGCAAGTTTGTTTTTTCCTCGTATGCGCACATTCTTTACTAGAACTCTGTCTCCCTCTTTCAATTGTGATGCTGTTACACGTTGGTCATATCGAGTTTTATTTCGGTCTGCCATTTTCCTTGAATTCTCCATTGCTATTTTGAAACTTTGTTCAAGGTTAGATTTGAGGTTCTTCACGTATTGGGAGTGTGGCACTTTGTCTTTGTCCTTCAGAGGCAACCCAAAGGCTAAATCAACCGGGAGTCTAGGTTGACGTCCGAACATTAGTTCGTAGGGGCTAAAACCAGTGGTTTCATTCCGGGTGCAATTGTATGCGTGAACTAGTGGTCTCACAAACTCCTTCCAACGGCTTTTGTCTTTTGTTTCCAGAGTTCCAAGCATGTTTAAAAGTGTCCTATTAAATCTTTCAACAGGATTTCCTCTGGGATGGTACGGAGTTGTCCTGATCTTCCGTATTCTAGCGACCTCACACAGTTCCTTAATCAAGTGGGATTCAAAATCGGGTCCCTGGTCGCTGTGGAGACGTTCAGGATATCCATAATGACAAATCAGGTGCTCCCACAGACATTTTGCAACTGTCTTCGCTTTTTGATTCGGTGTTGGAATAGCTAGAGCATACTTCATAAAATGATCTGTGATGACCAACACATCTTTTATGTTACTACGATCAGATTCTAAGGTAAGAAAGTCCATGCATACTAACTGCAAGGGTCGGGTAGTTGTAATGTTTACAAGCGGAGCAGCCTTGTCAGGTAAGGCTTTCCTCCTCATGCATCTACCACAGGTCTTGATTTTGTGCTCCACGTCAGTAGCCATTTTGGGCCAGAAAAATCTGCTCCGAACCATGTCTAGAGTGCGATCAATACCCATGTGACCAAGTTCATCATGCAGATTTCTGAGGACATCAGACTGAAGCTTCTCAGGTAAGACAAGTTGGTAAGCTGTCTTTTCACTTATTTGCCTCTTTCTATACAGAACACCACCATGAAATTCTAGACGTTCCCTCTCCCTAAGTAGGTATGGCAATCTGGGAAGTGCACTTCTTACTGTTGGGGGTGGATTCTCCCCAGTTTTGATTTGTTTGATGACCTCTCCGATGCAAGGATCAGCCAATTGCAAGCTCTGGATTTCAAGGTTGGTCAGATGTGGGATAAGTGGTAATCCTCCACAATGATCTTCATTCGCATAAGTGTCCGGTACTGCAGCTGAATGTATGGCCAATGAATTGATAAAGGCAGCAGGTAGGTCAGCATCACATGCAACCTGTTGAATGAGGCGACTATCACAAATGGCCTGTACCACTTCAGTGCCGATTTCACCATCAGAGCTTGACAGGTGCTTCTCAGCAAACTGGAGAATACGATATTGCTCCTTCTGCGAGGTAGCATCATTCAAGAGCCCTCCATGCGGCCGTCGGGACAACCCATCTGCATCAATATTCTGCTTCCCAGACCGATACTGCAACTTAAAATCATAAGTTGATAGTGCAGCTAACCATCTATAACCTGTTGCATCAAGTCTGGCGGTGGTAAGCACATATGTTAGAGGGTTGCTATCTGTTACCACTGTAAATGGGCTGCCATAGAGGTAATCATGAAACTTTTCGACAACTGCCCATTTAAGGGCAAGGAACTCGAGTTTATGCGCGGGGTACCTCGATTCACTCTGTGAAAGTCCTCTGCTCGCATACGCAACCACTCGGAGCTGCTCCTCCTGCTCCTGATATAGGGCCGCACCTAACCCGGTAGCACTTGCATCAGTGTGCAGAATGTAAGGCAGTCTTGGGTTTGCAAACGCCAATACGGGAGCTTGAGTAAGTTCCTTAATGATTAGATCAAATGCCTCCTGGCAAGAGGTGGTCCACCTTCCACCGAAAGGCCCTTTTGGATTGTGATATCTGGCATCATTCTTTAGCTTCAAGTTTTTCCGGATTGGTGGATACCCTGAAGTCAATTCATTGAGGGGTCTGATCTTCTTGGAAAAGTCCTTAATAAATCGACGATAGTATCCAATGAACCCAAGGAATGATTTTAATTCCTTCAAGTTTTTTGGAATTGGCCAGGTTTTTACAGCAGCCACCTTGTCAGGATCCGTTTGGACCCCCTGGTCAGAGACTATATGACCCAAGTACTTTACGGAGGATTGTGCAAAAACACACTTCTCTGGGGCTAGTTTTAGACCATAGTCCTTTAGCCTGTTAAGAACTCTCATCAACCTTTCCTCATGCTCTTCCAAGTCCTTGGAGAAAACAATGATGCCATCAATGAATACAAGGACCTCTTTGAGATTTATGTCAGTCATGCATTTCTCCATTATCCGTTGAAAAGTACTTGGAGCATTTGTCACTCCCTGTGGCATGCGGTTAACCTGTTAACCTGTTAAGCTTCACCAGTGCGTGGGCGCACTGAAGCGTTTTTTTATTTATATAGTTCAAAGTTACTATCAGATTTAATGTTATACCTTGACAAACTATACATCATTAAAAAGATATAATACTCAAGTGTCAGTATTTGACCACTATTGTATTCTGAGAAACTTATAGTGACAGTTATGTCTTAATTTGTGTCAGGAGTTATGAAATGAAAAAATGAGTCAATACCTTTAATATGAATTATGCACGTCAGCCGCTTTCATTCATAAAAAACTCCCGTGCTGTCGTCATGACAGCGATACACAAAACAACGTCCTTCAGGGCTTTTAGCTCAAAAATGTGCAAACTTGGAGAAATATTGATATATTCTCATAGATTCACGTCATATTTCTAAAGACAGGAATAATATTTATTGAATTTATACCCAAATGCGTCGATGTAATCATTATGATCGCTTCTTACTGAGATGTGCAGTGTTTTCAATTCATACCAATAGCCTGAGGGCGCTATATGCACAAAAAATAATCCATATATGGGACATGAAGAAGAGCCATAATCATGTGACATTCCAGGACGTCACTGCTACACACAAAGCTACAGAGATCCCGCTGTAATATGCATGTTTTGAAGACAATAAACATGTTTGCTATGATATTTGATTTGCCTGTGTTCTTCAAGCCATGCCAGGTATTTGCATAATAATAGATTATATTTATAATGTAATGCTAATCGATATAGACTTTATCATCGTGCATAAAACTATAAATAATGTTTTCTGTCTGATTTTTTTTTTATCTGAAGCCAAATTATATCACAGAAGATTATTTAAAACACTCGATTGCATTATGAAGTAAGTTTGGAGCACAAACATGGTTTTAATCTCATAAATGGTCGTGTATTGATGGTGTGCTAAGCTAACATGCTAGCTAGCCCAGGTGCACCTGCCACCAGGGGTTATTCTTTTATGAATTTTGTTCTAAATAAGAATGCTTACTGATATGTTTTAGTGCATTTGACCACTATTTAGTGCACTTCAAATGTGAAGTGAGAACTTTGATAAAAGAAATTAGGGATTGAAACCCTATGAATAGGCTGTGAATAGCCAGTCGTTAGTAACTATAATGCAGACAAAAGAAATGCATATTTCGAGCCATAACCAGTCTGGAGAGGTGTGAGTGTGTGCAGGGGGAGACTGAGACTGAATGGGGCTCGTTTGCACCACAAAACAATAGAGACAAAAGTCTGAATGGATGCTTAGAAGACGACTAAACATCAGTAGCATTTTTAGAGTAGCCTAATCAAAATAAAGTCATGACATGATCTTGAAAAAAATTTAACTAAATACAGAGTTTTAGACTTATTATCTTCATATTTTAAATATAACATGGTCAGGCATGTGGCTTTAGCTGTAGTGCATTTCTAGATTGCTCCAGTGCCAACTTCAATTTTATTTTCATTAATATGTTTCATAAAAAAAAAATTCTAATAACTTTACAAAACTTTGAAGCTATTTAAAAAAAAAAAATCATTATGACAATAATTAATTCTACATTTACAATAAACTACCAGGTGTCAGCTTTCAAATGAGATCATACTTGTGCTTTTAGTGCAAAGGGTTCATGAACTGTATCTGTTTCAGTTTGGGTATGTCAGGTTAAGCTGCAACCCCACTTTTGAAAAATCCCCAGAAATGACATACCCAAACTGAAACAGATACAGTTCATGAACCCTTTGCACTAAAAGCACAAGTATGATCTCATTTGAAAGCTGACACCTGGTAGTTTATTGTAAATGTAGAATTCATTATTGTCATAATGAATTTTTTTAAAAAAAAATAGCTTCAAAGTTTTGTAAAGTTATTAGAAATTTATTTTTATGAAACATATTCATGAAAATAAAATTAAAGTTGGCACTGTAGCAATCTAGAAATGCACTACAGCTAAAGCCACATGTGTGACCATGTTATATTTAAAATCTGAAAATGATAAGTCTAAAACTCTGTATTTACTTATACGTTTTTCAAGATCATGTCAAATTACTTTATTTTGATTAGACTCTAAAAATGCAACTGATGTTTAGTCATCTTCTAAGCATCCATTCAGTCTTTTGTCTCTATTGTTTTGTGGTGCAAACAATCCCCATTCAGTCTCATTCTCCCCCTGCACACATTCACACCTCTCCAGCCTGGTTATGGCTCTAAATATGCATTTCTTTTGTCTGCATTATAGTTACTAACGACTGGCTATTCACAGGCTATTCATAGGGTTTCAGTCCCTAATTTCTTTTCTCAAAGTTCTCACTTCACAAAAAACTGTTGAAACTGTATCAAATGCACTAAAACATTTCAGTAGCTGCTAAGCATTCCTTTTTAGAAAAAAAAATCATAAAAGAATAACAGGTGGCAGGTGCACCTGGGCTAGCTTGCATGTTAGCTTAGCACACCATCAATACACGACCATTTGAGATTAAAACCATGTTTGTGCTCCAAACTTACTTTTATAACGCAAGTCGAGTGTTTTAAATAATCTTCTGTGATCTAATTTGGCTTCAGATAAACAAAATCAGACAGAAAACATATTATTTATAGTTTTCTGCACGATGATAAAGTCTATATCGATTAGCATTACATTATAAATATAATCTATTATTATGAAAATACCTGGCATGGCTTGAAGAACACAGGCAAGTCAAATATCATTGCAATCATGTTTATTGTCTTCAAAACGTCTGTATCTGCATATTACAGCGATATCTGTTGTGTTAGCTTTGTGTGTATCAGTGACGTCCTGGAATGTCACATGATCATGGCTCTTCTTCATTTTCCATATATGGACTATTATTGTGCATAATAGCGCCCTCAGGCTATTGGTATGAATTGAAAACCCAGCACATCTCAGTAAGAAGCGCTCATAATGATTACATCGACGCATTTGGGTATAAATTCAATAAATATTATTCCTGTCTATAGAAATATGATGTGAATCTATGAGAATATATCAATATTTCTCCAAGTCTGCACATTTTTTAGCTAAAAGCCCTGAGGGACGTTGTTTTGTGTATCGCTGTCATGACGACAGCACAGAGTTTTTTTTCTGAATGAAAGCGGCTGACGCGCATAATTCATATTAAAGGTATCGACTCATTTTTTCATTTCATAACTCCTGACACAAATTAAGACATAACTGTCACTATAAGTTTCTCAGAATACAATAGTGGTCAAAAACTGAAACTTGAGTCTTATATCTTTTTAATGATGTATAGTTTGTCAAGGTATAACATTAAATCTGATAGTAAATTTGAACTAAAAAAAAAAAAAACGCTTCAGTGCGCCGACGCACTGGTGAGGCTTAACAGGTTAAATTCATAAAATACCAAAGGACACACAAAGGAAGTCTTCGCTTTGTCCTTCTCCTCAACCTCTATTTGGTAGTATCCAGACTTTAGGTCAAGTACTGAGAACCACTTTGATCCAGTTAAAGCCATGAAGGTGTCCTCCAGTTTTGGTAACGCATATGCATCTCTTATTGTCTGCTGATTTAGCTTCCGGTAGTCTATGCATAGGCGAATATCTCCACTCTTTTTCCTAACCACGACAATTGGCGAAGAGAAAGGAGACTCTGACTCTCGGATAACTCCGACATCAAGTAGCTCTTGAAGATGTTTTTTAACAGCCTCCCTGTCTTCAGGATGTATCGGCCTGGGTCGATGTTTGAATGGAGTTTCATCTACCAGGTTGATTCGATGTTTAACCTTATCAGTACATCCAAAATCCAGAGAATGCATAGAAAAGACTTCAGGGATGCTCTCCAGCTTTTTGGTAATTCTGTCCCTCTACTCAGGTGAAACAGGTGAGTCACCAAAATTGAATTTAAGGCTGTCTGCTGTGATGGGTTCAGACACGCTCTTGCAGTTTGATTTCACTTTAGGAAGCACGGATTGGATGGCCATTAGTTCAGCTACAACGCACCGGGGAGGAATTGTGACATCATGGGCTGTAGGATTTGAAATTACCACAGGTAAGTGACAGCGGGATTTCTCGCCCAGCGTGACAACACAAGTCTTAACCATCAACCCTCCAGGCAGAGGGGAAACTAAAGGATGCTCAATTATTACCCACTTGTCTGAATGTGACTGTCTGACAGTGGCGGTACCGCAAATCACTGTGCTTTGGCCAGCTGGGATCACCTGTGGCTGTGTTACTGGCATTCGCACCAACCCAACATTCCCCTCTGTACTCTGCTCTTGGCGTAATTGCAAAACTTTCAACACTTGCTTGTAGCCAAATGAAGGAGAAAAGTAGCAGGTTTGCAGCGCACAGAATTCCTTGTACAACTCATCCAATGTATTTGTGCCAACTAAAACTGAAGGTTGAGAATTAGGGGAAAGATCAGGGACGATCAAAGCTAAGGTGGACACATCAATATCAACACCTACAAAGTCTTTCGGGAAGGTAATTGTTACTTCCACGTAGCCCAGGTAAGGAACACTTTGTCCGTTCGCACTCTCAACTTCCAATAAGTTGTTTAAAGATTGAATATGCTGGTCTGACAAGTTCTCATTATAAAAGGAGTGAGAAATAGTAGTAACTTGTGACCCTGTGCCAAGCAAGCAATTGCATTTCTTTCTTGCAATATTTATCTGAGCTGTGCACTTTGTCCCAATTAACCCTTTGGGTAAAAGAGGACGATGCAACTTGGATTGTGGTTGAGCCATCAACATTTGTGAATGTTTGGGACGAGCCTGGTAATTGTCAGTCCCTGTTTGTCCCACAACAGGAACTGTGCCTAGTTTAACTGAGGGAAGTTCAACTCCCACTCTCTTTGGCGTTTTTCAAATTGCCTCCTCTTTTCTGATACTAGTGTGGGATTGGGTTCATTTGGACAAGAGGTGGCAATATGCCCATCCTCCCCACATTTGAAACAATAGCCTGGTCTGGGTCTGGCAACTGAGTGCCTGCCTGTGGTCTTACATTCATCTTTGGCCTGCTCAGTATTTTTTTTGTTTGACGCCTTAGAGACACTTGACTTGGGGTTAAGCTTGTCCTTCTTTTGGTTTGATACCAGAGTGGTAAGCTGACTTCGAAGCTCAGCTATCTGACTGGTCAGTTGGGTGGTAACGGAATTAAGTTGGGATATTTCATCTGTTGGTGGGAGGGTCTGGGATTGTATTGCAGCGCGCTGTTTAAAAGTTCCTAAATACTGCTTCATCCGTGCATTCTTGGAAGCATGTTTGTCCTCCTCAGTCCGTAGCATGGTCATAAATTCTGCAAAAGATGGTGGAGAGCATTTCTTTTGCTCGAGCTGTAATTCCAGGATCAATGAGTTATCCCAGCATCCTCTACAGAACTGTTTTGGAAGATGTTTATTTACTTCAGAACTGAGGATTCCACCCCTTCGTGCAGCTGTTTGCAGTGCCGTGTACAAACGTTGGAGGTACACAGATGGCTTTTCACCAGGATTCTGGAAAACATTCATGAATCTTGCAAATAATTCATCACCATCTTCCACTGTAGCAAAAGCAGAATCAAGTAATTGAATGTAGTCGCTGGGTGAAGCCATAGGATCAGCTGACCTGACAACATCAGCGGCTGGTGGAAGAAGGCTTTCACAAATCCTCCGTATTCGATGGAAGTCAGAAACCGTTGGGTCTCGGAAGAGCAATTCAGCACCAGAGCGCCACGTTTCATAATCAACTTCATTAGGAGGGCGAGGAGTTCGCCCAGAGAAGGTTCGGAGCCTTGAGGGTGAACTTCCATGAGCAACCAGGTCATTGGTACGCACAATGTGTTCTACGACGACTCTCTGGACTTCAGGAGGGTTCAGATCACAAGTAGAAAGTAAGGGAGTTGCAGGGCTCACTGAAACTGGCTTTGAAGGAACAGAGTAAATTGGTGCATCAGCTGTTGTTACTGGAGGCTGAGTAAGAAGATTGAGGTTAGCCATTGGATGAACAACACTTTCAGCCGATGTAGCGTCATGAGGCTCATTTACGACTAACTCAGGATTCTGTGTTGGGTCTACAGCTTCGCTAATATGAGATAGCATTTCCTTGAGAATTCCTGCAAAATCTTCTCCATTGCGTGTTGCTAAAGTTTTCAAATCTTTGAGGTAAGTCAGAGTCACATCTTTTCCCATTTTTTGAGTGTAAACGTTTGGCAGAGCTGTTACATGGTAGGAAACATCAGGATTATCTCTCGCCAGTTGAACATATGGCAACAGTGGCTGGAGGTTTCTCACAGCCAGGCCAGAAGTGTACTCCACAATCAAAGACTTCTGTGACTCTGTGGTAGGGTCAGGAATTGAAATAATTCTGGTAATTGATCCATATTGGACAAAGTCTAATATTTCCTCATCTACCTCAGTTTCTGTTATACCACTAACTAGAATCGCGTTAGGGATTTTGATGCCTTTTTCCTCTATAATTTCCATCATTTTTCTGAAATTTCTTTTTCTGTCTTAAACAGCTCTTGATACTTTGTAATATGATTTGAATGTGAACCTTAGTGTTTTTTCTGCCTCCTGGCTGGCTCGCCAATTTTATGTAACACCTGTGTGATACTTTATCAGTTTAGGGTAAGTAACAGGTATAAATGTTCCCTGAAAACTTCACCTAATCACTGACCCTCAGAAGATTTAGGTATCGCAGGAGGCAGGAAAACACACAGACCCGATATTTAAGGGAAAATTAGTTTATATATATGTATACGTATGTTTGTTGAGGAAACAGTGAAATAACAATGTATTAATACAAAAAAAATGAATATCAGGTTCAAATTTCAAATAATTTTACCCTTTGAAAATCCGTAAATTGAGAAAGAAATGAATGGAAAAAAAACAGCTAAAGAACAAAACACATCACATTCAAATTTGAGAAATTTCCCCTTTAAAACACTGGTATAAATCCTCTGAATTTTTAGTTTTTTCTTTCCTTCCCTTTAATTGATAACTAGGAACTATTTTTCTACTTTTCCACAGGTTATATCAAAGTTACTGAATGCTAGACAATTCAAATGTGCAGGTAATACCTCACTCAAATGAAAAGAATCAACTGATTCAAATTTCACATATCAATGTCAGAACACATCACATGAACAGTGAATACAACTGAAATTTCCCATACTGCGAATGAGCTATGAAAGTCTCTATGGGAACGGAAGAGTCAGTAGAAAACGTTCTTTTTTCCCTAAAGCGCTCAGTTCATTCAGTGAGCAAGCGTTAGAATGTTCTGTCTGCTCAGTTGTGAAATATAACGCGTGAAAGAAAACTCAAGGGTGTATCCAGCCAGTTTAACCAACGTGAATCCACGAGATTTCAGTCCATTCCGCTCTTTGGGTGGCCCGCCATCTGTTTCTCTCCTCGACTACGCAGTTCAGCGTCAGCGATTCAGTAACTCGAACACTGTTCGAAAAGCACAAAAAAACCCGGCCTGCACATAACCGGACAGCAACTTAATTCACTCACATTAAATCATGACAACCTTGAAATGATTTTCAATTCAATATTGTACACTTAACAGATCACAAGATTAGTTGTTAACATCATACAAGTGATATTACGAACATAAATCATGCACAAAACAAAATACATTTACAGTAGCCTATTAGTCTATCTTCAAACAACAAAACATTATTCAATTTGAATATTGAACTCACCAATTCCTTTGTAAACAACTCAACAAATGTTGTTTCCTCCGTGTGACGCAGCTGATATAAACTATGTGACGCAGCTGATATAAAGTTGATTTATACGATCTCAAAGTCTATAACTCGTTACAAAACTCACTTAAATCAGCAAATCTCGTTCAATATATGTTGCTAAACAATTCGGATTTAGGTTTCTCATATTATACTCATAAATATGTAAATAAATAACTTATCTCATAAATACTTCTCATATTTTCTCTTTTCAGGGTTTCTCTGCGGAAAAACACATCTTTTTCCAAGTTCAACCAAATCTCCGTCTAACTGGTGGGCGGAGTTACCATCACTGAATCAACCTAATTGGTCAATCTACATCTGCAGTGCGATTTCATCATTTCCATTGGGTAAGTTTTTCTGCAATATGCCTTATATTCCATTTAATATAATTTGAATATTATTGCATTTAATAAAATCAAAACAATTTATTTGATCATCTAAGGAATTTTGTTTTTGGATTTATTTAGTTTTCACTATGGCTGTTAAATTGGGCCCTATTTTGGCCCTGGGTTACACACTTATATTGTTAAAAATATAAAACTTCAGTTTCAGAAACTCAACTTACGGTGCATCCTTCCTCCAGCGTTATATTTATATCTGCAATGACAGAAATCAGCATGAAGACAATAATAAAATACATCTGTGTCAGACAAAACTTCAGAAAATAATCTCATAAAGTCCTATCCATTTATATTGTATTTTATTCATTTTGATCTAAGTCTAGATCGAGTGGAAGTCAGTGACTCACTTTAAACTGTTATGATGTTTCTCCATGAGGAGCAGAACTCATGTTACCAACACATAAAACTATCAGTGATAAATCACTGTGCTAAACAAGATTAATAGATTAGCTGCAGTCAGAATTAAAGAAATTATAAAAAATAAAATGATGGATGCGACCATAAACGTGGGAATGAAGAAACATTGCCTGTGGAATTATTAATATTATTATTATTTTCATATATGGACATATAATCTAAATCTATCTCCTCTCAGTCAAAAAAATAAATAAATCTCACTTAATGTACAGTAGCTTGTGTGCAGAAATTAATTTCATGTTATAAAAAAATTCATGTAATGATCTGCAAATTCACATTTCACACACTCTTTTATACACACACACACACACACACACACACACACAATCTTCAGCCAAAACACAATCCAGTAGAGGAAACATCAGACTACATTACCAGCTGAGGTCGTCTGTGGTGTGACTGTTGTATTGGTGCTGATGATGTCAGTAACAGCTGAAAAAAAGTTGCATGTTAATAAATTTAAAAATGCAAATAAATAAAATGTAAATATATTTACCAGCACAGTATGAAAAATACTGGCCAAATTGCGTGACCAAGCCTTAAGCATAAACATTGCCAAGTCAGGCTAGTTGAATTTATTTAAACTTTTCTGATAATAGTATATAAGTCATAGTTTAAGTCACAGTTATGGTGATCAGTGTGTCCTTTAGTTGGGCAGTTTGATTCTTGGCTTTTTATGTCAGTTTGTAACAGTGTTTATCAAAACACATTTGTTGTTTTTGTTGCAAAAGAAAACAATAAACAAAGATGATCAGGTGATTTAATTTTCATCATAAAAAGTAATGAATCACTAATCTCATCACTGACCAAAAGTGGTTATTTGTTTATTATTATTTTCACCAACAATCAGTGGCGGCGCTGGACCGAGGCTTACTGAGGCTTTAGCTCCACCAAACATGTGCTTAGCACTGACGCAGCCCGCCAAGGATTTCCTAATGATTTTAATGTTTTTTACTCTCAGGGTCACTTTCATTAAAAGAAAATAAGTCATTAAAAACATAAAAAAGAACAATGATCCTACAATGGTTTTAATGGTGGAGGAGTCAATTGCACACGCAGGTATAGCGCGCGCATTAGCGAATGGTGATCATATTAAGCTCCTCATCAACAAAGATCGTATTGGAGAGCTATTAAATATGAAGAAAAAGACTTTTGACACATATCTGAATAGTTCAGAAGATAACAGACAAACTGTCCTCTTGTAATCTGCTATTGGTGAGTAGCTACCTCTGATCTTTTTGAAGATTCACTCACGTTATAAACGTCAAATAATATAGATTTTAATATAAATTCTTGAACTTTGTTCACCCTAGCTAACCTGGAGATGAAAAAAATAAATAAAGAGAAAAGGTTGTTTTAGATCTAAACATATAAATGAATGCATTAAACAAGAGTCTTTGGCTGTTATCGCATCTCTTCTGCTTTTTCAGATTATTTTTCTCATTCGAGACTTGGTCTGGGAACCACGTGTTCATTTTCTCATATTTGAGGCGTGGTTTACGAATGCCCAGAGCCGTTTATTGGGCGCTATGAATGTCTATCAAATGCGCCTGTACGTAGCTCATATCCAATCGCTTCAATTATACCAGATGACGTATGTAGAGTGACAGAAATTTGATGAGGAAGAAGACGTTGGGTCAGAGATTTATTTGTACACGATGGCGTTCAGCGAATATTGCCGTTTGTGCAAGATAAACATGAGGGTAAAGGTAACTTCGCGTCTGATGCCATGTTGAATCCATAGATATAAACAAACTGCTTCGGTGTCGTCATCGTCTTGCTACTCCCTCTCTATTCTGTGATTGGTTCCCTTTTTCAGGGGAAAATCTGGTCCATGGTTTCCAGTAGGGCTGGGCGATATATCGCGCGACATTGTTAGGCGCATCTCATCAGTAAAGCCGGTTCCCTTGATTACTAGTAAATCACCATCACCTGCTTTCAGATGGAGCGGTGTTAAATTAACACTCCTGGGGCTGTGAGTGTATATGAGTCAACACTCAAGAGTGTAAAGTGTTAAAATAAGAGTGTTAAATGAACACTCAAGAGTGTTAAAGTTAATGAGATAATTAAGAGATTAATTAAGTGATTATTGAGAATTATTGAAGACACCTGATGTTAACAAGCAGAATCACTGAAGGAGAAAATCACAAATTGTAAGTTACCATTAAGGTGATGGGTGTTTGCTTTAGTTGGGCTCTAGACCATTACATGTTTACTTTAACTTTTACTGTTGTTTGACTATTGTTATTGATTTATAACAGTTAAATGAACAAAGTAAAGTGTGATCTGATAGTGTTGGTTATGTTTTGACATAATCATTCTGTGATCTGAAAAATGAAATTTATTGAAATTGCTTGGTTTAACTTGTTAGCAGCAGTTTTGTGATTCTTCAGCCTATGATTAAAAGTACTTTACTTATAATTCAAAATATTTTATAAACATTGTTCTGATCAAAAGACTTTCAAATGAATTTATTTAGAAACACAGACATCAATAATCAGCCTGTGAATCTCAACAATGGTGACAATAATAAAGCATGTTGCAGTGGCTGCCACCAATCACAACTCATTAATGTCTCCCATCATGCATTGCGGTATGAATAAATTATGATCTGAATTGTCTATGTAATTTACTTTTCCTAATTGAATATTCTGCTCGTCACCATTGTTGAGATACATTGACTGAATCTTGACATCTGTGTGTGCCTAAAAGAAAGATTTTTTTAAACAACTGTTAAGAAATCCTTTATATTATATAAAAAAATTCTGGGCATTTATGCAGTCACAGTTATGCTGTAAACAAAACCAAACATCGACGTCAGAAAGAAGGATCTTAATGAGTTCAGTGATCAAGTTCAAATGATGATTATCATAATATAACCAACACCATCAGATCACTTTTTTTTCTTTGTTCATCTGGCAGTTATAATTCAGATACAGCAGACAAACAAAGTCTAAAGTAAACGTATAATGGTCAAGAGCCCAACTAAAGCAAATACCCATCACAATAATGGTAACTTACAATTTGTGATTTTCTCCTTCTGTGATTCTGCTTGTTAACATCAGGTGTCTTCAATAATGCTCTATCATCACTAAATTAATCACTTAATTATCTCATTAACTTAAACACTCTTGAGTGTGGACTCATACACTCCCAGGAGTGTTAATTTGACAGGAGTTTTTGCCGTGTACAAAGAGCCGTAGTTAACTGACAAGCTGAGCCATATCGCATTAAATATCGCTGGCGATACGTCCGCGATATTAATGCGATATGGCTCAGCTTGTCAGTTAACTACGGTTCTTTGTAGTAAATGCCGCTCCATCTGAAAGCAGGTGATGGCGATTTACTAATAATCAAAGAACCGGCTTTACTAACGAGATGCGCATAACAATATCGCGCGATATATCGCCCAGCCCTAGTTTCCAGACTGCCTAGCAGCGTGAATAAAATCGTGCTGCGAGCAAGGCAGCATGGGGAAACCCAGGCTAGTTAAATAAAGCAACATGCAGCAAAACTTCAGTGTTTCTCTGCTCATCCTGGACTGAAGCTTAGAAATCTAAAGTTAATGATTTAAGGGTCAAGAGCCCAACTAAAGCAAACACTGATCACCATAATGTTGTCTTAAAAACATTTATTTTCTCCTTCAGTGATTCTGCTTGTTATCATCAGGTGTCTTCAATAATGGTCAATCATCACTCAATGAATCACTTAATTATCTCATTAACTTTAACACTCTTGAGTGTTAATTTAACACTCATATTTTAACACTTTAACACTCTTGAGTCTGGAGCCATATAAACTCCCTGGAGAGTTCATTTAACACTGGAGTTTTTGCTGTGTGAAACTAGATTATTTGTTTTGGTTGAATGTAAAAATATTAATTTTAGGATAATTGAACTTAATTAACTTAATTGTTTTGGACAAAATTAAGACTGTTACCCTTATTCAACTAAACGGCATTGGATTAACCTTATGTAATTAACTTAAGTTAATTGAAATAAATAATGTTACATAAATCCAATGTAACCTAGTTACGTGGTTGACATAAAAAAAGTAAATTAAAGCCAACATAGCATTTTTTATGCCTAAGTTGATCATAGAGATTGTGTCAGTTGTTCTACGATCAACTTATGCTTACGATGATTTTGGGAAATGCAGCCCTGATCTGTAGCCAACATACATTAGAAAACATTCAGAAAATAAGCCAATAGAGACACAGTGTGTAACATTACCAGGTGAGATGGTCACTGGTGTGACAGTTGTAGAGCTGGTGTTAATGCTGCCAGTGTCTGAAAGTTTGGATGAATAGTGATTAATGAACAGAGACACAAATATCATGAGTGTGTAGAAAGAGCTCATGTGAATATAATTACCTGCACAGTATGCTAAATAACAGAGAGTCGGTCTAACCAGCTCATAGACATAATAATTGCCTGGACAGGCTTTGACTCTAATGGTAAAAGACCCGTAATAGCAGCAGTCACTGTAAGCTTGACCGCAGACATCTCGAGTGACGACTCCATCTGTTACTGTTGGGTGTCCACCACGTATCCACAGTGCGATATGAGTGCCACATCTGGACTGAGCAACACACATGTCTGGGATATGAGCGCTAGTGTTGTTAATGAAGAGACGATACCAGCCGCTCCAGGAGACAGACGTGTCACAATTGTAGTTATTGTAATGTAAGCCATATGTATTATTGATGGATCTCCATGGATTGTCCAGCACAGTGTAGTTGTCGCAGGGGTCTGCAGAGAGATTAACTGTTATGAAAATATATTTAGAAATTAACAAGTCATTATAAAATGTAACCAAAAGTGCAGCTTTAGACATTACTTTTTTTTCTTCTTTTGCTAATTCAGAGTGATTCATTTCGATCCACAATATTTTTTCAAATGCATTTATAGGATTATTTAAACATCGAAAAATCTTAAATAAAAAGACAATCTTTTAAATTGGAAGTAATAATATAGTATAATCATGTACATATTATTATTATTACTATTCTTTAAGATTTTATTTCCATTTTCTTGGTCTAAAAATTATCATTTCAATATTACCTAACACTGCACTGTGTGTGTGTGTGTGTGTGTGTGTGTGTGTGTGTGTGTGTGTGTGTGTGTGTGTGCTGTGCTCTCCGCTGTGTGTGTGTGTGTGCTGTGCTCTCTGCTGTGTGTGTGTGTGTGTGTGTGTGTGTGTGTGTGTGTGTGTGTGTGTGTGTGTGTGTGTGTGTGTGTGTGTGTGTGTGTGCAAAAAAAGCAAAGTCTGCTTAAAAATGTGCTCTGGAAAGTTTCTCTGGACTTGTTTCTGTTTGCAAATCTTCTGTGCTTTAACATGGTGTGTGTAGCAGTGCTGGGCAACGCTGGTAAATGACGCTATCCTCTCGTTCACTCGTCCTCTCCCTGCTTTCTGCTCACATGCTCTGATAATAATAGCGCTGTAGCACTACTCTCTTTTGATAAGCGTTTAAAAAATCTGTTCAATCTGATTCTGTTCAGAACTGAATGAAGAATAAGATATCCATATTTAATATTTAAATATAAGCCTATTTTCTGTCCAATTTTTGTGTTACTTTATTTCATTGGCTATATCTACAGGTTCACAGGTTATATACTGACAGTTATGCTTCAATAAAAACAAAATAAATGTTTGTTTTTTTTTAGGTTGGTTGAAATCAGTTTAATCAGTAATCTTAAATAATTTATTTAATTTCAACATTTCAAGTTATTGTAGATGTTTCCACGTGAAGTACATTTTTTTCAGTGTACATTACCTATTGCAGTCGTCACCGGTGAGACAGTTGAAAAGGCCAAGTACAGTCTTAAGATATCTAAAAAATAATTAGGTAACACTTTATTTTGATAGTCCGTTTGTTGAGAGTTTACTAGTTATTAGTAGCCATTCAGTAGCTTGTCAACAGTGCATCAGTGACATTCAACAACACTGTTTCAACAGACAAGTAACTTACGTTCAACTGACTGCCTATAGACTATAAGGTACAATTCAAGTGTTAATCTACAGATTTTACGAAAAAGTGCCTGTTGACTGTCGTTATTTTGCAACAGGTTATTAACCAATTGGCGACTAACTTTCAATTGTCAACCAACTTTCTGTAGATTGAGTACCAACAACTCAAGATCAATCTGTCAGTTAAATGTCAACAGTCATGTCAGCATATGAAGTATATTATGCTGTATATCCTACACTGTTAGACCTTACCGGGTTTTTTTACAGTAAAATACTGGCAACACTGTTGCCAGTAATTTACTGTTAATTGTGCAGTTCTTTACTGTAAAAATGCACTAAAACTCGAGTTAACTAATTTCACTTGCAGAAACCGACTGCCTTAAATTGACCAACTGTCATTTAAATGTATTAAAGGCAGGGTAGGTAGGACTTTATAAAAATAAAAGATCCAAATTTGTTAAAACTTTCTATATATATCAATACATAATTAAAATGTAAGTACTCTGAAAAAAAGAGTATAAAAATCAAGTGACTCTAGACCGTTTAATCTGTATTAAACACAGCTCATTATTTCGATTCGGGACGAATCAAAGGATTGGCTTAGGCGACTGTCACTCTCTCTCGCAACCATGGCAACCACCCTTTTGCCACGGGATCTGCCCACTTGCGCGCGCACGTTTGATTTGAGGAATTCAAGAGGCACGGAACCTAGGAATAGCAAAACAATGGCAGAGAAAGAGCAATCAAAATTCACATTACCGGCATGCAGTTAGTGAAAGCAAACAAGGCAAAAAAAGAAGACAGTACAAGAAAAGGTAATGAACAAAAAGTCTTTGGATAAACAAAGAAATAAAACGCGTGTCAATATCGGCGTAGCTTTCCAGCGACCACCCCGTCCTCAGCCTCTACTTCCTCGGACCCTAGTTGCACGCCACGGCCTCTTGCACGACCTCCTCTGCTTCGCCCTAAAATTATTTTTATTTTACAAAAGGACATTTTACAAACCTACATTTTGCGCATGTGCTCCTGCATGCACTTTTCCAGTCACAACACAGCAATCAAAGGAGGACGCGCTGAAAACTGTAATGCTGTTCTCTTCCTTCATAACTCGTACTGAGAAGGTTTGAGTTGAAGAGGAATTTGTGACTGTTTCAGCTGTTCAACCACATCAAAGTTTCGTAATTAGTAAGTCCGTGCTTTTTCTCTTTTTGTTCTTATGTGCTGAAGGGCTGCTGTGCCTTGGTGAAACGGTGTTTGTACGTGAAGAGCTCTTTTCCAAAACGCCATAAACCTAAAAAGCTGCCTCAAAGAACCAGCAAAAGTAATGATTATGAATGTGTAAAATATTGCAATAAGACATTTTAATTGTTTATTAATTTCTGTGTCGGCTGCAAAGATGAAGTTGACGATATTTGACTCGCGATCTTCGCAGTAGGCTAGTGAACGCATGCACCGGAGAAATGCACATTTGTTAGACATAGTTTTATTTTGTTTTGGATGGTTTTGTTTAGAACCAGATTTCTGTAAATATATTCCACATTTTTTAGGCCTGTGAGGCGAGGCTACGGTTCGGTTCACGATGATATAATCTCCAGTTCAAGCACCTTATGTTGTGATTGATAGCCTATATTTACTTTATGTATTTAATCCAGGAATGAAAATATTAATGAATTAATGAAAAAAAAAAAAAAAAATATTAAAATTAAGATACAATTAATACAAAACGAAATTCGTTTTAAAGAAAGGCTTTGTGCTTTCTGTTTTGAGGTCTCTGTTAAAGTTTGAAAGTCTTAGTGCAGCTTTCAGAGCGCTCGCGTCCATAATGGAGAACTGTCAAGTAATATTGTTTTTTCCTCATAAATGCAAACACGAAAAATAAAAGACAAAAACTTTTTTAAAAAGACAAACCATAAATTTAGAGAGAGAAAAAAAAAGATGGATTTATAGCGTTTTGGGGGAAAAAATGAATGGATTTATACCGTTTTGAAAATGTTTTTTTTTTTTTTACTTTGAATTGATCATCAACAATATTGTTGTTTGATTTAATAATCACTGTTGCAAGAAGTGCCTAGTTACGTTTTTTTTTTGTTTTTTTTTTGTAAGTGGAAAAAGTAGGGGCTGCCACAGATTCTGTTTAGTTAGCTCCTTTATTGTTTTTTTCTATAGCCTAGAATAATATAGGTCAAATGCAGCAAGTCAAAAGACCAACTGGACCTTCTTTGCCAGTTTGCTCACATTTCTTTGAAGGATGGCAAAAATATCGCCTGAATATCGATATCTAGATATTGGAAAAAAATATCGAGATATTCATTTTTGTCAATATCTCCCACCCCTACATGCAGAACACCATATATGTTATGAATCTTACACGAAATTCATCTTCATCACAATGTAACTGATGGTAATGTAAAAAAGTGTATCAATGCAACCTGTTTTTAGCTTATATAACTAGCTCGTTAGCGAATCAAAAAATATATATTTTAAATTTACCAATATCAATATGCTAGCTTGATAGTGAGTACTAAAATACATCTTATTTGTTTATATTCATAAGCAATTAGCGTTAGATTTTTTTATTACATGTGATTCTGACATGATGTCACTACATGCACTGTGCTCCTTCCTCTCTGCTTGTCTCAGGTAAATAATGGGTCTTCAGCTCAGCGGTCGGAGTCGTGAGTTCATGTGTTTTGGGGGCGTGGCTTTGAAAGGAGCCCAGAAGGGAGGGGGTGGAGTGAATGGAAATAATGAACTGTCTTTAAAACAGTCGTGAGAGGTCTACAGACACTCGATTTTTATACTTTCTTTTTCAGAGTACTTACATTTTAATTATGTATTGATATGTACATAAAGTTTAAACAAATTTGAAAAAGAAGTTTTTTAGACCATTCCTACCTACCCTGCCTTTAACTAAAATTTACAATGCATTAATAACGTGAGCAAAGTATTACTGTGAACTTGTTTCATTTGAAACCACAACAAAACTTTTGTAAATAAAGAGATTTCCACTGGACCAGCAACTACACAGTCACCGTCTGTTAAATAAAGCAACATGCAGCAAATCATCAATGTTTGTAGATCTTCTCCTGGACTGAAGCACAGGCTCTACTCTTCAGCACAACGGTGACCCAAAAAATACATTTTACAGTAAACTACTGGCAACAGTGTTGCCAGTATATACCTGTTTTATAACTTAGTTTATTACTGTTAAAATACATTTTGTGTGTGTGTCTTTTTATCTTACACTGTTAACCCATTCAACCCCACAGGGAAATCCACACTACAAAGAGTAAAAGTAACATGGACGCAGTGTTGCAGTGAGATAATTAAGAGAATATGTAAGTGATTGTTGAGCATTAGTGATGAACACCTGCTGTTAGAACAGAAAATAGAGAAACACAAGAAATACAACTGACTTCCAGCCATTACACATTATTACACTTATTATTAACCAGTATGACTTTATTTCTGTCATACATCTACAGAAGTTGTTATTGAGATGTTTAATTGAAAATGTTTGGTTTGAAGTTACCATTATAGAGATCAGTGTTTGCTTTAGTTGGGATGCTGATGCTAAAACATTTGTTTTTCTTTTGCTGCTTGAGCTGTGTTGTTGCAAGTCACACTTGTGCCCACACAGTTTATGAATGATTGCGGTTATAATGATTATGATGACAAAATCATCATATTGCCTGTTCATTCACTAAGGAATTCATCTATTCATCTAATCTGCTATTGGTGAGTAGCTACCTCTGATCTTTTTGAAGATTCACTCACGTTATAAACGTCAAATAATATAGATTTTAATATAAATTCTTGAACTTTGTTCACCCTAGCTAACCTGGAGATGAAAAAAATAAATAAAGAGAAAAGGTTGTTTTAGATCTAAACATATAAATGAATGCATTAAACAAGAGTCTTTGGCTGTTATCGCATCTCTTCTGCTTTTTCAGATTATTTTTCTCATTCGAGACTTGGTCTGGGAACCACGTGTTCATTTTCTCATATTTGAGGCGTGGTTTACGAATGCCCAGAGCCGTTTATTGGGCGCTATGAATGTCTATCAAATGCGCCTGTACGTAGCTCATATCCAATCGCTTCAATTATACCAGATGACGTATGTAGAGTGACAGAAATTTGATGAGGAAGAAGACGTTGGGTCAGAGATTTATTTGTACACGATGGCGTTCAGCGAATATTGCCGTTTGTGCAAGATAAACATGAGGGTAAAGGTAACTTCGCGTCTGATGCCATGTTGAATCCATAGATATAAACAAACTGCTTCGGTGTCGTCATCGTCTTGCTACTCCCTCTCTATTCTGTGATTGGTTCCCTTTTTCAGGGGAAAATCTGGTCCATGGTTTCCAGTAGGGCTGGGCGATATATCGCGCGACATTGTTAGGCGCATCTCATCAGTAAAGCCGGTTCCCTTGATTACTAGTAAATCACCATCACCTGCTTTCAGATGGAGCGGTGTTAAATTAACACTCCTGGGGCTGTGAGTGTATATGAGTCAACACTCAAGAGTGTAAAGTGTTAAAATAAGAGTGTTAAATGAACACTCAAGAGTGTTAAAGTTAATGAGATAATTAAGAGATTAATTAAGTGATTATTGAGAATTATTGAAGACACCTGATGTTAACAAGCAGAATCACTGAAGGAGAAAATCACAAATTGTAAGTTACCATTAAGGTGATGGGTGTTTGCTTTAGTTGGGCTCTAGACCATTACATGTTTACTTTAACTTTTACTGTTGTTTGACTATTGTTATTGATTTATAACAGTTAAATGAACAAAGTAAAGTGTGATCTGATAGTGTTGGTTATGTTTTGACATAATCATTCTGTGATCTGAAAAATGAAATTTATTGAAATTGCTTGGTTTAACTTGTTAGCAGCAGTTTTGTGATTCTTCAGCCTATGATTAAAAGTACTTTACTTATAATTCAAAATATTTTATAAACATTGTTCTGATCAAAAGACTTTCAAATGAATTTATTTAGAAACACAGACATCAATAATCAGCCTGTGAATCTCAACAATGGTGACAATAATAAAGCATGTTGCAGTGGCTGCCACCAATCACAACTCATTAATGTCTCCCATCATGCATTGCGGTATGAATAAATTATGATCTGAATTGTCTATGTAATTTACTTTTCCTAATTGAATATTCTGCTCGTCACCATTGTTGAGATACATTGACTGAATCTTGACATCTGTGTGTGCCTAAAAGAAAGATTTTTTTAAACAACTGTTAAGAAATCCTTTATATTATATAAAAAAATTCTGGGCATTTATGCAGTCACAGTTATGCTGTAAACAAAACCAAACATCGACGTCAGAAAGAAGGATCTTAATGAGTTCAGTGATCAAGTTCAAATGATGATTATCATAATATAACCAACACCATCAGATCACTTTTTTTTCTTTGTTCATCTGGCAGTTATAATTCAGATACAGCAGACAAACAAAGTCTAAAGTAAACGTATAATGGTCAAGAGCCCAACTAAAGCAAATACCCATCACAATAATGGTAACTTACAATTTGTGATTTTCTCCTTCTGTGATTCTGCTTGTTAACATCAGGTGTCTTCAATAATGCTCTATCATCACTAAATTAATCACTTAATTATCTCATTAACTTAAACACTCTTGAGTGTGGACTCATACACTCCCAGGAGTGTTAATTTGACAGGAGTTTTTGCCGTGTACAAAGAGCCGTAGTTAACTGACAAGCTGAGCCATATCGCATTAAATATCGCTGGCGATACGTCCGCGATATTAATGCGATATGGCTCAGCTTGTCAGTTAACTACGGTTCTTTGTAGTAAATGCCGCTCCATCTGAAAGCAGGTGATGGCGATTTACTAATAATCAAAGAACCGGCTTTACTAACGAGATGCGCATAACAATATCGCGCGATATATCGCCCAGCCCTAGTTTCCAGACTGCCTAGCAGCGTGAATAAAATCGTGCTGCGAGCAAGGCAGCATGGGGAAACCCAGGCTAGTTAAATAAAGCAACATGCAGCAAAACTTCAGTGTTTCTCTGCTCATCCTGGACTGAAGCTTAGAAATCTAAAGTTAATGATTTAAGGGTCAAGAGCCCAACTAAAGCAAACACTGATCACCATAATGTTGTCTTAAAAACATTTATTTTCTCCTTCAGTGATTCTGCTTGTTATCATCAGGTGTCTTCAATAATGGTCAATCATCACTCAATGAATCACTTAATTATCTCATTAACTTTAACACTCTTGAGTGTTAATTTAACACTCATATTTTAACACTTTAACACTCTTGAGTCTGGAGCCATATAAACTCCCTGGAGAGTTCATTTAACACTGGAGTTTTTGCTGTGTGAAACTAGATTATTTGTTTTGGTTGAATGTAAAAATATTAATTTTAGGATAATTGAACTTAATTAACTTAATTGTTTTGGACAAAATTAAGACTGTTACCCTTATTCAACTAAACGGCATTGGATTAACCTTATGTAATTAACTTAAGTTAATTGAAATAAATAATGTTACATAAATCCAATGTAACCTAGTTACGTGGTTGACATAAAAAAAGTAAATTAAAGCCAACATAGCATTTTTTATGCCTAAGTTGATCATAGAGATTGTGTCAGTTGTTCTACGATCAACTTATGCTTACGATGATTTTGGGAAATGCAGCCCTGATCTGTAGCCAACATACATTAGAAAACATTCAGAAAATAAGCCAATAGAGACACAGTGTGTAACATTACCAGGTGAGATGGTCACTGGTGTGACAGTTGTAGAGCTGGTGTTAATGCTGCCAGTGTCTGAAAGTTTGGATGAATAGTGATTAATGAACAGAGACACAAATATCATGAGTGTGTAGAAAGAGCTCATGTGAATATAATTACCTGCACAGTATGCTAAATAACAGAGAGTCGGTCTAACCAGCTCATAGACATAATAATTGCCTGGACAGGCTTTGACTCTAATGGTAAAAGACCCGTAATAGCAGCAGTCACTGTAAGCTTGACCGCAGACATCTCGAGTGACGACTCCATCTGTTACTGTTGGGTGTCCACCACGTATCCACAGTGCGATATGAGTGCCACATCTGGACTGAGCAACACACATGTCTGGGATATGAGCGCTAGTGTTGTTAATGAAGAGACGATACCAGCCGCTCCAGGAGACAGACGTGTCACAATTGTAGTTATTGTAATGTAAGCCATATGTATTATTGATGGATCTCCATGGATTGTCCAGCACAGTGTAGTTGTCGCAGGGGTCTGCAGAGAGATTAACTGTTATGAAAATATATTTAGAAATTAACAAGTCATTATAAAATGTAACCAAAAGTGCAGCTTTAGACATTACTTTTTTTTCTTCTTTTGCTAATTCAGAGTGATTCATTTCGATCCACAATATTTTTTCAAATGCATTTATAGGATTATTTAAACATCGAAAAATCTTAAATAAAAAGACAATCTTTTAAATTGGAAGTAATAATATAGTATAATCATGTACATATTATTATTATTACTATTCTTTAAGATTTTATTTCCATTTTCTTGGTCTAAAAATTATCATTTCAATATTACCTAACACTGCACTGTGTGTGTGTGTGTGTGTGTGTGTGTGTGTGTGTGTGTGTGTGTGTGTGTGTGTGTGTGTGTGCTGTGCTCTCCGCTGTGTGTGTGTGTGTGCTGTGCTCTCTGCTGTGTGTGTGTGTGTGTGTGTGTGTGTGTGTGTGTGTGTGTGTGTGTGTGTGTGTGTGTGTGTGTGTGTGTGTGTGTGCAAAAAAAGCAAAGTCTGCTTAAAAATGTGCTCTGGAAAGTTTCTCTGGACTTGTTTCTGTTTGCAAATCTTCTGTGCTTTAACATGGTGTGTGTAGCAGTGCTGGGCAACGCTGGTAAATGACGCTATCCTCTCGTTCACTCGTCCTCTCCCTGCTTTCTGCTCACATGCTCTGATAATAATAGCGCTGTAGCACTACTCTCTTTTGATAAGCGTTTAAAAAATCTGTTCAATCTGATTCTGTTCAGAACTGAATGAAGAATAAGATATCCATATTTAATATTTAAATATAAGCCTATTTTCTGTCCAATTTTTGTGTTACTTTATTTCATTGGCTATATCTACAGGTTCACAGGTTATATACTGACAGTTATGCTTCAATAAAAACAAAATAAATGTTTGTTTTTTTTTAGGTTGGTTGAAATCAGTTTAATCAGTAATCTTAAATAATTTATTTAATTTCAACATTTCAAGTTATTGTAGATGTTTCCACGTGAAGTACATTTTTTTCAGTGTACATTACCTATTGCAGTCGTCACCGGTGAGACAGTTGAAAAGGCCAAGTACAGTCTTAAGATATCTAAAAAATAATTAGGTAACACTTTATTTTGATAGTCCGTTTGTTGAGAGTTTACTAGTTATTAGTAGCCATTCAGTAGCTTGTCAACAGTGCATCAGTGACATTCAACAACACTGTTTCAACAGACAAGTAACTTACGTTCAACTGACTGCCTATAGACTATAAGGTACAATTCAAGTGTTAATCTACAGATTTTACGAAAAAGTGCCTGTTGACTGTCGTTATTTTGCAACAGGTTATTAACCAATTGGCGACTAACTTTCAATTGTCAACCAACTTTCTGTAGATTGAGTACCAACAACTCAAGATCAATCTGTCAGTTAAATGTCAACAGTCATGTCAGCATATGAAGTATATTATGCTGTATATCCTACACTGTTAGACCTTACCGGGTTTTTTTACAGTAAAATACTGGCAACACTGTTGCCAGTAATTTACTGTTAATTGTGCAGTTCTTTACTGTAAAAATGCACTAAAACTCGAGTTAACTAATTTCACTTGCAGAAACCGACTGCCTTAAATTGACCAACTGTCATTTAAATGTATTAAAGGCAGGGTAGGTAGGACTTTATAAAAATAAAAGATCCAAATTTGTTAAAACTTTCTATATATATCAATACATAATTAAAATGTAAGTACTCTGAAAAAAAGAGTATAAAAATCAAGTGACTCTAGACCGTTTAATCTGTATTAAACACAGCTCATTATTTCGATTCGGGACGAATCAAAGGATTGGCTTAGGCGACTGTCACTCTCTCTCGCAACCATGGCAACCACCCTTTTGCCACGGGATCTGCCCACTTGCGCGCGCACGTTTGATTTGAGGAATTCAAGAGGCACGGAACCTAGGAATAGCAAAACAATGGCAGAGAAAGAGCAATCAAAATTCACATTACCGGCATGCAGTTAGTGAAAGCAAACAAGGCAAAAAAAGAAGACAGTACAAGAAAAGGTAATGAACAAAAAGTCTTTGGATAAACAAAGAAATAAAACGCGTGTCAATATCGGCGTAGCTTTCCAGCGACCACCCCGTCCTCAGCCTCTACTTCCTCGGACCCTAGTTGCACGCCACGGCCTCTTGCACGACCTCCTCTGCTTCGCCCTAAAATTATTTTTATTTTACAAAAGGACATTTTACAAACCTACATTTTGCGCATGTGCTCCTGCATGCACTTTTCCAGTCACAACACAGCAATCAAAGGAGGACGCGCTGAAAACTGTAATGCTGTTCTCTTCCTTCATAACTCGTACTGAGAAGGTTTGAGTTGAAGAGGAATTTGTGACTGTTTCAGCTGTTCAACCACATCAAAGTTTCGTAATTAGTAAGTCCGTGCTTTTTCTCTTTTTGTTCTTATGTGCTGAAGGGCTGCTGTGCCTTGGTGAAACGGTGTTTGTACGTGAAGAGCTCTTTTCCAAAACGCCATAAACCTAAAAAGCTGCCTCAAAGAACCAGCAAAAGTAATGATTATGAATGTGTAAAATATTGCAATAAGACATTTTAATTGTTTATTAATTTCTGTGTCGGCTGCAAAGATGAAGTTGACGATATTTGACTCGCGATCTTCGCAGTAGGCTAGTGAACGCATGCACCGGAGAAATGCACATTTGTTAGACATAGTTTTATTTTGTTTTGGATGGTTTTGTTTAGAACCAGATTTCTGTAAATATATTCCACATTTTTTAGGCCTGTGAGGCGAGGCTACGGTTCGGTTCACGATGATATAATCTCCAGTTCAAGCACCTTATGTTGTGATTGATAGCCTATATTTACTTTATGTATTTAATCCAGGAATGAAAATATTAATGAATTAATGAAAAAAAAAAAAAAAATATTAAAATTAAGATACAATTAATACAAAACGAAATTCGTTTTAAAGAAAGGCTTTGTGCTTTCTGTTTTGAGGTCTCTGTTAAAGTTTGAAAGTCTTAGTGCAGCTTTCAGAGCGCTCGCGTCCATAATGGAGAACTGTCAAGTAATATTGTTTTTTCCTCATAAATGCAAACACGAAAAATAAAAGACAAAAACTTTTTTAAAAAGACAAACCATAAATTTAGAGAGAGAAAAAAAAAGATGGATTTATAGCGTTTTGGGGGAAAAAATGAATGGATTTATACCGTTTTGAAAATGTTTTTTTTTTTTTTACTTTGAATTGATCATCAACAATATTGTTGTTTGATTTAATAATCACTGTTGCAAGAAGTGCCTAGTTACGTTTTTTTTTTTTTTTTTTTTTGTAAGTGGAAAAAGTAGGGGCTGCCACAGATTCTGTTTAGTTAGCTCCTTTATTGTTTTTTTCTATAGCCTAGAATAATATAGGTCAAATGCAGCAAGTCAAAAGACCAACTGGACCTTCTTTGCCAGTTTGCTCACATTTCTTTGAAGGATGGCAAAAATATCGCCTGAATATCGATATCTAGATATTGGAAAAAAATATCGAGATATTCATTTTTGTCAATATCTCCCACCCCTACATGCAGAACACCATATATGTTATGAATCTTACACGAAATTCATCTTCATCACAATGTAACTGATGGTAATGTAAAAAAGTGTATCAATGCAACCTGTTTTTAGCTTATATAACTAGCTCGTTAGCGAATCAAAAAATATATATTTTAAATTTACCAATATCAATATGCTAGCTTGATAGTGAGTACTAAAATACATCTTATTTGTTTATATTCATAAGCAATTAGCGTTAGATTTTTTTATTACATGTGATTCTGACATGATGTCACTACATGCACTGTGCTCCTTCCTCTCTGCTTGTCTCAGGTAAATAATGGGTCTTCAGCTCAGCGGTCGGAGTCGTGAGTTCATGTGTTTTGGGGGCGTGGCTTTGAAAGGAGCCCAGAAGGGAGGGGGTGGAGTGAATGGAAATAATGAACTGTCTTTAAAACAGTCGTGAGAGGTCTACAGACACTCGATTTTTATACTTTCTTTTTCAGAGTACTTACATTTTAATTATGTATTGATATGTACATAAAGTTTAAACAAATTTGAAAAAGAAGTTTTTTAGACCATTCCTACCTACCCTGCCTTTAACTAAAATTTACAATGCATTAATAACGTGAGCAAAGTATTACTGTGAACTTGTTTCATTTGAAACCACAACAAAACTTTTGTAAATAAAGAGATTTCCACTGGACCAGCAACTACACAGTCACCGTCTGTTAAATAAAGCAACATGCAGCAAATCATCAATGTTTGTAGATCTTCTCCTGGACTGAAGCACAGGCTCTACTCTTCAGCACAACGGTGACCCAAAAAATACATTTTACAGTAAACTACTGGCAACAGTGTTGCCAGTATATACCTGTTTTATAACTTAGTTTATTACTGTTAAAATACATTTTGTGTGTGTGTCTTTTTATCTTACACTGTTAACCCATTCAACCCCACAGGGAAATCCACACTACAAAGAGTAAAAGTAACATGGACGCAGTGTTGCAGTGAGATAATTAAGAGAATATGTAAGTGATTGTTGAGCATTAGTGATGAACACCTGCTGTTAGAACAGAAAATAGAGAAACACAAGAAATACAACTGACTTCCAGCCATTACACATTATTACACTTATTATTAACCAGTATGACTTTATTTCTGTCATACATCTACAGAAGTTGTTATTGAGATGTTTAATTGAAAATGTTTGGTTTGAAGTTACCATTATAGAGATCAGTGTTTGCTTTAGTTGGGATGCTGATGCTAAAACATTTGTTTTTCTTTTGCTGCTTGAGCTGTGTTGTTGCAAGTCACACTTGTGCCCACACAGTTTATGAATGATTGCGGTTATAATGATTATGATGACAAAATCATCATATTGCCTGTTCATTCACTAAGGAATTCATCCTCAATTAAAAGTGTTACATTACCACCACTGTGAAACCACAACAATAAATTACAATGATTCATTTTTTTTAACACATCATGCATAACCAGAGAAACAGAGCTACACTGTCTTTTAGAAACACAGAGATATCACAATTTAGCACATGAATCTCAACAACGGTGGCAATATATATTTTTTTATTCATGCAGCAGTGCATGCTGGGAGTTTTATATTATCCTGGAACCCAGTGTACACTGTTAGCCCTTGCTGTAAAAAAAAGGCGTAATTCAGACAGTATCATACCATTTTCCATTAAAACAGTAATATACCATAGAAAACAAAAGTAGCCTACAGGAATATACTGCAAATGAACAGTGCTCAAAATCGACACTCAGAGGCTGTGTTCCCAATCACACCCTATACCCTCATTCACTATTCCCTACATTAGTTCACTAATATAGTCCCCTTGACAGAGTGAATGAAAAGAAGTGAGTGAATTGAGACCCTGATGAACACCTGATAAGCAGAATCACTGAAGGACAGAGAAACAAGAACAGAAAAAAGAGAAACACAAAAACTACAATTGACTTCCAGCCACACTGAGTGTGAAACCAGTTTACGATTATTTCTTTCATACATGTACAAAAGTTCTTGTTGAGAATTAACAGAGATTTAGTTAATAATAAAGTTTGTTGTCACCATGATGGAGATCAGTATTTGCTTTAGTTGGTCTCTTGTCCCTTCACTTCTGACTATCTATCTCTCTCTGACTGCTATAACAGTGAGTTTATAAAACACATTTGTTGTGCAAGAAAAAGTCAAGAGGAAGATGATCAGGTGTTTTTGGCTTTTGTGATGATGTCACAGTCATCTGGGATTATCTGATTTTCAGATTTTTCCTGTATATATTCATTGAAATTATGGGTATGTCATATTTAGCATAAATCTGTGTATCTACAAAATGAAATCAAAATTTCTGTAATCATGTCTCCTGAAAAATAACAATCATATAGTGCATTCAATTTTATTTTAACTCCTGCTTGACTCAGACACACACAGATATCAACAATCAGCACATGAATCTCAACAATGGTGAAAAGTTTCATGTCGCAATGCATGCTGGGTTCCAGGATAATGTAAAACTCCCAGCATGCACTGCTGCATGAATTAAAAAAAAAAGAAAAAATATTGCCACCATTGTTGAGATTAATGTGCTAAATTGTGATATCTCTGTGTTTCTAAAACATAGTGTAGCTTTTTTTTTTGGTTTATGCATGATGTGTTAAAAAAAATGAGTCATACCAATTTATTGCTGTAGTTTCATAGTGGTGCTAATGTAACACTTTTGATCGAGGATAAAACTCTGAATGAATAAGAATTAATTCCTTAGTGAATGAACCGGCAATATGATGATTTTGTCACCATAAGCATTACAACCGCAATCATTCATAAACTGTGTGTGTGCACAAGTGTGACTTGCAAAAACACAGTAGCAAAAGAAAAATGAATGTTTTAGCATCTGCATCCCTACTAAAGCAAGCACTGATCTCTATAACGGTAACTTCAAACAAACATTTTCAATTAAACATCTTAATAACAACTTCTGTAGATGTATGACAGAAATAAAGTCATACTGGTTAATAATAAGTATAATAATGTGTAATGGCTGGAAGTCAGTTGTAGTTCTTGTGTTTCTCTATTTTCTGTTTTAACAGCAGGTGTTCATCACTAATGCTCAACAATCACTTACATATTCCCTTAATTATCTCACTGCAACACTGTCTCAATATTACTTTTACTCTTTGTAATGTGGATTTCCCTGTGGGGTTGAAAGGGTTAACAGTGTAAGATAAAAAGTCACACCCACAAAATGTATTTTAACAGTAATAAACTGTAAGTTATAAAACTGTTTTATACTGGCAACACTGTTGCCAGTAGTTTACTGTCAAATCTTGTTTTTGGGTCACCATTGTGCAGAAGAGTAGAGCCTGTGCTTCAGTCCAGGAGAAGATCTACAAACATTGATGATTTGCTGCATGTTGCTTTATTTAACAGGCGGTGACTGTGTAGTTGCTGGTCCAGTGGAAATGTCTTTATGTTCATTGTTCAATAGTTTTTTAGTGGTCTCAAATAAAAGAAGTTCACAGTAATACTTTGCTCACATTATTAATGCATTATAAATTTTAGTTAATACATTTAAATGACAGTTGGTCAATTTAAGGCAGTCGGTTTCTGCAAGTGTAATTAGTTCATTTGAATTAGAATTTAGTGCATTTTTACAGAAACAAACTAGATTACAGTAAAGAACTGTACAATTAACAGTATTTTACTGGCAACAGTGTTGCCAGTATTTTACTGTAAAAAAACCCGGTAAGGTCTAACAGTGTACTCAAGGGGTCTCATATGCATCAAATGAATGATTATTTTAGCTGATTTAAACTGTTTTTAAAAAATTGTTAACCATTTGTAGATAATCTGTTGATAGTAAACTAAAGATTATATCTGTTGCTTGTCAACAAATAAATTGTTTATGATCAGTAGACTATTAATAGACATTATCCACTAAGTGTTAGTAGATACATTTTAGGACTATCTAATTAAAGTGAAAAACAATTTATAGCCTATCAGTAGAAAGTCTATAACCTATCAACAGATTGAAAACATACTTTTTTTGTACGTTTGGATAGATGCTGAAACGTATGATACAGACATGTCTGCAACGTAGAATTATTATGAATTCACAGCTACAAAACGTTTACGAATCATAAAGATATCTGTATAATTTCCCTTATTCTGTTTTAAATGTAAGTTCCCTTAACCCTACTCCCAAACCTAAATATAAATTACTCATTTTATACAGAATATAAAAAGAATAAAACACTTTATGGACAGATATGTGTAGGGAAATGCCAGTTTTATTAATAGCATTAAAATATATTTTGAGCCACTAACATTAATCCTACTCCTGCCCCTAAACCTACCCATAACCATTATGAAGAAAATCAACAAATGACGATGTGTTGCAGTCATCTCTGGCAGTATATAATAGTTTTGTATAAGGGACAGAGCAGAATTTAAGTTATATTAATCCATGAAAATGTTAACCCAGCTTCCCTTTGCATGAAGACGGCTTCTGCATTTCAATGTTGTTTCAACTGAAACACGGCCTGCTGCAATCTGTGACGAAGCAGGCGAGAGCCAATGAGCGTTTGATATCACTGCCGTAAAACATGTCGTAACGCTACTTGAGGGCGCAATTTTTGAATTTAAATTCATCACGAGCGCGAGATTTGACATTTACGGTCGCTGCTGAGAATGTAGGTGGAGATCGCTGGATGTGGATGAAGGGCTGAATTTGGATCTGTTTCTTGCTTGCGAATGGATTATAAAGATTTGGATTACATCTAACGTTGCGTTAGCTAATAAAAATTTATTTTGTTTTGGTGTATTATGGTTCTATAGGAGAAAACGCCTTTTGTGTCTCACCGTAACGTTAAATAAACTAAATGTTACAAAATGGTTAAACGATTAAAGAAGGTATTGTTAAGGGTTTAAACTATAGTCTTGTCTGTTAATCCTCCGAAGCGAGTTTGCAGCAGGAACAGAGATTATTTCTTAAAGGTGAACTAAGTAACTTTTTTACCTTAACTGAACAGCTTCGGAGTCATTGGAATGGTTACATTACTTATTTCGGGTTGAATGGTGGTCGTTTCGCACCCCCCTGGTGCCCGTGAGCGGAAAATACGCACGAAAATACGCCGCCGCGTCAGGAAGTCTTGCGTGATATCAGGTCTCGCGATGTAAACAATTGCTTTACGGCCAAAAGAAATCTGCTAAAATGCTGTCATTATTGCGCTCCCTCACGCTGTTTGAACCCGAATGAAGAAGACGTTTTAAAGAATGTCCCATCTGCTTTGATGTCGTTGATCTACTAGCCTCTGGTGTCCGAGAATCGCCTACGAGTTTTTACAACAGTGTTGTCAAATATATATTCCGAAGCTGTGGGGGGAGCTCTAGAGAGAAACCTGCAAGCAAAAAGCGAGAATACAGCGAAGAAATCCCGAAGTTACTGAGCCCCGCTTTAAATGAGTAACTGTTATTGTTAAACTGCATTTAATTTAATTTAAAAAATAATAAATGCGATTTTCTGTAAAACTTACTGTCATAAAAGGCTAAATGTATTAATTAATAATTATTGTTATTTGTTGTTTATAACTTTTGATCTTGGCCTCGGGCATTTGAAATGATGTAGACTATTGAGAGTTTTCTCATTTGGAATGCTCAATATAATTTTTTTCACATACCGGTAATCAGATGTGATCGTGATATCCTAGTAAATAATGGGTTGTATTATTAATTTTTTATTTAATAAAAGTGATTTTCTTTTCTCTGATGTGCTGGCCATAGTGTTTGTTCTACTTCAGTCAGGTTAGGTATGCAATCTGTTGATAGGTTATAGACTTTCTACTGATATCAACTGTCTTTCACTTTAATTAGATAGTCCTAAAAGATATCTACTAACACTTAGTGGATAATGTCTATTAATAGTCAACTGATCATAAACAATATATTAATCTGTTGATAGGTTATAGACTTTCTACTGATATAAACTCTTTTTCACTTTAATTAGATAGTCCTAAAATATATCTACTAACACTTAGTTGAGAATGTCTATTAATAGTCTACTGATCATAAACAATTTTTTTTGACAAGCAACAAATAAGCAACTACATGTAATCTTTAGTTGACTATCAACAGATTATCTACAAATGGTTAAAACATTTTTAAAAACAGTTTTAAATCAGCTAAAATAATCATTAATTTGATGCATATGAGACCCCTTGAGTAGGATATACAGTATCATATACTTCATATGCTGACATGACTGTTGACATTTAACTGACAGATTGATCTTGAGTTGTTGGTACTCAATCTACAGAAAGTTGGTTGACAATTGAAAGTTAGTCGCCAATTGGTTAATAACCTGTTGCAAAATAACATTGACAGTCAACAGGCACTTTTTCGTAAAATCTGTAGATTAACACTTGAATTGTACCTTATAGTCTATAGGCAGTCAGTTGAACGTATGTTACTTGTCTGTTGAAACAGTGTTGTTGAATGTCAACTGATGCACTGTTGACAAGCTACTGAATGGCTACTAATAACTAGTAAACTCTCAACAAACGGACTATCAAAATAAAGTGTTACCAATAATTATAAATACAAATGAATCAACATGTTTAGGACACAATAAAATAGTCAAATAAACATATATAAATATAAGCTTGTACTTAAAATAATAGTTCACCCAAAAATGAAAGTTCTGTCATCATGACTTTTTCTTTCACAGAATATTGTATTGTCTGTCCTAGAAATTATTATTATTCTCATCCATCTTTTCCACATTATGAAACTCTCAAGCATTTTCTGTCAAAAAAGCACCATTGCAGCACTACAGTATCTATATGAAGTATGATGTGTGTGTCATACTGATATAAAAAGCTAAGATTGCACAACCAAAAGAAACACTGATTCAATAAAAACCAAACATTTTCAATAAATCATTAACATCTAAACCTCTGCTAATTTTCAGATGAATGACAGAAAAAGAAGTCAATCTGGTTTGAAATAGAGATTTAATTTTTTTCAGTTGATTTCATATTAAGCTGTGGTTGAAGTCCGTTGTAGTTCTTTTGTTTCTCTTTTCTTCATTGTTTCTGCTTGTTATCATCAGGTTTCTTCAATAATCAATCAATCATCACTCAATTAATCACTTAATTATCTCATTAACTCTAACACAGCTTCTGTGTTTCTTTGAACACTCTGCTGGAGTTTCCCTTATGAACACTGAGCGATGGTAATTCAACACCGGGGAATTTACTGTGTGAAGTGACGTGAAGTACACTGTTAGACCTTACCGGGTTTTTTTTACAGTAAAATACTGGCAACACTGTTGCCAGTAATTTACTGTTAATTGTACAGTTCTTTACTGTAATCTACAGTATGTTACTGTAAAAGTGCACTAAAACTCGAGTTAACTAATTTATATATATTTATATTTATAAATAACCAACTGTCATTTAAATGTATTAACTAAAATGTATAAAGCATTACTAACATGAGCAAAGTATTACTATGAACTTATTTCATTTGAAACCACAACAAAACTTCTGTAAATAAAGAGATTTCCACTGGACCAGCAACTACACAATCACTGCTTTTTAAATAAAGCAACATGCATCATATCATCAATGTTTATAGATCTTCTCCTGGACTGAAGCACAGGCTCTACTCTTCTGCACAATGGTGACCCAAAAAATACATTTTACAGTAAACTACTGGCAACAGTGTTGCCAGTATAAACCTGTTTTATAACTTACAGTTTATTACTGTAAAATACATTTTGTGGGTGTGACTTTTTTTTATCTTACACTGTTAACCCTTTCAACCCCACAGGGAAATACACACTACAAAGAGTAAAAGTAACATTGAGACAGTGTTGCAGTGAGATAATTAAGGGAATATGTAAGTGATTGTTGAGCATTAGTGATGAACACCTGCTGTTAGAACAGAAAATAGAGAAACACAAGAACTACAACTGACTTCCAGCCATTACACATTATTACACTTATTATTAACCAGTATGACTTTATTTCTGTCATACATCTACAGAAGTTGTTATTAAGATTGAAAATGTTTGGTTTGAAGTTACCATTATAGAGATCAGTGCTTGCTTTAGTTGGGATGCTGATGCTATAACATTAGTGTTTTTTTGCTGCTTGAGCTGTTTTTGTGCAAGTCACACTTGTGCACATACAGTTTATGAATGATTGTAGTTATAATGATTATGATGACAAAATCATCATATTGCCTGTTCATTCACTAAGGAAATTCATTCTCACTCATTCAGAGTTTAATCCTCAATCAAAAGTGTTACATTACCACCACTGTGGAACCACAGCAATAAATTACAATGACACATTTTTTTAACACATCATACATAAACCAAAAAAAAAAAAAAAACAGAGCTACACTGTCTTAAAGAAACACAGAGATATCACAATTTAGCACATTCATCTCAACAGTGGTGGCAATATATTTTTTATTTTTTTTATTCATGCAGCAGTGCATGCTGGGAGTTTATATTATCCTGGAACCCAGCATGCATTGCGACATGAAACTTTTGATTGTCACCATTGTTGAGATTCATGTGCTGATTGTTGATGTCTGTGTGTGTCCAGGATAAGCAGGAGTTCAAAATGTTTTAAAGCACTATATGATTTTGATATTCTTCAGAAGACCTGATTACAGAAATATTGATTTCATGTTGTAGATTCACAAATATATGCTAAATATGAAATACCCATAAATTCAAATAATATATGCAGGAAAGATCAGAGAATCAGACATGTCCAGGATGATTGTGACATCATCACAAAATCCAAAAACACCTGATCATCTTCCTCTTGACTTTTTCTTGCCATAACAAATGTGTTTTATAAACTCACTGCTATAGCAGCCAGAGAGAGATGAATGGTAAGTAGTCAAGGGACAAGAGACCAACTAAAGCAAATACTGATCTCCATCATGGTGACAACAAACTTTATTGTTAACTAAATCTCTGTTAATTCTCAACAAGAACTTTTGTACATGTACGAAAGAAATAATCGTAAACTGGTTTGTAAACTGTTTGTAAACTGTTTTCACACTCAGTGTCGCTGTAAGTCAGTTGTAGTTTTTGTGTTTCTCTTTTTTCTGTTCTTGTTTCTCTGTCCTTCAGTGATTCTGCTTATCAGGTGGTCATCAGTTTCTCAATTCACTCACTTCTTTACATTCAAGTGGACTATATTAGTGAACTAATGTGGGGAATAGTGAATGAGGGTATAGGGTGTGATTGGGAAAACAGCCTCTGAGTGTCGATTTCGAGCGCTGCTAATTCACAGTATATTCCTGTAGGCTAGTTTTGTTTTCTACGGTATATTACTGTTTTAATGGAAAATGGTATGATATTGTCAGAATTTGGCCTTTTTTTACAGCAAGGGTTAACAGTGTATAAACCAGATCTGATTCACTGGTCATTACATCAGCATACAGACACAAAGCAAAAAACACTGTTTAGACTTACACAGAATAGCAGAGATGAGAGGATGAGTTTTTATAAAACCTGAAATATGAAGAAAAAGTCAATAAAAAACACTGAAATTGTATTGGATTGAGTCTGAGAAAACTACATTCATCATATCTTCACAGTTCATAAGGTTTTTGGGACAATAAGAGGCAACCTTTAAACACAAGAAGAATACTCACCTTTATGAAAGGAAGCCATTATCAGTTTATTTCTGTTTATTCACAAACCAGTTCAGAGGACGAGTTTCCTTTACAGTTAGAGAATAAACAAATTAGCCATTGCATTGACACATGACTTATAAAAAGGCTCTTTGTTTCAAACACACATGCAAAACATTCCACAGCATTTTATTTTGGATCAGAGTTCAAATTGAGACTGTTATTGTCAAACATAATGCAATAAAGGATGAAACAACTCGATCAATTCTTACACGATATAAGCTATACGCCTGACCTCGCCCCTAAACCCTTCACTGGGGTTTAGATAAATCGGTCGTGAGATAACGTCGGATGAAATAATGCTTTGTTGTTTTCCTAGAAATTAAGAAACACAAATAATCTTTGAATCACAAGCTGTTTCCCAAAAACATCAGACCTGAAAATTGTTGAATATCTACAAGTGCTCTGGAGTTTTTTAAATTTAGTTACTCAAATTACTATAATTACCCAAATTACTCAACTATAATACACACAAATCAATTATAACTACACTGTATAACACACACTTTATGTTTTTTGACATAAAGAGAGTGATGAGGATCATTATGAGCAGAAAGAAGATCTTACCTGATATAAGCTGATATACAGTGATCATCACCCGACACGACTGACTGAACAAAAAGTTTGTGTGTGTTGAGATGATATAGTGAAGTTATCTTTCCATCATTCTAATGAGGAAATATGAAACCAAGTCCACTGTTTTCCTTCCTCAAATTCAAATACAACTTTCCACACAATATGTGTAATTTCCTCAGTTCCCCCTTCTCCCTATTTTTCCCAGATCAACACAACCCGGCATGGATAATCCCAACATTCCCAACAGTCTTGTCCATCCCTCAAACTCAGATTATTGACTCGTGTCATAAATATAAATTGTACATAGACGTTGTGATCAGATTCTCTGTTTATTTCACAGATATCTACAGTTAAGACTTTTATATGTTACATTTTAAATAGATATGTTGCAGAAGATGGCTTGATTTCATTATTTATTTCACAAACTCGGATATTCTTCTCAAATTAGAGTCAGTCTATTTTATATACATATATCAAATATATAAAGCCAAGAGAAAATATGATCAGGTGATTTTGGGAAACTGTTGATCTGAACTGCTGATAATGCTTTTTTTTTCTTCCCTCATCACTGAAATCATTCATAACTGATTGCTGTAAAATGCATTAATAATATAACACACTTTCTAAATAAAATTAAACAGTCTCTGCTTGAAAGATGTAAAAACGGACGTGACTCACCAGCATAGAAATAAAGATTTAAGATTTAATTTAGATCGTGTTGTATATAAAGCAAGATTGATTTGTTATTGTTTCAATGTTGATTCGATGTAAAATAAGTGATTTTATTTTAATGTTCACCTTGAAATATTCTTTATAATTGAAATAACATTATTTCAAGGTGCAAACCTGATGAAAAAAATCAATGTTAAATATGGATCTTGATTCAGTGTTGGTCTGTTATCAGTGTTTTAAAAAAGTGCCTCATAGTCCAACACAACTCTCCATAATGGAGACCAGATACTGTGTCGACCATGTTAAAAGCAGAGCATTAATCTAATAGCAGCAAAACTTTCACTGAATTTTACATTTGCTTTCACTAAATTTCTCCCATAAATACTGTGAAACATGTAGTCTACAGTATCACAAACAGCTATTAATGACAAAACTGCAAAAAGGTGTAGACTGATAGAAACACTAAAGCATTTAATTCTCATTTAAGTAAAGAGAGACTCACCTGATATGAGTTTCTTCACCCAACTAGACTGACTACACAGAAATATGTGTGTCAGAAGATTATATGACCGTTATCTGTTCATCCAATGAGGAAAAAAACATATTTAGTCAACCCTTCCTGATAAAATTCAAATTAGCATTCAAATTTAGACAGAAAACACACCAAAAACATATGAAATTAATACAAAGATCACATTTCTAAAAACATGGTACATTTGCTTTAAAGGAGATTAAAAAATTACTATTTAGGCTACTATAAAATTACTATGTTTTTTCTCTATCCTTAGACCTTTATATCATCTTAGACCTTCATATTTGCCATAATGCATATTTTCGAAGTTGTGCTCAAAAGTGGGTTTGCAAAGACGACCACAGCTTCACATTCATCTTCAATGTTTAAAGCCCAAGTTTGACCAAAGTGACCAAAATCATCATCAAACTGCTCTTCATCACAAACTTCAGCATTTCTATTCATGACCGGTGTGAAGAGAAAAAAAGAGTAAAAGAGTCAACCCAAGTTAACCCTAATGTTAAACTAATACAAAAAGTATTTTTATTACTATTATTAGTTAACCATTTATTTGTTCAGCTAAGTTGATTCAACAGGGGTAAAAAAGCAACAAATACACAACAAAGCAACTCATTTTCCTTATTTTTCAGCATCTAGATCAGGGATGGGCAAACTCGGTCCTGGAGTGCCACTGTCCTGCAGAGTTTAGCTCCAACCCTGATAAACTCTCCTGTCTGTAGCTTTCTAGTAATCCTGAAGACATTGATTAGCTGGTTCAGGTGTGTTTGATTATGGTCCTAGATAGAAACCACTGATACCAGAGATCAGACCTTGAATGAAATCAGACTGCTACATGATGATAATATCTTTATTATAAACAAACTGACAACATACTTGATCACATTTTCTTTTGCTGTTCTCACCATAACAAACAATATCAGCTGCCAGAGAAAACCTAACATTAAAAAGTCAAGACCAAAGTGCCCACCTAAACACTGACCTCCACAATGGTGACCAAACCAAACTATTACTTTCAACATCAAAACCTCTTTGAAGAGGTTCAGTCCTGTGTCTGCTGGGAAACTCCTAAAACTGTATAAGAATTCACCATCACAACTTTCTTCCAAAAGATCAGGGGCCCTATGTTAACGATCTGAAACGCAAGTATCAAAAGCAAAACGAAAATAACTTTGTGGGCGGGTCTTGGGTGCTGTTGCTATTATACCGGCGGGATAAATGACTCTTGCGCCCAACACAAATCTAAAATGGGTTGATCTGAAGTAGCTTCATTACTCATAGATGTGGTTATTGTAAAAGTTAAAAACATGCTGTACAAGGACAGTGCTGCAATAATTAAAAAATTAAACCTAACTCAGAAATTGGGCTCTATATGAGTTCAGTGATTCAAGTCAAATGATTGTGAAATAACGATTATGTTAAAACACAACCAACACCATCAGATCACCTTTTCTCTTTGTTCATCTGGCTGTTATAACTCAGGTACAGCAGACAAACTAAATCTAAAGTTAATGACTTATGGGTCAAGAGTCCAACTAAAGCAAACACTCATCAACATAATGGTGACTTTTTTTTTTTTTCTTCTTCAGTGATTCTGCTTGTTAACATCAGGTGTCTTCAATGTTAGCAATAAAAAATAAAGAGTTCTTAATTCATCTTTGACGTCTGTCTGTTATTCAGATATTTTTGTTTAAAAAAGAATTGTTGTAAATGTTACTCATTTTAAATGGTTAACTTTTAAGGAATTAATTTGATTAATTATTACTCAATTCTAATTTGTTACATTTAATTAATAATATTGCTTGTAACCTGTTGCCACAATTTTAGCGTATTCCTTTTGAGCGAGCGGAGCGGAATATTCAGAAATGCGCTCTCCGCTCACAAGCTCTGATTGGAACAAAGCATGACAAATTCAGACTCTTTCATTTTCTCTGTAGCTTGAACACTCAGTACATTAGGCATAAGAGCGTTAGTTAATGCTGTCCATTGATGCCCATTTTATTTCACGTTTTTAAGTACAATATTATGTCAAGAGTCAAACTATCCAACTAAAGCAAACACTGAACATTTTCAATAAAACATTGACATCTAAACCTCTGTTAATTCTCACAAATAACTTCTGCTGAGATTTATTGTCTTCTTTTATTTCCAGTTTATTTCAGGCTGTTATAGTTCTGTGTTTCTTTTTCTGAGAAACATTGATTCAATGCTATTACCGTTACCGTACCATTTTTGGATGACATTTAAAAAAGCTAAACTCTGCAGAGCTGTGGCCCTCCAGGATCGAGTTTGCCCATCCCTGGGTTAGAGTAACCCTGAAGCAGTGTTGCAGTAACTGAGATAATTAAGTGATGATTGACCATTAGTGATGAATACCTGCTGTTATCAAGCAGAATCTCTCTGTAGTGTGGATTTTGTACTGTGATTGTTGTCAGCATAAAGACGAAAAGTTTCTTTAAAAAATCGATCTCACTGGGTAACATTTATAATGAAAATAAAATCATAGCAAGAACTGATCCCTGGGGTACACCACATATGTTTGTTCAAAAAAGAAAATAACCATTTTAAAATAACGCCCTGTAGTCCAACACAACTCTCCAAGAACATTGTGGTTGACCATGTCAAAAGAGCTTAAATCTAAAAGCAACAAAACTGGAAATGTTTTCGCTATTTTTTTTTTTTAAAAATCAGAAATAACATGTAGCCTACTTTATCACAACTAGCTATTAATTACAAAACTGCAAAAACTGGTAGATTGATAGTTTCATTTAAAGAATTAAATTCTCATTTAAGCATGTAAAGAGAGACTCACCTGATCTGAGTTTCTTCATCCATCTAGACTGACTACACATAAATATGTGTGTCAGAAGATTATATCGCAGTTATATCATCTTAGACCTTCATATTTGTCATTATGCATATTTTTGATGTTTTGCAAAAGTGGAATTGCAAAGACGACCACAGGTTCACATTCATCTGTAATTTTAAAGCCCAGGAAGAGTGACAGAAAGTTCATCAAACTGCTCTTCATTACAAACTTCAGCATGTCTAATATGAAATGAGTCTACTCCAGCAGGATACTCCAATAAGCATGAGCCCCGTCTGATTGGTCATGGCGGCGGTGTTGCAACAATCTATAGAGATATTCTCAATGTTACTCAGAAAACGGGTTAAAAGTTTATTACGTTTGAAGTACTTGTACTAAATGTTACGCTCTTAGATGTTAGAAAAACATTCCTATTATCTCTAGCCTTGGCTACCGTATATAGACCGCCTGGGCCTTACGCTGATTTCCTAAAAGAGTTTGCAGATTTTCTCTCAGATCTATTGGTCAACGTCGATAAAGCATTAATTGTTGGAGATTTTAACATACACGTAGATAATCCAAATGATGCGTTAGGGGCTGCGTTTACAGATTTATTCAATTCATTTGGGGTCAAGCAAAACGTCACCGGACCAACTCATCGTCTTAATCATACACTCGATTTAATTATTTCACATGAACCGATCCAACCAATATAGATATCATTCCACAAAGTGATGATGTCACTGACCATTACATGGTAACTTGCATATTACGTACTGCTGTAATATGTCATGCGGCGCCGCGTTATCAACTAGGCAGAACAATCCTTCCATCCACCATAGATAATTTCTCAAATTGCTTATCTGATCTGTCTCAGCTGCTCAGTGAACCCAAACAAACAGATGAACTAGAAGAACTAACTAGCACTATGAGCTCCATTCTCTCTAGAACATTGGATGTTGTCGCACCCATTAAATTAAAAAAGGTCAGAGAAATAAGTAAAGCACCGTGGTACAACAATACTACGCATGTTCTAAAGAGAGAAACCCGTATTTTAGAGCATAAATGGAAACAAACTAATTTAGAGGTCTTTAGAATCGCGTGGAAAGACAGTATGTCACGTTATAAAAAGGCCCTAAAAGCGGCCAGGGCTGAGCATCTCCGCAAACTAATAGAAAATAACCAAAATAATCCAAGGTTACAAGGTTAATAATCCCGTTACAGTTCAGTAGTAATGATTTCATGAAGTTCTTCACTCAGAAAATAGAAAGCATCAGAACCACAATTGTAAACGTTCAATCTTCAATTGCGCCTTATAATTCAGCCTCAATTATCACCCCGCAAGAACAATTACAGTGCTTTACAACTATAGAACAAAAAGAGTTAAATAAACTTATCACTTCATCTAAAACAACAACATGTTTATTAGATCCTATACCAACTACACTACTGAAAGAAGTGTTACCTGTTGTGGAAGAGCCTCTTCTCAATATTATTAACCCTTGTGTGGTGTTCATATTTTTGTTACTCAGCCAGTGTTCGTGGGTCTGGTGGACCCGCTGCATTTTTGGGTTTTTAATTCAACACAATCAAAAATGTTATGTTAAAATACTCAACAGATGTTTACTTCATCCCAATTACAAGCAATATAAACAGCATATATGGTCAATATTTTCTCTTTACCTTTGTTAGATCACATTTAAGAATTGCAACCTCGTGTGGGAACGGCAGGAGTAGAAGCACAAAACTCACTCTTGCACTCTTTCACACTTACACACAATCTCTCTCTCACACACGCACGCACACATACACTCATGCAGACACATACACACAACCACAACACACACACCCACAACACACACACAGACACACACAAAACACACACCCACACAAAACACACACACACACACACATGCACATACACACACACACACTCACTTGGATATGTGGTGTACGGTCACTCTCCATAGGCATAATGGTTTTTCTAATGTACAAACTGTATAATATATCCCCCTACACTAACCCTACCACTAAACCTACCAATCACAGAAAACTTTTGGCATTTTTTGAATTTCAAAAAACACCATTTAGTATGTTTTAGTATGAGGACACAGATGTCGTCATAAACCATGTTTACGTTGTAATACCCATGTCATTATACACATTTGTGTCCTCATAAACCATATACAAGAACATACACACACTAACAGCAGGCCCTGACAGGAGGAGGACAGAGTAAAGGTACACAGGACCTACAATTTCCACTCTTTTATTAGCCCCGGGTCCAGTGGACCCGAACATCCTGTGTGTAATATAAATGTGTAGGGGGGGTGTACAGTGTGTTTTCATTAAAAATGTGTTCTGATATATATTCCTCACAGAAAATGAGCCAAGGCCAATAAGTCTCAGTTTGAAAAAGTAATTAATTATATAATTTTTCTTTTGATAAAAAATGAAAACGGGTCCAACAGACCCGAACACCATACAAGGGTTAACTCATCTTTATCTTTAGGTCATGTTCCAAGAACATTTAAACTGGCAGTTATAAAACCTCTCATTAAGAAACCACAATTAGATCATAATAACCTAGCAAATTATAGACCCATTTCAAATCTTCCATTTATGTCTAAAATATTAGAAAAAGTTGTGTCCGCTCAACTGGGCTCTTTCTTGCAAGAAAATGACATCTATGAAAAGTTTGTCTGGTTTTAGGCCGCACCATAGCACTGAAACTGCGCTCGTTAAAATCACAAATGATTTACTTTTAGCTTCTGACCAAGGCTGTATCTCAATACTAGTTTTACTTGATCTTAGTGCTGCGTTCGATACTATAGATCACACAATACTCTTAGATGGACTACAAAATTATACTGGTGTTCAAGGACAAGCATTAAGCTGGTTCAAATCATACTTATCTGGGCTGCGTTCTCCGAAACTACCTTAACGCTACGTCGTTCTTAAGTTGTACCTTAAGAAGTACCTTAGCGTTAATACGTGGTTTCCGAAACCTTCTTAGTTAAGTATACCTTCTGTAAGTCATACGTTCGTAAGGTTGGTCTGGAGCGCTCTTAGCTATACCTTATCGCTGCTGACGGTTCATACCGCTAGTGGCCACCACTACGCAAAAAGCTTTTTTACATCGCAGTTTAATTACACATAGAAAATTTTATATGAACATTTAATATAAAATCTGATTTAGTATTAAAATTACATTTTTACTTTACTTTAAAATTTGACACATAAAATACTTAAGTTGTTATAGCCTACACCCAGTGTATGGAAGTGTTTTCATTAATAAAGTTTCCATACACTAATGGTTGTTAGCTTTTTTAATTACTATCCTAAGGCACATCAGCTGGCGAACCATTTGACAGAAAAGGCTTAGGAGTCTATATAAAGAAAGATGAGTTTACACAAACTTTATAGCTATGGCAGCGAGACAGCGAGTACTTGTTTTAAATCAAAGACGGCGCCGTCCGCGGAGCCAGTTAGTGTATGTCAACTACATGGCTGGTGGATAATCAGCATACGTTGTGGAGAACATTAACACACTTATGTCATGACAGGCTTTGCCGTGCTGCTGTGCAGCTTGTTTGTTTGTGTTTTATGGTTGCCGTCTGTCTGTCTGTTTTAGTCCTACAGGTGGAGCTGTAGGCTGGCCGTGAAGGTTAATGGATGACCTGTTAAAAGAGGCCTTCCGGGAGCTCGCGGGTCTCTCTTTCCTCTTTGGGCCGTCGGTCCGTGCGGCTGGTGGCTGCCTCGCTCGTCGCATTTACCTCCTCTCACCACCCGTTTCATTCTACTGATGAACACTACACTTTTGGTTAATCATTACATTTACTGATACACTTTTATTTCTGTTAAATAAACACTCTTTGTTAAATATAGCGATCGGTGTGGTCTCCCCTTTCATGTTGCGATCACTGTATGAGCCAAGTGGTCGTAACACTTATGGCCGTGAGGGTTTGGGATTGCACACTTGCTAAATTATAAACACATACTCATATTTATTTCTGCATGTACATATTTCAATGAGCCCCGATAAATGCAGTTTGTACTATTTCTAAAACGCTTCTTTATAAAGAACATTGTTTTCTCAATACTTTACCTATACCGCTGTGAAGGAAAGAGCGCACAATCGATCATCGAGGCATCGATATCAACCTATTCAGCACCTCCACCATGGACAGCACCTGCTAAGGTCGAACTTAAGAAGGTTTAGCTTAAGCAACATCCTAAGGTATAGTTCGGAGAACACACGTAGGAAATGTATACCTGTAGTTAAGGTGTACCTTTTGAGTCTTCGTAGCGCGCTAAGAGACAACGTTATCGGAGAACGCACCCCTGACCGCTACCATTTTGTCTATTTAAATGGAGAAAAATCGATCATAACTCCAGTAAACTATGGAGTGCCGCAGGGATCTGTGTTAGGCCCTCTGTTATTCTCATATGCTGCCACTTGGAAATATTATAAGGAAACATGGAATTAGTTTCCATTGTTATGCTGATGACACTCAAATATATATTTCATCACGGCCAGATGAAAACGCTAAATTATCCAAATTGACAGAGTGTGTTAAAGATATAAAAGATTGGATGACGCGTAATTTTCTTTTATTAAATCCAGATAAAACAGAGGTATTACTTATCGGTTCAAAAAACCACCCACAAAACCTCTTACAATACAACTTTAACATCGTAGGATGTCCTGTTACTTTATCCTCTACAGTAAAAGACCTGGGTGTTATACTCGATTGCAACCTGTCTTTCGAAAATCATATTTCGTATGTTACAAAAACAGCCTTTTTCCACCTTAGAAACATTGCTAAGCTACATAATATGCTATCAGTTTCTGATACAGAAAAGTTAGTTCATGCATTCATGACCTCGAGACTAGATTACTGTAATGCTTTATTAGCTGGTTGTCCTGCATCCTCAATAAACAAGATACAGTTAGTCCAAAATGCCGCCGCTAGAGTTCTTACTAGATCAAGAAAATATGATCATATAACACCGATTTTATCATCACTGCATTGGTTACCTATAACGTTTCGTATTAATTACAAGGTATTGACTTATAAAGCCCTAAATGGCTTAGCTCCAGTCTATTTAACGGATCTTCTATCGCCCTACAATCCATCGCGCTCTTTAAGATCACTTAATTCAAGGCTTTTGGTCATACCTAGGATATCCAGAACCACCAAAGGAGGGAGATCATTTTCACATTTAGCCCCAACACTCTGGAATAGCCTTCCTGATACTGTTCGTTGCTCAGACTCGCTCTCCCAGTTTAAAACTAGATTAAAGTCGCATCTCTTCAGCCAGGCATTCATATAATATTTTTAATCTTACAGTTCAAACTACAATCCGGCCTCTAGTTCATAAACGCCAGAGGAGAACTGGCCCCCGACTGAGCCTGGGTTCTCCCAAGGTTTTTTTTTTTTTCTCCATTGGGTCACCTGATGGAGTTTCAGGTCACCATTAGGTCACTTGATGGAGTTTTTCGGTTCCTTGCCACTGTTGCCTTTGGCTTGCTCAGTTGGGGATATTTTGGGGATATTTAATTTGATTTTATCAATCAATAAATTCCACTAGAAACAAACCTTGTTGTATTATTTTAATTTAATACTGTGAAGCTGCTTTGATACAATCTGTATTGTGAAAAGCGCTATACAAATATACTTGACTAGACTTGACTTGACTTGACTTAATATTCATGACCATTGTGAATTTATAGGAATCCATTGTTTCTAGATTGTAAAATATTGTTTGCAACAAATATTCTGTCATAGTATTAATAAGTCCATTGGAGTCTGTTTATGTGAATATGAAATGCATAAATAGTTCTATAGAAACATTCATTTCTTTAAATAAACAAATCAATCTCTCAAATTCTGAACACATTTTAAATCAGGTTTCCCAAACAAACTAGTACAACAGTTCTTGTTGTCAATTATCTGATTTTTAACATGAAGCACTTGGTGGCCAAAATTGAAAATCATACAGCTTTGGAAAAACAAAATGGTGAGTAAATTATAACAATTTTTATTTTGGAAATGTGTCACTTTAATGTGCCATTTGATAATGTTTTGAAAGCAGGAACCTTGAGAAATAATCAGTGTTTCATCTCACTACTTTACATGTTGTATCAGTAACACATATGCAAATCTTAAAAGAGTCAACCCAAGTTTACCATATGTTAAACTTACAAAAATTATAAAAATGTGTGTAATATTATTTAACCATTTATTTGTTCAGATAAGTTGATTCAACATGGGTAAAAAGGCAACAAATACACAACAAAGCAACTAATTTTCATGATTTTTTCAGCATCTATAAACATTACCCACTAAGCAAAATGATGTCCAAAACACGTCTTTTCAACGTCTTTGTCACAAAAGTCGGACGTTGAAAAGACTTCCACTGAGGAGCCAGAATGAAAGTTTTTATGACGTCTTTTTTTGACGTGTTCTGCACGTCCGATATCTAGACGTTCGTACAAGGTTAAAACTAGTTCAGATGTGGCCATTGTGGACATATTTCAACATCATTTATGGTCTCATTTAGACATAATTACTTTGACTATTGCTGTCAGATGATCTTAGTGAGAATTAACAGAGGTTTAGATGTTGATATTTGTTTCATTTGAAGTGTCACCATTGTGGTGATCAATGTTTGCTTTAGTTGGGCTCTTGGTCCCCTTTCTTTATACTTCAACTTTTATTTGGCTGCTGTACCAGTGTGTTTGTGTAACACAATTGTTGTGGCAGAGAAAGCCTAGCAAAAGTATGAGGTGTTATCAGCTCAATGTTGATGATGACATAATCATCATAAAATGGGCATCTAATATTGTATTTAAAGTTTTGTGTTTATATTTGGCATTCATAACCACCAACCTTGTGGGACTGCATTATTGCTGCCAAAAGCATTAAAATGATCACTTATTTAAAGGTGTATAAAGCATGTGCACATGATGTTTTGAGCAAATGTATCATATAGTCACACACAGACATCAAGATTTTGCACATGAATCACAACAACGGTGACAATAAAAAAATAAAAAAAAGCTTCATGCTGCAATGCATGATGGGTAGCTTTCATAGTACAAAACTCATTCTTGATTCTCAAGCTTTTGTGTTTTGATTGTCACCGTTGTTGTGATTCATATCCAAAATATTAATGTCTGTGTGGGACTACGTGATACACTTGCTCAAAACATCATGTGCACATGCTTTTTATACACCTTCAAATGAGTGATCATTTTAATGCTTTTGGCACCAATATTGCAGTCCCACAAGGTTGGTGGTTATGAATGCCAAAGCATCTGACATCGTTACATGCTTGTTTTGTGATGATTTCATCATCAACCATAAGCTGATAACAGCTGATCTTACTTATTATTAGCTTTCTCTGCCACAAAAATTGTGTTTTACAAACACACAGTTAAAGCAGTCAAATAAAAGTTAAAGTAAAAGGAACGGGACCAAGAGCCCAACTAAAGCAAACATTGATCACCACAATGGTGACACTTCAAATTAAACAAATATCAACATCTAAACCTCTGTTAATTCTCACTGAGATCATCTGACAGCAATAGTCAAAGTAATTATGTATAAATGAGACCATAAATGATGTTGAAATATGTCCACAATGGCCACATCTGAACTAGTTTTAACCTTGTACGAAGGTTCGATGAACGTCTAGATCTCGGACGCGCAGAACACGTCAAAAAAAGACGTCATAAAAACTTTCATTCTGGCTCCTCAGTGGACGTCTTTTCAACGTCCGACTTTTGTGACAAAGACGTTGAAAAGACGTGTTTTAGACATCATTTTGCTTAGTGGGTAGAAGTGAAAGGCAGATTCTGAAGAGATTCCTTAAAAAAGCTGCAACTTATAATATCTTGTGAATAGATTAACATGTCACATGTTTATTATTATTAAAACTTTAATATTATTATCATGATGGATCTGTTCTAAAAATTCTAATTGGTTTTTGAATAAAATCAATCCGATCATTCTTCATATTTACTAGCAACTCAAAAATGCTGAAAAAAATCAAATGAAACATTCATAGATTTACTGATTAATATCAATAAGTATAAAAACAAAATCATCTACAGTCTTCACACACTAAATATTTATGCACAATAATAGAGGTGATTAAAAGAAAATCAATTATAAGAGTCAAGTATAATATATCACACACTGGTCTAAAAAATAAAGAAAGACCAATACAAGAATAAAAAGAAGAAACTAATAGTAAGAGATAATAGATCAAAATGAATTAATAAATGACAAATAAATAATAAATAAGACCAGTATAACATTAGGCTATAGCTAATATTTACAGAAATAATTTGAGACTGTTGTTAATCTGAAAACGTTGATTCTGTTGTATAGTTTAAATTTACTGTACGATAATGGCAGTTAATTTATTTCCTGAATCTGGATGCTGTAGTCCTCAATATTTTTACTGGACACTTTTGATGTGTTTGGGTTTGAGTCCATAGTAAATACATCTGAAGAACTTCCTGAACTGCTGTCTGACCTGGGGCCTATACCATGAAGCTGGTTTAGGTGGCTAGCCAGGTAAGTTTAAGATTAGCTTGAGTCAACCCTGGGTTTTAGGTACTATGATAACCTGCTCCAGGGTTATGTTCTGGATTCAAGATCTCAGACTGAAATTTGACCAATCAGCTGTGAGCAAAGAAACATAGGTAACGTAACTAATTCCCAGCTTCCGTTCTCTGTTGCAGTGGCTTCGTCTTTTCTTTTCTTCTGAATCCTGTGGACATCTCAACGCAAATTGTTAGACGAGCACTTTGTAGATGTGGCATGAAGCGGTAAGGGCTCTCAATAAGTAATCTAGCTTATGGTGATAATTGTCGACTACGCCACCCTGAATCAATCAGGGAATATCTAAATAACCCAGTAATGGACACTAGGTCACAGGTTCGTGTGTGCCAGGGAGGTCAGAGACACAAGTACAAAATAATTACAAAAAAGGACTTTTATTGACATACAAAAATAGTTAAAAACAGTATATTTTCTTAAAACAAGGGCGCTCAGCGCACAAATATCAAAGCACAAAAACAGGTGCTCACAGGGGGCAATATGAATGGCACACACCAACATAGTCCTCTACCCACGAGGGTAGGAGGAGTTTCAGTCAAACAAAAAAATATAAAACAAAACAACCAGGCTGAGTCGACCGGCGGAAGGACCACTTAATGGCTTTTCCAAAAGCGCAATCCTACTCACACGTCACCGTGCACTTGGATCACACATGCAGGCACTTCAAAAGTGTCACCCACTGCAACACCACCACTACAACACTGCAAGAGAAGTTCCTAACACCTGGCCACCTCAGTTCCTGGAAGAAACAAAATAAAAAAAATGAATAGACAAAGTAATTGAGTTTAGTAAAACCCCAAAAATAGATAACCAAAAGAAAATATAACAATCAAAGTCAGCAACGACACACACGTAAATAACAGAAACAAAATCTGAACAATACACACAACTAAACTAAGGAAACGAATAACAGCAGATAGAGCTGGTGCAGCACACACACATACACGCATACACGCACTCGCGCGTGCACACACACTGGTTCTCGTACAAATAACGGTCAATTATTATTGATCACAACTTCTATCACACTAAAAAGAGGGAAAGGAAGTAGACGATACAAATCCTGTGCCCTTATGAATTCCCGCCGGCGCGATCAGCGCGACACGGAGGGCAGCGCGAGCACCGTGGTTATCCGGGTGGACTCAAGTTCACAGAAACATGGAAGAACAAAGAGGAGATTTATGCAGGGAACCAGCAAAATGGTCCCGAGGACGAAAGGGAGGACCCGCGCCTCACGAACGCCTTAAAGAGAAGCAGCGAGATGTTAGTGCCTCTCTTTCCACTACAATATTCCAGACATCTTACATGACACTTACCAAAAGACGACATCACCCCACATATAATCCCTACAGGCTACTGTTTACCGCGATCATCATAACCACCGATTAACTGGGGTACAGGAAGCAACACATTAACAGTGATATAGCGACTCAGTATACTGCACGCCATCATAACCACCACTCAATACAGGGACAGTTACATACCTAAAGGGTGCGCAGACACCTATTCTGAGCTGATGAAATGCATCGTCGGAAAAGTGCTTAAATGAACTGCTACGATTTAAAGAGATAACACATCAGTAGCGTTCTAAAAACACGATTTAAAACACTCGCTACCAGCACATACCTGAGGCGCTAGTGGATGACACACGAGGGGGCGGAGCAAAGACGTGACTCTCTCAGGATACAGCCAACCCGCATTAAATAGACCATACTCCCCCCTGATAGGACACCACAACTGTCAATCACTTAACTAATCCTGTCACATAGAGAAAGAGTTTTTAGGGACAGACAGAATCCCCTTGACTCTCCTGATACTTACTTGTATGAAAGATACAGATTTTCCGCAGAAGGAATGTCTTATCTTTGCGAACTTCTTGAGCTGCACATAACAAATGTGATTCGTCCAATTCATGCACTTACTGTACCACAAATGACATGCATTGCGTTTTTTTTTTTGCGTTTTTCACATTGCGTTACGATCGGTGATGCAGAGAATCTAGGGAAAAACACGGTTTAACGAACCATTCGCAAGGCGGTCCTCGCACTGCAGGGGTACATTAATAGCTTCATTGTGTTCCCTGGACATTTATCGACCATGTCCATAAAAGAGGGCTTTTATAAAATTGCCGGTAAGATATACTGATAGGGTGACATGAACAAATCTTTTTAAATCTTTTTTCTTCAAAAAGCTATGAAGGACTAAAAATGACAGAACGAAAAATAAATAAATAAATAAATGAAAGTAGAAATAAATAAATAAATGCAGAAATAATAGTAAAAATAAATACATTTTGGTAATATAAATGGCTATTTCTGTATTTTTACATGTATTTATTTATTTATTTATGCATTTCTATATGTATTTATTTATGTATTTATACATTTATATATTTATGTATTTATATATTTATTTATTTATATATTTATATATGTATTTATTTATACATTTATTTATTCCTACATTTATTTCTGTATTTCCACATTTCTACATTTATTTATTTCTGTATTTCCACATTTCTACATTTATTTATTTCTGTATTTCCACATTTCTACATTTATTTTTCCCTGCGCATGTATGCTAATTGACCAATGGCTAACCACGCCCCCTCCACTCACTCAGTCAACATTCGGTAACAGGCATAGTATGGCAGCTGTCACAGTCGGAGACATTTCACAGGAGGCAATTGATGATTTTTTGGAGACAGAAAGATTATATATCATCTCGATGTCACCAAAAGGGCCTTAAATATGCATTGGAGGGTTATATTAATAATTTTATTGTTGAGAAGGTCGATAAGCTTCAGCTCCAGAACAAAGATTTACAGTTCACACTTCACAGTGTAAACGTTATAGTTTGGTGCTATTTCGCTTCAAACGCTCGCTTTATACGCGCGTCCTATTCGCTTTGGATTCAAAATGTTCAAGCGTCGAACTAGACGCGGATACGCGCGAATTTGACGCTCTATTCGCGTTTGGTGGGAGCGCAGAAGAACAGGCTGCGATGTCAAGATTGCATGCTGGATGTGTGTGTGTGTGTGTGTGTGTGTGTCAGAGAGCGGGCGCCGGGGCGCGATCGAACAGTGGAAACATAAAAAACATACTCCATTTTGTTCATACAGGACATAATTAAAACTGCAAAGTGTTTAGCCTAGTACTTATATTTGTGTAAAACACAACATTGTGCTTTTGTCAAACTGTAAACTCTTGTCAAACTGTAACCTACAACTGTACCCAACCAAAATCACACACACACGCTGTTTAAAAGCTAAAATGACAAGAAAAAACATAAAAACGAATGAAAACTGATAACCGCAATGCATTGCAATGGACGAGGAAGCAGAGAATGTCCAAGTGTATTGGGTTAGCTATGCGTACTGTGATTGGCTCATCGCGTTTGGGGGCGTGGCTTAGCCATTGGTCAATTAGCATACATGCGCAGGGAAAAATAAATGTAGAAATGTGGAAATACAGAAAGAAATAAATGTAGAAATGTGGAAATACAGAAAGAAATAAATGTAGGAATAAATAAATGTATAAATAAATACATATATAAATATATAAATAAATACATATATAAATACATAAATATATAAATAAATGTATAAATACATAAATAAATACATATAGAAATGCATAAATAAATACATGTAAAAATACAGAAATAGCCATTTATATTACCAAAATGTATTTATTTTTACTATTATTTCTGCATTTATTTATTTATTTCTACTTTTATTTATTTATTTATTTATTTTTCGTTCTGTCATTTTTAGTCCTTCATAAAAAGCAGATTATATCTTATATATACAGATACAGATTATATATATATATATATCTTCGAAAACAAGCAGGGAGTCCAGTATGGCGTCGACGGCTATGTGACTGACCTTATGTTTGCGGACGACATCGACATCCTGGCCAATACAGATACAGAGGCCACCGACACCCTCCACAACGCTGCCCGTTTCGCCAAGCCGTTTGGACTAAAAATCTACATCGATAAGACCAAAGTTATGAACACCGATATTGCTAGGATCCCTGGTCCAAGAAAAGAAGATCACCTCAACCGCCGAAGTTCTTAGCCGAATCAGCCAGGCAACAGCGGTTTTCTTGTTGAAGTGGTGTTTGTGGAAAAAGGCCAACATCACTACTGTGTCTAAAATACGACTCTTCTGAACCCTGGTCATTCCTATCGTGTTATATCACTCAGTAACCTGGACCATTCTTAAGTCAGAACTTATCTAGCTCGAGGTCTTCCAAATGCAATGTCTCCAACAAATCCTCAGTGTCTCCCGGCGGGACCGACTCCGTAACGAATGTATCTGAAAAGAGTGTGGCGACCATCCTACAGTGGAAGAGGCCATCCAGAAGCAATGTCTGAATTAGTTTGGACACGTCTTAGCAGAGCGCATCTTCTTCAGCATTGCTACATCTTAACACCAACTTTAGTTAATGTAGAAACACAATCCACTACCTCTTGTTTTCCCCGTTTCCTCCGTGATGTGATCCGCTCTGAACAGCTGGAAGTCAGGCAGATGTTGCGTGTCGTCTAGAACTGAGCTTCACTCAGCCAGGTTTCAGTGAAGCACACTGCAGCGGAGTTAAGTCCTTGAAAAGTCCTTAATGCAGGTGAGAAGTTGTTTATCAGGCTTGTTAGGAAGGGATCTGAGATTATCAAGATGAATGCTTTGGAGCGGGGTTCGGAACCTGCATTCGCGGAGCTTAACCAACTAGTCTGGTAGGAAGGGGAGGTCCACCTGCACCCGAAAGGTATATTTTTTTAACCTAGTTTTTTGTAATCTTTAAGGTGTCTAGTAAAGGAATTTTGATGTTCCCCATGCAAATTATTGTCCCATATGTGATTTTTTGTATCATCTTTTGTGTCCGTGCTTGATTTTCGGCTGTGAAAAACTTTAAATCTACATAGAATCTGAACAATACATCCTACAGACACAATCCACCCCATTTTCTCTTCGTCTTTGCATGAGGAATTGATAGATATATTGTCATGATTAGATGATGTATGGTGCATTAAAACTCAAATAAACGCAAAAAAATCGGTGACATTGAATCACTGGAACTCCTCCCCTATGGACCCTATTGATATATGTTTTCTAACTTTTGTATTGTTATAGTCTTTATGATGTCTAATAAGCAAATGTTGATGATCCCTACTTGAAATATTGTCACATGTTGGACCAAATGAACATCTCCCATAATAAGGAGTTACTATTCAAGCCGTTATATTGGTATTATATTTATTGAAACAAAACAGAAAACCACTCATATAGTCAAATGTGTGTATATATAGGGTATAACAAATCCCCATTAGAATAAACTGAAATAGAAAAAAGTGATTCTAATCAAAGGTCAAAAGGTCAAGGGCAATGATGTCTATTCATCATACAGCAGGTCTTCATAATCGACCTCTTGCTCCTTGTCTTCTTCGCCATCTCCATCCATCTCCTCGACTGTTTCCTCCAGCAAATTAGTGAGTAAAGTGGGGAGGATAGGTCCACAAGACCACACTGGTTCCAGGGTACCCTCTTCAGTCTTTTCCCAGCCTTGGCCAGGATCATGGGGCTTGGGACAACAGAATATCGGTGTGGCTGCTCTCTTGTAGTTGGCCAGACGGTGGTCGACACGGTTGATGTGTGGGACCAGGTTGTCTCTCCAGGGCGGGAGCCGGGACAAATCCACCTTGAATCTGGTGGTAAGCGTCTCATCCTCTCCAATCATTTTTTTTCAGCATGATGCTGCGCACATAAATAATTAGTACGTCGACATTGGGACCGGAAAGCACAGGCGGATCCTAAATGTCAGCGAACTGGCAGAATGTAAGGGGGCAGACTACTGCACAACAATACTCTGCCTATATGTCTTCACAGGAGAAGATGTTACAAGTACCTTTAGAGGCAAAGGGAAGGTTGGGCCTCTGAAAAAGCTGCAGAGTAATCCAAAGTACCATGCAGCCTTCAAGTGAGTATTTTTAGTCAGATATCCTGTAGCATGTAATGGCAATTAATGCTTAACATAGGTATTGATACATTGTGACTTTGCAATACAAAACTTGGTGATCAGTGGTCTGTGGAGCCAGATGTGGTGGAGGACATTGAGGCATTTACATGTGTAATGTATGGCCAGGCCCACTAAAAAATCTGTGAACAACGTGTGCAGCATCATGCTGAAAAAAATTATTGGAGAGGATGAGACTGTTGTGTATAAAAAAGGACGCTGGACAAGAGATTTATGCATGCAACTCTCTTTACTTTTCGGACAAACCGGAACCAAACATTTCAGACCAAAACAGCTGCAACCTAAACATGCAGCGAGGCGTTACCAAACGAACACAGATTAATTCGTCCTGAGCGGACATAACATTTTCCCCTCTCTGGGGGGTTCAACTATGAAAAGTAGACACAAAGTCCTTCAGGTAATCGGGCCGTGCCCTGGTGCGCACTGGCCGTGGAGAACACACAGCTGAAGGTGAGGCGAACAGTGGTGTGGAGGCTGGGGAAAGGGGCAGCGACAATGATGATGGGGGCACTGGGTGTGACAACGAGGGAGTATCTTCAGGCTGTGCGGCTGCTTGTGGTATGGAGTCCTCCTGCTCCGCTATGGGTGGCATTATGTCCCCGCTGTTCTGAGTTAACATTGCAGGAGGTGCTGGCACCTTCTGAAGGCAGCTGGCGTGCCAGCGGGTGCCATCATCTAAGAGGTATGTGGCTGGTCCCAGTCAGCGGACCACTTGCTGTGGAGTGGACCAAAATGATGCCATCTTGTTTTCCCTGTGCGGTTGGCGAGCTCTCACCCAGTCTGCCACAGCGATATCTGGTATCCTGACCTTCTTTTTCTTGTCAAACCACTGTTTCATCCGCTTCTGACAGCGGGTGACTGAGGCTTTGACTGGTGTGAGTGTGTTCTGGACTGCGGTGGGGTGGAGCCTGTCCAGTGGTAGGTGTAACTCCCTACCCAGCATGAGCGAGGCTGGGGAAACCTCTGTGGTTGAATGCTGGGTAGCACAGTAGTGTAGCAGTGTTAGACGTATGGCTTGTTTAAAGGAACAGCCCTGGGCCTGATGTGCTCTGATGCCATTTTTTAGGGATTGATGGAAGCGTTCCCCCCTGCCGTTTGCCTGTGGGTGATACAGGGCTGTACGGATGTGTCGAATCCCCCTGTTCTCCAGGTATGAAGTAAACTCCACAGATACAAACTGTGGACCGCTGATAGTGGGGGGCACCGTGGATCTCGCCACATATGTCTAATTGCAAATGCTCCCATGGTTTTGAGGGCCAGGCCAGGGGTTGCAGGGGTGGCGGGGGTCGACAACCAGTCTTTCCACTTACAAGACATGCTGGGCATTCTTTCATTCTTTAACAAGGGCCTCAATGTCTTTGTCTATGCCTGGCCACCACACCAGGTCGCGGCATCTCTGTTTAAGTTTCACTATTCCCAGGTGGCCCTCATGTGCCATGTCCAGCACACGGGCGCGAAGGGCCCCTGGAATCACGGTGCAAAACCCACGCGCCACACATGTCTCATTCCAACAAGAGAGCTCCTGCTTGACCAGAGAAAATGCTAACAGCTCCTCTGGTAATTCCCGTGGCCATCCCTGACGACTGTAGATGCAGAGCTGGGAGATAACTGGATCCTGTTTTGAGGCTGCCTTCAGTTCCTGTAGAGTGACCGTGGACTTGAGCAGAGTGTGTAGCGTGAGAATAATCTCACTTTCGATGTGGTTGACGCTGGTAGGCAGGGCCTGGGCAGGAACTGACTGAGAGAGAAGGTCTGCAACGACATTATCCCGGCCCGGGGTAAACTGTAGAGTATAGTTGTATTGGCGGAGGCGGTCATACCAACGATGCAGTTTCAGCGGCCTGTGCCCGGTGCCAGTAGAGGAAAGCAGAGCTGTCAAGGCCTGGTTGTCTGTTCTCAGCTTAAACTGGCGGCCATAAAGGTAGAGGTGTCATCTCTCACAAGCCCACATACAAGCGAGTGCCTCCCGCTCCCCAACTGAGTATCTTTGCTCGGTTTGCTTCAGAGCTCGGGAGGCGAATGCAACAGGCCTCTCCACGCCATTCTTACTTGTGACAGTACAGCCCCTATCGCCATGGCCGAGGCGTCACAGGTGACCAGGGTGTGACTGGATATGTCAAAATGTGTTAACACTGGAGGTGAGGTAAGTTGAGCTTTAAGAGTTTGCACTGCCTTGGTGCATTCTAACGACCAGACCCACGGCTCATCTCTCTGAAGCTGCTGGCGCAGTGGGGCTGTTATGGCTGAATAGTGAGGCATGAACTTCTTGTAGTAACCTGTCATGCCCAGGAATGAAGCGAGCTGGGCAGCCGAGGTCGGTTCAGGAAAGGAGAGGATGGCCTCCACATTAGATTGAAGGGGAGAGATGCCCTCAGTGGAAAGTCGGAAGCCTACATATTCAATGGCTGGCACAGCAAAAACACATTTGCTGCCATTGAGTGTTAAACTGTGCTTGGTGAGGGCTTTGAACACACTCTGCAGGCGACTGTCATGGATAGCCGTAGTAGCACCATGTACCACCACATCATCAAGGTAAATAACAACACCTGGTATACCTGCCAGTACTGAGGTCATGACCTTTTGAAAGCAGGAGGGGGTGGAGCTAAGGCCAAACGGCATCCTCGTGTAGCGGAAAACACAGAGGTGTGTAACGAAGGCCGTCAGGTTTCTGCTTTCAGGGTTGAGGGGCACCTGGAGATAGCCCTCTCTGAGATCCAGTTTCGAAAAGACAGTGGAGCCGTGAAATTGTGCCGTGAGCTCCTCCGACGTGGGCAATGGGTATCTGTCTGGGATGACTGCTTTATTTACTGCGCGGAGGTCCACACAGACTCGCAGAGCCCCTGTTTTCTTTCTTACCACAACCAAATTTGAAATCCATGGTGAAGCATCAACCGGCTCAATGATACCGGTATCCAGCAGCCGCTGCAGCTCAACAGACACCATCCCTTCAGGGCCAGTGGAATACGGCGCAGTGGCTGGACGACTGGCGTCACCGAGGAGTCAATGAGGGGTTGATGGGCAAAAGCAGACAGACAGCCCAGCCCTTTAAACAGTGATGACCACTTCTGATGTGGTCCGGCAGCGACAGTCATAATGGCAGCCCCCCCTGTGTCAATGAGTGAAAATCCCAATGTCATGAACAGATCCAGCCCCATTAAATTCACCCCTCGTCGGGCCACATTGAAGACAAAGGAGGGCAAGACCCTAGTGCCATAGCTAACAGTCACTGTGATGGACCCCAACAAGTACATTTTTGAGTTACCATACCTATGTAGGACAGCAGTGGGCGTCGACAGTGGACAGGAATGAAAGAACTTATGGTATGTACTGGCATTCAGAAGGGAGACACTTGCACCTGTGTCTAGCAGCAGGGGAATACTGTGTTTATATTCACTGTACATGACTTGAATTGCATGGGCCCCGATGTTACATGGCGAATTATGGTGGGTGAACCACGGGGAGTGTGTGCATCCGACCTGGAGGGGGCAGAGCGGCACATTTTTGCAAAGTGATTTTTCCTGCCACAGTTACGGCATGTGTGGTCATTAGCTGGACAGTGCCGGGCTCTGGTGGCATGCATGTTTGATCCACAGTTAACGCAGGAAAACTGCCTTTGACGCTGACGGGGCCCTTGTTGTCTTGTGGGATGCATGACTGGGTCTGGGGCTGTGTCTGGTACATCCAAACCAGAGCTAGATGGCTGCTGCTGTTGCTGGTCATATGACTGTGCTCTTATGCATACTGCTTGGCTTAATGATGATTCTGTCTGTGTTAGCTGCACATTCTGCTGCACTTTCAATTTGGAATGCAATGGCAACAGCCTTAGCGAGTGTCAAGTCGTCTGATTCGAGTAGCAACGTCTCCCTGATTTTAGCCTGTGTAGTGTGCTCAATCAGTTGATCGTGTATCATCTCATCTGTCAATGCGCTGAATTTACAATGGCTGGCTAAACCTTTTAGGTTGGAGACGTACTGATGGATGGACTCCCCTGGTAGTTGGTGTCGTTGTCTAAACATAAACCGTCTCAATAAAGCACTCTGTGGGGCAGCAAACTGGTCTTTTAAAAGTTTCACTGTCCCTGCATAGTCTGTATTTGTCCCGTTGCCAGTTAACGTCTCCAGTACCCGTTGTCCCTCGACTCCTAAACAGTGCCTCAGCAATGCTGTTTTCCGAACTGCACTCACGTCAGCTAGTCCCGTAGCTTGTAGGTATGTTTTAAAAGATTGATGCCAGCGATTCCACGGTATTGTAGGCTCACCGGGAAGTGCGAGGAAAGGAGGTGGAGGAGGAAGAGAAAATTCAGTCATCCTCGTCGCCAATTGTTGTGTGTAAAAAAGGATGCTGGACGAGAGATTTATGCATGCAACTCTCTTTACTTTTCGGACAAACCGGAACCAAACATTTCAGACCAAAACAGCTGCAACCTAAACATGCAGCGAGGCATTACCAAACGAACACAGATTAATTCGTCCTAACAGAGACACTTACCACCAGATTTAAGGTGGATTTGTCCTGGCTCCCGCCCTGGAGAGACAACCTGGTCCCACACATCAACCGTGTCGACCACCGTCTGACCAACTACAAGAGAGCAGCCACACCGATATTCTGTTGTCCCAAGCCCCATGATCCTGGCCAAGGCTGGGAAAAGACTGAAGAGGGTACCCTGGAACCAGTGTGGTCTTGTGGACCTATCCTCCCCACTTTACTCACTAATTTGCTGAAGGAAACAGTCGAGGAGATGGATGGAGATGGCGAAGAAGACAAGGAGCAAGAGGTCGATTATGAAGACCTGCTGTATAATGAATAGACATCATTGCCCTTGACCTTTTGACCTTTGATTAGAATCACTTTTTTCTATTTCAGTTTATTCTAATGGGGATTTGTTATACCCTATATATACACACATTTGACTATATGAGTGGTTTTCTGTTTTGTTTCAATAAATATAATACCAATATAACGGTTTGAATAGTAACTCCTTATTATGGGAGATGTTCATTTGGTCCACAATGTGACAATATTTCAAGTAGGGATCATCAACATTTGCTTATTAGACATCATAAAGACTATAAAAATACAAAAGTTAGAAAACATATATCAATAGGGTCCATAGGGGAGGAGTTCCAGTGATTCAATGTCACCGATTTTTTTGCGTTTATTTGAGTTTTAATGCACCATACATCATCTAATCATGACAATATATCTATCAATTCCTCATGCAAAGACGAAGAGAAAATGGGGTGGATTGTGTCTGTAGGATGTATTGTTCAGATTCTATGTAGATTTAAAGTTTTCATTTTTCACAGCCGAAAATCAAGCACGGACACAAAAGATGATACAGAAAATCACATATGGGACAATAATTTGCATGGGGAACATCAAAATTCCTTTACTAGACACCTTAAGGATTACAAAAAACCAGGTTAAAAAAATATACCTTTCGGGTGCAGGTGGACCTCCCCTTCCTACCCTACTAAACGCGCCGGCTTGTTTTCCCAGTCTGTGTCTGACTGCGCATTTGAACAGCACTGCCGCCCCTTCAACTAGAAATGTCCAACAAAACGTCTAAATAGTCAAAAACTGGAAAAATATTGTCTGGTTTGTGTTGCGTAATGTTAAGGAGTTTTGTATCTGGTAAAACTAACAGAAAAAAACAAAAAAACAATAGAAGAATTGAAGAGCACCACACCGAGGCCGCCTTTCGCAGCGCCATCTTGTATGCAACAAATATACAGTTCTCATGGTTGTTTATGTTACATTTTAAAAACAGAAAGGCTGTGGAAGATGACTTAATTTAGTATTTCATATACAAACTAGGATATTCCTCTTAAATCATTATGGAGCTTTTTATTTTATTTTGTGCAACATGAGAAAAAAATATTATATCATTGTTTATCTCTGTCAGCGGACAGCAGGGTAACTCAGTTCTCAAAGGTTTATTTGCAGGTGGAAGAGATTGAGAGGAATAAACAGGTAAGTGTTCTGAATGATGGCATGTTGAATAACGTTAGCTTGATGGTAGTTGCCTCTTTATGCTTGTAGGTGCTGGGATCGTGCTGGCAGATGAAGAGCGGACGATCTGGAGTGAAGATGAAGGATGTACTGTAGTAGGTGAGGATTCTCAAATGTGAGATGATCAGGTAAGGAGCCGGTGAAGTTAAGACGTAGTGATCAACAAGACCAGACGATTGTGAAGTGAGGGGTGACTGCTGATATAGGCAGTGCTGAAGAGTGATGACGAGGGTGACGGCTTGCAGGTGCAGGTGATGGAGGAGTGTGTGCAGGTGATGAGGAGTGTGTGCAGGTGATGGAGGAGTGTGTGCAGGTGATGAGGAGTGTGTGCAGGTGATGGAGGAGTGTGTGCAGGTGATGGAGGAGTGTGTGCAGGTGATGGAGGAGTGTGTGCAGGTGATGAGGAGTGTGTGCAGGTGATGGAGGAATGTGTGCAGGTGATGGAGGAGTGTGTGCAGGTGATGGAGGAGTGTGTGCAGGTGATGAGGAGTGTGTGCAGGTGATGGAGGAATGTGTGCAGGTGATGAGGAGTGTGTGCAGGTGATGGAGGTGTGTGTGCAGGTGATGGAGGAGTGTGTGCAGGTGATGGAGGTGTGTGTGCAGGTGATGGAGGAGTGTGTGCAGGTGATGGAGGAGTGTGTGCAGGTGATGAGGAGTGTGTGCAGGTGATGGAGGAGTGTGTGCAGGTGATGGAGGAGTGTGTGCAGGTGATGGAGGAGTGTGTGCAGGTGATGAGGAGTGTGTGCAGGTGATGGAGGAGTGTGTGCAGGTGATGGAGGAGTGTGTGCAGGTGATGGAGGAGTGTGTGCAAGTGATGGAGGAGTGTGTGCAGGTGATGGAGGAGTGATGGAGGAGTGTGTGCAGGTGATGGAGGAGTGTGTGCAGGTGATGGAGGAGTGTGTGCAGGTGATGAGGAGTGTGTGCAGGTGATGGAGGAGTGTGTGCAGGTGAGGAGTGTGTGCAGGTGATGGAGGAGTGTGTGCAGGTGATGAGGAGTGTGTGCAGGTGGTGAACAGGAATGATTCTGGGAAGTGTAGTGCTGAGGGTGACTGAGCCTGTGACTTTGACAATCATCTTGTTAAGATATCTTGTAACAAAAATGCATTTTGAATAATACTGGAAAGTGTGAATGTGACCTGAACAAAAGCAAAAATATTTCACATGTTTTAATACAAAGAAATCAAGACACAGATTTAATTTAATTTGAGACATTAGTTGCACATTTAATTATTTTTTATAGCTTAGTTTTTAAATTTATATCACTATACCGATAAATCCTCTGGCCCTCCCTCTTGAAAATACATTTATGACATATTTTGTACGAGACAATTAAAGTAGTGTACTGTAAAATGGGTCCTTACAAAAAGAAACCGCTTTCTGACCTTCACAAACAAAAATGTATTTTTGCAAAATTAACAAATTTATAACTTTACAACTCTGAATGTAAATTTGTTTATTTCCCTTCACCATGCACACATGAAACAGTTTTTTTTTTTTTTTGCCAACATTTACTTGAAAATATTTCAGCTTAATTATTCTGAAGAATCTGTAAAAATATGCTTTTCACCCTCCACCAAAAAATCCTGTTTACCAAAGACTAAATAAAATTTAAGAGCTTTACCTCAATAACATTAACAGCTATAAAATAAGACACTCGTATAACATGTTTTCCTATCGTTCAAGTTGAATTATTCATTTAAAATTCCCAAAACATTCACTCTGTTATATAAAATACCCGTATAATAATGTATAATAATGGCACTTTTTATTTCCTGATCGTGATTGCTGTAGTCCTCAGTGTTGTTTGACACAGCAAAGACATCTGAAGAACTTCCTGAACTGCTGTCTGACCTGGACAAGAATGAGACGAGAGGAGCTGAGTGACTTCATGACATCATTTAACCTCTGAAACTCATCAACCACAGTGGAATTTCCTTATACTAAACACGTAAGAAAACATGTTTAAAGAGACTAGATTTGCATTTTCAGCAGTAAATATAGATGCTTTACTTTTTATATACTGTCTCTGAAGAGACTGAAACGGTTTTCCTATGGAGTGTGATGATAAAATGGCTGAACTAATTACGGAGGACAAAAAAAAATATTTTAAACACTGAAGTTTGAAGTAGTTTAAAAACTTGGAGTTTGAGAGGAGTAATGCTGTGCATGAGGACAGACAGACATATCAAAGACTTTCTGTATTTATATTCAGACAGTTGGAGTTTGAAGAATTTTCACTCATTTGAATATTCCATCACAGGAAGGAAATGGAAGAGTAGTAACAGATTAAACAACTGACTGACATAAAAGTCATGGATTGCCAAAATAAGAACAGCATGAACACAACTGTAATAGTCTTTCATATTCAGTTTTGAATGGAATATGGTGGTAAATTAAGTGATGTCTGACCTCATCATTGAGGACACAATAGACCAGGAAGATGAAGGTTCCCTGCTGGGAGTTCAAGATCAGGAAGAGGATCTCCAGCTCCTTCCTGCCATTAGTGAAGAAACCCAGAATCCAGGAGCAACCAAGAATCACAAACTGAGCCAGTGTTTTAAATACCATAATCCTGTAGAGAAAGAGTTCAAGTGTATTTATTGACTACTTTTTTTTTCTATGGAGTGTTTGAATCTGAATGTTTGTTACTTGGTTTGTTTCATCTGTGAAACTTCAGCGTTCAGATTTTTGAGAGTTGAGTTCAGACTGATGATGATGTTGATGAAGAGAATCATGTTTAACTGAAAAGTAGAAAAATAATAATGAATCACCTTGTTTTCCCTTTAAAATAAATTAAAATCACGAGGAAATAAGAAATGTGCTTACTGCTAGTATGACACAAACAGGACCCAGAAAACTCCAGATAAAACCTTTATCAATTTTAATCCAGCAACTGTTTAGAGGAAACATAATATAAGAACTGAATGAATGTGTCTGGTGTCTGACTTTTTTAGTCTTTTTAATCTTGTTGTTTTTACAGTGTGTGTAAAAAAATATTTAAATTAAACTTAAAAAAATAAATAAATAAATTAACTTAAAAACAACAACAACAATAACTCACTGTTCACTTCCGTATCCTTCAGGAAGCAGCCCGACAGACACGGCCACCACAACCAGAGCAACCGTATATCCAATCACACACAGGAATCCACTGCTAAGCACCTCCCTCTTTTTGGAGCTGATCTGTGATAGGTTCTTCACACAGATGAAGAGCAGCACAGCTTCAATGAACATCCACACAAAGCCGGAGAGAAAGAGGAAGTGCAGCACACCTGATATCACGGCACACAACACCTGGAGATCATGAGAGACGGTTATGATGATTCTCAGTGAGACTGTGCTGAGCTGTAGGGCTCCTTCATCATTCTCACCTGATGAGGGCGTATGAGGCTCAGGAACTGTTGTGTGAGCAGGAACAGAAGGTGAGCCAACAGAAGACTCACGCAGATGTTGATTCGAGCCACATTATTCATTCCAGGACTCCACTGACAAAGGGCAAAGGTCAACAGGGCCAAACTGAAGAACACCAGCCCCACGATCACACACACCATATTCAACAGCTCCATCAGTGAGTCGCTCTGAGAAAACATGTCAGAGTACATGAGTGCCAAATCTGTGCTGTTCTTCAATGCTCACTATAAATGTTCTCGTACCTCTGGTGGGCGGCTGGTTTGCATGATGAGAGCGAATGTGGACAGATGAACACAGGAACACACAGTGTAGTTGCTGTTGGTCTTTAAAACAGAACAACCATCTACAATCCACTCGCTGATATTCCAGTACACACAGGACAGAGAACCGTTGGGGTCAAACTCCTGCAAAAAGAAGAAAGAACATGCAGAAAATATTATAACACTGAATATTAGATGTTTTCAGATGTTCATCAGTTCTCAGGTTGGACAAAAACACATGTCAGTCTCTCACTCTGATGTGTTTGAGGGTGAAGTTGACTGGTTTGGTGAGTTTAGTGTTGGTGGTTTTGGGAAGAGTAGCTGAGATTACAGTGGACATCATGGTTTTAATCGTGTCATTTGATGTGTTGAAGAAGTCGGGCTTCAGTAGATTCTCCATTGTGTTATAACTCATGAAAGCCACAGCAGCTGATCCTGTGTGACAGAAACAGAAGTGATATTTTCACATCACAAACCCTGTGTTACTGCAGCATGAGATCCAGCAATATTATAACAGTCAGTAATAAATTATGCAGCGGATCTGGGACATCAAAATGTTGCTATGTGGGAATGGGATGATAACTCTTTCTAAGATGTTTCAAACCTACAGAAACATCTCACATACTTGTTTCATTGTTGTTCTTGGCGATCCCAATGAGATCGATGTCCACAGAAGAATTTTTTGTGTCAAGTCGAGGGATTTTATCTAAGGTGACCTGTGGTCCAACCATGAAGACTTCAACCTCTGATGAAAAACAAACAAGCAGTTATGGGCTATATTAATTTATTTACAATTATTATATTGTTTTATGAAAGTCCTATTCCACTGAATTTGCACAAAAGACAAACAAATAAAACGAATATTCACTATTGTTGGGTTTTCATCTCTGATGAACCCTTCAGGTTTACTTATATTTACATTTATTCAGTTAGCAGATTAAATTAATCACTATTAACTGTAAGGTCATCTTAAGGTCGAATGTAAGATCTTACAGTACACTGTATAGACAAGTACTGTACAAGTGCTTCAGTTCCCAACTGGTTTAGCTTCCAAATCCAAATGTCCAAAATGTCCTTAAAATCATCTGTCTAATGTGACGAGCTTCTAGCAAATGATGAATGACTTTGAACCAAAAGACGCAAAAACAGCAGAAAACTGTCTAAAACATTTGTAATTCTTCACAATTATATAGTTACTGTAGCTGTATTTATCATCCTCACCGTCTGACACCCATGATCCACCGCTGCTCTCTAGACTATATAAACTCCCTGATATCATATATAATCTCAGTTTCATCATCAATAATGGTAAATGGTAAAATGGTAAATGGACTGCATTTATATAGCGCTTTCACAGACCCAATGGCCACCAAAGCGCTTTACAATATTGCCTCACATTCACCCATTCATTCACCGACGGTGGTGTCAGCCATGCAAGGCGATCCAGCTCGTCGGGAGCAGCTGGGGTTAGGTGTCTTGCTCAAGGACACCTTGACACTTGGTCAGGTGGAACCGGGGATTGAACCACCAACCTTCCGGTTTGTAGACCATCTACATGAACCACTGAGCCACTGCCGCCCAATAATAATAATAATAACAGTTTCTCCACTCACCTACAACAGCAAGAGTAAAACTGACATTGTCACTCGTGTCTGTCGGCTTCACCAATGTAGAGATGAGTTTTTCATTGGTTTTTAAGATACGGTTTCCATAGGAGGCTAGTTCAGCTGGGCTGACTGATGATGATGATGAAGATGACTCTAAAATATTCCCTGAAGCGTTGAAGGCCACAGTCAAAATGTTGGTCACAGTCTAATTTATTGATCAGACAAACAGTGTCACAGTAAATGTCAACAGAGCAAATAAGACAGCACTGTTTTGTCAATCATCTATTATCTACAGTATATAACTGACAAATGTTTGATTATTTGATTATTTTTCTCTTGAAGACTTACAGTCACAGATAGCACTTGTGATGTGATGTTCTCGATCTTCTCAAGAAGATTTTGGAAACAGTTCTGACTCTGAAATCACAATTGTGAAAGCAGTAGGCTGTTGATTTTGATCGTGTTTTTCAATATTAACAGAGAGCCAAACATGTATTGTTACTGCACTGAAGGTCACTGTGAAGGTTCAGTGATGTTAGTACAGACACACAACACAAATCTGGCAACAATAAATTGAACAGCACATTCATATTTTACATAACAGATATCTACAATGCACATTTTATTGCACTACTCTATGAACTAATTAACCATTTCCAGTTACGAATTGAGCAAAAAAAATGAATATTGCATAAAATATCACTATTTCCATGCCATGTGTTCAAGAGAACAAAATCGCTACTTCCTGAAAAACTGTCTCAAAACATCAGTAATAAAAATGGAAGCTGCTGCAACAAGAGAAGCCCGTGGCTCTTTTTTGTGCATAAAAATACTTGCTCCTCAAAGCTCAGATGAAACCCAATAATAACCCAGTCAACACATGATCACAGTGACATCACACCATTCTCATACGGTGATGCTCAGCTAACCCTACCCTCAGCCTTAAACCTACCCATCCCCTCGCTGCCTGGAAGGCGCCGTTGGGGGCTTAAAACACCAAACACCGTCAGTAATATATGAGCTCATTGTGAATTCAAAATGTTGGGCAGGTTGAGAGGAGGCGGTTCAAATATCAGTCACTGGGGGGAGATTCTACTTCCTGTTTCTCAACACTATCACAGTGATGTCACAGTGGAGTCACATGGTGAGCTCTGGTTGGCTGCTGTAACTGTGTTTGTAAGACACATTTGTTATGCCTAAAAGAGAATGTATTCAGGTGATTTTGGTTTGTTGTTGGTAATAACAACATCATCATCTAGATTCAGCGTGCAGTCTATGTGAGGTGTTTTTAATTTTATATTTTAAATTATAATTTAGCTTTCATTATACAGTTTGAAATTCAGCAGTATTATAATCATTTATGAAGGATGATGAATGCATAATAAGACACAAACATGTGAATTACTATGTCATTTAGACACAAAGAGACATCGAGTATCAGTGTATGAATCTCAACAATGGTGACGATCAAAAGCTTCATGCTGCAATGCATGCTGGATATCTAGGCATTGCGCACTTTGACCTCACATTGTGGCCATAGTATGAGTATCCTGGGAGCTCGTGGTGAGATCACTGTGAGATCAAATAGTTGACTGGGTAACACTGTCATCCACTGTTATCTTTTGTTCAGATGCCTGCACTGAAAAAAATGATTCATTGACTAGTTGAATTTACTAAAAAATATATGTTAATTGGATCCACATAATTGATTTTAGCTACATTTAAACAAATGCATTATGTTGAACTAAGTTCAGCTTAATGCATTTGTTTAAATGTAGCTAAAATCAATTGTGTGGAACCACTTACGATAATTTTTTTTTTGTAAATTCAATGATTTCAGTAAATTCATTGAATTTACTAAATGTTTTTATCGTAAGTGGTTCCACACAATTGATTTTATCTACATTTAAACAAACGCATTAAGCTGAACTTAGTTCAACGTAATGCATTTGTATAAATGTAGCTAAAATGAATTATGTGGAACAATTAACATAATTTTTCTTAGTAAATTCAACTAAGTCAATGAATCATTTTTTTCAGTGTGTGTGTGACAGTTCTGGGAGATAATCAAACCAAATCATTTTGATGACAGGCATTTCAGAATGACCAAAACTACATTTTAGATGGTGTGTGATGAGACTGATCATGCAGTTCAGTTATCTAATCACATAATTGTATGCAATATCCCAAAAATTGCATAGGCTACAATACATGGATGGAAACATTGCCATTGTTAGTTCAACTCTAAGGCCCTACACAGCAAAATCCCCAGTGTTAAATTAACACTCCTCAGTGTACATATGTGTCCACACACAGGGTGTTAAAAATTAACACTGAAGCAGTGTTGAAGTTAATGAGATAATTAAGTTAACACTGAAGCAGTGTTGAAGTTAATGAGATAATTAAGTGATTAATTAAGTGATGATTGGCCATTAGTGGTGACACCTGATGATAACAAGCAGACTCACTGAAGGAAAGAGAAAAAACAATAACAGAAAAAAGAGAAACACAAGAACTACAACTGACTTCGAGTCATTACACATTGTTGCACTTGTTATTACCAGTTTGACTTTATTTCTGTCATACATCTACAAAAGTTCTTGAGATTCAACAGAAGTTTAGACGGTAATATTTAATGGAATTTTTCTTTTCAAGTTACCATTTTGGTGGTCAGCGTTTGCTTTAGTTGGGCTCTTGACTCTTTTCATTTTTTAATATTAGTTTTTCTCTGGTTGCTACAACTCTGTGTTTATAAAGCACATTTGTTATTGCAAGAGAAAACATGACCTGCTCACAATATGTTTTGATGATAAAAACATTATCATCATGTAGTGACCTGATTCACTGATGTGAGAGTATAAATCTTTGACTATATGCTTGATGTCTCGTTTTAGTATTGGTGGTTGTAGCTCTGAGATTCTACAGTTTGAGATCCAACAGCAATATCAAAAATTTTGAAAATACTTTGAGCAAAGAAGTTATTCTGTTTAAACACACAGACATCAAGAATCAGCATATGAATCTCAACAATGGTGACAATAAACAAACTAGTGACAAACAGATCAACTCTGAACATCACAAAACAAGATACTAAAGTCAGAACAAAACAATAACAAAATAAAAGCAAAGAGAAAAAACAATGAAAATTACAGGACAATTCAGCTGCATAATTTATTCATGCTGCAATGCATGATGTCAGCCATTGATGCGTTCTGATTGGTGGCTCCCATCATGCACTGCAACATTAAGCGTTTGTTTGATTGTCACCATTGTTGAGATTCATATGTAGATTCTTGATGTCAGTGTGTGATTTCAATTCCTTCTTTAAAACATTGCTGGAAGTAACTACTGTAGTGAAAAATTAATACAACAATTAGATAATCAGTTTATAATGCTGGGTGACATCATTGAATCAAGTCACTAGTAATTTCATCATTGAATCATAACCAGGACTCCATTTCCAAAAGCATCTTAAACTTAACTTGATTGCAGACCAACTGCAACAAATGTCCGTACGATCAAATTAGGCTTGCGATGTTTTCAGGAAACACAGCCCAAATCATAGTTTCTCTTGCCACAACACATATGCTCTATAAGCACAGAGTTGGAGCAGCCAGAGAAATACTAATGTTAAAAAGTGAAGGGTCAAGAGCCCAACTAAAGCAACCACTGGCCACCATAATGGTGACATGAAACGAAACATTCCATAAAACATTACCATCTAAACTTCTGTTAAATCTAAATAAGACCGTGTGTAGATGTATGACAGAAATAAAGTCAAACTGGTAAAATAATAAGTGCAATAATGGCTCGAAGTCAGTAGTTCTTGTGTTTCTCTTTTCTGTTCTTGTTTCTCTTTCCTTCAGTGAGTCTGCTTGTTATCATCAGGTGTCACCACTAATGGCCAATCATCACTTAATTAATCACTTAATTATCGCATTAACTTCAACACTGCTTCAGTGTTAACTTAATTATCTCATTAACTTCAACACTGCTTCAGTGTTAATTTTTAACACCCTGTAGTGTGGACACATATGTACACTGAGGAGTGTTAATTTAACACTGGGGATTTTGCTGTGTATCACACACTCGATGCAATGCAGTGCCAGGCGCTACGCAAGTGTGTTTTGCTGGTTTCAACCCGACGCAGTTTTCATTTTCACGTCCTGCACCACGTTGTTGAAATAGCAAATGCATTTGCGCCCATTTGTGCGGCCATGGGCTTCTGGTCTGAAAACGAGGTGTGTTCTGGAGCATTGATGGTGCGTTTCTATTTTGAGGAACTGAAATAGGGAATGTGAAGGTACGTCACGCAGTGTTGCATTATGGGACGTGGGCACCATGTTTGCAGGCACAATCTCGGTTTACCTTTTCGCCGCCCATTGCTATGACATGTAATAGTGGGTGTGTTTGGCTAAAACGAGGTAAAATTGAAGAAGAATGGAAGAAATTGAAAGAAAGAGAAGGGACCCTTATCGGGAGAAACTAAATGCCACTGCCAAAAACGTTATTTGGACAAACTGTCCGCGATAAACAACGTTGATCCATATTATTTAGCAGCCCAAGACTGGATTAACGTTACAGATCCAGACGCACTAACGTTACCTCCGCGCACAAATCTGGACATCGTTAACCTTGTTTTTGAATTGAGTGCGTACACTTTGCAGGAGTTTAAGAACTATACATCCCTTCAAAATAGATTGATGTATCTTTGCCCATCCCAGTTTATGTGTAACGTTACTTAAAAGAGTCTTTGTGGATGCAATCACATAGACTGTAAAAAATAGTGCAATCAGTACAGAAACAGATACAAGCCACTTAATGTATTTATTAAGCAGTTATATAAAACCTTGATTCACAAACATTTTAAAAAGGCACATAAAAAGATGTACAGAATATCAAAGCAAATTATTCATTGAAAACAAAATCAATATAATTTATTTGATTCATGCAATGTGGCCTGGCTTTATCGTCTCCTAACATGAACCACAAAATCAACATAATTCATCAACTATCCTACAAGTCATCAAGGAATATACAACCTCTTGCTTTGTACAACTTTTAACAAACGTTTTTACAAACTAGTTGATTTAGCAATCACTGCACAACACTTGGACACATGTTTGTAAGAGCACAGCAGACTATGACAACTTTGTCCTAAAAAAAACCCAACAGTCTCACCCTCGCATGGCAGAACCATATTTATGGGAATTTTAGAAGACAATATTTTGTATTTGTTTAATTAAAATAAAAATTTTTCCTCATTATTGCGGCAACCCACGCGATCTGGTGTCTTCTCGTCAACTCCTCCACCTGCTTCCCTTGTTGCTGGAAAAACGTATTCCTTTGTTCATTTTCCTCCCTGAACGATCGTGTGACCTGCTATGGCAGTTCTTGATCGAGCAACACTGACCAACAATGATGCTGTTATTAAAAACTACAGAAAATCCAAAAACAGCCTCCTACACACGAATTCAAATACAGCGGGGTAGAGCGGGATAGGGCGCGATCCTCTAAATATGGTGGCGGACGCATAATGCAACACGGCGTGACGTCACCTTCACATTCCCTATAGAGCTGGTAAGTCCCGCCCCTTCCGCTAACCCCACTGGACCTCTAGATTGAAAAATCGTCAATGCAAGTGAATGTGAGAAAATAGTTATTTTCTGGTCCCGTTTGAATTTTGCCATGAATGTGAACATATGTTGTCTGTGAATGTTTAATATAATTTTTCGTGTGAAGAATGCTACAATTTAGCAGGTAGAAGCTTGATACGGTTAGACTTTGTGTGAGAGCACTTTGTGGACTACAACTCTTCGCTGCTTTCGACGCGTTTCTGAAGAACGAACAGCCGATTTGAATGGTGACATTTGGGTACAAAACACAAAGGCATCTCGATCTGTCTCCATAGATTATCGCAGCATTAGCACCGTGATTTGACAAGTGGAGGGAAATGTGTTATGGGGTGATGTCACTAGGCGACATGTAGTCTTTCTCGTTATGTCTTTTCCACAACTGCTAGCCAAAGAATCATACAATATACTGTCAAACTCGTAACATGAAAAATTATATAAAAAATTCACAGACAACATATGTTCACATTCATGGCACAATTCAAACGGGACCAGAAAATAATTTGCATTGACGATTTTTCAATCTAGAGGTCACTTGGGGTTTTACGGATGGGCGGGACTTACCATCTCTATAGACGCGTCATTGACCAACTGAAACCTGATCTAAAGTCAGTAGCGCAGTATTTATTTATTTTTATTTTTTATTTTTTGTTATTTAAAGAGCACGTTAGTAACTGGCAAGTCCACAACGCGCGTACACTCTGCTTATTACACACACAGGGATGCGCAGCAACACACAAACATGCCAAAATATTTTTTTTTTAAAGAATTACAATGTAAAAGTTTAATATAAAGATAACGTGGAATCCGGCTTGTCCCGTAGATGGTGTTCTTGCGCTTTAACCTCGCGCACGAGCAGATCCGTTTCCTCTCTTGAGACCCGTTCAGTCTTTCCGCCTCCAAATTTCGTCATGTAAATATCAAATCCGCCATGACACACTCGCACAACTGACTTTTAAAGGGAATGGGAGATGAGACTCTGATTGGTTTGTTGCACGTTACGCCCAAAACACACCCATTACTCATTAAGAGAATAGAGACGACCCTTTTAGACCATGCACTTATATTGTTAAAATATAAAACTTCAATTTCAGAAACTCAACTTACGGTGCATCCTTCCTCCAGTGTTATATTTATATCTGCAAGACAGAAATCAGCATGAAGACAATAATAAAATACATCTGCGTCAGACAAAACTTTAGAAAAAATCTCATAAATCCTATCCATTTATATTGTATTTTATTCATTTTGATCTTAGTCCAGAGTGGAAGTCAGTGTCTCACTTTAAACTGTGATGTTTCTCCATGAGTTACCAGCGCATAAAACTATCAGTAATAAATCACTGTGCTAAATAAGATTAATAGATTAACAGCAGTCAGAATAAAAAAAAAAAAAAAAAAAAAAAAAATATATATATATATATATATATATATATATATATATATATATATATATATATATTAAATGGCTCGGCTGAATTCCAATGTAGAATGCGGTCTGTTATTTCTTGATAACAGACCGCTGCGAAGTATAACAGACCGTTGCCATGAAAAACAGCGCGTTGCTATGGACGCGGAACGGACTATTTTCTTTGGCGGAAGCAATACAATCGTTTTTAAATCAATAAGCTCCTTTTTAAATCAATAATTCGTGTCAAATTATTTATTTATTTTGTAGGTAGCCATGTAATAAGCGGGATAATGTATAGAGAGGCGGTCGTTATAGCGAATAACAACCCCGACAGGCTGAACAGGACCCCGACGCGAAGCGGAGCAAAATCCCCAGTGTTAAATTAACACTCCTCAGTGTACATATGTGTCCACACTACAGGGTGTTAAAATTAACACTGAAGCAGTGTTGAAGTTAATGAGTTAATTAAGTTAACACTGAAGCAGTGTTGAAGTTAATGAGATAATTAAGTGATTAATTAAGTGATGATTGGCCATTAGTGGTGACACCTGATGATAACAAGCAGAATCATTGACGGAAAGAGAAAAAACAATAACAGAAAAAAGAGAAACACAAGAACTACAACTGACTTCGAGTCATTACACATTGTTGCACTTGTTATTACCAGTTTGACTTCATTTCTGTCATACATCGACAAAAGTTCTTGAGATTCAACAGAAGTTTAGACGGTAATGTTTTATGGAAGTTTTCTTTTCAAGTTACCATTATGGTGGTCAGTGTTTGCTTTAGTTGGGCTCTTGACTCTTTTCATTTTGTTAATGTTAGTTTATCTCTGACTGTTCCAACATTGAGTTTATAAAGCACATTTGTTACTGCAAGAGAAAACATAATCTGTTCACAATATGTTTTGATGATAAAGACATTATTATCATGTGGTGACCTGATTCACTGATGTCATTCAGAGTCTAAATATTGGACTATACGCTTGATGTCTCGTTTCAGTATTGGTGATTGTAGCTCTGAGATTCTACAGTTTGAGATCCAACAGCAATATGAATTTTTTTTTAAATACTTTGAGCAATAAAGTTATTCTGTTTAAACACACAGACATCAAGAATCAGCATATGAATCTCAACAATGGTGACAATAAACAAACTAGTGACAAACAGATCAACTCTGAACATCACAAAACAAGCTACTAAAGTCAGAACAAAACAATAGCAAAATAAAAGCAAACAATGAAAATTACAGGAAAATTCAGCTGCATAATTTATTCATGCTGCAATGCATGATGTGAGCCATTGATGCGTTCTGATTGGTGGCTCCCATCATGCACTGCAACATTAAGCATTTGTTTGATTGTCACCATTGTTGAGATTCATATGTAGATTCTTGATGTCTGTGTGTGATTTTAAAACTTTCAGATCATTAAAACATTGCTGGAAATAACTACTGTAGTGAAAAATTAATAAAACATTTAGAGAATCAGTTTATAATGATGGGTGCCATCATTGAATCAGGTCACTAGTAATTCCATCATCAAAATATAACCAGGGCTGCATATTTAGTTAAATCGAAATAAGACCGTGTGTAGATGTATGACAGAAATAAAGTCAAACTGGTAAAATAATAAGTGCAATAATGGCTCGAAGTCAGTAGTTCTTGTGTTTCTCTTTTTTCTGTTATTGTTGTTTCTCTTTCCTTCAGTGAGTCTGCTTGTTATCATCAGGTGTCACCACTAATGGCCAATCATCACTTAATTAATCACTTAATTATCTCATTAACTTCAACACTGCTTCAGTGTTAAAGGGGGGGTACAATGGTGTTTCATGTATTCAGAGTTGTTTACAGTGTTAAAGAGATGGATTCTCATGCTAAACATGGGCAAAGTTTTTAAAAAAATTATTTTGGACGAATAACGGAGAATTTCTGTGCCGGAAATCTTACTTCCGGGTTGGTACAAGTTTCGGCTGGTTTTTTTTCGACCGTGAATTTAATGACGTAGACCAGAGTGGAACTCCTTATATGAGCATTTCTCCCGGAAAAGCGCGCCCGCGCGCACGTCGACTAGAGGAGAGCGAGACCGCGCACATCAACACGCTTCAACAGGAAATCATCGGCAGCCAGCGCTGCATAGGATTTGTTCAAGAATGTCTCCAAAAAAGTGTGTTTTTGGATGTGAGGGAAAGCTTACCGTGTTCAGTTTTCTAAAGAACCCAGTGTTACAGGAACAGTGGATGCAGTTTGTTTTTCCGGGCAGCAACGGAGTGTAGGAAGTGCGGTTGTGTGTTCTGGTCATTTCAGTGACGAATGTTTTATTAACAAGGCCCAGGTCGACGCTGGATTTGCAAATCGTTTGCTATTAAAACGTGGAGTGGTCCCAGTGATAAAAGACCCCATTCATGTAAGTACAACTGGATCAGATTTCTGTCTTTTGCTGGGAATCAAGCACTACCGCTTGACTCTATAGCTCCGCCTCCAGGACTTCGGCTTTTTCCGGAGAGAATCGGAAAGCTGTATTTTTCTATTATAAATATAATAAAACTAAACACTTTTTCGATATATTAAGGATGCACTACTACTCTATAGGTACTCAAGATTAACATGAGATTAGGTGAAACTGTGCATGTTATGTACCCTTTAACTTAATTATCTCATTAACTTCAACACTGCTTCAGAGTTAACTTAATTAACTCATTAACTTCAACACTGCTTCAGTGTTAATTTTAACACTCTGTAGTGTGGACACATATGTACACTGAGGAGTGTTAATTTAACACTGGGGATTTTGCTGTGCATGCTGCAATGCATGATGTCAGCCATTGATGCATTCTGATTGGTGGCTCCCATCATGCATTGCAACATTAAGCATTTGTTTGATTGTCACCATTGTTGAGATTCATATGTAGATTCTTGATGTCTGTGTGTGATTTTAAATCCTTCATATCTTTAAAACATTGCTGGAAGTAACTACTGTAATGAAAAATTAATAAAACAATTAGATAATCAGTTTATAATGCTGGGTGACATCATTGAATCAGGTCACTAGTAATGTCATCATTGAAACATAACCAGGGCTGAATTTCCAAAAGCATCTTAAACTTAACTTGATTGCAGATCAACTACAACAAATGGTCTATACGATCAAATTAGGCTTGCGATGTTTTCAGGAAACACAGCCCAAATCATAGTTTTTCTTGCCACAACACATATGCTCTATAAGCACAAAGTTGGAGCAGTCGGAGAAATACTAATGTTAAAAAGTAAAGGGTCAAGAGCTCAACTAAAGCAACCACTGACCACCATAATGGTGACATGAAACGAAACATTCCATAAAACATTACCATCTAAACTTCTGTTAAATCTAAATAAGACCGTGTGTAGATGTATGACAGAAATAGGGCTGTGCGATATATATCGTGAGATTGTTATGCGCATCTCGTCAGTGAAGCCGGTTCCTTGATTAGTAGTAAATCGCCATCACCTTTCAGATGAAGCGGCATTTACTACAAAGAGCCATAGTTAACTGACAAGCTGAGCCATATCGCATTAATATCGCGGACGTATCGCCAGCGATACTTAATGCGATATGGCTCAGCTTGTCAGTTAACTACGGCTCTTTGTACACAGCAAAAACTCCAGTGATAATTTAACACTTCTGGGAGTGTATGAGTCCACACTCAAGAGTGTTTAAGTTAATTATATAATTAAGTGATTAATTTAGTGATGATTGAACATTATTGAAGACTCCTGATGTTAACAAGCAGAATCACTGAAGGAGAAAATCACAAATTGTAAGTTACCATTATGGTGATGGGTGTTTGCTTTAGTTGGACTCTAGACCATTATATGTTTATTTTAGATTTTATTTGGTTGCTGTATCTGAGTTATAACTGACAGATAAACAAAGAAAAAAAAAAGTGATCTGATGGTGTAGGTTATATTATGACAATCATCATTTGAACTTGATCACTGAACTCATTAAAATCCTTCTTTCTGACTTCGATTTATGTTGTTGGTTAGTGAATCTGCATAAATGCCCAGAATTTTTGATATAATATAAAGGATTTCTTAAAAGTTGCTTAAAAAAAAAATTCGTTCTTTTAGGCACACACAGATGTCAAGATTTAGTCTATGCATCTCAACAATGGTGAGGAGCAGAATATTCAATTAGGAAAAGTAAATTACATAGACAATTCAGATCATAATTTATTCATACCGCAATGCATGATGGGAGCCATTAATGAGTTGTGATTGGTGGCAGCCACTGCAACATGCTTTATTATTGTCACCATTGTTGAGATTCACAGGCTGATTATTGATGTCTGTGTTTTAAATTAATTTATCTGAATGTCTTTTGATCAGAACAATGTTTATTAAATATTTAGAATTATAAGTAAAGTACTGAAAATCATAGGCTGAAGAATCACTAAACTGCTGCTAACAAGTTAAACCAAACTATCTCAAAGTAGCTTTGTGGGCGGGTCTCGGGCGCTGTTGCTATTATACCGGCGGGATAAATGACTCTTGCGCCTGACGCAAATCTAAAATGGGTTGGTCTGAAGTAGCTTCATTATTCATAGGTGTGGTTTGGGCGTAACGTGAAATAAACCAATCAGAGTGACATCTCACATTCCCTTTAAGAGCAGGCGCGCTTGTTCCATGGCGGATTGCTATTATAAGGGCGGATTTGCCAGACGCACACCAGGAGCGGTTCACAGCCGAGGAGACCGACGTTCTCGTCAGGGCCGCAAAAGACAGAGAAGTGACATTGGGGATGGGAGAAACCCACCCAAATTAGCTTCGGTTAAACAGGCGTATAATAATTTGGGTAAATGTGTAAGATCACAGCATGATTATGTCAAAACATAACCGACACTATAAGATAGATAACATTTTACTTTGTTCATTTAACTGTTATAAATCAATAACAGCAGACAAACAACAGTAAATATTAAAATAAACATATAATGGTCTAGAGCCCAACTAAAGCAAACACCCATCACCTTAATGGTAACTTACAATTTGTGATTTTCTTCTTCAGTGATTCTGCTTGTTAACATCAGGTGTCTTCAATAATGCTCAATCATCACTAAATTAATCACTTAATTATCTCATCAGCCCTAAATGCCGCTTCATCTGAAAGCAGGTGAAGGTGATTTACTACTAATCAAGGAACCGGCTTTACTGACGAGATGCGCATAACAATCTCACGATATATATCGCACAGCCCTAGACAGAAATAAAGTCAAACTGGTAAAATAATAAGTGCAATAATGGCTCGAAGTCAGTAGTTCTTGTGTTTCTCTTTCCTTCATTGATTCTGCTCGTTAACAGCAGGTGTTAATCTCTAATGCTCAATAATCACTTAATTAATCACTTCATTTCTTGACTGCAATGTATATCTACTTTTAGTAAACTCAACTGAAATAATTGCAGAGTACTCACAACTATTGTTTTTTAAAATTAAAATAATTAAGGCAATCGGTGTCCTCAAATGTAATAAGTTAGCTTAACTTGTTGAATTTGACTTTGTGTGTGACATTGTGAGCTAACAGTAACTGCAAGTGCTCTGAGGTCATTTAAAGTTTGTCATTTCACTGTTTTTACTCAATAAAGTGAAGTTTCAGCTATATGAAGTATTTAAATGCAGTGTAAAGTTTAATTGTGTATTAAGAAATATTATTGTTTTAGTGGACTCGATTAAAATAAGTTCAGAGTATTCATAACTATTGTTTTTATAAACTTAACTGAATTGAGGTAATCGGTTTCCTCAAATGAAATGAGTTAGCTTAACTTGTTGGGTTTTATAGTGTACTAACCAGACTGACTTTATTTCTGTCAGACGTCTACAAAAGGTTTTATTGAGAATTAACAGAGGTTTCACTCTAATGTGTTTCATTTGAAGTCACCATAACAGTGAATAGTGTTTCCATTAGTTGACATCATGATTGGCATCATGAGCCAAGTAATATTGTTTAACACCAATTACCAGTATGCACATTAACATTCTCATGTATCAAAAAAAAAAAATGAATTTAATTATTTATGTCCAGAGTTCAGATAGCTTTACTGCTTAAAAGTCTTTGTAAAGTTAAATTAAACTGTTGTCTTCGTCTTCCCCTGTATAAGCATCAGTAGCAACAAGTCGCATTGGTGTGACGTCAACTCCCCTCTTCGATTGATTGGCTAGAGGAGGAGCTGTCAATCTAGAACTAGTGGACTAATGGTGACACTTAAGCCCACCCTAATTTACATGAAACTGGAACTGCAACATTTGGGAAAGCAAGCGCAGAACATAGAAAGAAGAGCGAAGAGAAAAACAGCACAAGCGTACAAAAGAGTAAAATATGAGCAGAAAATGCAAGAGAGCACAAAGTACACAGTAATAAAACCAAGGAAAACATACTTTTTAAGAAAGCATGACCATAAGTTTAAGTTTTGTGCAAAATAACTTATGGGGCCCTATTTTAACGACCTGAAACGCAAGAATCAAGCGCGAACATCTTCATGGACACAACAATGATTTCCCTCGTGTGTTAATATTTTTCCTTGTAATAATGTATGGTTTTCTCAAAATGAGAACTGCTGTGTCTATGTAGATAAGATAAGCAAAGTGCATGCGCGTTGTGCACACGCTACATTGATTATGGCCAAGCATGCGCCCTTAAAATAGCATATGAATAACATGCGCAACGCGCCACTGACTTTAAACTAGTTTTTTTCCTGGTCAGTGGTGGAATTGTTTTCTAAACCTGTAAAATAGCACCAGGGAACGTTTGCGCCAAAACAGCCTACACAGTAAATTCCCCAGTGTTAAATTGACACTGCTCAGAGCACATATGGTCCCACTCTACATGGTGTTAAAGTAACACTGAAGTAGTGTTAAATTTAATGAGACAATTAAGTGATTAATTTAGTGATGATTGATCATTATTGAAGACACCTGATGATAACAAGCAGAATCACTGAAGGAGAAATTCTCAAATTGTAAGCCAACGTTATGGTGATGGGTGTTTGCTTTAGTTGGGCTCTTGACCCTTAAATTATTAACTTTAATTTTTGTTTGATTGCTGTTAGTGATGGGCGGATCGATCCTGAAGTATCGATACTTCGATACTGACGTGGTATCGAAAAGGATCGATCCTCACATAAAAATATCGATCCAAATGTGTATTTTTTTACCAGTAATTTTTTTATTAATTTAGCACGCAATTCAGTGAGTAAAATAAGCTTCTAAGTGGAAAAATAAGCGAATGTTAGCGGATAATTGTGTAGGATAGAACTTTTTCTCCTAGTCATCTGGATACAAGACGAAACCAATCAATCAAAGAGAGCATTCGATGCTGGTGCTTCGCTGAGCTCACAATTTGTGATTGGAAAACGAAGCCTTGCTTAGATGACAGAGAAACAATCGGGAGTTATTTCGCAATAAACAAACCAAAAGTGTACATAACGGTTCAAAATGTTGACATCAGTAAGATTTTTTTAATGAAATTAATATTTTTATTCAACAAGGATCGATGCATTAAATTGATCAAAAGTGGCAGTCAAGGGTTTTACACTGTTAAAAAAAATCTACTTCATATAAATGCTGTTCTTTCAACTTTGTTCATCAAATAATTCTACATAAAATGTATCATGGTTTCCACAAAAATATGAAACTGTTTTCAACACTGATAATAATAAGAAATGTTTCCTGAGCAGCAAATCAGCATATTAAATGTTAAATTGTAATATTACAGTTTTTACTGTATTTTTGATCAAATAAATGCAGAAGAGAATTAAAAATCTTACAGACCCCAAACTTTTGAACAGTAGGCTAGTACTAGTAGGCTAGTAGTAGGCTAGTACTATAATTAGGGTAGTTTTGTAAAAGTCACTGGCTAATTACTGGCGAGTTGAGAGCACAAATCACAAAATATTTAGGCCTAGTAGTCATGAAAACATATTCAGATTTAGCATATTAATGATGCATTCACCTCATAAATCATGACACACTGCTCTAGCACAGGACAGTGCAGAATATTCAATTAGGAAAAGTAAATTACATAGACAATTCAGATCATAATTTATTCATACATTCAATGCATGATGGGAGCCATTAATGAGTTGTGATTGGTGGCAGCCACTGCAACATGCTTTATTATTGTCACCATTGTTGAGATTCACAGGCTGATTATTGATGTCTGTGTTTCTAAATAAATATATTGGAAAGTGTTTAGATCAGAACAATGTTTATTAAATATATTGGATTATAAGAAAAATGCTGATAATCATTATGCTGTAGAAACACAAAGCTGCTGCTAACAAGTTACACCAAACTATCTCAATATGTTTCATTTTTCAGATCACAGCATGATTATGTCAATACATAACCAACACTATCAGATTACTCTTTTTCTTTGTTCATTTGACTGTTATAAATCAATAACAGCAGACAAACAAAGTCTAAAGTTAATAATATACACTAAGGGTCAAGAGCCCAACTAAAGCAAACACCCATCACCATAATGGTGGCTTAAAATTAGTCATTTTCTCCTTCAGTGATTCTGCTTGTTATCATCAGGTGTCTTCAATAATGCTCAATCATCACTCAATTGATCACTTAATTGTCTCATTAACTTTAACACTCTTGAGTGTTATTTTAACACCATGTAGAGTGGGACCATGGGCCCTATCTTGCACCCAGCGCAATTGACTTTGTACACCGACGCATGTATCATTCCTATTTTGCACCCGCGCAAAGCACATTTTTTCCTCCACAGAAGCACGTCGCTAAACTAGGGAATGAACTTGCGCTCCCTGGGCGGTTCAGCGCATAAAAGGAGGCGTGTTCCAGCGCAAACGTTCCTTCATGCTATTTTGTAGGTTTAGAAAACAGTTGCGCCACTAACCAGGAAAAAATGGTTTAAAGTCAGTGGCGCGTTGCGCATGTTATTCATATGCTATTTTAAGGGCGCATGCTTGGCCATAATCAATGTAGCGTGTGCACAACGCGCATAAACTTTGATTCTCTCATCTACACAGAAGCAGCAGTTTTCATTTTTGCAAATCATACATTATTACGATAGATAGATAGATAGATAGATAGATAGATAGATATACAATTTATTATAAAAGCATACATCTAGCTTACACATTTACCCAAATTATCATACGCCTTTTTAACCGAAGTTAATTTGGGTGGGTTTCTCCATCCCCAACGTCCCTGACGAGAGCGTTGCTCTCCTCGGCTGTGAACCGCTCCTGGCGTGCGTCTGGCAAATCCGCCGTTATAATAGGAATCCGCTTTAGAACAAGCGCGCCTGCTCTTAAAGGGAATGTGAGATGACGCTCTGATTGGTTTATTTCACGTTACGCCCAAACCACACCTATGAATAATGAAGCTCTTCAGACCAACCCATTTTAGATTTGCGCCTGGCGCAAGAGTCATTTATCCCGCCGGGAAAATAGCAACAGCGCCAAGACCCGCCCACAAAGTTACTTGCGCTTTGACACTTGCGTTTCAGATCGTTAAAATAGGGCCCCATATGTGCTCTGAGCAGTGTTAATTTAACACTGGGGAATTTACTGTGTAGTATTTTGGAATTGCATCACTCATATCTCTTAATCTCTTAACGAGGATTCCGCCCGACAGCGACGATATGAAGAAAAATACTTTTGACACATCTCTGAATAGTTCAGAAGAGAACAGACAAACTGTCCTCTGGTAATCTGCTATTGGTGAGTAGCTACCCTGATTTTTTTGAAGATTCACTCACATTAAAAACGTCAAATAACATACACTGTTAACCCTTGCTGTAAAAAAAGGCCAAATTCTGACAATATCATACCATTTTCCATTAAAACAGTAATATACTGTATAAAACAAAAATAGCCTACAGGAATATACTGTGAATTAACAGTGCTCAAAATCGACACTCAGAGGCTGTTTTTCCAATCACACCCTATACCCTCATTCACTATTCCCTACATTAGTTCACTAATAAAGTCCCCTTGACAGAGTGAATGAAAAGAAGTGAGTGAATTGAGAAAATTATGAACACCTGATAAGCAGAATCACTGAAGGACAGAGAATCAAGAACAGAAAAAAGAGAAACAGAAACTACAACTGACTTCCAGCAACACTGAGTGTGAAACCAGTTTACAAACCAGTTTACGATTATTTCTTTCATACATGTACAAAAGTTCTTGTTGAGAATTAACAGAGATATAGTTAATAATAAAGTTTGTTGTCACCATGATGGAGATCAGTATTTGCTTTAGTTGGTCTCTTGTCCCTTGACTACTTACCATTCATCTCTCTCTGACTGCTGTGACAGTGAGTTCATAAAACACATTTGTTATGGCAAGATGGCATCAGATGTTTTTATTCTTATGAGATGATGTCACAATCATCCTGGACATGTCTGATTTTCAGATCTTTTCTCTATATATTCTTCGAATTTGTGGGTATTTCATATTTATCTATGAATCTACAACATGAAATCAACATTTCTGTAATCAGGTCTTCTGAAATATATTGTAATCAGAGTGCATTAAAACATTTTGAACTCCTGCTTATCCTGGACACACACAGACATCAACAATCAGCACATGAATCTCAACAATGGTGACAATCAAAAGTTTCATGTCGCAATGCATGCTGGGTTCCAGGATAATATAAAACTCCCAGCATGCACTGCTGCATGAATAATAAAAAAAATATTGCCACCATTGTTGAGATTCATGTGCTAAATTGTGATATCTCTGTGTTTCTACAAGACAGCATAGTTCTGTTTTTTTTTTTTTTTTTTTTTTTTTTTGGTTTATGCATGATGTGTTAAAAAAATTATTAATTGTAATTTATTGCTGTGGTTTCACAGTGGTGGTAATGTAACACTTTTGATTGAGAATTAAACTCTGAATGAGTAGGAATTAATTCCTTAGTGAATGAACAGGCAATATGATGATTTTATCACCATAATCAACATAACCACAATCATTCATAAACTGTGTGTGCAAGTGTGACTTGCACAAAAACAGCTCAAGCAGCAAAAGAAACACTAATGTTTCAGCATCAGCATCCCAACTAAAGCAAACACTGATCTCTATAATGGTAACTTCAAACAAACATTTTCAATTAAACATCTTAATAACAACTTCTGTAGATGTATGACAGAAATAAAGTCATACTGGTTAATAATAAGTGTAATGGCTGGAAGTCAGTTGTATTTCTTGTGTTTCTCTATTTTCTGTTCTAACAGCAGGTGTTCATCACTAATGCTCAACAATCACTTACATATTCCCTTTATTATCTCACTGCAACACTGTCAATGTTACTTTTTACTCTTTGTAGTGTGGATTTCCCTGTGGGGTTGAAAGGGTTAACAGTGTAAGATAAAAAGACACACCCACAAAATGTATTTTAACAGTAATAAACTGTAAGTTATAAAACAGGTATATACTGGCAACACTGTTGCCAGTATTTTACTGTAAAATCTTGTTTTGTGGGTCACCATTGTGCAGAAGAGTAGAGCCTGTGCTTCAGTCCAGGAGAAGATCTACAAACATTGATGATTTGCTGCATGTTGCTTTATTTAAAAAGCAGTGACTGTGTAGTTGCTGGTCCAGTGGAAATCTCTTTATTTACAAAAGTTTTGTTGTGGTTTCAAATGAAATAAGTTCACAGTAATACTTTGCTTGTTTTATTAATGCGTTAAAATTTTAGTTAATACATTTAAATGACAGTTGGTCAATTTAAGCCAGTCTGTTTCTGCAAGTGAAATTAGTTAACTCGAGTTTTAGTGCATTTTTACAGTAACATTCTGTAGATTACAGTAAAGAACTGTACAATTAACAGTAAATTACTGGCAACAGTGTTGCCAGTATTTTACTGTAAAAAAACCCCGGTAAGGTCTAACAGTGTAGATTTTAATATAAATTCTTGCACTTTGTTCACCCTAGCTAGTCTGGAGATTAAAAAAATAAATAAAGAGAAAAGGTTGTTTTAGATCTAAACATATAAATGAATGCATTAAACAAGAGTCTTTGGCCTTTATCGCATCTCTTCTACTTTTTCAGTTTCTCGCTCCATGTTAAAAGTTCATGCCAAAAGCTCTTTCCCATAAAAAGAGCGTAAATCCTTAATTTACACTGAAAAAACTCTTTAAAAAAAAATGGTCAAATGACTGTCAGCAATGGCTGCCATACAAAAACTTTAATTATTGTAAAATATCCTAATTTAAATAAAGTGTAAAAGACTTTAACAGACATTTTCATTAAACTTTCTAACAGATACGCAGTTATTTCATATATTTCCTGAGTTTTTACTAACAAACACACATTCACTGTAAAAAATGAATCTCTTACAGTCGATTGCATGCATGATTTACAGTCAAAGTTACTATTACTGTTAAATAAAGCAACATGCAGCAAAACTTCAGTGTTTCTCTGCTCATCCTGGACTGAAGCACAGACTGGTGACACACAAACAGACAATACAGAAACACTTTAAATCCCACTTTAAATTTTCTCCTCTGATTTTTTATGATGTTCAAAGCGTTTCTAAGGCTACGCACAGACTGTCAGTCCAAATCCGATTTTTGTGCATATCCGATTGAAATCTGATCAGAATTAGCTGATGTGAACAGCAAAAAATCTAAATCTCCGGTTCTGCCGCTGTCACAGAAGACGCAGTAGTCAAGCGTGTCGGATACACATTTCCATGTTGTAAAATTTAAATAAGACAACATCTGTATTACAAACCCCTCCATGTTGCTGTTGTTGTATTTGGCGTATGCCTACTATCACAATGTCATTGCCATAGAAAACAATGCAGATATTCCCAAAACAATCAGAACACAGACACATTCTTCATCTTTAAATATAGACGTGGAGACACAAATATCATGAATGTGTAGAAAGAGCTCATGTGAATATAATTACCTGCACTGTATGCAAGATTGCAGTTGTTCTAACAAGCTCATAGACATAATAATTGCCTGGACAGGCTTTGACTTTAATGGAAAAAGACCCGTAATAACAGCAGTAACTCCTATCATTATCGCAGACATCTCGAGTGACGATTTTTTCTGGGTTTTTTTTGTTTTTTTTACAATGTATTTTACTGGTAAAGTATTTTATTCTTCTGACACAAGCACACATCTATCCAATGATATACAGAGCACCCAGTCAACACTATGATCTCACAGTGATGTCACCATGTGGTCACAACGTCTGCAATCTGAGTTCACAGTGATCTAAAAGTGTAACCTCACAGCGCTCTCACTGTGTGCTCAAACTATGACCACAATATGAGCTCATCCCAGCTAGAAATGTTATTGTTCTATGAATGTTTTGAGAGCATTATGTTATGTTCTTGTAATATTTTCTGTAGCTAATTTTATTTTTGTAACCAGAATGTTCTCCTAAAAGGTAGGATAACACTCTCTATAAACATTTCAAACATGTTTAGTGATGACATTGATAGAACATTATCCCCCCTAACATTCTTAGACAGTTATAGCAGGAAGTTTTGATGTTTAGAAATTATGTTTAAGAGGTTTACATGTTGAAGTTTGTTTGAAGAGTTTGGTTTGGTCACCATTGTTGAGGTCAGTGTTTGCTGTAGTTGGGCTCTTTGGTCTTGACTAGGGTTGGGCGATTTAAATCGCAATATTGCTATGTGCATCTCGTCAGTAAAGCCGGTTCCTTGATTAGTAGTAAATCGCCATCACCTGCTTTCAGATGGAGCGGCATTTACTACAAAGAACCGTAGTTAACTGACAAGCTGAGCCATATCGCATTAATATTGCGGACGCATCGCCAGCAATAATTAATGCGATATGGCTCAGCTTGTCAGTTAACTACGGCTCTTTGTACACAGCAAAAACTCCAGTGTTAAATTAACACTCCTGGGAATGTATGAGTCCACACTCAAGAGTGTTTAAGTTAATGAGATAATTAAGTGATTAATTTAGTGATGATTGAACATTATTGAAGACACCTGATGATAACAAGCACAATCACTGAAGGAGAAAATCACAAATTGTAAGTTACCGTTATGACGATCAATGGTTGCTTTAGTTGGACTCTAGACCCATATATTATTAACTTTAGATTTTGTTTGAATCATCATTTGAGCTTGATCACTGAACTCATTAAAATCCTTCTTTCTGACTTCGATTTATGTTGTTGGTTAGTGAATCTGCATAAATGCCCAGAATTTTTGATATAATATAAAGGATTTCTTAAAAGTTGTTTAAAAAAAATCATTCTTTTAGGCACACACAGATGTCAAGATTCAGTCTATGCATCTCAACAATGGTGAGGAGCAGAATATTCAATTAGGAAAAGTAAATTACATAGACAATTCAGATCATAATTTATTCATACCGCAATGCATGATGGGAGCCATTAATGAGTTGTGATTGGTGGCAGCCACTGCAACATGCTTTATTATTGTCACCATTGTTGAGATTCACAGGCTGATTATTGATGTCTGTGTTTTAAATGAATTTATCTGAATGTCTCTTGATCAGAACAATGTTTATAAAATATTTTGAATTATAAGTAAAGTACTGATAATCATAGGCTGAAGAATCACTATACTGCAGCTAACAAGTTAAATCAAACTATCTCAATAAGTTTCCTTTTTCAGATCACAGCATGATTATGTCAAAACATAACCAACACTATAAGATAATATTTTACTTTGTTCATTTAACTGTTATAAATCAATAACAGCAGTCAAACAACAGTAAATATTAAAGTAAACATATAATGGTCTAGAGCCCAACTAAAGCAAACACCCATCACCTTAATGGTAACTTACAATTTGTGTCCATCCATGTCCAATTACACTTCTAGCTGGGGTGACTCACATCGTGTCCATAATATGAGCACACAGTGAGTGCACAGTGCGGTTACACTTTTAGCTCACTGTGAACTCACATTGTGGTCATATGGAGAGATCACTGTGAGATCAACATGTTGACTGGGCAGCGTTTCCCAAAAGCATTGTAAGCCTAAGTTGATCGTAGAGATTGTGTCAGTTGTTCTGCGATCAACTTAGGCTTATGATACTTTTGGGAAATGCAGCCCTGATCTGTAGCCTACATACATTAGAAAACACTCAGAAAATAAGCCAATAGAGACAGTGTGTAACATTACCAGGTGAGATGGTTGCTGGTGTGACAGTTGTAGGGCTGGTGTTAATGCTGCCAGTGTCTGAAAGTTTAGATGAATAGTGATTAATGAACAGAGACACAAATATCATGAATGTGTAGAAAGAGCTCATGTGAATATAATTACCTGCACAGTATGCAAAATTGCAGGAAGTTGGTGTAACCAGCTCATAGACATAATAATTGCCTGGACAGGCTTTGACTTTAATGGGATAAGACCCGTAAAAGCAGCAGTAACTCGCGTAACTGACCGCGTAACCGCAGACATCTCGAGTGACGACTCCATCTGTTACTGTTGGGTGTCCACCACGTATCCACAGTGCAATATTAGTGCCACATCTGTTCACAGCAACACATGTGTCTGGGATATGAGCGCTCAGGCCATTAATGAAGAGACGATACCAGCCGCTCCAGGAGACAGACCTGTCACAGTTGGAGTTAGCTGTATTATTGATGGATCTCCATGGATTGTCCAGCACAGTGTAGTTGTAACAGGGGTCTGCAGAGAGATAAAGTTATGAAAACACCAATATGAAGTCATACATAAAGCGTTAACTTTAAATTTTGTTTGGCTGCTGTATCTGTGTTACAACTGCCAGATGAACAAAGAAAAAAGGTGATCAGGTGGTGTTGGTTATGATTTGATAATAATAATTTGACCTGAATATCAACTCTCATTTAGAGAGTCAGATTTACCTTGTTGATTACAGCAGCCTGTGATTGTACAGCAAATGATTTTTATCATTATCAATATAATCCAAAATATTTCATAAAAATTGTTCTGATAAAAATACTTAGAAAGTTACTTTATTTAGACACACTGACATCAATAATCAGCCTGTGAATCTCAACAATGGTGACAATAATAAAGCATGTTGCAGTGCATTCTGGGTGCCACCAATCAAAACTCATTCATAGCTCCCATCATGCATTGCGGTATGAATAAATTATGATCTGAATTGTCTTACTAATTTCCTTTTCCTAATTGAATATTCTGTTTGTCACCATAGTTGAGATTCATACACTGATTCGTGATGTCTGTATGTGCCTAAAAGAAAGATTTGTTTTATCAGAACAACTTTTAAGAAATCCTTTAGACTAGTTAGAAAAAAAAGATATTATGCTGTAGAATCACAGTGATGCTGTAATCAACAATACACAGTCAGAGATTAGACTCTAAATGAGATCAGTGTTTCAGGTGAAATTATGATTATGTCAAAACATAACCAACAAAACACATTAATGAGTGTTTCTCTTTGTTCATCTGGCAGTTATAACTCAGATACAACAGCCAAAGTTAATCTAATGTTTACAGTTTATGGGTCAAGAGCCCAACTAAAGCAAACACTGATCGCCATAACGGTGTCTTAAAAAAATCAATTTTCTCCTTCCGTGATTCTGCTTGCTAACATCAGGTGTCTTCAATATTGGTCAATTATCACTCAATTAATCACTTAATGAGCTCATTAACTTTAACACTCTTGAGTGTTAATTTAACACTCATATTTTAACACTGACTCTGGAGCCATATAAACTCCCAGGAGAGTTAATTTAACACTGGACTTTTTGCTGTGTAGTCTAAATATAAATACGTTCATGAAAACACATTATATATACTGTATTATACATAGATTATATATTATAAATTAAATCTTATAAATACATTATGAAAACACTAGTAAGTTATAGTCTCAATATAAATATATTTGCAAAATACAATTTCCAAATGCATAACCGAATTGATATGCACAAAAAATCCCAAATGCAAAATGTGGTCACAATTTTTTTTAAATAATTTTATATTTCCTGCATTTGCAAATTGTCACATATTAGTAAATCACCCTGAATGTGTGTGTATTTACACACACATTCAGGGTGATTTCCTGCATTTGCAAATTGTCACATATTAGTAAATCACCCTGAATGTGTGTGTAAATATTTTGGGTTGTTTTTTAACCCAAAATAAAAGGATGGAAGAAAAAAAAAAAGATTATCCCATTAGATGTGTTTTTAATCCAGCCAATCATAACAGGCCTAACTGAACTCATGCGTCATCCGTACAGAGCGGATGAGGGATGAATGAGAGATGAACGAGGAATGAGTTCTCAGCAGAATTTCTATATTTTATAGTTCTTTATCATTTAAAACACAAGGACTGTTTCTGACTGAAGTGTGGAATATTCAGAGCTACTGTACAGTGAATGACAGCCAGACACTCCTGAGAACAATCTACAGGTTTCATACATTTCTATAAAAACATTTCCAGGATGTTTGAGGGAAATATTCATAACCAAACCCTGCATGAAATGTCTGTGAATACATGCAGAATAATAATAAAAATCCATGTTCAAATTTACTACAGCATATCTTTATTAAAAATGAATGATAACCCAGGCTCTTGACAATTGTTGTTACTTTTTTTCAGCCATTTTAAAAGTTTTCAGAAAGCATTTCTACATTAGTAAATCAGATCAACATGGTAGCTTTAATGTCCAACAACTGCTTTTTCTGTAATTGTTGACTTACAGAATTGAAGCATTATTGAGAAGTATTAAACTCAGCAGAAATTATTAAGATTGATTGTAACTCTATTGCTGTGTTTCAGATGCTGAATGATGATGTCAGTCAGAGAGTGTAGAAATAACACTGTCATTGTTAACTTTGTTTAAAATTTGTTTAGTGAGGCTTATACACTCACACACATCAACATTCGGCATATGAAACACAACAATGGTGACGTTTTCTGAAAACTTCTGAAAAAACCTGAAACAAAAGAGACTTAACAAACATCAAGAGTCACGAGCACAACTAAAGTAAATGCTGATGTGACCAATCGTCAAACGAAACAATCATTCATCAACATCTAAACCTCTGTTAATTCTCAATAAGATCTTCTGTAGATGTGTGACAGAAATAAAGTCAGTCTGGTTAGTAATAAGTGAAGCTGGTAATGCTGTTTGTGGAGTTGTTTATCAGATCTTGAGAGATTTAATGTCTTTTATCTTCAGTTCATCTAAGGCTGTTTATGAAATAAAGTTGTAGTTTGTGTTCTTATTACTCTTTTGAAAGATGATTGAAAGAATGTTTCAGGAACATGTAGCGACTGAGACAAATCAGACACAATTATTTGCCATATGCACACACCAATCTTTAAAACTTCCATCCGAGAGCAGGGTCCCAACCCCCAGGCGGGGTGAAAGGGGCCTGGTTGCCATGGCCGCGATCAGATAGGATGTTTTATGACTCTCAGGAATGCTAACAAGTAGCTAACTCTGCCACAGATATCAGAACAAACTCTCCTGCATTCATTTATTGATGAACTGACTGACATGAAATGAACAGGCATTCCAGAACATTTTGAGAATGATTTACTGTTGTGTGTTTTGTCTTTTAATAATTCTGTTGATACTATGATCTCTTTGATACTATGTAGTTATTACAAGACCAACTGTCTATGTAACCATGTTTGGTCTCGATAAATTGGTGCTTTGAAGATCGAAATGATTGTGTACATGATATGCCAATAGCTGTGCAACACATTAGAATTACTAAGAATCTTCCTTAGTAGTGTCATTAAACACCAATCCAGCATGCCAGTCCGAGTGAGCACGCTTAAGACAAAGGCTTGTAAATCCTGGTGACAGAAGAAACTCCCGCCAGACAGTCCACCCTTCTCATTGGTACAGCAAACCCAGAGAGGGGTGGCCATTCTCAGGCTTTATTAGAGACTGACCACAGTGACCGTTCTCTCTTCTCAACGCTTCTCATCCGACAACAAGGCAGCTTCTGCTGTTACTGGGGGAGGGGCTGGACCCCTTCCCCCCCACTTGGGCCCAGCTCCCTGGGCCCAAACAGGCCTGAGCAATGCCTGCCATGCTTTCATACTCCAAAAAGGGAGTCAGACTTTTCTTCAATCTAGAAAACAACTGCAACTTTACCATCACTGACTCAACGATCCACTCCTGGTCTTCAAGCCAGGACAGCAGGCTTCGACTCACAACAGCCATGTGCTCGAAGCCACCATGCTTTTCTTCAAGGCCATAGACCCAATCAACGAATCCAATCCAATCCAAGAATTTTCCACGATTGCAACTGCCATGCAAGTATTCTTTGATGAGATTGCTATGAAATAAGCTGATGGTTCTTCTTCTCATACTGAGATCTTATTCCATAGTTCTATTTCCTGTTCCACACCACTCACCCCTTTACCTATGCATGTATGTATGGATGTATGAATGTATTTATGTTTGTTTAGTGTTAGTTATGTTTGTGATTTAGTTAATAAAATTTGTGCACGATTATGAATTTGGTTTCTGATCCTCTGTTTGCATACAAAGTCCCTTTTACGATTTTGATCTTGCTACATGCTAATTGCTGTACATAAGGAATAATTATTTTTCAGCGACCATGAACTATACATTGTCCTTAGAATAAATGAATAATCAAAGAGTTCTTTGGAACTGATTAATTGATTGTAATATTACTTTGGCTTACCTCAAAGTTAATCTGATTAACTGACCCAAATATTAATAATTAATCATAATTGGTAATTATGGATTATTATTAATATTTCCCCTTAGAGCTAATGTCCTTACATATGGTGGAGAATCTTGGGAATTGTATTAAACATTGTATGCAAGCAGACATTAATCAATCATATGTTGTCCCATAAGTTTTTATTAACATCTCATACATGCACGTACAAGTTTCTGATAAAATCAGCAAAACTATTGCTTGAATATGCCTTCCTACGAATGGCAGAAAGTTTCTCAATGCTACTATGCATGTTTAAATCGTACAATAAGAAACTTCTGATTTTAGCGAAGAAATCCTAACTTCAGATATAAATCGTGCGTACGCCTTCTCTGACGAAGAAATCTCAGATTAGCCGCGCGTATAAATGGTTCCTGATATTAGCGAAGCAACCCTAATTTCAGTTCTAAAGTGATCGTAAGCCTTCTCTGACGAAGAAATCTCAGATTAGCCGCACGTATAGATGGTACCAGAACAAATTAGTCTGAGATGGGCGAAGAAATCCCCATTTTCAGCAATTTTTAAGGTGTTTGAGCGATGTTCCTCCTCACCGATTTAAGGCCTTATTATTATTCGTCACGTCATTGTATTCATAGTAAACTGCTAAACCGCACATATGAAACAATCGCGTCGATTTAGTGGTATAAATTCTAGCCTAGCTAACTAGGAATTTGCCATTGTCTGTGAAAGAACGGTGCTGTTTGATTTGTGAAAGAATCACTTACATGCAACGACATGTGTCTAAACTAGACAATCTCTGACTCAGTGCAAACCTTCAGCACAATGCGAACGCTGCTCCGTTCGACTTGTGTTGCTGGTTGGCAGTGTGTCTGAAGTGCGAGCAGGCACTTCTGTTTACGTGAAGAACAGCACCAATCTCACAGACCCCTTGTGTAAACAAGTGAATGCGTGTAGCCAAAGCCAGCTCGCTAGCAACCCTACGCGCATACAAGCCCCTTTACCTCGAGTGATAGCTTTTAGCACTGACTAAAACTTAGACACGTGCGAGCGTAAAGTGTAACCTTTAAACCAAAGACTACAGACTTTGGACCGTGGCCCTTGAAACAAAGGGGTAGTGTTTGGAACACAAGAGTCAAAGCTTCTCGAGGCTTTGAATCAAAGGAGTCAATTGCATCACAAATGATTCTTTGTTTTGAAGCGCCCTCTTTGGCGACCCCTGCTGGTCAGAACAGTGTAAGTGTAGAGAACTCAGCGTAATGAAACACCTTTAACAAACCAATCGCAAAGGTTTGATCAAAGGTGTAAGCATGTTATAGCAACGCACAAACTATCTAATACTATGAGGTGTCTTTCAAGGCACAATAATTTAATAAACTGTAGGGCTCGTTTATGAAAGAGACTATTAAATTCGCCTCTTCCTTTTATCAAATGTGTCATTAAATGTGTACGAATCTATAAAGTGATACAAGATCACATAGAAATCAAATACACATTGTTTCACGAACCGTTGAAATTTAGAATAATTTCTAAATATCTATGACGCGCAACAAAGCCCGTTTACTGAAATCCTGTGACTTTAACAGTCTGATACATGCTCAGAATCACTGATTTGAGACAAATGATTCACACCGGTTTCCGAGCTTCACGAAGCACGTATCATAGGCGGTTTAAACTACTCCGCCCTCTCTCTATTTCTGTCTCTCTCTCTCTCTCTCTCTCTCTCTCTCGACCCCCCCTTTTTGGTTTCACTTTAGTTGAAACCCAGATACCTTGGTTTTATTTGTGTTTCATTTATTTCGACTTAAGTCTACCCCTATTTTATTTTGTGTATTTACACCTGATGAGCCTGAATATTCCTATTCAGTTAAGTTGAATTTAATTAAATTTGAGATTTAATTAAATCAATTTGCTTATTCAATTTCCCTTTTAGTTACCAGGGCTATGAGGACAATCCCTGTTTACTTTTGATTTTGATTTTATTCAATTTATTTACTTACTTTATTTTAGCCTGAATTTCCATATTCAGCTAAATAAAGTTTAACTAAATTTGAGATTTAACTAAATCAATTGTTTCCCTTTCCTTTGGTTTTGAGCTATAAGGACATTCTACCTTTACTTATACCTTATCTTAGGTACTTCCTATCGACATCTTCTCTCTCTCTATAGGATTACAGTAATTATAGCAACTGTTGTTTCTGTAACGACCCAGGTCATTAGAATCCTAACCCCTGTCTGTGCTTTAACCCTCCTTACTCCTTAGCACCAAGTTAAGTACATGAAGTACGGTTAACGTAAACGCACAGTAGGCAAAAGACAGAACGGGAGACACTTCCCGCTGTTTCTTCTTCTTTTGACCTTTTTGTCTGATGTATGATGTGTCCCTGCTAGCTTCGTCTTACAGCAGCTTAACCCATACGTGACACCTGTTTACCTATGTCTCCTAGCTAAACTTAAATAGGTAGAACACACCTTCCCTTCCCTTTCAGATTTCTATTGTTTCTATTTTGTTTTTCTCTATTTGCTACTCTCGTAGTAAAACGTGAAAAGAACCATCAGTTTTGAGTAATAGTTTTAGGACATGTAAGAGGCCAGTCATCAGTCGATGCTGCTTAAAGCACATCAACTTGAATACTCAAAACCCTTTTGTTGTGTGCTCACCAACACTAAATTTAATGGCCCACAGAGCCACCTCTGTAGAAACTTGCATTGGCCTTTGTCACTTCTCTCTTGTGTTCCCACAAAGTATGCCAGTAGGCCTCAGACATCCAGCCCTGCCACCCACCAGAACCACCTGGAGACCGGCAGAGCCACGTCCTCGACATCCTCCAGCCTGAAGCAGACAACGACCTGCCGAGGCAGAGAAGGGAACCGTTAGACGACAACGAAAGCGGACGTCTGACACCCAGTCTGAGTCACCAAGAGCTGACCAGCATCATCTTCTCCTTAGCCACGCTCCCTCAGGCCTTAAACAGGAGGTAAATGAACTTAAAAAACTGGTTGAGCTCAAAGAGAGACACTAAAGCCATCAGTGTCCAGTCAGAGCTGAAGTCCAAACACTGACTCAACAATGCTGCAACATTATAGACAAACAGAATGTGACCCTGAACAGAACTGAAACAGTCCAACCACCTGCAAATGGACTTCACATAAACTTCTAAAGTTTGCTAAAGCTAAACTTCACATCAGCCGCATAAGCTCCCCCAGCCCTGTACAAAGGGGGGGAGGAGTCAAACCCTTGGCTCGACAGTCACCAGCCAGTGTCCTGAGAGGCTCTGCAGGCGCAGAGGAAAAGGTTTAATTCAGACAAACCCTGAAACGACACATGAAGCGATGCTCCAAGAACCTTTTTCTCCAAAACCAGTTAGTCACCATTCCTGGCAGCTCCATGCAATGCCCACTCAACAATGTGTGACCTGACGCAGAATGCCTTTAACACACGAGGCCTCATCAGAAAGGGTTCATAAACCCCACTGACTCTGAACGGCAAAGATCAGAAGACACAAAGCCCGACCATAATGTAAACCGCTGCTACAAAGTTCATAGTCAGCATAGGACATAGGACTTTTAAAGTAGATGAAAATGTGTGCTCAAAAGAAGCAGGAAGCGGCATTAGTAAAATTAGAATTTTACTGACTTAAAGAAAATCTTGAATGCATACGTAAGCCCAACGCGCCAACAGACTATGCACTGCTTTTGAACCATACAGACATTTGATCATTGCAATCCAAATAGGATACAACCTGCGATACGCACTTTGATCACTAGTTACTGGCTTGTTTAAGTGCAGATAAAACGATAGCTGTAATCGACATCTCTACTAAGAATAAAAAGTCATAGATTTTTAACTAGTATCGGCAATTTCAGCATTAAAGCTTAAGTCTGTTTGACAAAGGAAGCTCAACTCAGCGGCATGCTGTGCCGGTATTTATTATTCTGCCTTGACTGGAGAAATCCAAAGTGCAGCATTGTTTAATCTGTTCGGACGAAGAAATCTCAGTACAGTGTTATATACACGTAGACTTGGGTGATGTCCCCTCCTTTCTACAATGTAAAGGCCTTACAAATTATTGTTAGATTGATGTAATTCATCTAGATTTTGGGCTGCATCTACAAGCAGAGCTACTTAGTGATCAAGATTGTTTCACTCGCTGAAAGTCAATATTTATGCATGAGATGGACGTAACCTTGTATGCTTAGACAAGCTTTAACTTACAGCAAATCCATTTCCTCACTTTTAAACAATTAGAAGAAGTTGTTTAAAGTAAAGAGAAGCATTACATGAGTAAAAGTTTCAAATGCCAAACCACATTTGCATTTTACTGAATGTAACATCAAGTTTTGGAAAGACTCAAAGTATAGGCGCCACATTTTAACTTGTTTAAACATGTATGACTCATTTCAAATGTACAGACATTCGTCATAGACTGTTGAATTGCTCTGACATGGTTCCCTTGACAACGACTTGTCACAGGAAGTGCAAACGCATAACGTCATATTGTAAACAAATCAGCCTAGAGAGCTAAGCCAACCTAACCTAGCGTCCGTTCAGCTTAGACCAAGCTAAATAATAACTGCTACAGTTAGCGGTTAGCATCATTTACTTGAAGCCTTTTTCTACAGCTTGTGCTGTGCACAGTGCAAAGTTTAGCCACTCGTGCCATTGATTATTCCCAATTTCAGATGATTCCTGCTGTTTTTATCACTTATTTAAGTCCTTTTTATTTATTATTTTACTTTGATAATAGCCGTCAGCTATTCACTTGTCTATTCTTTCATTTATTTGATTTATTTACATTTCCCCTCTTGTTCTAATGTGGTTCCAGTCCCCATAGGGCCCAGAAAGGAACCAGAGACACCTTTATTTGTGATTTTGTTTATTTTCAACAAGTGCACTCATTTTTATGACCCTGCAAAACAAGTAATCTCAACGATTACTAGGGCATAACTATAGTCCTGAGGATTGATAATAAGCATAATCTGAATAGGAAAACTGTCCTTTTCCTACTATCATTCACTTCGCCAAGCCCGTTGTGAACAACCAGTTAAGTCCAGAGAAATAATTTAGCCATAAGAACCATCTTAAGTCATTTATTTCCTCTTGGCTTATGCCCTTTTCAAAAAAAAGGTCTACTAACACTAACACCCACAGCTAAGATGATAAGGATACAAGACACACTTGACAAGCTACACATAAACACCTAGCTTTATGCTACATACCTAGCTAACCTATCAAACCTTAGCTCTGAACTCTTTAGGGTCATGCATTAGCCTCTCACCCCTAGGGTGTCAAAAATGTCGCAGATCCTCTGTTCAATCTGACCCTAACCAGACAGGAGACCGAAAGAACTGACAAGCCCTCACAAGGAACACTGTTCCACCAAGGCTGCTGACATCCTACAGCACCAGAGCCAAACGTTACTGAACCTTGAGAGAAGAGGACCAACGACCCATGACCCAAGCCAGAGTTATAGCCTCACCAGGCTGATCAAGAGTATCATCTCCTTACCCCACCTTTTGGGTGGGAAACAGAAGGTACACAACCTTCTATAAAGATCACAGCGTCCCACAAGGAGCGGACCTGTGCTCAAAGCCTCACACACCAGCTAGAGACTGAGTTTCAAACCAGATTCAACGCAGCTGGACTGAGCATGCCCAGCACCAGCGCAGAACTGTCCAGGTAACCCAGGTAACAGTCAAGCTCTTGGAGAAGCCATGGAGGACAGCACCCTCCACCTGCAAACACCACAAAATGACCATAGGCTGTCAACGACAACATCCTCCTCCACACCATTCACACAGGTGTCAATCGGAGGCTCCACAAGGACAGCTGGACACACCTGACTCAGAGCTACAGGAGCTGCTGACACACGCAAACCAGCTCCCTGAACAGGACTCACCCGAGGAGTCCTGTAAAATACAAGCATCTGACTCCTTGCCTACCCCAGCTTAGGCGAGCTCACATCAGCACCGCCATAAGGACGGAGCAACACTTCAATTCTTCAGACTACCTTCTGACCTCCTGCCACCAGCACTAGGTCGGCCTGAAAACCTCTCTATGCTACATAGAGCCCTAACCCCTTCCTGCAACCACAGGCAAACACCTGCCCCGAAACTAATTAACTTCAGAATGACCGGTGACACCCTGTCAAGGCACCTGCTGCCTCGGCACCTGCTGCACCAACTCAAAGACCTGTACTTGGCTACTGTCTACAACACCTGGTGGAACGACCACCGCTCCAGGAAACACCAGCAACCAGAGGCCACCATGGCCTTCCAGCCTTGTATGACAGTGTCTGATCTTTCTGCACTTTCAACATCGTTCGTGGTTGTCCTTGAGAGGGACAACAACGACCGAAAGGGGGGGAATCTGTAGCGACTGAGACAAATCAGACACAATTATTTGCCATATGCACACACCAATCTTTAAAACTTCCATCCGAGAGCAGGGTCCCAACCCCCAGGCGGGGTGAAAGGGGCCTGGTTGCCATGGCCGCGATCAGATAGGATGTTTTATGACTCTCAGGAATGCTAACAAGTAGCTAACTCTGCCACAGATATCAGAACAAACTCTCCTGCATTCATTTATTGATGAACTGACTGACATGAAATGAACAGGCATTCCAGAACATTTTGAGAATGATTTACTGTTGTGTGTTTTGTCTTTTAATAATTCTGTTGATACTATGATCTCTTTGATACTATGTAGTTATTACAAGACCAACTGTCTATGTAACCATGTTTGGTCTCGATAAATTGGTGCTTTGAAGATCGAAATGATTGTGTACATGATATGCCAATAGCTGTGCAACACATTAGAATTACTAAGAATCTTCCTTAGTAGTGTCATTAAACACCAATCCAGCATGCCAGTCCGAGTGAGCACGCTTAAGACAAAGGCTTGTAAATCCTGGTGACAGAAGAAACTCCCGCCAGACAGTCCACCCTTCTCATTGGTACAGCAAACCCAGAGAGGGGTGGCCATTCTCAGGCTTTATTAGAGACTGACCACAGTGACCGTTCTCTCTTCTCAACGCTTCTCATCCGACAACAAGGCAGCTTCTGCTGTTACTGGGGGAGGGGCTGGACCCCTTCCCCCCCACTTGGGCCCAGCTCCCTGGGCCCAAACAGGCCTGAGCAATGCCTGCCATGCTTTCATACTCCAAAAAGGGAGTCAGACTTTTCTTCAATCTAGAAAACAACTGCAACTTTACCATCACTGACTCAACGATCCACTCCTGGTCTTCAAGCCAGGACAGCAGGCTTCGACTCACAACAGCCATGTGCTCGAAGCCACCATGCTTTTCTTCAAGGCCATAGACCCAATCAACGAATCCAATCCAATCCAAGAATTTTCCACGATTGCAACTGCCATGCAAGTATTCTTTGATGAGATTGCTATGAAATAAGCTGATGGTTCTTCTTCTCATACTGAGATCTTATTCCATAGTTCTATTTCCTGTTCCACACCACTCACCCCTTTACCTATGCATGTATGTATGGATGTATGAATGTATTTATGTTTGTTTAGTGTTAGTTATGTTTGTGATTTAGTTAATAAAATTTGTGCACGATTATGAATTTGGTTTCTGATCCTCTGTTTGCATACAAAGTCCCTTTTACGATTTTGATCTTGCTACATGCTAATTGCTGTACATAAGGAATAATTATTTTTCAGCGACCATGAACAATACATTGTCCTTAGAATAAATGAATAATCAAAGAGTTCTTTGGAACTGATTAATTGATTGTAATATTACTTTGGCTTACCTCAAAGTTAATCTGATTAACTGACCCAAATATTAATAATTAATCATAATTGGTAATTATGGATTATTATTAATATTTCCCCTTAGAGCTAATGTCCTTACAAACATCACACTAACCTTCAAATAACATTTTGGACATTTGATAAATGTATAAATGGACATTTTTCACGTTCCCAGAATCAACACTGAATATTTGGAGAACGTTATTGTAACTGAACTCTGTTTGCTGGGAAGCTTTGTGGTTTAATATAAAATAAATAACGCTGACACACGAGCAAGACATACAATAATGACCCTGAGAAATCACTGTATGGATTAACAAATCAACTGTGGCAACAATAGGTTGCTACTGTATCTTCTACAGTAAAGTACATAGTAAAATCCCCAGAGTTAAATTAACTCTGTTCAGAGAACATTTGGTCCCTCTCTACAGAGAGTTAAAATAACTCTGAATCAGAGTTAAAGTTAATGAGATACTTAAGTGATTAATTAAGTGATGATTGGGCATTAATGATGAACATCTGCTGTTAACAAGTTCTCAGCAGAGGAGGATTCAACAACTCCATAAACAGCATTACCAGCTTCACTTATTACTAACCAGGGGTGCGTTTCCCGAAAGCATCGTTGGCCAACTATGGTCGCAAGTTCATCGCAATGTCCATTGAACTCTATTGGTAACGACGGAACTTGCGACCATAGTTGGCCAACGATGCTTTCGGGAAACGCACCCCAGACTGACTTTATTTCTGTCAGACGTCTACAGAAGGTCTTATTAAGAATTAACAGAGGTTTAGATGTTGATGATTTATTGAAAATGTATGATCACCGTTATAGTGATGAGTGTTTCCTTCAGTTGGGCAGTTTGACTCTTCTTGCAAGTTTGTGGTTTTTGTAACAGCTTTTACCAAAACACATAATTTGTTACAAAGAAAGCCAAAAAGAGATGATTGAGTGATATAGTGTTTAACAGCAGATAGTTATGAAATGATTTTCCGGACATTTTTCGAAAAGAATTGCAAATTGTATTTGCAATTGCGTTTTCAAATTGTGCACGCATAAAATGTGACATAATCCAAACGCAAATGCAAATCGCGCATTACCGTTTGCATTTTCGTTTAAGCGAACGCACAGTGACTGCCAAATTTAAAATGGAAATGCAAAGTCAGTTTGCAACTGTGTTTCCCATATCTTACGAGTCTTGACTCTGTCATATTTAAATAGCAATTTCAATTACCACGTCTGCTTTTTCACTTTCTCAGCGTCGCGTATGTAGCCAGCCAAAACTCAAATGAAATCGCAATTCCCTTAGTATTTCCATTTCCGATGCCTTACACGGAAACCTGTCAATCAGCGTCAAGGGTGGGATTATGCTATGGGGCGTGTTCGTGTTGGGACGTGACGTCACTCACAGTCGACGGTTAAGAGGTGATGCCCTGAACAGACAGACGCCGATTTATTTTAAACAATGGAGGTAGTTGGTGAAATTGTGGAGGACCTTATGATGCTCGCGCAGCAAGTTGATGACAGTACATCCTCTACAGATGTCCTCTTACTCAGAAGCCATTACATTTTGGATAAGTTAAATGTTTTAGTGGCCTTGACCAACAGCAACATCAGTAATGTTGTCTTCGCCAACCTCAGTGAAGTAGCTAATAGGCTTTTTGTGAAGGACAGGACAACTAAAGAACCTGGACGTCCTTTACTGGACATACCACAAGAGATGAGTGTCGGTGCTAGGTCTCACCTTCAAATAAGTGTTCTCAATTTGCGAAATTCAATAAAAATGCTGTCTGTTGCAGTCAAACCTGTGTGTGTGTGTGTGTGTGTGTGTGTGTCACTAGCGGCGCAGGATTTTGATTGTAGGTGGGCCTCCAGAAAACTGGATGGGCCAGTTAAAATAAGCCAAAAAAAAAAAAAAAAAAAAACGGGTTCCCCTTCATCTCCGTTTCAGTGCTTTTCTGCGGCACTGAGGACAGCGACTAACTAGCCTACCTGAATTTAACGCGTAGTTAGCATAGATTTAAAAAAACAAACCGGATTTTTTTGCTGCTTTTTTAAGACAATTACAATTTAATTTAATTTATTGTTTAATAAAATTATAGGCCTATTATTTTTTTAGTTTATTAACAGCAACAACAGCTGTAAAGATGAAGTTGACGATCGTCATCTCTGTATAGCCTAGTGAACGCGCCTATAGAGAGAAATGCACATCATGGATTACATAATCAGAGAGTAGCCTATTTCTTTTCGTTTTAAATTGTTAAAAAGACATTTTGGGCTTTCTTAAGATATATTTCATGTCTGTGAGGCATACGTTGAGTTTCGTTAAGTTAGGATGAGATGCGCTCCTGTTCACGAGCAATGCAATGACCGTGCGGGCGCCTCCATGATTTTATTGTCTGCTATATTTCCTTTTTAATTTATTAAATCCAGGCAATAAAAAAATTATTGGTTGATAAAAAAAATATTAAAATTAAGATACAATTTATACAAAACGAAATTCACTTAAAAAGGCTTTCTACAAAACAAAAAGTGGTCAAAATCATGTCTGACCCACATCTCTCGATATATTGCGCATCCTATCTTACTCGTGCGGTTCACTTTTCATAATCAACATAGATGAAAAAATAACATTATAATATTTTAACAAATATGAAACTAAATGAGCTTATTTAATGGCTACAACACGTATAGTATACAGACTCTCTATTTGTACAAATTGCTGCACATTCATTTTATTCTGAATTTTGCACGCATAAGTTGAAAGGCATTTGTTTGCATGCATAGTAAAACATATCTGCAACATTTATCAAGTTCACTGATAATTAGGCGTTATTAATTATTATCTTAATGAATAATGTAACAAGGACGAAGCATGTAAACTGCATTGTTTAGAATGGAACGGATCGCAAATAGATCCGAATGAAGAAACGTACAAAACCATAGTAGAAATGGATGGGCCCGGACCTAAAATGTAGCGCCGCGGCTGGTGTGTGTGTGTGTGTGTGTGTGTGTGTGAGAGAGAGAGAGAGAGAGAGAGAGAGAGAGAGAGAGAGAGAGAGAGAGAGAGAGAGAGAGAGAGAGAGAATGTTTGTTCCACTTTACATTTATGGTGTAGTCAATTTGTTTAGATTTATGTGGGATTTAATCATTTTAAATTAATCTCAACTGTGAAATGGACAAAAACAAAATTATACATAGGCTACTTTCAGACCAATTAAATCAAACCCAGGTTTTTTTGTGTGTTTAGACAAATAATGTAACAAAAGTCACAAAATTCCATGACACTGAGATAAGGGAGATATGTTTTTTTGAATGGGGGGAAAATATCAAATGAGATCCAAACAGAACCCAAAGACAACATGAGGGTTTAAGAAATATTCATTTTAAACTAAACCAAAACCAAATCTTTATCTCAGTGTCATGGGATTTTGTGACTTTTGTTACATTACCTACATCTGTAGAGGATGTACTGTCATCAACTTGCTGCGCGAGCATCATAAGGTCCTCCACAATTTCACCAACTACCTCCATTGTTTAAAATAAATCGGCGTCTGTCTGTTCAGGGCATCACCTCTTAATCGTCGACTGTGAGTGACGTCATGTCCCAACACGAACACGCCCCATAGCATAATCCCACCCTTGACGCTGATTGACAGGTTTCCGTGTAAGGCATCGGAAATGGAAATACTAAGGGAATTGCGATTTCATTTGAGTTTTGGCTGGCTACATACGCGACGCTGAGAAAGTGAAAAAGCAGACGTGGTAATTGAAATTGCTATTTAAATATGACAGGGTCAAGACTCGTAAGATATGGGAAACACAGTTGCAAACTGACTTTGCATTTCCATTTTAAATTTGGCAGTCACTGTGCGTTCGCTTAAACGAAAATGCAAACGGTAATGCGCGATTTGCATTTGCATTTGGATTATGTCACATTTTATGCGTCCACAATTTGAAAACGCAATTGCAAATACAATTTGCAATTCCTTTTGAAAAATGTCCGGAATATCATTCCATAGATAGTAAAAAAAATGCACTTATATCATCACTGTCCAAAAGTGGTCATTTGATGTTAATAGATTATATTCACTAACAATACTCTCTTGCCACAGATTGGACATTTTGAATTTTTTAAATACATAATAGGGGGATTTTTTTTTTTTTTTTTTTAAACAAAGACATCAATAATCAGCTTATGAATCTCAACAATGGTGACATGCTTCATGCTGCAATGCATGCTGGGAGCCACAATAGTATAAAACTCATGGCTCCCAGGATGCATTGCGGCATGAAACATGTCACCATTGTTCAGATTCATAAGCTGATTCTTGATGTCTGTGTCTTAGAATTTTTTTTCCCCTATTTTGTATTTAAAAAATTCAAAATGTCCAATCTGTGGCAAGAGAGTATTGTTTGTGAATATAATCTATTAACATCAAATGACCACTTTTGGACAGTGATAATATAAGCGCATCATTCTACTTTTTGTTGTTGAAAACTAGATCACCTGAACATTTTTGCTTCTGGCATTCTTTGCAACAAATTACATGTTTTGGTAAAAGCTGTTACAAAAACCATAATCACTCAAAAAAATAAGGCAAGGCAAGGCAAGGCAAGTTTATTTATATAGCACATTTCATACACAATGGCAATTCAAAGTGCTTTACATAGAAGAAATTGAAATAATAAAAGAAATAAGAATAATTAAAACAGTTTAGAAAAATAGAATAAAATACAGTACAGTACAAACAGTCGGACGAACAGTGGCACAGTGCTCATTCAGTAAATGCATAGCTAAACAGATGTGTTTTGAGTCTGGATTTGAAAGTGACTACAGTAGGAGCACGTCTGATCTCCTCTGGAAGCTGGTTCCAGCTGCGGCTGGCATAATAGCTAAAAGCGGACTCGCCATGCTTAGAGTGAACCCTTGGTATTTCTAGCTGATATGATCCTAGTGATCTGAGTGATCTGTTGGGTTTATATTCTGTGAGCATATCTGCAATGTATTGAGGTCCTAGGCCATTAAATGATTTATATACCAGTAATAATACTTTAAAATCAATCCTAAATTTAACTGGGAGCCAGTGTAAAGACCTGAGGACTGGTGTGATATGTTCATATTTTCTGGTTCTGCTCAGAATCCTGGCTGCAGCGTTCTGTATGAGCTGCAACTGTCTTATGGTCTTTTTGGGAAGGCCAGTGAGGAGTCCATTACAATAATCCACCCTGCTGGTGATGAAAGCATGAACAAGTTTCTCTAAGTCTTGTCTGGAAACAAAGCATCTAATTCTTGCAATATTTTTCAGATGATAGTATGCTGATTTAGTTATTGCTTTGACATGACTACTGAAACTAAGGTCTGACTCTAGTGACACACCGAGATTCCTGACTTGATTTTTAGTTGTTTGACCCCTAGAGTGAAGGTATGCGTTCACCTTGAGAACTTCATCTTTGTTTCCGAACGCAATGACTTCAGTTTTGTCTTTGTTTAACTGAAGAAAGTTTTGACACATCCAACTGTTGACTTCGTCAATGCATTGGCACAGGGAGTCAATTGGGCTATAATCGTTAGGCGATAGGGCTAAGTAGATCTGTGTGTCGTCTGCATAGCTGTGGTAAGCAATTTGGTTCTTTCTCATTATTTGGCTCATTGGGAGCATATACAGGTTGAACAGGAGTGGCGCAAGAATCGAGCCTTGAGGGACTCCGCATGTCATGGATGTCCACTCAGACTTATGATCTCCTATACTCACATAATAACCTCTCCCATCTAAGTATGACCTGAACCATTTTAGGACTATCCCAGAAAGCCCCACCCAGTTTTCCAGCCTGTCAAGAAGTATGTTATGATCGACAGTGTCAAATGCAGCACTAAGGTCAAGTAGTACCAGCACTGATAATTTGCCTGAATCAGTATTTAAGCGAATATCGTTTATTATCTTTATGAGCGCTGTCTCTGTGCTGTGGTGCGGTCGGAAACCAGACTGAAAATTGTCAAAGGATCCATTCAAGCTCAAGAATTTGTTCAGCTGATTGAAGACAACTTTTTCAATGATCTTGCCTATGAAAGGAAGATTTGAGATCGGTCTATAGTTGATTAATATGGTCTTATCCAGATTGCTCTTTTTCAGGAGGGGCTTGACAATTGCAGTTTTCAGGGAGTTTGGAAAACTCCCAGAGCGAAGTGAGACATTTACCACTTCTAGAAGATCTGCTTCTAAACTGTTTAACACACTTTTGAAAAATGATGTGGGAAGTGTGTCAAGAGCACAGGTTGATGTTTTAAGGTGCTGTACAGTTTCTTCCAAAATTTTGCCATCAATTTCTTTGAAATCAGACATAGTAACTACTTTCTCAGGTGGTCTGATCTGTCTGACCTCAGGGCAACTCAAGGATGTGCTGATCACCTTTCTGATATTACTGATTTTCTCAGAGAAGAAAGAAGCAAACTCACTGCACTTGTAGTCTGAGAGCATGTCACTGGGAATCTGGCTTGGAGGGTTTGTCAGTCTCTCTACAGTAGCAAAAAGAGTGCGTGTGTTGTTTAAATTACTGTTTATAATATTTGAGAAGAAAGTCTGTCTAGCTTTGCCTAGTTCCATATTAAAAGCATGAAGGCTGTCTTTGTAGATGTTATAATGGACTACAAGTTTAGTCTTCCGCCACATGCGCTCTACTTTTCTGCATTGTCTTTTCATATTTTGCACTGCTGTTGAGTTTCTCCACGGTGCTTTTTGTCTGCCACTCTTCTTCCTGACTTTCACAGGAGCAATATCATCAATTATACCTTTAACTTTTGAGTTAAAAGAATCAAGGAGAAAATCAACAGAGTCTGCAGATATGCTTGGTGTTAAGGATATAGCCTTCATAAATAGTACACTAGTGTTCTCATTTAAGCATCTCTTCTTGACAGACACAGATCTAGCTTCAGTGGCAGGAGAGATCAATATATCAAAGAAAATACAGAAATGATCAGACAGTGCTACATCCTTAATAACAATTAATGAAATGTTTAGACCCTTACTGATAAGTAAATCTAGAGTGTGTCCACGATTGTGTGTGGGTCCATGTATATGCTGAGTCAGATCAAAAGTTTTTAAAACAGTTTTGATTTCTTCTGCCATATTGTTCTCTGCACAATCTATGTGAATGTTAAAATCTCCTGCAATGGCAAAACAGTCAAACTCTGAGGTAATTGTTGATAACAGTTCTGTAAAGTCCTCAGTGAAGGCTGGAGAGTATTTTGGAGGCCTGTAAATAATGATAAGTAAAATGCGTGGAGCACCTTTCAACACAATACCCAGATATTCGAAAGAAGGGTAATTCCCAAATGATATTTGCTTACATTGATAGATATCTTTAAAAAGAGCAGCTAGACCCCCACCTCTCTTAACAGCTCTGCAGACACTCATAAAAGTAAAGTTAGGAGGGGCTGCTTCATTGAGGATTGTTGCACTGCAGCTGGCTTCTAGCCAGGTTTCATTTAGAAGCATAAAATCCAGGTTGTTTGTGGTTATTAAATCGTTGACTAGAAGTGATTTATTTTTAAGAGAACGAATGTTTAAAAGTGCTAACTTAACAGTCTTACTTTTTGTCCCCACATCAATCTTACTTTGACGTGTAATAGGCACCAGATTAGTTAGGTTTGCTGCACGGCTATTGAAGGCCTTAGATTTTCTATCTTGTAATAAAACAGCAATAGAGAAAGATACAGGCACACTGGGTTCCCGCTTGTTCTGTAAACATTTGAGAAAGTTACTGTTATCAGAGCGGGGACCCAAAACACATCACTGAGAGCTGGTATCAGTTGTTTTTGGTTCACCTCGAGCAGATGGAGGACGGTGTGGGCCCTGGCGTTGTGGCAGAGGCCGAAGAGCTCTCACAGGAGGGGGAGGGCGAGCTGGGCCCGCAGGCTTGGGTGGTAATGGTGCCTGTCGTTTTTTGGTTGGTATCTGGGGGCTCGCAGCAAAAGAGTGGGATAGTCTGGTTCCAGCATGCACCAGTTCTTCCATTTTCTGTGAGAAACACAGTAGTGGCGATGCTGGAGAGAGGGATAGCGTATCTGGGGAAAGGGGCTGTTGCTCTGGTGTTATATGAGGTTGTGATATGCTGTCCTGGCTTCCCTGGCTGTTTTCCAGGAAGTCGTCCTTGGGTGCTGAATCTTCAAGCAGTTCTGATAAGTCTCTCTGTGGGCAGGGCTCAGCTGAGATTGTGTCCGTGAGCAGAGGTTGTTGTGGCGGAGTGGTGTTATCATTGTCCTTGTGTGATATGTCAACCGCATGTCCATTTTGCTGCTGAAGTGAAGTCCCGTGGTCATTCATACTGTGTCCAGGTGTGTGTGTGCCGTTCAGATTGACTGGATTGGCACAAACTGCAGAAGGATGTATGAGGGAGAAGTAGAAATTGTCCTTTAACACTCTTGAACCAAGTTTGTTTGGGTGATGGCCATCCCGATGAAAAAGTTGTCTCTGACTCCAGAAAATATTGAAATTGTCAATGAAGTTTACTCCTTTTATATTGCAGGTTTTTTGCAGCCATGTATTTAGCCCAAGCAACCGTGAAAACCTGTTTGTTCCTCTTGCTGGGAGAGGTCCACTGATGAATGTTTGAACTTTCAGTCTTTTAAGTGTTTCAAAAAGTTCATTGAAATCCTTCTTAAGGAGTTCTGACTGCTCTTTATGAATATCATTCTTCCCCACATGTATGATGAGTCGATTTGCAGTCTTATGTTTCATCAGAATGTTCTGAAGTTCCCTGTTTACATCAGAAGTTGTTGCTTGTGGAAGGCAGCATGTAGTTGTATCCCTGCTGCTAATGTTTCTGATTGTGGAGTCCCCCACTATCAGAGTCCTGGGCTCGGCTGCGCTCTGAGCTGAGTGCCGCTGTCTGCTCGACCTTGAGCGCCAGTTAGCATCAGTGTTAGCTACTGGCCCATTCAGTCTGTGTTCGATCACATTCATCACATTTGGGGATTCCTCATTTACATTCATTAGTACTTCAAATCTGTTCTCAAGATGTATAGGCGGTGGTAGAAGACCGGTGTTTGCAATCCTTGTCAGAGCTGTATCTGGGGTAGAGGATGCTACTGCGGCAATATGTGATGCTCGTGACAATCTGATGTCTCGAGTGCCTTTGGGTCTCGCTCCCTGTTTGTGCCATCGATTAGTAAGTCGATCGGCTTGTTTCTCTACCTGTCGAGGAGCACTAGTTTCATGGGACTCACCGGTATGCTGAGGGTGTCCATGACGAAGCTCTGTTGTGTGCTCCGTCTGGTTTGGTGGTCCCGTAAGTAACTTTGTTTCGAGAACTGCAATCCTTTGTAAAAGTCTGTGGCAGTTAGTGCAGCAAGTAGATTCTTGAACCTGAAGAGGCATTTTCTCTCTTATCCGTATGAATGTAGGCAGTTGTGTTTTCCTTTCCCGGAATGTAAGCTGGTCGGGTAAAAGAATTCTGCGTTTTTGTAGTAATCCAAACTTTGTTGTCTGAGCACTGTGGTGTTTGCTGAAGTTAAAATTAGGTGATAAAAGGAAATAAAATATAAAAATATAGGAGATAAAATGTAAAAGCGATAGAGCAAAGCGCGGAGCAGTAAGCAAGAGCGTCCGAACAGTAGCTGAGCAGGAAGGAAATAAGCTAGAGTCAAACTGCCCAACTAAAGGAAACACTCATCACGATAATGGTGATCATACATTTTCAATAAATCGTCAACATCTAAACCTCAATTCTCAATACGAACTTCTGTAAACGTATGACAGAAATAAAGTCAGTCTGGTTAAGTGAAGCTGGTAATGATTTTGCTGTGTACTGGCAACAACAGCTGACGTTTTTAATTAATTATAGTGATGAAGTAAATATTTCATTCTTCTGACACACACACACACACACGCACACACGCACACACACACACACACACACACACACACACACACACACACACACACACACACACACACACACACACACATCTATCCAATGACACAGAGCGGCGTTTCCTAAAATCATTGTAAGCCTAAGTTGATCATAGAGACCATTGTGTCAGTTGTTCTACGATCAACTTAGGCTTACGATACTTTTGGGAAATGCAGCCCTGATCTGTAGCCTACATACATTAGAAAACATTCAGAAAATAAGCCAATAGAGACACAGTGTGTAACATTACCAGGTGAGATGGTCACTGGTTTGACAGTTGTAGGGCTGGTGTTAATGCTGCCAGTGTCTGAAAGTTTGGATGAATAGTGATTAATGAACAGAGACACAAATATCATGAGTGTGTAGAAAGAGCTCATGTGAATATAATTACCTGCACAGTATGCAAAATTGCAGGAAGTTGGTGTAACCAGCTCATAGACATAATAATTGCCTGGACAGGCTTTGACTTTAATGGGAAAAGACCTGTAAAAGCAGCAGTAACTCCCATCATTACCGCAGACATCTCGAGTGACGACTCCATCTGTTACTGTTGGGTGTCCACCATGTATCCACAGTGGGATATAAGTGCCACAGCTGTACTGAGCAACACATGTGTCTGGGATATGAGCACTCACGCTGTTAATGAAGAGACGATACCAGCCGCTCCAGGAGACAGACGTGTCACACATGGAGTTATATCCATTATTGATGGATCTCCATGGATCGTTCAGCACAGTGTAGTTGTCGCAGGGGTCTGAGAGATTAGCTGTAATGAAAATATATTAAGAAATTAACAAATTTCTGAAAAACATGTTTTATTACAAAATGTAACTAATTCAGAGTGATTCATTTCGATCCACAATATTTTTTTCAAATGCATTTATAGGATTATCTAAACATCAATGCGTCTTAAAGAAAAAGACAATCTTTTAAATTGGAAGTAAACATGTTACACACCAGTGTAATCATGTACATATTATTATTATTACTATTTTTTTAAAGATTTTATTTCCATTTACTTGGTCTAAAAATGACCATTTCAAAATGACCATTGCCAGGTTTTCAGCGAGAATCCATACACTAATATTAAACTAACAATCTGACATTCAGTGTCCTCAATATTTCATATGCAAATAATGCAAATAAATAAAAATTTAAGTATTGATTTCACTAAAAAAGCAGTATTTTATTTTACAGTAAATAAGTGAGTTTCTCCGCAGCGTGTGAAGTGTTTTATTCCAGTAGTGTCCTCAGCAACACTGTATCAGTGGTTTGATCGGGTCTGACTCTAGACTAGCACTATTGAGAGAGAGACAGAGATCTGTCGTTCACTCAGTGACAGTCAGTGTTTGAGCTGAGAAGAGATCAGACACGAGGTGCTCAGAAAAGTGTCCACTAAAGCTCAGGATGGACAGATTCGACACATGCGCACTGCGACTGCACCAGTCCTATAGAGGGCAGTGTAGTCGTGACTCGTGTCAGCTACAGGACCTCTGCTCTGAAGGACAAAGAAGAAGAAAAGCTTTGTGTTCCACTTCCGAAGATACACAACCTCAAAGCGACTGCTCATGTTCCACTGTGTGTGTGTGTGTGTGTGTGTGTGTGTGTGTGAACACACACGCACACTGCGGAGAGCAAACACACACACACACACGCGTGCACATACCAGAGGTGGAGAGTCCAGGGGTCAGAAAGTAAAAGTCCTGCCATATATTTATTCCACCCATGAACTCACACAGCAAAAACTCCAGTGTTAAATGAACTCTTAGATTTTGTTTGGCTGTTGTATCTGGGTTATAACTCTCAGATGAACAAAGAGAAACATTGATCAGGTGGTGTTGGTTATGTTTTGAAATAATCATAATTTGACCTGAATCACAAAACTCATTTAGAGAGTTAAGTTTACCTTGTTGATTACAACACCCTGTGATTCTAATATTAAGGATGGCTGACGCGAAACAGTCGTTCCGAAGCTTTGCGAGATCCCGAAGCGCAGATGTGTCGAAACACTGATCCGAAGCGTGATTCGAAACACCCATGTCACGTGACTATGACCAAACGAAGCCTCGAAGTGTTTCACTAAGTGTTTCATCAGGTGTGGTCCGCCGAATCAGCGTTTTGATTGACGCGGTCGGGAACAGACCACACAATCGCACATCTGTATAAAAGTGAAATCAACGCATATTGACCTTGTGGGTTTTTGTGATAGGAGTTTGATTTTGAGATAGCGTATTTTTGGTGATATAGTGACATAGTGCGATTTGATTAGTTATAGGCAATTTAGGCTTACATAAAGGTAGGGTAGGTAATCCTGTTCAGAAACATTTTTTTTTATACTGGGTGAAATGGTCCTTCCATTCTGATAGTAGTCAATACATTATGTGTTCAGAAAAAGGAATGGAAAAAATCTGACCTCTGTAGCAGCTGCAGGACAGTAAAAACTCTGACCAATCACTGCCATTCGGTGCGAATGTAAAGAACCAATCAGATGCCTTCATGTCTCGTGCCCGAGCCCCACTGCGTGCACAGCCCTGCGTGCACTCATCATCACATGTCACCGTTCCCGGAAATATTCAGCTCACTACACCGAGTAAGCAGGAGTTTGCGGCACAATGGCTGAGAAAATGCAGCAAAAAGTACCAATGCCAGCTTTGCTACTTTGCTAAACTACTTCCTCGGACCCTGCCCGCACTCTTGAACGACCTCCTCTGCTTCGCCCTCGACCCCGGAGTGGACCTGTCCTCGAACCGACGATGCGGTACTTGTCACCGGAGTGTAACGTTAGTCCTCATCAGAGTCAACAATGTTTTCATCATGGAAACTCTTACATGCAAAACACCATATATGTTATGACTCTTACACGAAATTCACCTTCATCACAGTTTAACTGATGGTAATGGAAAAACGTGTATCAATGCAACCTAGCTTTGCCTTATAAATATAGCTCGTTACCTATAGCCTAAATATAGCTCGTTACCGAATCAAACAAAATATATTTTAAACTTTACCAGTATCGATATGCTAGCTTGATAGTGAGTACTAAAAGCCATCATATTTGTTTATATTCATAGTTAGGTATTTTATTACATGTGATTCTGACATGATGTCACTGCATGCACTGCGCTCCTTCCTCTCCACTCGTCTCAGGTAAATAAATGCGTCTTCAGCTGAGCCTGAGCGTTTGGCGTCGCGCGTTCATGTGTTTTGGAGGCGTGGCTTTGGAAGGAGCCCAGAAGGGAGGGGGTGGAGTGAATGGAAATAATGACCTGTGTTTACAACAGTCGTGAGAGGTCTACAGACACTCGATTTTTATACTTTCTTTTTCAGAGTACTTACATTTTAATTATGTATTGGTATATAAAGACAGTTTAAACAAATTTGGAATGTTTTTTTTTTCTGAACAGGATTACCTACCCTAGCTTTAAATTTACACAACACATTGACTGATAGGCTAGAGACAGACAGAGTAGGCTATACATATAGTGACACATTAATAGATACATAGATATAAATATAGACAGCTAGATTAATAGATAGATACATATATAGATAGATTACAGATACATATATAAATACATATATTATAGATAGATACATATATAGATAGATTATAGATACATATATAAATACATATGTTATAGATAGATACATATATAGATACATAGATTATAGATACATATCTAGATACATAGATAGATTCATATAGATAGATAGATAGATAGATTTGGATAGATAGATAAAATGGAGGCTCCCCAGAAGAGATGCCGTACATCTGTGGTGTGGGAGCATTTCCATTTAGAAACCCCAAATAAAGTGAGATGTGTGTATTGTGATCGGTATATAGCCTACTGCAACAATACATCATCCATGATGCGCCATTTGAGGAGCACTCATCCTGCCATTTTGCAGGGTGCAGAGGATGGCATTCCCCCTGTACCTAGGCCTGCTACTGACACTGTTGGGCCATCTATATGCAATGTATTGTTTGAAATATAATTATAATTGAAATATAATTACAACCTTTTGGGACACTGTCTATAAAGTCCATAGCCCAATGCCCTACAACCTAATGTCCCAATCACAACTGCCAATCATGTTAAAAATAGCTTCAATGTGAATATAATATAATATAATATAATATAATATAATATAATATAATATAATATTGTGTGAATATACATTTTTTAGGTCTACATATGAGTACCCAATATACTGCAGCTGATGCCACAGTGGAAGTGAAAAAATACAAAAACGATGCGTATTTGCCCAGAACTCATGATCCACTAACTTACTGGAAAGAGAGAGCAGTAATCTTTCCTCATTTGTATGTCCTTGCTAAAAAATATCTTTGTATGCCAGCAACAAGTGTCCCTTGTGAGAGGATTTTTTCAAAGGCTGGAGAAATTATCTGTAAAAAAAGAAATAGGCTAAGTCCTTCCACAACAGAGAAATTAATATTTTTGAATAAAAATCTCTAAAAAAGTGAGACATTGTGGCTTGATTTATTTTATTAATATTCATTTTTCATGACCAAAATAACATTATGCACAGTGAGGAGCCTATAGGTTACAAGCTTCACATATTAGAAAATTATAATAATAAAAAAACAACACATTTTTTTAATGGCTCGTCAAGGTTGTTTCAGATCAACACCTGCAAGTGACCACTAGGTGTCACCGTTGAGACGGGTGTCGGATTGATTTGAAGCCTCGAAACAATATATCACATTTGGTTCAACTGTTTCATTGCTTCACGAGGCCTCGATCTGGCCATCACTATCTAATATTATGCCATGTTAGTAATTGTCAATGTAATCAGAAAGATTTCTTGAAAGTTGCTCTGATCAAAAGACTTTGAAAAAATATATTATTTGGACACACTGACACCAAGAATCAGCCTGTGATTCTCAACAATGGTGACAATAATAAAGCATGTTGCAGTGCATTCTGGGTGCCACCAATCAAAACTCATCCATGGCTCCCATCATGCATTGCGGTATGAATAAATTATGATCTGAATTGTCGTTTTCCTATTTGAATATTCTTTTTGTCACCATTGTTGAGATTCATACACTGAATCTTGATGTCTGTGTGTGCCTTAAAGAAAGATTTTCTTTTTCTTTATCAGAAATTAATAATTATAATAAATATGGCAGGACTTTTACTTTCTGACCCCTGGACTCTCCACCTCTGTGTGTGTGTGTGTGTGTGTGTGTGTGTGTGTGTGTGTGTGTGTGCTCTCTGCTGTGTGTGTGTGTGTGTGTGTGTGTGTGTGTGTGCTCTCTGCTGTGTGTGTGTGTGTGTGTGTGTGTGTGTGTGTGTGTTAGGGCTGGGCGATATATCGCGCGATATTGTTATGCGCATCTCGTCAGTAAAGCCGGTTCTTTGATTAGTAGTAAATCACCATCACCTGCTTTCAGATGGAGCGGCATTTACTACAAAGAGCCGTAGTTAACTGACAAGCTGAGCCATATCGCATTAATATCGCGGACGTATCGCCAGCGATATTTAATGCGATATGGCTCAGCTTGTCAGTTAACTACGGCTCTTTGTACACGGCAAAAACTCCTGTCAAATTAACACTCCTGGGAGTGTATGAGTCCACACTCAAGAGTGTTTAAGTTAATGAGATAATTAAGTGATTAATTTAGTGATGATTGAACATTATTGAAGACACCTGATGTTAACAAGCAGAATCACAGAAGGAGAAAATCACAAATTGTAAGTTACCATTAAGGTGATGGGTGTTTGCTTTAGTTGGGCTCTAGACCCTTATATGTTTACTTTAGACTTTGTTTGTCTGCTGTATCTGAGTTATAACTGCCAGATGAACAAAGAAAAAAAAGTGATCTGATGGTGTTGGTTATATTATGATAATCATCATTTGATCTTGATCACTGAACTCATTAAGATCCTTCTTTCTGACTTCGATGTTTGGTTTTGTTTACAGTATAACTGTGATTGCATAAATGCCCAGAATTTTTTTTATATAATATAAAGTATTTCTTAACAGTTGTTTAAAAAAATCTTTCTTTTAGGCACACACAGATGTCAAGATTCAGTCTATGCATCTCAACAATGGTGACGAGCAGAATATTCAATTAGGAAAAGTAAATTACATAGACAATTCAGATCATAATTTATTCATACCGCAATGCATGATGGGAGCCATTAATGAGTTGTGATTGGCGGCAGCCACTGCAACATGCTTTATTATTGTCACCATTGTTGAGATTCACAGGCTGATTATTGATGTCTGTGTTTTAAATGAATTTATCTGAATGTCTTTTGATCAGAACAATGTTTATTAAATATTTTGAATTGTAAAGTACTTTTAATCATAGGCTGAAGAATCACTAAACTGCTGCTAACAAGTTAAACCAAGCAATTTCAATAAATTTCATTTTTCAGATCACAGAATGATTATGTCAAAACATAACCAACACTATCAGATCACACTTTACTTTGTTCATTTAAATGTTATAAATCAATAACAACAGTCAAACAACAGTAAAAGTCTAAAGTAAACATGTAATGGTCTAGAGCCCAACTAAAGCAAACACCCATCACCTTAATGGTAACTTACAATTTGTGATTTTCTCCTTCAGTGATTCTGCTTGTTAACATCAGGTGTCTTCAATAATGCTCAATCATCACTTAATTAATCTCTTAATTATCTCATTAACTTTAACACTCTTGAGTGTTCATTTAACACTCTTATTTTAACACTTTACACTCTTGAGTGTGGACTCATATACACTCACAGCCCCAGGAGTGTTAATTTAACACCGCT